>CM031240.1:421288513-422488513 GCA_018340775.1 Taxus wallichiana var. yunnanensis | reverse complement strand
CTCTTCTTCTCTTCCCCATTTTGGAGGTAGAATATGGTTTCTCCTCCTTTCCTTCTTTGCAAAATTTGGTGTTCCTTTTTGTGGTGGATTGTCTTGAATGTGAAAATATAATGTTGATATGTCTCCCCTTATCTTTTGCAAAAAATTTGGAAGCTAGTCCTCTCTCCCATGGGCTTGGGGGAGGCTAGCATGTCTTCCAACCTTGGAAAGGCATGTAATGATGCCTAAATATTGGGTGGTTAAAAAATCCCTTTCTCCTTGTGTTGGTTTCCTTGAAAGGCATTCAAATTTAGAGCTCAAGAATGGAGATGGTTGGAGTTTCTTGACATCATGGTTCCACATTTTTTCTCCAAATTTCTTGTGTGAACATTACTCTCATTGTAACTTACAGATACGGCTATGTGAAAACTTACACCTTTTTGTAAAACTCCTATTTTGTATTTCATATTACTTGTAAATTTGAGACATGTTGCTTGAACAATTTCTCTTCAAACTTGCAAATAAACCTTGTAAAGGAGTTATTTATTTGAATATGTATTGATTTATAAACTCCATTTTGGAAGGGAAAGTTGTTTATTAAAAGTATGTTTCTACAAAAGAAATTATATTACTTTATTGGAGATCCTATTTGTATGAACATTTGAAATATGTATTTTGTTAAAGTAATGAAAAGGGAATATAGTCATAATAAGGAGCCTTATGATTATCATTAAATGGAAATATTATCATTTTTTTAATGTCTTTCTTGCAATTTTTGGTGGCATTCTACAATGAAATAAATTTAGTTTTTACTTCCTTTCCCATGTGAAACTTAACAATGATTGTAGTAGGAAATCCAACGTTAATCTACTTCTCCTTCACTAAGTTTTAAATTTATTTCCAAGCCTCTTTTCTCATTGGAAATACTTAGCTATGTTCCTCCCTACCTCAAAAAAATAGTAATTCATTTTAACACAATTAGATATTGAAAAAATTTAAGTTCCATACCTCACAAAAATAACAAAATAAAATCTGTTATTATCCAACTTGAAATGAATTGTTTCCACATTGTAAATAATACAAATATATCAAAAATATATTTAATATGGTTATAAGTTATAACATAACTATATTATTTTTAAACATGGTTATAAGTTAATCATTTTATTAATATCATTATTATATATTAATATTATATTATAATATCTATTATATTATTTTTATTATATATATAATACATTTAATAAAATAGAGTTAATATAATACTTTATATAAAAAAGTTCAAAGTAAAATAAAAAAGAAACAATTTTAAAATAACAAAAAAAACATAAACTATATAAACGGAAAAAGCTTACGGTAAGTTTGAAAGGTTTTTAAAAAAGGGTAAATGAAATGGGAAAGTGGGGAGGGCCAAGCCCTCCCCAAACTATGCATCCCACTACCATCACTCCCCACATTGCCCACTCCTCCACGCATCCCTCCCTCCTTTCCCCACGTAGCTCCCTCCATCGGTCTCCAAACCCCTCTCCCTCCAAAACCGCCACCTTCCATACACCGAAAACCTGCATTTTTATTCCATTCAAATTTTCTATAACACGTAGTTTTAAATAATAATATCACACACACACACGTGTGTGTGTGGGCTTCAGGAAGACTTATCTTAAAAAAATGATATACGAATATTTAAAAATTACCCAACCAGAGAACATATATGGTAGAAACTTTACAATATTTATATATAAATAAAAATAAATAAATAAGGAAACAATAATGATATTATCAAAAAAATCCATGAAACCACTCCCAAGATCCTCCTCAACCTGCACCTGTAAATGACAAAACAAAACAAAATGAGGAGAGGAATAGAAAAGGGAAAGAAAAACATAGAGATGTTTAGGGCAACTTTAGGGTAAAATTCAAAATCAATGGTCAAGATTTGATCTATCCTAGGGCTCTCATTCAACCCTACACTCTTTAAGTCATGCACTTTTTATGGGAATGAAAAATAAAATGAATAGGGGTGTGTGAGAAAACTAATACAAAAAAGGGGAACTAATTAAGTTATAAAGGGGTGTAGACTTTTATTTGTGACCCTAGTGAACTTAATAGAATAAAATAATTAAATTATCATTGGGCTAGTGTTTATTTAATTTTGGGTAAATTAAATTAAGATAAATTAATTATTAACGGGAAACAGTGAAGCAGACATTAGTATTATTTTAGTTTCACTTTTTAAAAAAATTACCCAAATTTTTAGTGACACTTTGGTATGGTTTCCGGTGTCTGAGGCGGGGCATTACAATAAGGGAAATGTACATATCAAGATCCATCAAATAAGTGCTTCATAAACTCTTCATTATATTCATTAATCAAATATAGCAGCCAAGATTACATCAAAAAGGGTTCCATCTCTTGTAATGTTCATAGTATCAGAGATTTTATACATTACAGAGCTCACCATTACACATTACACAATACCTCTATATTTTTCTTTCTCTTCTCCTTGCATACATCTCTCCACATACTAACTTATCTCTCTCCTTAACCCTACTAAAAAACCATCCATATGAAGAACAAGAAAGAATATTCTCTTAATCATTCATCATTACTTGCAAAATCCTGAAGGAATCCTCTCATGATTTCTCTACCACTACCTAGGAATGTGCCTTTAGCATGCATTTTACAACTAATCCTTAACAAGATCAACTCTTTATCCTTTCATGATAACCATATTGATGCCTTGGAATATCCTTTCCTTGAGCCAAAAGTCTCCATAGATTATCCACATTTGTATCTGGCCATTTTTCCATTCACTCGCAATACGTATCTTTTCATGTTGTCCAAACCTCACTAAGTCCTGAATCCATCCTGCTTGAGCACAATTCTTTGTGCCTCTCTAAAAACTAATTATTCACGTGCCTTCACGCCCTTCTTCCATGGGCCACAAGAGCTTCACACATTAGGTACTTAGTTATTTTAGGGTTCCAACAATAAATTTTAATTTGGCCAAATTTTCTAGCTTAAATCATAATCTAACATCTTATAGTTTGCACTAGCTAATAATATTTTTTTCATCACATACATAACCATCTCATACAAAACTTACCAAGATCACATCATACTCGAAATAGAAGGGAGGATTCATGGAAGGAATATCTCCTTCTTTGATCCTTACCTTGTATTTCAATATATGTATATAATGATTTAACTCACTATTAAACATTGGTGTTAACCCATACATAGCCACACATAAAATCACAAAATTACTAAAAGAGAAAGATAACAATACATTATGTTTTACAACCATTTTTAACAATGTTTTGTTTACCGTATGTCTCTATGTATAAATTATCATTCTTGTGTATGTGTATAGGCACATATACGCTTTTATACAATCTATAGAAGTGCATATACATGTACACAAACTTATCATATAATTTTATAGACCCATAGACTTAATGATAGTTTATACATTGTCACATTAAATTAATCTACTACCCTTTGTTCATAATACTTCATAGTATATAATAGAGTTGCATTCATTACTTGATTAAAATAAATTCATAGCATTTACGTATCCAATATTATTGTAATGCAAATTTGTTTAATCAAATTCTAAAAATCATCTAACTTAGAATAGTATTAATTTTAAATTAGAACAATAAGAATAATTTAATCCAAATATACTATGTTGACACAAATTGTCCACTAATAATGATGACTTATTATATCACATAAATGGTGGACCATTTAGATGATATCATAATTCCACTAAATTAGATTATATTATCCACTTAATCAATTCATAAAAATAAATAAACCATCTCGATAAAACTGAGTTTCCTCATTATGATTTAGGGTTGTTTTAACTACCTCGTCAAATGGCCAATTTAAATAAGATTCATTTTTAGATACATATATAGTATAAGACCACTTAATAACTTTTTAAAGTCCTCTTGATGGAAAAAATAATCAATAGTTTTCCTAAGATTATATATTTGTTATAAGTTTTAAGAATCGACAATGCATATGCCTAAACATGAGTGCAACAATAAACATGTTTTATAAATCACAACAACCCAAAATCATCGATGTGTATGTCCATATAGGACTCCAGCAATAAAATAAAAACCATTGATGCATATGTCCATACATAACTGCAATAATAAATAATTTTTATGAATCACAACAACCAACATCAATAATGCATATGTCCCTATAGGATCAATAATAAACACAAACAATCAAGTAACCATTTCCCAAAATGTTAACTTTGTAATGGGTATATCATGCCAAAAATAGTCAAGTAAACATTTCCCTAAACATCTCCTAGAGGAGCATGCACATTTTTAAGGAACTAGCTACTTGTAGGGTTCCAATACCCATAATGGGTATTGAATACCAAAACCGATGAACAAAAAGTCATAAATGACCCACCAAAAATTAATGGTGCTATTTCACAAGTCCCCATGAGACTATAATGTGTAAAACATTAAAAACAAGGCCCAAAAAAATGAAATACGTTTAAAATGCAAGCCCTTTGGGCAATGAAACCTATATTTATTTGTATTTATGTCATTATCATATCATCCCTAAATGGGTTTTCAAACAATCTAAACAACCACAATATATTGTCAAAACCAAATAATACATTTTCTCGGTTTACAAGAAGACAAAGGAGAAAAAGAACATAATAACATGCATGTGAATAGATTCCACTGTAACAAAGAATAATTTTCCTTCCTAGTCACCTTCCTATCTTCGTCTTCTTCCCAATACATTATTCCCTCTTCCATAATATTTCCTCCCCTAATAACCATATCTAAAAATAACTTAACTCGTAGCTTGACATATCCCCCACCAAACATGTACCATTTTTTTCTCTACCAACCACTCTATCCATGTCGTTCAAGAAAATAACCATTTTCCCCAAAATAGCCCAATGGAATAAGGTTTCCACCGCTTCAAACAATCCCCAAGATCCCACATAGAAAAATGGATTAATTCTTAAGTGAGATAACTTGAATGCACTTGATTGCTAAAGGAAAGGGTCAACAATGTTATTTCCATGAAGGTTAACAAATCAATGCAATACCAACTTCCATAGTGGTGTGGTCATGTGGGAATTAAATTATCAAGAGTAGCTTAAAAATTTATGCGATCAAATACATTCGACATAGAGTACAATATGGGAAAATCAAAGTCACAATTACCTTCAAAATGTAAAAAGCATTATCAATGGGGTGTTAAAACATGCATAATTATATGGGTAACAATATGCATTATGATGAATACTATAAGGTACAAGCCTAAAAATGGCCACAAATTTATTATCCAATTATTGTTTTCGTTAAAATATAAGACATCCAGATTAACCAAACAAGGTATTTTGCGAGCAAATAAAATTCATGTGAGAGCTAAAAATACTCTTGGCAATTCATTAATTATGCAATTTTTACAACTACTGAAAGGATATAAGTAAAACAGTCCAATTGAGCATTATTTCCAAAAATGAACTTCTAATCACAAAATATCATCTTAACTTATTACACAAAGATAAAAAGTAAATTACACAACCCCAACCCATGTGTGTGTGATTGGTACTCATTTTACCTTCTGTATCGATTTTCTTGTTCTTGATCTATGATTTTCTCTTTAATAATACCCTCCCTCCTTGTCTCTTACATTTTAATGAGGGGATACTTGTTCCTACATCCACCTCATTTAATCATGTAAAAAGGTAGTCCATTTCATCTAAATTTTTATTATAATTCAAAATTAATGTCTTTTATTAGAATATCAAATTTCTAGTTGATTTCAAAATCATAACATCCATGTAATAACTTTGTATATGGCATAATAAAAATAAATTTAACCTTTCCATAAATAGCATGCAAAATGGGATGTGACATCCTTCCCATCCCAGAAAATTCATCCCTATGACAAACAATAAATCAATAACATCATTAAATTTAGCGAGTAATATTATCATAAAACATTGAATGTCATCATTGTATAATAACCATGTACATTTTAAGCAATTTTAGAAATACAAACTTTTTAGCAACAATATAATTTTATAAGAATCAACAATGATAAACTAATTAAAAACATTTTATTGCATTTATTTCCATAAATACCTTCAACTAACTAATCATAATAACTTTAAAATTTCAAAATGCACAATTCCCCTATGAATAATTAATGTGTGAAAATAATAAAACCAAATTTTTTGATAAATTTTAATATCTTACAAATTTCATACATATACTTCAATTCAAATAGATATAACATCAACTAAAAACAAAAATAATAAATTTACTCAAACAAATGAGGGAAATCTGAAAAAATATCATTAAAATTCTCCCAAGTTGTACTATCCTCATAGTAATGGTCCCATTGGACCTTATTCTCGAGCCACTTCATGATTACATCAGTTAATCTTACATGCATCCATCTATTTAATTAGTTTTATGGTCATCATTATGAGATCCAAAACATGCCAAGATTTCCAATCAAGTGCATGAGATAAATATCCAATGTACTTTTGAGCAAAGATATATGGGATACATTATGTAACTAGGACAAGGCTAGAGGCAACGCTAGTTTTTAAGGCTCTTGGGTTGATCACTCCAAATACTTTAAAGGGTCCTACAATAATGGAAGATAAACTTTAAAGGGTCCTAATGATATCCCAAATTTAATTAAGATTTTCTTCGGCTTGACATGAAGAAAAATTATCTCCCACAAAGAGCTTCATTTCCATTCTCTTATTATCAACGTAGCTTTTATGCTTGTCACTAGTTTATTTAATCCTTTACTTGATAAATCTGATTCGTTCCTCCATTTCAATCAACATATCCAGTCTAACCACCTCTATATCATCCACACTATCCCAATAGATAGGCATTTTCATTCCCTGTCATAAAGAGCCTCAAACAATGTCATCTTCAAGGTAGAGTGATATAGATTATTATTTGTGAACCCCACCAATGAGAGGTACTCTTCCCATTTGTATTGTTGGTCCATATAGTACATTTTTACCATGTCCTCAATGACCTAATTGACTCTCTCACTCTATCCATTGGTATCCATGTGGTAAGTGGAACTAAAGTTTAATTTCAGTCCCAAGGCCACATATAACATATGTTAAAATATAGATGTTATGTGGGGGACTCTATTTGACATAATCCACTCTCATATTGTTGAAGCTGAAAATTGTACCCTTCCAAGATCCATGGACAACTCGAGAGGTTTTGAGGCAATATGGGATTGTCTCCAAGTTATGGAACCTTATTTCCGAGATAGACTTCTAGAGAAGGTTGATTCCCCTACTTATTCCTAATGTTAAAACTAAGCCGAATGCAAAAATAAAATCCTAGACTAAACATTCCAAGGGACCAAGGTTATAAGGAGATGCAGAAAGGGAAATCCTAAGCTAAAAGGGTGGTGATAGCACCAAGAAAAGGGGTGAGAGACACTCTTGTGAGGGAAATTAGGGGGAAATGGGCATAAAAATGGTAGACAAACATGCCACAATTAATAAGATATTCAACTTACCATTTTATATTGAAACACAATCAAAATAGAGCATATAAATGCAATAAATGTGCACAATCCATTACAACTACAAATAAGGCAAGACTACAAGTAAAAATTAGTTAGGCTAGAAAAAAGTGCCAGAAAACAAATTTTTATTGCTTAAAATATGCACAATCCATTACAATCAAAATAGAAGGAGAGGAAATATGTACAGAGGATAAAATTAAGTCTTGTCACTCATAGTTTCTTGAGAGACCATGTTTCACCATTTTCTTTACATTTTTGAATGATGAAACATATAAGGGTAAGGGCTCGGAGGAATACCTATTAAATGGGTTAGTTGGAGGTTGATTTGTGCGTTCAAACTTCTCGATCTAATGCCGATTCTGAGAACTTCCTTTTGGCTAGGAGGAACTACCTGTAATAGAAAAAAGACCACAAAAGAAAAGTTAAATGATATATGAAAGTGGACTACCTAGAGTATGCTAGTTTCGGGAAGTGTGATACTTCCTAGATGGTTGTCAATCCACTATTTAAAACAAATCAATGCGACAGATAAATAAATTCCTACTATAATCTATATGATTTAGGTATCTCATTCAAGTAAAATAAGCAAATCCAATCACAATAGGCTGGGTTATAGTTAGATTTAAAGGATGAGGTGTTTGTCAAGTGCTTTGGGGAATTAAGTCGGGTTCGATTCCGGGTTGTTTAGGTCAACTGGTAAGAGTTTGTGTGGCTATGTTCTTGGGCGGGGTATAAAACACATAGATTGATGTTGGTTGGGTATAACTAACGGCGATTAAGGGAGACTGAAACTTGATTATGGGTAACCGCCCCGATCTGATAGGGTGATAGTAATTTGATGAATACCTTATTGTAGAGTTTAGGAAAGGTTAGACGGGGCTAAAGAAGGATATGGTGAGGTCTGTGGGAATATTGAGAACACTCAGAGAGGTATAAGGACCAGGATAGGTGATCTGATAAATGGGTGGGTGAGGTTTTTGGGTTTGTCAGAAATATGGCTATGGAGGAATGAGAATGTTAATAGAAGAATGGTAATAGAAGTGATAACAACTCTATGAACAGAATAGGAATGGAAATGATTAATGATAAAACACTTACCAATGTTTTAGGTCCAATGGTTGGGTGGTGGTGATGATCGAGTTGATAGAATGGAGCTTTTTCGTAATAGTGACACTTCCCGGAATGTTACGGTGAGTTTCAATACTACTGGGTCTGTCCTAGTGTTGGCTATGGATGTCTGGGTGCATGAAAATGACTCTAGTTCTGCTTGTATGCAGCTCTCTTCTCATCTTATTTCTCTCAGAATGTGCCAACCAAAAACAAGGTTTCTTAGGTGAATAAATGGTAACCGATGATGGTTACGAGTTGGGCATTGGTTTAAGGGTGACCGAGTGTCGATTAAGGTGGGATTCCCTAGGTTTACTAAAATGGGTATATATTTCTAATTTCTTAGTCCCTGGTTAGTTCTATTCTCATGGTTTAGAACGGAAACTTCCCTTCTAATGGGAGGGAATGTGGTTAGAGAGATTTTAGGGTTAGACCAAATCTTAGCTCATTAAGGCAAGTAAGACTTAGTTATTATTAGTTATGAAAACATGCCAAGAATAGGTCTAGGGTGAGGTGTCTAAGTGAGGTGGTGGAGTAGAAATTAAGATAATTAGATAATAAATATTATGAGGATATATATTACTTTAATTAAATCAATTAAATTAATAGTGGTGTGGGGTGGAAGGGGCCTTGGTTAGGTGAGTATGTTTGAGTTGGTTACTTGACCAGGGACTAAGGGGAGTGTGACCCAATTTTTGTGTCTACATTTTTCCCCTTTTTGTTGCGTGGCTTGTATTGGTAAGTGACAAAAAAATAAGATGTGGGTGCCCCATGTGTGGGTGAAGGTGATCCCCCTCAAACTAGGAATGGATGAGGTAGAAGACTAAATCTATGAGTGGTTTGATAAAGGTGGACAATGGGGGTAATGGGGTGAAGGTCCAATCAGGTAATCAAGGTATTGGGCTAGGGTCAAAGGTAGCAATAGTCAAACGCACGCACATGTATAAAATGCTAACATGGTACCAAGTTGAAGAGCATGCAAACTCTACATCATGTAAGGTCGATAGGTTTATCCAAACAAAGTGATTTGATTATGGTATCCAAGGTATAGGATATGGTCGGGAAGCACAATGTAGGTCACGTGCAGGAACGTTTAGGTATGTTCGGTCTGAACAAACGTAAGATCGGGATAAACGGCATGGCAATAGGAAAAGTAAGGTCATTAGGTCAAACAACATGGGTAACAATGTTGCAAGGTATAACGAGCACATGAGGTCATAGGTCAGTAACAATGTTCTAGATCTAGGTAGCAAGGTCACGGAATGGGTAACAATGTCATCGCAAGGTATAGCAAACACATGAGTTCACATGTCATTAACAATGTTCTAGGTCCAAGTAGTTAGGTCACGACATAGGTAGGGCCGAGGTATGGGTAAAATAACAAGTCCCAAAATGTAATTAAGAATAGGTATAGGTAAGGTAGGTGTGGAGGTTGGTTGCGATAAGGGTGGGTAAGGTCAAACGGTGGCTGGGTTGGTTAAGTGTTGGTTGGAAATGGGGAAAGGGTATGGACAAGAGTATGACAGGTAACCGATGTCGGTCATATGTAACCGGTGACGGTCTAGGTAAGTTGATCATGGTTTATTAGGGTAGATGATCGATGTCAGTTTGGGTACAACTGACCACGATGTGCTAGGGCACATGACCGATGTTAGTCAAGTCGACGTGGGTATATAAAAAGAAAAAATCCATATAATACATATTCATTTGTACATTTTGGCTTTTGGGAAAATGACGAGAGCACAATACTTGTGTGGCTTGGCAAGAGGAAAGTACGTGGGACCATACCAAGGTGAGGTGGAGAGATCGAGGTGGGGAGAGGAGTCAGGTGGATGGGCCCATGAGATCAGGCAGAGTGAGTGGATTGGTGAAGACATTAGAGGAGAATTTTACATGGTAAAGGCAAGGGAGGGTTCGGGTGGACCACCAAAGACAATGGCCGAGATGTGCCCCATAGAGGCAATGTCAAGATGAGGTAAGATCTGATCCGTTCATTGTTGTTTGATATAAGAAGAAGGAATGGGTAGGTCAATTTAGGCAGGGTAGAGAATTTGAATTGTGTGGTTAAAATTTT
Source organism: Taxus wallichiana var. yunnanensis (assembly GCA_018340775.1). Taxonomy (NCBI): domain Eukaryota; kingdom Viridiplantae; phylum Streptophyta; class Pinopsida; order Cupressales; family Taxaceae; genus Taxus; species Taxus wallichiana. The sequence continues at coordinate 422,477,784 of CM031240.1, read as the reverse complement.
GAGGAAGGATGGGGTAGGAAAGGTCATAGGTAGAGGAAATAGCGTTGGGGAGGGATTCGGGGTAGGTTTGGGAAGGTGTGTAGGGAAATGGGAAAGAAATGGGGGAATAAAACTAGGTTTTTAGGCTTTGGGCACAATAATAGTGATCGATGCTAGTCAATGTATGGTTGACGTTGATCTTAATATACCAACATCGGTCAGGTATTGGGAACCGATGCCGGTTTAACATGGACTGGTGTCGGTTAGTGAATTTAGGGTGTAGGTTTGTTAGGGTTGGGGGTTTGGGGTTCGGGGTTTAGGTTGGAGGGTTTTAGGGTCAAAGTGGGGTAATGTTGGGGTTTGGGGTTTAGGGTTTAGGTAGGAAGGGTTTTAGGTTCAGAGTGGGGTAATGTTGGGGTTTGGGGTTTAGGGTGGAGGGTTAGGTAGGTAGGGGGTGAGGTGGGGGTGGAGGGAAATGTTAATTAAAGGCAAGTTGAATAATTTTAGTTTTTGTTGAATGCGGCTAGAGAGCGGCTTCGGATGAGAGACCAAGTATCGCCCCTATTTGTGGAGGCACGGGGTAGGTCGATAGGCGATGGGTGGAGGCATGTGATCAACATCAAATTGATAGGCATGAGATGTTATAGGAATATAGTATGGGAGCCTAGCCTCATGGTCACACTCATCGATAGATGGGATACAATGACCAACACATTCCATTTTTCGATGGGTGAGATGACAGTCACCCTAGAGGATGTCTATCGGATCCTGCGCCTACCGATAGTAGGAAAAAAAGTGTATTCTATCTCCTCAGAGGCTTTTGAGGAGTTGATGCTGATAGGTTTTGGTAAGGGTATGGCAGAGATGAGGTTCCATAGTGCCATTCTAAGCTATGGTGAGATGTATATAGCCCATCCAGAGGAGATGAGGCTAGTAGTTTTGATTATGGAGGTAGTGTGTTATTTTGCACTGCCAGATGTAGAGGGTGGGATATCCCCACGAGCCTTGATAGGGGTTCTCCATGATATGCTGGAGGAGAGGACCTACTTTGCTTGGGAACCAGCATACTTGGTGCAGTTGTATAGGGATTTGTGAGCATATATGATATTACAGTGATTCATCCTATGTTCCACCTTTCTTCTCCACTGTTGGTCATACGAGCACATTGTATGTGTGAGACCACTAGGTATGCCCCGGGCTTATGCATTCGAGATTTGTTTCATTCGAGTGGCTTACAAGTGTTGGGTGTCAGTTATTGGAGCATGTAGAGATGTTAGGCTACACACAATGTAGCCTATTATAGGCATTTTTAGAGGGGTTGTCGGCGTGGACATTATCTGGAGGCCCTACATGGGTTTTCCATCATATGGTCGAGATAGCCATAGAGTTAGACCCGATTGCATCTGGTTTGATGGATAGAGGGGCATCACATGGGAGAGCATGAGTTGATACCCATAGACAAGGTCAAATGGTAGTTTTTTCTAGTGCAGGATGTATCACTTCCCTTCCCACATTATAGGAGGGATGACGTGGAGAGACCTATGTCCCCTCTACAACCTATCGTACCGACACTAGTGAAAGAGGCACCGGTGGGTGACACATTGATGATGTCAGGTGTATAAATAGTGGTGGGCAACTCAAGTACGAGCAGTGCCACTCAGACCAAGACAGCCATATGTGGCTACCCTCACAGTCCAAAGGGGCATGTTACAGGGATAGGTGGCCACCTTACAGGGCCAAGTTATAGGTTTATAGGGACAATTGACGGTGTCATAGGAAAAGGTGGCCACATTAGAGGCACATGAGGTGGCCCTTCAATCCCATTTCACAACATTACAGGGGCAAGTACCCACACAGGGTGGGGTTGGAGATGGGGCATAGGTAGCCACCTTATAGGCACAAGTGACAGTGTTGCAGGGTTAGTTGGCCACTACACAAGCATAGTTTATGGCCTTACATGCCCATATTACTATGCGAGCACTAGTACTAGAAAAGGAAATAGGAAAGGGTCGAGACGGGTCCCATGGTAGAAAGTACATGCACGGGTAAAAGACCCTTATTGATAGGTCGAGTACACAGTGTAGTGAGACACATGGCACCTCTTAAAATAGTGCCCATGGTGAGGTTCGAGAGATGCCCTAGGTGAGGTGAGGTACTACAGGATCATTTGGTAGCAAGAGGGATAGATGTCCCCTTGTATACAGAGTACCGAGTATAGTAGGCCTCGAGTGAGAGGACCCGATCCCACACTCAAAGTGTGGAGAGAACAGGTGGTCAACGAGCCTAGAGACGGGAGCGGGGTGAGGCCACTGTGTACGAAGGCCGGATCGGTGAGGTCCCTTGATTGCTAGATCAAGGCCCACGGCCCAGTGGCGAGGCGGGTGCGGGGCACCATACGGAAGCGACAAAGGATTAGAGAGAGACTAATGCAGAGATCGAGAGGAGAAAGCAAGGGATATCGCCATTTTAGATTATAGGGATTATCTGTGATATGAACTGACCTATGTGCCGATGATTTTGGTATATGATACCGACATGTGTGTGGATGATATTTTGTATATGATACCAGTTTGCATGTTGATGATGTTTTGTATATGATTATGGCTGCGCATCGATGATGTTACGTATATGATACCGGCTTGTGTGCGATGATTTTTGTATATGATTATGGCTTACACACCGATGATATTGAGACATTTGTATTGGAGATATTTGAGCAGATATATAGAGATATTAATGATTTATATATAAGTGGCGATGATGATGTTTACGGCATGATGTGTATATGTACTTTCGATGATGATGTTGTACATGTGATGGGAACTATGTAAGTTAGGTGTGATAAATTAAGGTCTTAGGCATGGATGGAGACAGGTCATAGGCATGGATTAAGTCGAGTTAGATTAGACATGATGGATTCAGGTCGGTTTAGATGTGGATCGAGTCGGGTTGGTTTACGCATGGATCGAGTTAGCTTGGTTTAGGCATGGATCGAGACAGGTTAGTTTAGGAATGATGGAGTCGGGTTACGTGGTTGATTGAATTTCTAATTCATTAATGTGTGAAATTTGTGATGGTATGGATCGTATTAAGATGATTTTTAGGAAAATATATGATTATGGTAGAGAAATGGTAGAAGTAATGAAATGAATATGTAAATTATGATGGTAAAGATGTTTAGCAATTGTTACTTTGTGGTTTAATTTCTAGTTATTGATAGAGAAAGAAACTAACTAGGGTAGAATGTGAATAGGAAAAGGAAAGGGAAAGGGGGATTGGTTAGGGTATATGGCTGAGATAATCCCCAAGGGCCCCATGCCCTCGAAGCACTGCCTACATAGTACCGATGAAAAGGGACCTCAGACCAATGTAGTTCTCCCATAAGCTAGGGAAGATTAGGGTGAAATAATGGAATGGGTTGATGGGTGCTAGGCATGGGTGAATGTAGGTCATAGGCATGATTGATTTTAGATCATAGGTGTGGTTGAGTGGTTTTTAAATATAGGTGTTGATGATCTAGCCCTGTATAGGATAGTCAACAAGTAATGAGGAAGGTGAATGGTAAGAGGTGGTAAAAAGAGCCACTTAATTGATAAGAACCCTAAGGAGTTGATCATACCTAAGAGAGGCTCATGAACAAAATACCCTAAAGGCATTGCATAATGGACCATTCTAAGGGTGAAGAAAGTCACATAATCACAAAATGTCATGTTTGCGGAAAGTCCCTTGAGTAATGAGGAAATTAGGTGAAAAAGGAAAGGAGGTGAGAATGGGCGGTTGAGCATAATTTAGTGTATGACAATGTGTATCAGTTAGAAAAAAAAACTTGGGATTAGTAATAGGCAAGTCCATGACAAAAATTTCATATTCCTTTTTTAAAATAGATGGATTGATGTGGGAAGTCTATATGGGATGAATATATTAGCTCCTTGAGGTCTTCATGAAGTGATCAATACAAGAAGATTCTATATATTTATTACATTTGTGTAATGACCTTATATGATTTTCCTTCAAGGAGCAGTCTATTTATATTTGTGGATTTAGAGTGAAGAGATGTCCCATTTGAAGGAGTCATATTTTGCTTTGGAAGTTTGACTCAAGGAGCTGTATCCCTTTTATTTTTGGACGTTTAAGTCATGGAAAAGACTATAAAGGAAGATTAGGTTCTTGTTTAGAAGAAAATACCATTGCAAACAAATATTAACTATGAAAGAGGTGGTTTGAGTGATGAATGACCATGGCATTCCATCTTGAAGAAGAAGAAAAGTATCCATGAGAATCATGTTATGACTAAAGCCATGGTACTCATGTTGAAGACAAGGATAAAATGGTGATGGGTAATCACATGACTCTTGTTTAGTCATGGATCCTCAAAATGGGTAATACGGAAGGTGAACAGTGCTCAAGGAATGATTGATCAACTGATAGAAAGTGATATAGGAATTGATATCAAAAATAAAATGGTCAAATATGCAAGGCGTTAAGGGGCTTAGGTTTGGGTTTACCTTCGAGTGAAGATAAATGATAAGCACCTGATCCATAGGCATGGGTAACAATATATGGTCCAAGATAATTAGGAGAAATTTTTCTCTGTTTACTTTTCTCCTCTTTGGCTAAATGTTGATTTTCCTTTAGGACAAGGTCACCAACCTGAAAGGTTTGTTCATGAATTCATTTATCATATGCACCTTTTATATGTTTTTGGTAAATTTGGATATGGTCAAGAGCATTGAGATGACGTTCATCTAATAAATCAAGTTGTGCTAAACGATCCTGGCGAAAGTCATCATCGTTGAGCATGTCTTGTAGTGAGATGAAAAGAGATGGAATCTAGACTTCAAGAGGTAGGACAACCTCAGTACCATAGACTAGAGAAAAGGGGGTGATAGAAGTTGAAATGCAAATACTAGTGTGATAAGCCCACAAGGTGAAAGGAATGTGTGTATTCCAATATTTCCCAGTATCATTGACTACCTTCATAATAATTGTGTTCAAGGTTTTATTGGTTAATTGGCTTGACCATTGTTTTATGGGTAATAAGGTGATGAGAAAATGAGTTGGATACCAAAACTATCACATATTTTGCGTAGGGTTTTGTTTTTGAATTATTTTCCATTATCGGTGATGAGGCGGTGAGGAACACCAAAGAGATAAATGATATGATGGTGTATGAATTCACATATCTTCTTAGATTTTGTAGAAATGAGGAAATGGCCTCGACCCATTTAGTTTAATATTCGGTAGTGGTTATGATCCATTGGTTGCATTGTGAAGAATGGGGGTTGATGTCATCGATAAGATCCAAACCCCATTGAGAGAAAGGCCAAAGGTCTCACACAACTTGTAAGGCATGACTATGTGTGTAATGAATATTATCATGTTGTTGTCATTTCACGCAACATTTGACATAATCACAATAGTCATGGTTCAGGGTTGGCCAATAATAGCCTAGGTGAAGAATGTTATTTGCAACATCCAAACCGCTAAAGTGACCTCCACAAATTCCATCATGGACTTCCTTAATGGTGTAAAGAATTTTAGAACTTGTAAGGTAGCATAAGAGAATTTAAATCAAACCCATGCTTGTAAAGAAGATAACCCATGATGACATAATGGGAGACACTTTTAAGAAAGTAACATTTTCCATTACAAGTGAGACCAATGGATAGAATGGAAAGGGAAAGATAGTCTACATATTTCTTATACCAAAGGTCACATGGGTTAGGCGCAACGGTTCTGACCAAGTAAACTTCATGAGGTAAATAAGAGGATGATTGTATCCTTTGTATGGTGACAAATATTTTAGAGTCAGCGGGTGAAGCAGGTATCTGAGAAGCCAAGCAGGCCATAGTATCTACAAATTTATTGGTAGAATGTGGGGTGGTTTGAAGTGTGTAACAGTCAAAGGTGGTCAAAAGTATGTCTATGTGATGCTTATACTTTTGAAGTATCTCATTATGACACTATTATATACCATTGACTTGGTTTATGACCAACTAAGAATCACCAAAGATATTGATTGACTTAACATCTAAGGCATAAGCAACCTTGAGACCCAATACAAGTGCTTTGTATTCAGCAATATTGTTTGTAAAATAAAAATTGAGTTTTAAAGACAAATGCATAGGTTCACCATTGAGCGGAATGAGGATAACACCAGCCCCACCCCACGTTGACACTTGGAACCATCAAAGAAGAGCATCATTTGGTAAGTGGGTTCGTCTAGGGAAAGAGTAGCTATACACTCGTCAGGAAGTCGAAGTTAGAGGGTTGATTCCTAGAAATAGGGGTGTCATCCAATTCATCGGCAATATCTTAGCTCTTGATTGAATTTTGATGGATGAATTCAAGGTCAAGGTTAGCGAGGAAGAATAAGCCAACATGTGTCACGTTGATGTTGATAAGGTTTGGCATACATATAGTGTAATGGGTCGAGTATTAGTAATGACGAAGGTTTTTGGTTGTGTAGATAATGGCGGAGTTTGGTGGTAATGAAAAACTAAGGATAGGAAAATATTTTCAACGTGGGTATATCTAGTTTTGTAGTCAAGAAGGGTACAAATTATGCAATAAACCGCTTTCTCTCGGTGTTGGTCATCACAATGAGCAAGCATGGAACCTAGAGAATGGTCAGTGGCGAGATACTTAGGAGGAATGAGCACTTGGTGGTTGAAGGAGGTATTTCTTCAAGGCTTCAAAGGATTTATGGTATTCAGCATCCCATTTGAATGAAATGTCTTTCTTGAGAATATGATGGAATGGTTGACATCGGTCGAAAGTTGTGAGATAAAATAACGAATTGATTGCAACTTTCCTTATAGGCTGCAAAGTTGATGGAGATTAGTGGGTGGAAGAATTTCAAGAATATCCTTGACTTTAGTAGGATCGACTTCTATGCCACATAAAGAAATAATGAAACCTAGGAGTTTTCTGGAAAGTACCGCAAAGATGCACTTCTTTGGTTGAAGATGAACACAATACTTGATGAGGCGGTCAAAGATGACTTTAAGAATGAGCATGTGTTTGGTTTGATGCTTAGATTTGGCAAGAAAATCATCAATATAATCTTCCAATATGTGATGCATGATGTCATGGAAGATGTAATTCATGGCTTGCTGATATGTAGCACCAACATTTTTGAGGCCAAAAGGCATGACTCGATAGCAAAAAGTCCCCAAAGGGGTGATGAAGGAATTCTTGTGTTGATCCTTGAGAGCTAGTAATATTTGATTGTAGCCCAAGAAACCTTCCATGAGTGATAACATTTTATGGCCGACGGTGAGATTGACTAGTTGGTTAATGCACAGTATTGGGAAATTATCTTTGGGACATGTGAGGTTGAGGTCACGAAAATCTATGCAAATGCACAGTCCCCTATTGCTTTTGTGACAAGAATGATGTTAGAAATCCATTGGGGATAATCAATGGGTAGAATGAAGGAAACCAAGAGAAGGCACTAAATCTCTTCTTTGACCAAAAGAGTAATGCGAGGATGCATTTTCCACAACTTTTATTTGATGGGTTTGGCATCAAGAATGGTTACGATATTATGAACCACAATTTTTGGGTCAATACCGGGCATATCAACATAGGACCAGGAAAACATGTTGCTATGGTCCCAAAGGAAAGAGGTGAAGGCTTCCTGTTCAATAGCATCTAAGGATTGGCTGATATTTAGAATGTGTGGGTCATCCTAAGTATTAATGTTGATTTCGATGGTTGATTTGTTCAACATGGTTTGCATCTCAGAGGGTAACGACCGATGAATATAAGAGTCTTCTGTACCAAGGTAGGTGAGGATAGACTCATTTTCCTAACATTGAATGATGTTTATTGAAGGTGTATCGTCATCGATCATGTCAAGATACAGGAATGGGAGAGAAGAGGGAGCCTCACCATCGCATTGATAGGTCAGTGGTCCCAGGGAAATGGTGTTTACGAAAAAAAAGTTAGGAGGAATAGATTCAGGATCTATGGACTCTGTGGGTGAAGATGGTAATGTGGGTGAATGAGAGGGGAAGATTTCTAATCCTAGATAAGGTTGATGCAAACCTTCATGGAGGGTGGAACATCAAAACCAATGTCACTATGGTCATTGTGTTTATGAGAGGTACAGAAATGATAGTATGGTAGCCTTGTTCATAAAAACCGAAGCCAAATCCTTTCCACGCGTACCATTAAAGGAAAGTGTGAGAAAAGTGGTGGTTAGTGAGAGAGTGTAGGTTAGAAAAAAATGGTTGGGCTTGGGATGAAGGTTTAGGTTTATAGATGGCAATATCAAGTCCCCCATACGTTAGGTTGGTGCAAAGGTGGGGAGGTCCTTAATGAAAAGCATCACCAATGTGGATGTTGTAGGCTGGGTGTTGACACAGATTTCCATACTCTTTTGAGGTGAGGAAGGTATTGGCATTATATACGCGGTACTACCCTAGAGTGAGCTATTGAAAAACACCTTCTAATGGATCACTAGTTGGTATGTTGGTAGTGGGTATAGATGGATCACTAGATGTTGGGGAAACAAGTGCGGCAATGGTAGAGGCTATAGCTACATTAGGGATAGAAAGGTTAGACGCAATAGAAGTAGTGGCAATTTTGGCGGATGGGCTTGTGGGTGAAGGTGAAGTGGTGATAGTGGCAGATGCCTTGACTAGTACAAGCACATCATTGGGCTGATATAGCATGTTACATGTTATGAAAGGTGATGGATCATTCGTGATGGTGTAATTATGTCCCTCATGTTCAAATTTTTGGCATTGATGTAAAGTCGAAGGGACACGACCCATGACATGGATCCAAGGTAGGTCAAGAAGCAAGTTATATTGGAAATCTCCTTCAAAAACATAAAAAAATTATGGGATAGTGTAGGGGCCCCAGCGGACATGGAGAACAATAGTACCCATGGTAGAGGTCATGGCATCATTAAAGGAGTGCAACATAATAGGGTTACTATGCATGTAATTGGTTAGTATCCATATTATGTTGTAAGCATGGGAGGAGATGATATTAATGCTAGCACCACCATCAATCATAACACATCATATGCATATATTATCGATAAATATGGAGATGAAAAGAGCGTGGTTGGGGTTGTCAAACTAGAAGGGAGAAATATCTCCATCTGAAAATTTGAGGGTTTCCACTTGGTGAGTAGGTGGAGGTGTAGGGGAAGGAAAATATCTAGTGAGAGAGGCTACATGGTGAGGGGTAATGATGGAGGAAATGGGTGTGGGGTCATTTGGTAAGACTTCAATAGATTGAAGGACCTCTATGAGGGCTTGACGATGTGACTCTAAGGTTTGGATGAGGTCATATAAAGAAATTTTGGGGGGGGGATTGGTGTAGGTTTTTAGCATTGTGCGATGTGTGACCCCATCATAAATAGGATATGTAGGACCTCGAATGATGACTTTGGATATGGGTATGAATGGTATGTTGGGTACAAGTTTGGTTGATGGGATAATTTCTTTTTCCTTGCCCTTGTCTTTTTTTAAGCATAGGTGGCAATGTTAATCATGTTAATTTGAGGGGAGGTGGATGAAGAGGGTGTGTCATGGAAGGTATAGTGGTATAAGGGACAAAACCTAGTGGGGGATATGATCCTTGTGAAATTAGTAGAGCACATTGGCATTTTGGTGGTGGTTTGGCCAACTCTTTTATACACACCATGTTGATCTTGAATCTCGGGGGTGGATCAAAGAGTTGTGGGGGTGGAGATTTGGGTCGTTGAGTAGGTAATGGGAGAAGATATATGGAAATTGGTGAAGATGAAATGGGGTCCTCATCAAGAAGATCGTCGTCATCAAAATTTTCTTTAGGAGGACACAATTAGACAAGAGTGGTTTTTAAAGCCTTATAGTTCTCTACATCATGTCCTGGCACATGATGGTAGGCATAAATTTTTGTTTTGTCAAACCCTTTGTGTTTAGGTTTGAGTGGGTCGTAAGATCTAAGAGGTGGTAATGTGATGAAAGAAGTTTCGAGGCGATTGGTTAATATTTTGGCCTAGGATCCCACTAGTGGATCACAATGGGAGGTGAATGTGGGTTTCATGCAGATGTGTGACTAATTGTTGGGGAAGATTCTTTACATGAGGGGGAGTAGGTTGGTATACTAGTTTGGTGTGTGGTGCGGTCTTAGTCATTAATCGTAACTACTTGGGTAGGGGCATGGTAGAAGAGTTGGCGATGGAAGGTTTGGTTGGTTTAACTACCTTATTGGAGGGTAGCAAATTTTTAGCTTTAGGTTGCATCCTTTTGGGAAAAGGTGACATTGGTGTATGAGATGTGGAGGGAAAAGTAGATGGTGGAAGAGGACGGGTTACCCATGGGGGTAACTCGAGGTGTAGGGAGATGGGTGGTAGAGGTTGGGTAGAAGGTGTGAGTGAAAGAGAAGAAAGTGTCATGGGTAGTGAAGAAGTTATTGATGGTAGTGGAGGTATGGGTGGTAAGAATGTTATGGGTGATGGCGGAAGTTTTGTGGGTCACCTGGGTATATTACAAGTTTTTGATGAGGAGGTGGGTTACTTTGTTCCCAGTTTAGCAATGGATGGAGGTTTCTTGGCTAGGGTCCAGGGGTGAGGTCCTAGGATGGACGGAAGGGGTGAAGGTGATAATGGTGTGGTAGGTGAGGTTGGTGTAGGTGAGGTTGGTGTATGGGGCCTAGGAGATTGGATCTTCTTTTTAGGGGCTGGGGGTAAGTTTAGTGTTAGTTTTGGAAGATGTTCCTAAATCTTTATTGATAGGTGGGTGAGTAAGGCTAGCTTTGTTGGTATGACCGCTAAGGTAGTGATAGGTTTACGTAAATGAGATGATATAGACGTGGGTAGGTGTTTGCATGTATATGTATGTTGGGTTATGGGTAGAGGTGTGATTTGGGCGATGGGTGGTGACTTGGAAGGTGTTGCAATAGTTATGGTTGTGTTTATTTTCATCACTCAAAACACTTTTGGATAGATATCTTTGGAGGTTTTAGGGAGGACAACAGTTGCATTTATGTCGAAATAGGAAGTAGAAGAGCATCCCCAAAGTAAGGATCTATCGACACACCCAAGCAATCAGCCAAGCATGAGAATGGTACTTGACGTAGGTGGGGATGATGTGCATCGAGTGGCAATCCCCATATAATGTGTTTGAGATAGCGGGAAATGGATACCCTCATACTCCGTGGGTCGAGAGTGAAAGCAGATCAACGGGATCTTGATGGTCTGATGGTGAAGGGTGATCAAAAGACATTGGTAATTCAATAGGATCCTCTATGGGTAGAGGATAGGATGGGCCAAACTAGGTGGACTCTCCTTGTGTTGGTATAGGCGGTGGACCTACATATTATATGAGTAGGAGAGGTGCCACTGACAATTGCTCAGAAATTTGAGAAGTTAAATGCGGCGTGCTAATTATAGGCTCTTCCACAGGTGAAAAATAAAATGAAGGGGGTTCCTTTGTGGGTGGAGGAGTAGATGAAATTGGATATTTTGTAGGTAGGTGAGATCAGCCTAAGATTTTATCTATGGAAGCCACAAGAGGCAATTGGGAAGCAACTGGTATGTCATCAAAAATAGCGTGGACCTCGCGAACATTTCTATCATTGTTTGAGGTATCACCAGCATGGTTAGAAGATGGGGAATGATTAGGGAATGGCTTCTTGAATATGTGTAAGTTTTGGTTAGCGGGTTCATTAAGGCTATCCAAGACTAGATCTCCATTGTCTAACATTTCTTGGATGATAATCTTGAAGGTGATGCAATTATTGTCGTTATGACCTTTGACACAATGATAGTTGTAAAAGTCATGTTCCTTATACCATGCAGGCATGGGTTGCTCAAGGTCAAAACTAGTATGTGGTTTTATAGGTGGAATGGTAATGGCACCGGCCTTAACAAGCTTTTCCAAAACAGAAGAATAAGATTCTCCTATGGAAGTGTACTGTCATTATTCTCGTATGAACTTGAAAGCTTGGATAGGAGAGAGATTAGAAGGGGATTTGGCTAGGTTTGATTGATGATGGGGCTAGACTTGAGAATTATGAAGTTGGTAGATCCTAGATGTAACATTCCCATTTTAAGACTTTAGAAACAAGGAAAAAAATTTTTTTTTTGCATAATGTTCCCTGTTCTAAATACGTAATTTAGAACACACATTCCAAACAATCATTCTTATAATAGATAACCATATGCAGCTGTAATGACTTGGTAAACTACCGATCTATTCATGTTTAACACTAAGTATTGAATACTTTTCTATATACTACATATACTTGGTTCTCTTACCCTGTTTTGGGTATTGAGTGATCTATCTAAGGAACCTAACTGAATAGTTGTTACCAATATTCATCTGCATCACAATCCTTAGACTAGGTGATATAGGACAATGTAATTAGTAGCTTGCGATACTTTGGCCAAATATTTTTAACATATTGTTCGTATTACTTATTCCTTGATGGCATATTTGTCAATCCGAATACGTCCTTCACCCCACTCTATTGTTATCTAGAATGTCCTTTACTGACTTTCGTCAGTCCTCTTACCCAAGGTTTATCCCTAGTTCTAGTTAACATCGTAGGTTATGATAGGAAGGGGCTCACAAAGACTTAGGATAGGTTGGCATACTGGGTCAACCTAGGTCAACCCCGTGTGCCAAGATACCCTGAGTCCTAGAGGGCTACTTCATATCGCAACTACACTACTACCCAGTCCTAGAGAGAAACTAAGTTCAAGTCCAAAAGGTGTGTAGATCTAGATGATCAATGTAGAAGGGTGTTGCCACATGTTAACTACAATGTTGTATCCTCGAGAAGATCTTAATCTCCTTGAAGGTACAACTCTATAGTCGGCATGTGTCAACATCCTACAGAACAGCCTTGTCAAGATATACATACCCTTAGGAGATTATTTTAAGTTAGTTAATTTGGATTCCTAGAGGCAAATTTCAGCAATCCTGCCTAGACCCTAATCCAACCCTCCCTAATTTCCTTTCCAATCAGGTTCTAATAACCCTTGCAAAACTTTCTTTTGTTAAGGTTAATTTCGATGTTTGTTAACGTTGGTGAACAACATCAACCCATAATTAAGGACAGCAACATCTTAAGTTTCCTTCAATGTAAATTAACTATTCAAGGAAGTTCAACAACCACCGAGGTTGTAACTTAGTAGGCTTTATTAAAAGTAGTCTAATGATTGTATTCATATTTCCCCTTTTTTCTTACTTTTTGTAAGACAGAACAATCTTCCTCCTAAATTCTAGGGTTTAACACACCCTTTATGTCCCCTACAAATTTCTTAGTTTTTATTGTAATTTAGTCAAACATTACCTTAAAAAATTGAGTTGTTTAGATAAGAACATTGATTATCCGCAACTTACTTAGTTGCTTCACGTTTAGGGGTAATACTTTAATCCCCTTTTCCTACTTATCCAAGAACACTCTTTGAAACATATAGATAACATGAAGAACATCAACAGAATAGGAATTCCATTTCTTTTGCAAAGTACAAGATAATTCACATAATCCATGCAAGTAAATTCTCATTCTACATTTCCTTTTCAAACTTATACATTTACATACATACTGCATATCAACAGCCTTCATTAGAAAGGGAATAACTTTTCTTTTTCAATACAACTTAAGAACAGATCAGAATTCTTCACAAGAATCAACATAGGTTAGCCAATGCATCATATAAGTTTTTTCCTTCTCTTATCACTTACGAAGTCCATCTGCAAAAATTGCTAGCACAGGTCAGTTCAATGAACTAAGCATGATAAGCACTAATCCTTAAAATGATGTGCATTCCACTAATTGTTCCAATAAAAACAACCCTGCTTTAATGAACAACAAGCAATTCATACTCCTAAGCATAAGTAATACCAATAAAAAGAAGAGCAATACTAAATAGGTTTCAACACAAAGAGGAACAAGATACAATCTATAATACCTGTCCTATAAATTGAAGTATATTTGATTCCATCAATTATCTTTACCAACAGCCAAAACATAATATATCATTGTTTCTAATTTTCATTTTCCAACCTAACTTCAATCTCATTCCACTTCATTTCAGTCAAATGAAAAGTATACAATATTAATAAACATTGTTTACCTTTTTCAATAAGAATAAGAATCAGGAGGTTCTTAATCAATGAACTTATCCCAACTGCATTATAGAAGGGATCTTACAAGAATATGATCCCAAACTCTAATCATTTCCTTCAACATAATAAAATAGTTTTACCTTCTCACATTCATGTAGTTTAAGTTCATTCAAGAGTTCTAAGGAAAGAGAACAATGACCATTCCAAAGAAAGAGAGTACTAAAAACTATCTTCCTTTCTAAACCATCCCATTACAATGCATGAATTTCTATTTTCCGTTAGAATACTATAACAATAAAGCTTATTACCTGCCATTTGTATTGTGGTATGTTATGAGGATATAGTAGACCAGATGGATGCATATGTTCCGCTTTTACATGTTGACATTCCAGACAATGAGTCACAAAATCTATAGCATCATTTTTCATTCCCTTCCGGAAGTATTGTTGTTTTATATGAGCAAGCATTTTTGTAATGTTAGGGTGTCCAGAAAAAGGTGAATTGTGAAACTTTATCAACAATTTCTTCCTCAAATCATTAGGTAAGGGTACGTACACTTTGTTTTCATATCGTAAGATTCCTTCATTGTCAAAGTGAAAACCTTTGTACTTTTCATCTTTTGGATCTACAATGCAAGATTTTCTTTCACTTACTGAAAGTAAGAATCGGGTTCCATAGAACTTTTTACTTCATCCTTAAACCGAGTTCTTAGTGTTATAAGAGCATAAATGTGCTTCCTACAACTTAGAGCATCAGCCACTCTATTCTCTTTTCCTTTAATGTAAATTATGTCAAAGTCATATTGAGACAAAAACTCTAACCGCCTTCGATGTCTTGTATTCAGATTTGGCGAGTAAAAATATACTTGATCAAAGATGATCGAGTTTTCAACTCAAATGGTTTACCAAGTAGATAATGCCTCCAAATTTGAAGTGCATGTACTATGGCGAAAGCTCTAAATCATGTGGAGCATAATTCAACTCATGTAACTGAAGTTTTCTTCTTTTATAAGTTATGACATAATCATTTTGTAACAAAATACCTCCAAGACCTTCCCCAGATGCATCCGTTACAACCGTGAAGTTTCCATTTAGATCCGGTACAGCTAAAATAGGTGTTGAAGTCAAATGACTTTTCAAATTTTTAAATGCAATTCCACAATTATCATTCCAAACAAATTTCTTATCCTTTTTCTGCAATGAAGTTATTGGTGCAACCACCTTAGAAAAATCCTTAACAAATTTTCTATAATAACCTGCAAGGCCCATGAAGCTTCTAACTTCATGTACATTCTTTGGTGCAAGCCACTCAATTATAGCTACAATTTTAGAAGGATCTACAGCAATCCCATCTTTACTTATAACATGACCCAAATAGTGAACTTTAGTGTCATAGAAAGAACATTTGGACAGCTTACCATATAACCTGTCTCTTTCTCAAAATTTCCAAAACTATTTTCAAGTGTTCATGGTGCTCCTCCACACTTTTAGAATATATGAGAATGTCATCCAAGAATACAAGCACAAACTTGTCCAAGTATTCTTGAAATATATTATTCATTAAGTTCATAAAAGTTGACAGTGCATTCGTTAATCCAAAGGGAAAAACCGTGAATTCATAATGTCCATACCTTGTCCTAAAATCCATTTTATGAATATCCTCCTCCATAATTTGAAGTTGATGATATCCAGACCAAATATCTATCTTAGAATATACCGATGCTCCATGCATTTGATCAAATAGATCATCAATTCTAGGCATTGGGTACCTATTCTTGATTGTTTCTTTGTTTAGCATCCTATAATCAATGCACAATCTAAGGGTTCCATCCTTCTTTTTCACATAGATCACTGGTGCTCCCCAAGGTGAAACACTTAATCTAATCAAACCCTTAGAAAAAATTTCTTGTAACTAAGCCTTTAGCTCTACTAACTCTATGGTAGTCATCGATAAGGTGCTTTAGAAATAGGTTCAGTACCTGGTTTGATTTCAATCGTGAAGTCAAACTCCCTTTTGGGTGGTAGTCCCGGTAATTCTTTCAGAAATACATCACCATAGTTCTGTAATAGTGGATAACGTTCCATAAAATTGTTGTTTTCTTCCGCATATTTAGAAATTTTTACTTGCATATAAGGTACAACCCTTATTTTTGGCCTTTTTAAGTTGCATAGCTGACAATTTCCTAACTAAAATTTCTCATTTTACACCTTGAATCTCTGCTATTTTCTGCAGATCATCTAAACAACTAATATGTTTTTCAAAATAGTCTACCTTTGCTTTATGCTCTACTAACCAATTTACACCTATGACTATATCATAAGATCCCAAAGGTGCTACATAGAGATCAACTTCTGTGGAAAAGCTAGGTAAGTCAAGGACTGCCCGAAAAGACACATACTAACTATATGAACAGAATTATTACCATAATGTACAGTCCATGATTTATCCATTTTTCCAGCTTTTCTTTTAAGTTTTGAAGCAAGTTTACTAGAAATAAAACATTCAGTAGCTCCTGTATCAAATAGAATAGTTACAGGTATGCCAAATAACTTACCAAGAACTTCAATAGGTGTAACTTACTTTTTAGCTTGCTTGTCAGCTACTGCAGCATGTATCTTGTGCTGCTGATTATGATCATCCTTCTTCAAAGGACATTGATTCATGTAATGATCTTTGCCATAGTTATAACAGCCTCCTACCGGTCCCTTTTTGGGCTCAAAATTATTTCCAGCCTTAAAGTTATCATTCTGACCTCCATAGGGTTTTCGCCCATTATTATTATTCTGGTAAAATTGTTCCGTGTATTACCAGTAGTCTTATTCATTTCTATTTTCTTATTATTATCAGTTGGAAACTTACTTTTGTTACCAAAATTTTTCCATGGTCCTTTCTTAGGTGCAAGAGAAGCTGAAGAAGAGTTTGGAACTTTCTTCCGTACTTCTTCCTTGTGAGCAGAAATAGCCTTTAACTTTTGTTCCTGCCTTATGGCTTTTTCAACAACCCCTTCCATAGTGGTTGGGCTGTGAACATCAACCTCTCCCCCAATAATGGGATTCAATCCCATGATGAATTTTTGTATCCTGAACTTCTCATCAATTTGATACTAAGGTACATACTTGAGTAGTTTCGTAAACTATTCCCAATACTCAGTTATAATTAACTTCCCTTGAGCTAAGTTCTGAAATTCAGTCATTTTTTTATCATAATAAAGTTGTGGCAGCCATCGTTGCCTAAAATAACCTTTAAATTGATCCCAAGTGATGTTAGTTTCATCAATGTTTAGCTCATCCTTCCGACTGTCCCACCATGAAGATGCTTCATGGGAAAGCTGATATGCTCCCCAAATAGCTTTGGTCTCTTCTGAGAAGTTCCTTATTACAAAGTACTTCTCCATCTCACTGAGCCAGTTCTCAGCTCCATCACCTAATGTGGTGCCATCAAACTTAGGTGGACTTATCCTTTTTATATCATTAGTGAGTTCAACAGCCAACCTAGCCTTTTTGTTTTCTAGTTAGTCAGGTACATTAACATTGTTATTATCAACACCCATATTGGGGTTGTCCTTAAGAGGTGGCTGATTGTTATTACTAGCTTCTTCTTCCTCCTCATTACCCATCACTTGTTTCTCGAGCACAGTCAAATGATCTCTTGTGTCTAACAGGGCAGCAAGGATCTCATCAATTTTTTGGGTTGTTGCTGCTCCTTCCTTAGGTGGAGCATTGTTCGCAACATTTCCTCTTATTCTAACCATTTTTTGTTACAATAAAATTCAAGTTTTTATCATATTATGGACACAATAGGTCCAAGAGCTGCAACCTTCAGCTCTGATACCAAGATGTAACATTCCCATTTTAAGACTTTAGAAACAAAAGGAAAAATTGGTTTTCTTTACGTAATGGTCCCTATTCTAAATACATGATTTAGAACACACATTCCAAACAATCATTCTTATAACAGATAACCATATGTAGCTGTAATGACTCGGTAATCTACCGATCTATTCATGTTTAACACTAAGTATTGAATACTTTTCTGTATACTATGTATACATGGTTCTCTTACCCTATTCTAGGTATTGAGTGATCTGTCTAAGGAACCTAATTGAATAGTTGTTACCAATATTCATCTACATCATGATCCTTAGACTAGGTGACATAGGACAATGCAATCAAGCTTTTGCGATACTTTGGCCAAAGATTTTTAACATACTATTCGTATTACTTATTCCTTGATGGCATATTTGTCAATCCAAAATACATCCTTCACCCCACTCTATTGTTATCTATAATTTCCTTTACTAACTTCTGTCAGTCCTCTTGCCCAAGGTTTATCCCTAGTTTTGGTTAACATCATAGGTTATGATAGGAAGGGGCTCACAAAGACTTAGGATAGGTTGGCATATTGGGTCAACCTAGGTCAACCCCATGTGCCAAGATACCCTGAGTCCTAGAGGCTACTTCGTATCATAACTACACTACTACCCAGTCTTGGAGAGAAACTAAGTTCAAGTCCAAAAGGTGTGTAGATCTAGATGATCAATGTGGAAGGGTGTTGCCACATGTCAACTACAATGTTGTATCCTCGAGAATATCCTAATCTCCTTGAAGGTATAACTCTGTAGTCGGCGTGTGTCAACATCCTATAGAACAACCTTGTCAAGATATACATACCCTTAGGAGATTATTTTAAGTTAGTTAATTTGGATTCCTAGAGGTAGATTTCAGCAATCCTACCCAGACCCTAATCCAACCCTCCCTAAGTTCCTTTCCAATCAGGTTCTAATAACCCTTGCAGAACTTTCTTTTGTTAAGGTTGCTTTCAATGTTTGTTAACGTTGGCTGAACAACATCCACCCAGAATTAAGGACAACAACATCTTAAGTTTCCTTCAATGTAAATTAACTATTCAAGGAAGTTCAACAACCACCGAGGTTGTAACTTAGTAGGCTTTATTAAAAGTAGTCTAATGATTGTATTCATATTTCCCCTTTTCGCTTACTTTTTTTGTAAGAGAGGAAGAGTCTTTCTCCTAAGTTCTAGGGTTTAACACACCCTTTATGTCCCCTAAAAAGTTCTTAGTTTTTATTGTAAGTTCATCACACATTACCTTAAGAATTTGAGTTGTTTAGATAAGAACATTGATTATCCGCAACTTACTTAGTTGCTTCACGTTTAGGGGTAATACTTTAATCCCCTTTTCCTACTTATCCAAGAACACTCTTTGAAACATATAGATAACATGAAGAACATCAACAGAATAGGAATTCCATTTCTTTTTCAAAGTACAAGATAATTCACATAATCCATGCAAATAAATTCTCATTCTACATTTCCTTTCCAAACGTATACATTTACAACTTATACATTTACATACATACTTTACCAAAGAAATTTCATTAGAAAGGGAATAACTTTTCTTTTTCAATACAACTTAAGAACAGATCAAAATTCTTCACAAGAATCAACATAGGTCACCAATGCATCATATAAGTTTTTGCCTTCTCTTATCACTTATGAAATCCATCTGCAAAATTGTTAGCACATGTCAATTCAATGAACCGAGCATGATAAGCACTAATCCTTAAAATGATGTGCATTCCACTAATTGTTCTAATAAAAACAAACCCGCTTTAATGAACAACAAGCAATTCATACTCCTAAGCATAAGTAATACTAATAAAAGAAGAGCAATACTAAACAGGTTTCAACACAAAGAGGAACATAATACAATCTATAATACTTATCCTATAAATTGAATTATATATACAAAAACTAACTTATATATGGGTTTTTCCAGTGCATGCGAACTTTTCTACAGTCAAAGTTTCCACAAGATAAAACACAAAAACAACTAGATATATACAGGTTTATCCATAGAGTATGTAAAATTTGATAACAGTCAACGATTTTCGCAAGAAGGATACAACCCCAAACCATATACGGGTTTATCCCCAATCCATTTAACTAAGGATAAAAAATGCTCACTTAACAAACCCTGAGAATCTCTGTTATAGTTCACTTTACTAAACAAGTTTCCCATCTGAAGCTCAAGCTTGCATACTAAAATAATAATACTGGAGTTCTTACCAGTTCGAATTCACAAGATGTAACCAATTCACCCAACAATAATTTCCACAACACAGGCGGAACTCAAGAGTTCCTTTTAAAACTCAGCTAGTAATTCGCTATCAACAAAAGTGGTCGAACCAACAACCATTTTCAATAACCAAGAAGCTAACGAGTTACCAACATTATTCGAGCATGCATAGATCTTTTATGCAACACAGTTTTCAACAACGCATCATGTATAATCATAGATTCGAAACAAAATGCAAGTATACAAATCCCTTCAATCTATTTACCAAAAAAATGCATGAATGCATAGAGCTCATCAGAGAAAATTTGTTTTAATGAAAACACTTAGAGGAAAGAAAAGGATTTTAACAGTTAGGGCCTATCATGCCTGATAGTGTCACCGAAAAATTGAAGAAGACTTCTAGCTGAGCTCGCTTCTTCCCTTCTTCTCCACGAAGACCAAAATAACAAAATACTTCTTCCACAATGCCTCATATACTCTCCATGAAACAAAGATAGATTTGAAACCTCCAAAATAGCCATGCAATGCAGTTTAAACTACTGGTTTGAAAAACCAGAGTGCAAGTAGAAGAAAATTGAAAAGCATGCAAAATGAAACAGCCCACAAAAATCCGTTGGCATGCCTACCAAAGTGGTTTGGGCTCGTCAAACAAGAAAATTAATTGCATTAATTTCCAAATCTCCCACCCAATCTTCCTTGCCACCGCCTACCAAATTGGTGAGTTCCAAATCAAATAAAACATGTGTTTCCATTTCTAGTGATACTGCCACCTAGGCCTCCACCAACCAAACTAGCCCCTACCAAAGTCGGTAGTCCTGTAGGAATTAATAAACCTTATCATCTTCATAAATGCTTAGAAACCATCGCCAATGTACATGTGACCCCTTTTAGTTCCCAATTCACATCCATTAGTTTAGGTTAGGTTAGATCTTAGGTAGGATTTAAATTAGTACCTTAGGATGTAACACTAACCACTAACCTCCAACATAGATCTTTAGCAATTAGGTTAGATAACTCCACATAGGTAAGTAATCAAGAATACAATAGTTTTTAGAAACTAGGGTAGATCACCAAATAACCTTGTAGTGTTAGGTTCTAGTTTTAATACCTAACAACCCTTCTAACCCTTAGTACCAAGTTTAGGTTAGCAACCAAATTATATCAAGTAACATAGCTTAGGTAGGAATAATTTCACCTAGCTTAGGATTCTGGAAGTCAATCCTCAATAGGATCCCTGGATATCTTTCTCCTATGCTATGAACAGTTGCATTCCCATCGTTATCAGCAATGACCTGTCATGGTCGATCTTTAAGGACCCAAGCCAAAAAACCTATTGAATGGAAGTGTGTTCACACAGAAGTCAAATAACTTGCAAAAAAAAATTTAGTCTAGCATGTAGCTTAACTCATGGAATGTCGATTTTACCATTCATTCTACGAGCAGTTTTAAAACATTCCTTGGATCACTAAAATTGATCCAAGGATGAGTCGGATATAAGACAAGTTTACAACTCTTAAACCAGATTGCAAACAACCTTCCAGAAGTGAAAAATGAATTCAAATAAGTCATACCAATTCGATCAAAGGAGCTTAAGAGTAGAAAAGACTTATCCATATCAAGCATGATTTCCAAAAATCAGAAGAACATATCCTTATAAGGAAAATCACATATCAACACTTGAATGCAAAGGAGGAAAATAACAATAGTCAAGGGTGTTACACTTTGGGTTTTGAATAGTAGTTTTGGGGTTTTGTAGATAATGAAGCATCATTTGATTTGAACACAATGTTATTGTTATGAAGTTGAATCTTCTTTTCTTTGATAGCACAAATTTCCAATTTCCATGCCATGGTGAATGCCTTGTCAAAAGTGTGAAAGGTTTGCACCTGCATGGTTGGTGAGATGTGTCTAGCACAAGCCCAAGTAAATAGATCTATAAGCTCAGTCTGAGGTAGCTGGAATGTGAGCTGATTAATTAAATTGCACCAATGAGTGACAAAGTCAGCGATAGACTCATCGTCGTACTATCGAGTGGAATAAAGATCAGTCATGGTAACCTTCTTAACAATATTAATCGAGAAGTGGTCCAAGAAGGCCTAGGCTAGTTGATTGAATGAGTAGATGGAATGTCTTGGTAGCCCACTATACCAGTCCAATGTAGGTCCTATCAGGGACATTGGGAAAGTCCTCAGAAGTAAAGCATCATCATGGGAAATTAGGTAACACCCATGTTTAAAGGACCGCAAATGTTGTTGTGGGTCCTCTTTGCTATTGAAGCGGTTGAATTTTGGCATTTCCCAATGTACAGGGTATGGTTGAATAGGAATGGATGGTTGAATAGGCTCATTAAAAATTTCATCATAGGTGAGGTCATTACGTGAGCCAAAAACTGATTCTTTTAGTGTCTACATCTTTTCCATCATTAACTTGATGAGGTCATTGGTAGGTTGTGGTGGAAGGTCTCCTCTTGTGGCATAAGGGGGCTGTTATTAAACCCATGATGTGGGTGGTATTCCATTGTATGGTGATGCCGAATAGGGAGGTTGAGAATAGAGTACTGACATAGAGGGTATGTATCATGAATGGGTGACAAACAAGATAGGGGTTGTTTATAGTATGTGTATATAGGTGGACGATCCCAAAGTGACTCTAGTAGCAATCATGGTAGTATTTGTGGGATGGAGAGGACAATATTCTTAAATGGAGTAGGGGTCACTGACACCACATGAGGTTGCGTTAAAATGGGTATTTTTGAGACAATGGATGCAGATGAGGTTATGGTCCGGTGGTCGTTGAGGGGACAAAGATACTACAGTGTCGACTGACACTGCAGATACACGGCATCATATTGGTTATGGGTCCTAGCTATGAAACCACTATTGGTGAAGCGGTGAAGGTAATGCTACATTATTAGGGGATGATGCGGAAGTGAGAATAAGGGTAGGAGAGATGGATACAAGCATGCCATATATCAACTGACCTAAGGAGTCCCAAGTGGAAGAGTGGGAAATGTAGAACTATAAGATCATGGGATTCGATCAAGGAGTCATACAAATTCTTTATCATCTGCAGAAATTGTGATAGGGTGAGTAGGATCCATGGGTGATAGGATGGACGGTGGTGAGGGAATAAGTGGGATTTTTTGACGAATAACATGGAATATGAATGCATTAGTATGGATACGAGTCACACCATGTGAACAAGTGCTAACCTGGTAAGAATGTATTATATAGATGACACAGAAAGTAATAAGATAGAAAAGAATGAGGCTAGGAAACTAAATTTGGTCAAGATTTGGATCTAGAAAACTAACTACTACATACACCGACGATGGTCAGTTTGGCTAGTGATGGTTGCTAGAGAACTAACGTCGGTCACAAAACTCGATGCGATTCTTGTAGAAAATCTCGTGTTTGAAAAATTAAACAGGGGTTAATAAACGGTACAATGAAATATTTTATGTATGATGGTAATATCAATAGAGTAGAATAGAGTATCAAGAAAATATGTTAATTCCCAAAGGGCCAAAAACTAGAACTGAATGATGAATGAAGACTGTCCCAGGCCAAAGTACCTAGGAATTTAGGAGCCGACACCGGTCAGGTATAACCGATGACGGTCAGATGAAACCAACAATGATCGATGGGCCAACGCCGGTTACTATGAAATTGAGATAGAAATGAAGAAAATTGGGTTGTGATTTAAATCAAGTGAAGAATCAAACTCGGAATCTAAGAATGAGAAGATGGGGCCCTGGCACACTCAGATAAAGTCAGAATATTCCAACTATGATGGGGGTGTGCAAGGAAAAAACAAAAATGTGGAATCGTGTCCTCACACCTCAAAATGCAAAGCAAGAAGAACACTAAGAAAAATATGATCCTAAGAGTGATTTTTCTTTATGTGTGTTCATCTTATGCTATTTAGAACTGACTGTGTGTATTTAGAATAGAATTTTTTGGTTAGGAAGGTGTCCTATGAAGAAGGATATCTAAAAGGAGAGGTTTCAGGTATGTTATGGTGGGGCAGGCTAGCCTCTAAGATGATGACTCGACAGAGGCAACGAGTGTGGGATTACCTAACAATCTGATCACATGATCACGGACAGTGTTCCCAGGTAAGATGTTGTTTAAGAAAGATGTGTATATTTCAAATTTTGTGCAAGTTTGGTAAGACACAAAGAGAGAGAGAGAGAATGTGCTTTCTATGATTCTTTGTGTCAACCATCAGCTGGGCATGACTTCCAGCATATAGGTTTCCCTCATTTTAATGTGAGCTAAATGCAGCAAATCAGAATGTAATGCAACCAATTTTAATCCCAAATCAAAATATTATGGTTGATGACACATATGGTGAATAGAAGAGGGTATGCTCTTTCGCTAAATGCAAAAATGAGAAGAATAGTTCTTTTTAAAGACACCAAAAGAAAATGTATCCTTTAGAGTAATTAGAAAGAAGAGAATATTACCAAGGAAGAAGATTAATGTGTAAGCTTTTTTAAGGGAAAAAACACACAACTTTTTCCTAGGAATGAATAAAATGCAATAGAACCCCTAATGGGTCCCACCAGGCATGCCAAAATGTTTCACCATTTTCTTTACATTTTGAATGATGAAATAGATAAGGGTAAGGGCTAGGAGGAATACCTATTAAATGGGTTAGTTGGAGGTTGATGCACACGTTCATACTTTTCGATCCAATTCTGATTTTGAGAGCTTTCTTTTGGCTAGGAGGAACTACCTATAATAGAAAACAAGACCACAAAAGATAAGTTAAATGATATATGATAGTGAACTACCTAGTGTATGCTAGTTCTGGAAAGTGTGATACTTCCTAGATGGTCACAATCCAATCCAACTGTTTAGAACAAATCAATGTGACAGATAAATAAATTCCTATTGTAGTTGATATGATTTAGGTATCTCATTCAATTACAATAAGCAAATCCAATCACGACGAGGCTAGGTTATATTTATATATAAACAATGAGGTGTCTGTCACAAGGTACTCTGGGACTAGTCGTGGTCCTGAATCTGGGTTGTTTAGGTCAACCGATAAGATTTTTTTGGCTCTTTTCTCACGTAGGGTATAAAACATAGAGACTGATGTCGGTTGGGTATAACTGAAAATGGTTAAAGGAGACCAACAATGGTTATGGGTAACTGAAATCGGTACAGCAGGGTGACAGTAATTCAATGAAAACCTTATTGTAGAGTTTAGGTGAGGTTAAAAGGGGATAAAGAAGGAGATGGTGAGGTTTTGTGGGAATACTGAGAACACTCAGAGAGGTAGAAGGACCAAGATAGGTGATCTGATAAATGGGTGGGTGAGGTTTTGGGTTTTTCAGAAAGATGGCTATGGAGGAATGAGAATGTTAATAGAAGAATGGTAACAGAAGTGATAACAACTCTATGAACAGAATAGGAATGGAAATGATTAATGATAAAACACTTACCAATGTTTCAGGTCCAATGGTTGGGTGGTGGTGATGATCAGTTGATGGAATGGAGATTTTTTTAATAGTGACGCTTCCCGGAATGTTACCGTGAGTGTCAATACTTACGGTCTGTCCTAGTGTTGGCCATGGATGTTTGGGTGCGTGAAAACAACTCTAATTATGCTTGCATGCAGCTCTCTTCTCATCTTATTACTCTCAGAATGTGCCAACCCAAAAACAAGGTTGCTTAGGTGAATAAATGGTAACGACGATGGTTATAGGTTGATCGGCATCGGTTTAAGGGTGACCAGGTCGAGCTTAAGGTAGGATTCCTAGGTTTACTTAAATGGGTAGATATTTTTATTTTCTTAGGCCTAGTTAGTTTTTTTCTCATGGATTAAAATGGAAAATTCCTTGTAATGGGTGGGAATGTGGTTAGAGATATTTTAAAGATTGATTTTAGGGTTAGACCGAATCTTAGCTCATTAAGGTAAGTAAGACTTAGTTATTGTTAGTTATGGAAACATGCCAAGAATAGGTCTAGGGTGAGGTGTCTAGGTGAGGTGGTGGGGTAGAAATTAAGATAATTAGATAATAAATATTGTGAGGATATATATTAATTTAATTAAATCAATTAAATTAATAGTGGTGTGGGGTGGAAGGGGCCTTGGTTAGGTGAGTATGTTTGAGCTGGTTACTTGATGAGGGACTAAGGGGAGTGTGACCCAATTTTGGTGTCTACGGACCATTTTGACATGGTTCCTTTATAGTTTAGAATGTCCATCCCTTTCAAAATGAAAGGTTTTACAATATATAGCTCGAGATGAGAGAGAAGGAAGAAAGAGAAGAGGAAGAAGAGGATAAGGGGTGGCTTTTCAACTTTCAACCACCAATGGTCTACATTAAACTCTTTTGTAAAGCGAGATGAGCACTCAGAAATCCATTACTATGTCAATTCCATCCTGTAGAAGGAAATGAAGCCATGCCTCATCAAGTCTGGTGGTTGAGCTACTTGATTTGATCGATTATGTGCCAAAAAAATTCCTCTTCTAGGGAAGTAAGGGATAAAATATGTGGAATAATCCTCACGCGTAATCGCAACAAGAAAAAACTAATATGCGAAATTATTACAGATCTCAAATAAAATTACAGAATAAAATAACACAACACAAAGAGACAATATTTAACATGGTTCACCCAATTTGGGCTACGTCCACCAAGAATCACTTGCTCAGATTTTATTACAAGCCACCACTCTCTCAATACAATACCTAGATCCGTTTGGAGCTATGCTCAACAAACTCTACAGAATTCACAGCCGAATTCAAAACACATCTGCAATATATTTTCTTGTACATCTATCATATGCATAAGACCATATAAATAGACAACTACTTAAGTAGTTTTACAAAACCATGGGTATCAAAACCATGGGCAAAACCCGTCCCATAAACCTATGGGTCAAAAACTCACCCATATGAGAAAAGCACGTTTCCCGATATGGTAGGTGCATTTTTCAAGGCCAAAAATTTTACGCCTGTGTAAAAAAAATTTGGGGCAAGGCTGCACCCCCAACCCCAATGAGGATACATGAAAAGTGTACAGTAATCTTAGTGTACAGTCTTCAACACTTTCACACATGAAAACAAGCTCCACAACCTAACAATCTCCCACTTGGAGACTAGTTTTCCTCTGAGCAAGCTTCTCAACCCTTCACTAGTTTCTGTGAAGACCAACCAAAGTTGATCACAACTTTAGTTTTTCCCTTGTGACCACCTTGGTCATCATGTCTGCATGATTTTGACTGGTATGAATCTTCTCCAACTTCAACTTCTCTTCCTCCAAAGCTATCCTAATGAAATGGTACCTTAACTGTATATGTTTTGTCCTAGAGTGGAAAGCAGAGTTCTTAGCTAGGTGTATAGCACTCTAACCATCACTATGCAGCTTACATTCCTCCTGCATATGCCCCAACTCCTCAAGCAATTGTTGTAACCAAATCATCTCTTTGCTTGCCTCTGTGGCAGTAACATACTTAGCCTCTGTGGTTGACAAAGCCACCAACTTCTGTAGTCGTGAAATCCAACTCACTGTTGTCCCACCTACAGTGTAAATATAACCTGTCGTGCTCCTCCTACTGTCTACATCTCCAGCCATATCTGAATCTACATAACCATGTAAAGTGGTGTTTGATCCACTGTAGCACAAAACTATCCCCATGGTCCCTCTCAAATACCGAAGGATCCACTTTACTGCTTGCCAATGCTCTTTACCTGGATCACTCATAAATCTACTCACAGCTCCCACTGCATGGGCAATATCAGGCCTAGTGCACACCATAGCATACATCAAACTGCCAACCGCTGATGAGTAAGGTACCTTGGACATCTAGTTTCTTTCCTACTCTGTCTTGGGACACTTCTCCTTTGATAACTTGAAATGGCCTGCCAAAGGAGTCCCAACCGGTTTAGCATCCTACATATTAAACCTCTCCAAGACCTTCTTAATGTACTCTTCCTAAGATAAAGTCAACTTCCGTTCCTTCCTATCCCGAGATATCCTCATACCAAGGATTTGTTTGGCTGCACCCAAATCCTTCATAGCAAATGATTCACTTAGCTGCTTCTTGAGTACTTTTATTTCCTGCATGTTTTTACCTACAACCAACATGTCATCAACATACAAACACAGGATAATATAACTTCCATCCTCAAATTTCTTTGTATACACACAATGGTCAGAATGACATCTGATATAACCTTGCTCCATCATGAAGCTATCAAATTTCTTATACCATTGACGTGGAGCTTGTTTCAGGCCATACAAGCTCTTCTTCAGTTTACACACCATCTCCTCTTTACCTTTGACTTCATATCCTTCTGGCTGCTGCATATATAGCTCCTCCTCCAAATCACCATGGAGAAATGTAGTCTTTACATCTAACTGTTCTAAGTGCAAGTCTTCTGCTGCCACTATTCCAATAATGCTTCGATAGAAGTCATTTTTACTACAGAGAAAAATCTCATCAAAATCTATACCTTTTTCTCGTGCAAACCCCTTGACCACCAACCGGACCTTGTATCTTTTCTTGCCTCCTTCTTCCTCTTTGACTCTAAACACCCACTTATTCTGCAATGCTCTTTTTCCTTCAGGTAGCTTTACCAAATCCCATGTCTGGTTCTCCATGAGAGCCTGATGCTCCTCATCCATGGCTTGCTCCCACTTCTTCCTGGAATCTACCTGCATTGCTTCATCAAAGCTCTCTGGTTCTCCACTATCAGTGAGTAATAAATAATAAAGAGAAGGAGAAAAATGTTCAGGTTCTCTTCTTACCCTAGAAGACCTCCTCAATATAGGAGTTTGGGGTTCCTGTTGAGGGGGTTCCTGAACTAATTCATGTGTCACTTTCCCATCCGGAAGATCCTCTACCGCTGCATATTCTTTCTTGGATTCTTCCTTGTTTTCCTGCAACTGCTGCTTATACATGACTTTCTCATTAAAGACCACATCCCTAGATCGAATGATTTTCTTGTCCTTAATACTCCAACATTTATATCCAAAGTCATCACCACCATAACCAATGAAAGTACATTTTTCTGATTTAGCCTCTAGCTTAGTCCTATCATCCTTGTCTATGTGAACAAACACCTCACATCCAAAGACTCTAAGAAATGAATAATCAACTTTCTTACCATACCAAGCCTCCTCAGGTATGCCTCCATCTAAGGCACTTGAGGGTCCTCTGTTTATCAAGTACACAGCTGTGCTCACCGCTTCTGCCAAAAAAAAAAGAGGCAGTCCTGCATGTAACCTCATGCTCCTAGCATGTTCCATTATTGTTTTGTTCATCCTTTCTAATACCCCATTCTGCTGCAGAGTTCCTGGAACCGTCTTTTGCCTGCAGATTCCATTCTTAGAATAGTAATCATCAAATTCATTGCTGCAATACTCCCCTCCATTATCTGACCTAAGACATTTTAGCTTAAGACCGGTTTCATTCTCTACCAAGGATTTCCATTTAACAAAAGTGTCAAATACATCAAATTTGTTTCTAATACAATAAACCCAAACTTTCCTTGTTGCATCATCAATAAAAGTAACATAATAACTTGAACCCCCAAGAGATGATACCTGAGCCGGCCCCCACACATCAGAATGCACCAGCTCTAACTTACTCTCTTTCTTTGTAGGTCCAACCTTGAGAAACCTTACTTGCTTCTATTTCCCATATATGCAATTCTCACAAAAATCGAAACCTATTTCTGTATATCCAAGTAAATTCTTCTTTATGATTTTCATGCCCTTATGGCTCATATGACCAAGCCTATAGTGCCATAATGTTGTATCTACATCTGAAGCCACAAGATTACAATCATTAGTACTATCAGTGGTTAAATACAAGGTTCCAACCTTCTTACCTCTTGCCACCACAAGAGCACCCTTGGTAACCTTCCAAGAGTCTAAGGTAAATATCACAATACAACCATCACTTCCCAACTTCCCTGCCGATATCAAATTTCGTCTTAATGTAGGCACATGTCTGACATCCTTCAATAGCCAAGTATTCCCATTCTACATCTTAACCCGAATATAACCTTTTCCAACTATGCTGCAAGGCTCATCATCACCAAGAAAAACATGCCCAAAATCTCCTTGAACATAATCAACAAAATAATGCCTATGTGGAGAAGCATGGAAAGAAGCCCCCGAATCTAAAACCCAAGATTCAGTAATATTGTGCAAAGAAAGAATCAAAGCATCCTGACATACATTACCCGTTGCCACATTTGCCTCCTTGTTTTCTTCTTGTTGTTTCTTCTTATCCCAAAGCTCCCAACAATCCTTCTTTGCATGCCCAAGCTTTCCACAATTCCAAAGATACAATCTTGTTCTTGGATTTTGACTTTTCCCGATCTTTTGATTTTCCACGGTTTCCTCTATTCTTCTCCCTCTAGTTTCCATTGTCAAAGCATTCCCGAAGTAGAAGATTCCCGATATTTTTCTTCACAGCTTCCTCACTTAGAATCACCCCTACAACATCCTCAAACTTCAACTTCGAGTTAGCCGAACCGAGTTACTTACCGCCATTACTGTGCTATTCCAACTCTCAAGTAAAGAGCACAGAATTAATAAAGCCCTAACTTCTTCATTAAATTCTATTGAATCAAAGCTAGCATATTC
The DNA here is from genome assembly GCA_018340775.1 of Taxus wallichiana var. yunnanensis. Classification (NCBI taxonomy): domain Eukaryota; kingdom Viridiplantae; phylum Streptophyta; class Pinopsida; order Cupressales; family Taxaceae; genus Taxus; species Taxus wallichiana. The sequence continues at coordinate 422,447,007 of CM031240.1, read as the reverse complement.
ACTACCATATTGAAATCATTTAAATGATCTCACTCTTGAACTATTCTCGACATCTTCATATTAAACAACTTTTTCATTAAAAATATCTTATTAGAGGCAGAGGGTTTTTCATACAACTTCCTTAATGCATCCATCGATCTTTTGTAGTCTTTTCCTTTAAAACGTTAAATAATACTTTGAAGATGCAAGACTCATCGGATCATTCCAAGTGCCTTCCGATCCAACAAATCCCATTCCGCATCTCTGTCATACTCGAGGGTTTGTTGACCTTCTCGCACAACGGAGTATAAATATACTTCGATAAAGGTAATCTTCCATCTACATCTTCCAAAGACTAAATTCTACCCGTTGAATTTATCAACCCTAGATCTTCCTTCATCTCGCCATAGCTCCCACTCAAGCTAAAAACTTTCCTGCGATTCAACACTTCAAAGCAAACCAAACCAGGCTCGATATCACTTGTTAGGAAGTAAGGGATAAAATATGTGGAATAATCCTCACAAAATCGCAACAATGAGAAACTAATATGTAGAAATTATTACAGATCTTAAATAAAATTACGAATAAAATAACACAACATAAAGAGACAAGATTTAACATGGTTCACCCAATTTGGGCTACGTCCCACCAAGAATCACTTGCTCAGATTTTATTACAAGCCACCACTCTCTCAATACAATACCTGGATCCATTTGGAGTTATGCTCAACAAACTCTACAGAATTCACAGCTGAATTCAAAACACATGCAATATATTTTCTTGTACATCTATCATATGCATAAGACCATATAAATAGACAAATCGCTTCAGCATTTTTACAAAACCGTGGGTATTAAAACCATGGGCAAAACTCATCCCATAAACCTATGGGTCAAAAACTCACCCATATGAGAAAAGCACGTTTCCCGATATGTCGTGTGCATTTTTTTACCCAGGCTACATGAAAAGTGTACATGACTCTTAGTGTACATTCTTCAACACTTTCACACATGAAAACAAGCTCCACAACCTAACATCTTCTACCTCCAAAAGCCATGTTTTCCATGTTTACCCACAAAAATCCCATGAAAATCAGATTTTTATAATGTTGAGTCGAAGGTCTTGAGGAGATCTTTCCAACTATATAAATTTTGTCTGATTTGGATCTAGGGATCAAAATATATGGCCATTTGAAGTTTTACCAGTTGAGAGGAACAAGAATTTGACACATGGTAGCTCTTGATTGGTTCGAGAGATTGGTATTTTCCAATGTGTGATTGTTATATGTCCCTGTCTTTTACCTTTTTTGAGTTGCCTTTATATAAATACGGGCCAATAAAACTTTTACATGTTCCTTCAGGATGGCAAAGTACAATACCTTGTCAATCCCCTTAGAAACATGAGCCAATAAGAAACAACCACATTTCTTCAAAATTTTCCCTTTTCAAGTCCCTTTGAGTGACCATTTTGAAATGCGAGCCAATGAGAAGGCTCCACAGACTTCGCATGTCATTCCTTTTTAATTCTGCCTCTGACACCTATGAAGCATCATCTAATGAGATCATTTCATACCTTTATGTGTTATCGAATTTTAAACGAGTCTCATATGACAATTATGAAGTGAAATCCAATGAAAAATCTCCATGAACTTTGCATTTTCAGTCTTTTCTTTGAACTCCTTTTGATAGTCATGAAATATGAGCCAATGGGATCATTCTATGCCTTGATGTGTTATCATAATTTTAATAGTCACTTCTGAAAAATTGTGAAATTTTGACCAATGAGGTTGTTCCATGTTTGAAATGTGTCAGGTCCTATGCAAACCCTCAACTAAAAACTACAAATTTTGAGTGAATAGGAGGCTCCACATCCCCCCTATGTTAGGACCTATCATAATTCTTTCTTCGTTCTTGTCTCTTATTGGATGGGCCTTCGCATTTTTCAGAATGCAAAGTGAGAGAAAATGTGACGGCACTTCGTAGCTCTTTGCATTACAACTTCTAAGTCTCTGGGACTTGGAAAACTTTGGCTCAAAATAATTTCCACATATCCCCTTTGCTTACTGACTTTGTATTGTGGCTTTAATCCATTCCACACAACACTAGCCCTTTTATCCTGTGTCTCATGGGTTTCCACTTTCTTTGTACTATGGCTTTAATAGAACTCTACCGATGCTTTAAGACTTAGTCTCCCATGTGATTTTTGGATGCCAACATCCATTGATTTTAGGAAATGGAATTTTACGACCATTTAGACGTCCCACCTACTAAAATGGCTAATTCCATATTTTATGTGTTATACAAATCAACCCGGGCTGAATTTGGGATAACACATATCACATGTAATCTAAATATTTTATGAACAAATCTTACTTGCAAGAATTAGTAAATCATCTTTAATTTTCCTAGGTATAAAGTGGGGTACCTTAGTAAACTTATCCACCATGATGAAAATAATATCATGTTTGTTCTTAGATAGGGAAAATCCTTGTACAAAGTCCATACTAATTACCTACCACCTCAACTATGGCACATCATAGGGATAAAACAATCCCATTAGGTGAATGTGTTCAGCTCTTACCCATTGACATTTGAAGCACCGAAACACAAATTCAATTACATCACTTTATTATCCATTCCATAAATAATTTTCTTTAATATCAACTAACAATTTTGTCACTTTCATGAATATAGAGCATTATGAAACTCCTACAAAATTGTTATCCTTAAATTTCTTTCCTTGGGCACATATATTCTTCTTCTTGAATATAGAAGTAATTCTTTTCCCTCAAATTTGTAGCCATCATACCAATGATCACATGTATTTGCTTCAAGATCATTCTTTACATGCTAGTAAAATTGGTTTATGGGAAATTATTTGAGAATGTTTCCTCAAAACTTGGATATAAATATCACCATGGAAGAAATATATCTATGTTGACTAAGATCTACTTCTTTTTTCTTTTTTCCCTTGATGAAACTAATGCCAAAATCATACTTCAAAAATAATTTCAGCCATCTACATTTTTTGGCATTCGATTAGGCCGAGTAAAAATATACTTTAGCCTAAATGGTCAAAGAAATTCCCAACTCAAAAGGATTTCCTACAAGAAAGTGCCACCAAATTTTTAATAGATGAAAAATTACAGCCAATTCCAAATCATGTAGCACATAATCTTTTCATAGGTTTTTAGTTCCCTATATTCATAGGCTATCTCCTAACCATCCTACATTAGCACTCCTATATATCCATCCACTTAATCATTTGTCACTACGGTGAAACTATCATTAGGGTTTGGAACTCTAATAATTGGCATCGTTGTCATTTTTTCCTTGAGAAGTCCAAAGGTTTTCTCACACTTCTCTATCCATTCACATTTCTTACTTATTTTTTATATGTAATAGGGTTGGAAATCTTAGAAAATCCAAGCATGAACTTCCTATGTTACCCAGAAATCTCATAAAGTTGTGCACGTCATGTAATTTCCTAGAGTTGTAATAATGGATTTTATCTTGGTTGATCAATAGATATCTCATCAAAGAAATGATATGCCCTAGATATTGTACCCTCTTTTGGAAGAATGCACACTTAGATGACTTATCAAAAATATTGTGTCATTAAATTTGGTCCATAACTTACCTCAAATGTTGAACATGCTCCTCCTCATCCTTGGAATAAATTAAAACCTCATTTAAAAAATACAAGTGTGAATTTATCCAAGTAATTTCTTAATAGATTCTTCATTAAGTTCATAAAGGTGAAATGTGTATTTATCAACCAAAAGGGTAGAACCATGAACTCATAGTGCCCATAATGATTTCAAAATATTATTTTATGGATATCCTCTCCCTTGATCCTCAACTAATGATATCATGCCCGAAGATCAATCTTGAAGACACTAATGCCCCCACATTTGAGAAAATAGATCATCAATGTAGGAAAAGGGATATCGGTTCTTGATTATGGCTTTATTCAAAAAAATTAGTCCACACAAAATCTCGAGGTGTCATCCTTTTTTAATAAAATCATTGTTGTTCACCAAGGTGAGACACTAAGACATATCAAATGTTTAGACAAAAACTCATGCAACTAAGCCTTTAGTTCCTCTAATTATGTATTTTTCATCCTATAGGGTAATTTTGAAACAAGTTTTGAACATGGCATAATATATATTGAGTGATTTATGCTAAATTGGTTAATATCTTTCTATGGTCTAGTTAACAGATGGTAGATTAAACTAATCAATTGTTTTCCAAGGAATTGCGCTAATTATACGTTTTCCCACAAATTGACAATATGTTGTTAATTAACTACATTACGCTAGTTAATTTACCCTTCTATCTAAAAGGATGACAATATACGACGACCTTCCATTAATTAAACCCCTTTTTTACCTAATTAATTAATTATTCTTAATTAATTAAGTTTCCTCTTCTATTAGATCAATAAATCATCATTTATTTGATTAAATCCTTCTTATCCTCTAAATCATACTAATTATTCTTCTAAAAATCTTCTATAAGCTTTCTCACCTATTAATTAATCACTTTGGTTAATTAATAAATCCCCTCAAACCCCATGAGTCACTAAAGGACAAAACTAAACTCTCCTAAGGTTGACTCAACCCTCTTTCAACCATGATCATCCCCAACTAACTCAACCTTGCTATTATCCCACATGTAAAGGGATGTAAATATTCTTTTATCCATTGGGCTATATAAGGAGCCTTCCTCCTACCTTTCTACTTACACCTAAATGAGCATAGAGCCTATATTATAGCCATTTTATCATCTTAGAGCATTCTTCCATTAGAGGAGCTAGCTATCTTCATTTCTTGCATTCATCCATCCAAGTTTGAAGTCATATGGAGATATGTCAAATGGTCTTGTAGCCATGGATTGACAAGACTCCATTCTTGAAACCTTGGGATTCAAACATACAATCAACCCTTTTGATTGCTAAGGATCTAAATAGGTTCATTTCATTGATTAACATTCAATAGAGATAGAGATTAATTTCTTAGCATATTAGTTTGATGTTTATTCATGTTCTAATGCAAAGATGTTGGTAGATTAGTCTTGTTTAAGCTCTAAGCATGATGGTGCATAGATTTTAGTTTAGCTTTGTTTTAGGACTACTAGGTGTTAGTTCTAATTCTCTTTGCATAGCTAACTAATTCTTACACACATTTGGCATGCCCGATGGGACTTGATCCTTAGTCCCTTAGCATTGTGGTTCAAATTTTGTTGTTATTTCAATTTTTGGCTAACCCTTGATATGCACATGTGTGAATTAATGTTGAATTTCTTATGATTTTTGCTAACTTTACATGTGTTGAGTCTTGCTTATAGATCTAATTTAGATGGGTTCTTGTCAATTTTGAGCTAACTTGCCAAAAATTTGAGCTTTTTGAGATCGATTACATCATTTTCCATGTTTTGACATCACTTCCAGGTACAGGCATACATAAAAATGACAGAGGCACGTACATGTCCCATGATGTAGGCATACACACCCAAACCTGAGCATAGGTACCAAAAGGCTAGCGTATGTGTCCAAAGGCTAGCGTATACATCATTCTGCCATCGTATATTATATTTTCTCCTCTATGTTTTTATGGATTTCTATTTTTTGCACATACACCTAAACCCAATCATACACATTCATAATTTGGTGTACCCATCTGGTTTTGCTTCTATTTGACCCTTTTTGACTTGTGAGCGTACATGTCCAAAGTCTAACATATACATCTTACTGTCAATGTTCTTGACTTTCTGTCTTCTATGTTTTCTGGCATTTGTCTATTAGCATATGCATTTAGACCATGGCATACATGTCTATACCCGAGTGTACCCATCTGTAGTGTTATTTTTTTGACCATTTTTTTGAGCGTATACATCTAAAGGCTAGCATACACAACTCTCTGGCCACGTACCCATTAGCTCACTATTAGTTTCCACAAAGGCACGTACACATCCTAAAGCAGGCATACACACCCAAAGTTTGAGCGTACACATCACAGTTCAGATTTGAGATTCACTTTAAAATTGTAAAAACATGTTTTCTAGATTTATTGACTCCTTGCAGTTTTAATTGAAGATTAACTTTTGTTTTATGGTTTATTTGTATGTTTTTGCTAACTTGAATTTGATTTGTTTAAAGGGTTAAATGAACATTACATGCTTAATCATGAGATTAAATCATGTATGCTCTTCCCTCGCACCTTCTAGGTGATCTTGGGAATCAGAAATGATTTCTATATCTCTTTTTTCTTTGAAAAATGTTTGAAAAAAGAATGTCAAATTTGGTTAAAATGAACAAATTTTGCATTTGAATCAAGTATTTTCCATTATTGATTTCGTAGTTGGATTTTACATCATGTATGCTCTTCTCTTGCATCCTAGGATGATCTTGAGAATCAAAAACATTCATCCTCTTTATGTGTATGGAAAACTACTAAATCCATCATGCAGACCTAAACACTTGTCAAAGAATGAAGGATCAAGACAAAACAAAACTACTAATACAGTTTCCATGCAGGTTGCCAAATGGTGTTCAAGAAAACCACATTAAGTATAAAAGATAAAAAACACACACAATCAAAAGATTGTATTTGTAGGTTCGGATAAGGGTACCCCCATCCGCTTAACTAGGACATAACCCCTTTGGCATAATCCTTAAGCTACAACAATGGGGGTGGTCCTAGGAACCCCAAAGTAGTCCACGCAAGAGGGAACCTTGTGGATGAAATGGGAAGTGCTCCACACACCTACTTGACTAGTGATACACATGAGAATTAGTGTCAAATTTATCTATATCATTGACCCCAATGAGAGTACATGATGGACACATTTATTTCCCACTATACTTGAAGGGGTAAAGTAAATTCAGGATACTCCTTGGGAAACCTTGGAAAACTAAGCTCACATCTAGATAACTTGTGACACCTAGTTGAGTGAACCACCTAGGAAGCTATCTTGTCTAGGAGCCAACTTTGACCATATCAAAACCAATTTGAGTTGAGAGCCATCACAAAGGGAGAAATTTCTCGAAATCAAAATCTTATTTGTCGAACAAGAGGAGATCCATTAAAGTTCAAATAGTGTGTCATTCATCATGGAGATTGTGAAGCATTACTTTTTTTAGTTTTTCACTCACCCTAAGGTGAGGTGAAACTCTGCCAAGTGACGCCAAACTCTCTTCAACCCCAATTGATCTACTTCCTTCACTTTCTTTTGACACTTTGTTGATCAAAAGAAGAGTGACTACCCTTGTGTTGCTAATTGATTGTATTCACCACTTTTGTGTTCGTTTACACTCATCCATGTTTTCAGATGAGTTGTTAAACATATAAAGTGTGTGAAGACGTTTTCATATCATTGGTAGCCTTTTTTATCTTGATACCCAAGTCAAGATCATCAATCATAGTTAGGCTTGATTCATCATCTTGATTCTCCTTTGAACTATTATCTTGTTTATATCGTATCAAAAATTTTGATACTTACGTCTTGTTTCTTGTAAACTTGGCCTAAGTGTCTAGATTGTAATGTTACACTATACACACATCTAACAATTCCTTGGTATACTCTAGCATTAGTTTGTTTTCAAACATTACCTCGATTTTGAAAAGTGTTGAGTGTTACCATTTGTGCGTGTTATATCAATATCATTTTGATATTAATACCTTACTTTTCTGAAAATTTTGGTTAACATATCTTAGTGGTATTGTTGTGTCGCTCACAATCATAACTACCACTTTTTGAGATATAGGTCTTGATTGGATTCAAGCTCACTTTTAGTATACTTTTTTGGGGATCGTATTAACTTTTTGTTATTACTTACACCTTGTTCATTTCTTTGAACTTGACATAAGTGGTGACATTTTTTAACCATCTTAAACACCAACTACCATTTGAAAACAAAACTTAGGAAGTATGACATTTTGATTGATTGGTCTAAAATGAGCATTGTGTGATTGTATCTTGTTTGTCACTTTTGACTTATTCTTTTAAGACAATCACTTTGACACATTGATCCTTTGACATTCATCATTCTTTGAACTATTGACATTCTTTGACATTTGTAAACTTCCACTTAGGTTTGATCAATACCTTTTGAACAAAATTCAAAACACCTTAGTGAAGTTCTCATACATCATGGCCCCCAAAACAAGATTGGGAGCTAAAAGACAAGTAATTGAAAAACAAGCATGGGAAACATCAAACAAACAAGGGTCAAATCCCTTTATTGGTCATGATTTAGGGCCTCTTTTTCCATAAAAAGAAGTAGAAGAGATGGTAGATCATAGTGGTGATGAAGAAAGATCACCACGCGCGAGTTTGACTTTGACCCCACCCTATTAGATGAATTCCTTTTCATAAAAAAATATATGGTACTTGCGAGAGTGGTGGAATTAGGTGCTAGAATGCCAACAGAACATGAAACTATTCCACCCACAAATGAGGCTAATGAGGAAGAACCACTTCTCATTAACATGGATGACATCTTAGCACATGGACATGCTTCCACATCAAACACAGAAAACAACAACATGGTGGGTTATAAATTACCATTCATCAAGGTACCACATAGAGTACAAATAGAACATGAAAACATGTGGAACAACCCCCATTCAATGAAGATGAAGAAGAACATCATGAGGAAGAAGTCACTATACCACAACAAATTCAGAACCTTAGTCAACAATTAGCTTTACTAACATCTCATGTACAAAAAAAAACAAACAAAAATGTACATCAGAGAGAAACCTAAGGTCAAAAAAATAGTGAACTTCACATAGAAAACCAAGAGGAGGAATGTCAAAATATAGTCATGTGTGTATATGCCAGATTCCCCCACTAAAGAAAACTTTTTCACAAGAACTACAATCTATGAAATCAACACTCACAAGCCTTCAATAAAGTAATGGGGAAATAGCAAAAGGTATCAATACGAAGAGTTATGCCCCATCCATTTGATAAGGCTATGTTGCTTCAACCCTTTCCTAAGAAATTTGACATGCCAAAATTTGACAAGTATAGAGGGAAAGGTGATCCACGTGATCATGTGAAATATTTTTACATGGCATGCCAAGAAGTGGCCTACAATGATAATTACCTCATACGACTCTTTCCAAAAAGTCTAGGAGGACAAGCCTTGGAATGGTTTACTCACTTACCTCATGGGTCTATCTTCACATGGCCTTGAACTAGCAAAGAGAGGTTTATATGAAATTTCTCATACAACATGGAAAGTGACATAACCATGGCAGACTTATGTAACACTAAACAACATCCAAATGAAACCTTCACAAGTTTCCTACAAAGATGGTGAGGGGAATAGCTAGCCGCTTCCCTTGCTCAATCCCTAAAAGAAACTTGTTAGCATATTTGTACCAAATTTAAACTTGGACATCACTTTTCATTTACAAATGCATTGTGTTCAAAGCTTTGAAGAGGTCATCGAGAAGGGCATACAAATAGAAAAATCCCTCATTACAAAAGGAACAATCAAATCATCTTCCAAGGATAATCAATCTACCAAACCAACAAATAAGCCAAAGATCTTTAACAAAAACAAGAATGTGGTAGGAGATGGAATCACGATTCCAAATGTATACAAGTGGTCCAAGTTGGTCAACCTTTTAAACTAACCAAAGGGCCGATCCAACCACCAGCCAAGTGTAGAACGTTCACTCCTCTTAATGAGTCTTTGTCCACAATCTTGAAACAATTGGATACATCCACATGGTGACTTATCCTACGACACAACCCTTTGATGAAAATGCTCCTAAACCTTCATGGTATAAAGAGCATGAATATTGTGATTTTCATCATGTAAAGGGACACAAGATAGACAAGTGCCTAAGACTTTGCCACTTCATCCAAGATCTTATTGATAATGGAGAGATAAAGTTGATCCACCGAGAAAAAAACAGATGCCAAATGAAAAGATGGGGATATTCAAAGAACCATTCCCTAAACATGATAAACCAAATGAGAAAAATTGTATCAAGGAGAGTCATCCCAAAGTTACAAATCCACAAACTATCTATATACCAAAAGTGATAACAATCATTACGACTCACTCATTGGATGTGTTCGCTCTTCTGATGAGCATGTGAATACCATTAGGATCAAGGGAAAATATTGTGTTGTGGTAACAAGGCATGCTCATCTCATGATCTCAGAACCTCCTTTGTCTACCCCTCAGGATGGTCAATATAACATCTTAGAGAAACTTGAGAAGACATCTACCAAGATTTCAATCTTGGACCTTCTTAAGATATCAAATGTACATAAAAACATCCTTTTACAAAACCTCCAGGGTCAGGAGTGCTAATGGAAATAGACCCTTCACATTTACAAGTTGTGGTGGAAAAAATTGCACCAACTAAACACATCTCATTTAACCACAAGGAAATCCCTAACGAAGATCACACACATAATCTTCCCATGTATATAGAGGTATTTGTTACCCACCGAAAAAGATAAAATGGGTGCTTGTGGACAATGGGTCGGGATTGAACATATGCACATTGAAACTAATCAAATAATTGGGACATGCAAGGAAGAAGATCTAGAGTCCCACATTATCACCATAACCACATACAACAATGTGGAGTGGGAGTCAGCTAGAACAATAACACTTGTAGATGGAAGTAGGGCCTACTTTCCACAACACGAAGTTTCATGTCTTAGATTTGGAACTTCCATACAATATGCTTCTTGGCCACCCATGGATCCATGTCATGTAGGCCATACCATCAACATTTCATCAATGTATTAAATTGAAACATGAGGGACACATTGTTACCATTCAAGGTGATCCAGAACCCTTCACTCACTACAGATCTCAACAACTTTGCACGTAGGGGTACATATACATGTCCCTCCACTAATATTTTACTCCCCTTTAGTCAGAAGCTCTTGAATCATGGGTAGATTCAGACTCCCTAAGTTCTTGTGCTCATGAGGATTCTACATCTACTTCTCCCTTTGATTCATGGGAGATGAAAATCTTGAGTATGGTTGTGGAGAATACAATGTGTAATAAGCTCTCCTAGTTTCAGATCTATCTTTGTCACCAAAAAACAAGAGGCAGACCCAACTATCACTTTAAATGGCCTAAAGATGAATGTACTATTGGGACATTCTTACCTGGTGGACTACTTGCAGAAGAGAAATTGTTGGACCCACCTACAACTTGGGTCCCCGAGGACACTAAGCCTACCTATTACGAAACCCCATAATATGCCAAATCTAGTAGAATGATGTATTCCATGGGTTACAAAGGACTCAAATGTGGAAAATTTGAACAAGGAGAAAGATAACCGGTCCCACTTCCACATTTCAAAATAGAACGCTATGGTATTGGTATTCGGCCATATGGGTCACATCCCATGGATCAAGATGCTACCTACTCTGAACGTGAGGATAGCTCTACTTATTCGATAGTGACACATATTCCCATTATAGCCAATATGAGGATTTTCCTCCATGAACCTTTTCATGGATACCACTATCCTTACCATAACCCCCACCATCCTAAAGTTGACCTTGTATACCCTACCCTTTTTGATTGGGACCAACAACATCATGTGCCATTGGACCTCTTTGAAAATGATGAGGCTATTGCATAATTTATGGGCATACGTGATACCATTCCTATTGGAGATCATAAGAAAGGTTTCTTCATTGACTTAGATACCTATATGTACTTTGGTGAGGAAGTTGAGCTTTGTGGTTCAAAGAAAATTTAAGAAAAATGAGGGAAAAGTTCCAAAGAAAATCCTCGGAAAAAACATACGTCCAAGTCACATAGTGAAAACCTCTTTGAGGCATTGGCTGACCAACAAGTAAAAAAATCAATGGACAAAATAAGTGACCATGCTTGAGGGTGAAAATCTCATAGAGACACCCTTGGAATAATATCTCAACCTTCCTCCCAATCCTACGCATATGGAGGATATGTCAAAAATTCTCGTAGAGGAAACTATTGATGTGAATATTGGAACAAAGAAGACCCAAAGATAGTCAAGTTGGGAGCTTCACTTTTAGCACAAGAATAAAATACATTCACCTTGTTTCTTAGAGAATTTGTGGATATATTCACATGGTCTTATAAATATATGTTGGGCTTAGATCCAAATTTGGTGGTGCACAACTTAGTAGTGCATCTAGACACAAATCCTATTAAAAAAAGCTAAGGAAAATGCATCCATGAGTGGCCCTTCTAGTTAAAGAGGAGTTAGAGAGACTATTAGCAACAGGGTTCATCAGACCCATTGACTACTCCAGTGGATATCAAACATAGTTCCAGTACAAAAGAAACTTGTTGGAATCAAATTTTCACAGACTTTCAAGACATCAACAAGGCATGTCCAAAAGATGATTTTCCTTTGCCTAATATCGACATGATTTTCATTCAACTACGGGCTATGAAATGCTATCTCTTATGGATGGATTTTCAAGATATAACCAAATCAAGATAGCAGAAGAAGATCAGCATAAGATGGCCTTTACAACCCCTTGGGGGACATTTTGTTATCAGGTAATGCCCTTTAGCCTCAAAAATGCCAGTGTAACTTATCAAAGGGCAATGACAATGATATTTCATGATATGTTTCATGACATCATGGAGGACTATGTAGATGATATCCTAGGAAATCAAAGACAAGAGAAGACCACCATAAAGTGTTGCGATGCATATTTTAATGACTGCGTAATATAAGGTCAGATTGAATCCAAAAAATGTGTGTTTGGGGTGTTATCAGGAAGCTACTAGGCTTTATTATATCAAGGAGAGGGATTGAGGTGGACCTAGCCAAAGTCACTTCCATTACTGAAATGCCTCCTCCCAAGAATATCAAATAGTTATGTAACCTGCAAGGGAAGATACAAGCCATTCATTGCTTCATTTCATAGCTTGCTGAAAAATGTCATTCATTCACCCATCTGCTTAAGAAATATGTTGACTTCATTTGGGGACTAGAGAAATAACAAGCCTTTTCCTTTCTTAAACAATACTTGGCCAATCCACCTATCCTCATGCCTCCAACTCTAGGTGAGCCACTTTTTCTATACATATTTGCTACCCAATTTTCTATTGGCACATTGCTCACACAATATGACCTAAGACAAAAAGAAAAAGTTGTGTACTATCTCATCCATACTTTAATTTCTATGAGCTCAACTATCCTCAAATTGAAAAAGCTTTTCTGGATGTCATTTTTACCTTCCAAAAACTTTTCCATTACCTATTGAATACTAAAACCAAGCTTATATCTAAAGTTGACCCACTCAAGTACATGTTGTCAAAACCCACCCTTATGGGTAGAATGGCTAATTGGATCATTCTGCTCAGTGAATTTGACATTGAGTACGTACACCAAAAGTCAATTAAAGGACAAGTGCTTTCCAACCAATTAGAAGCACCTTTACCTAGAATAAATCATGTGAGTCTAGATCTACCTGACACATCACTAATGTATATTAAAGAATCTATTATGTGGCAAGTACATTTTGATGGATCATTTACTTTCCATGGTTTGAGGGAAGTGTAGTGATAATCACTCCTTCAGGAGACCCCATACCACAAGCTTTCCATCTTGGCTTTCCTTGCACAAATAACATTACAAATATGAGGTGCTCATCGCTGGAATGAATTTGGCTATAAAATGGAATATCCACCACCTTAAGGTCATTGAGCGAATCACAATTGATTATCAAGCAAGTCAACAATGAGTACAAGGTCAAGGATGAAAAACTCATCCCATATAGAAATTTGGTGGAAACTCTAAAAGAATATTTTATATGCATCACCTTTGAACAAATTCCAAGCGCATAAAATTGATCTACATATGTAATGGAAACAATGGGTTTTATGCTGTGGATTCTGCTAGAAACCAATGATAGGCAATTTTTGTTGAAAATCTATATTATCCTGCATACAACATGCCAAATTATTGCCTGGCATATGAATTTGTTGGTCCCCACTCCCATGGTATGCCCATATTTTTAACTACCTCAAAAGTGGTACCTTTCCTCCTAACATTACTCGTTCCAAAAATAAACCTTGTCCACAAAATAACTCATTACACCCTCCTATGAGGCACACTTTATCATCGTGGCTATGATGGGAATTTTTGTGTTTTCTAGATGTAGCAAATTCAGTCCAAGCAATCAAGGAGGTACATGAAGGAGTATGTGGCACCCATACAAATGGAATGGTATTAGAAAAAAATTAAGGGTAGGCTATTACTGGCCTACTATGGAGACAGATTATTGCAACCATGTAATAAAGTGTGTTCTATGTCAAAAGTATGGAAATTTCATTCATGCATTGTCACAACCTTTATAGCCAATAACAACACCATGGCCATTTTCTAAATGGGGATTAGAATTAATAGGAAGCTCACCCCTACCTCATCTGATGGTCATACCCACATCATCACAGCCATAGAATACTTCACTAAGTGGGTGGAGGTCATTCCATTGACATATGTTACAGGTGCTCAGATATCAAATTTCATCATGAATCACCTTATTTTTCGATATGACATTCATACCATTGTTACGATAATGGCAAGTCATTCAAGAATAATACTTAAGGATCTTTATCATCGATTTCGAAAGATTAAAATGGTCCACACCATCTTACCCACAAGTTAATGGGAAAGTAGAATCCATAATAAAACATTGGTTCTATGTCTAAGTATTTCTACAATTTAGTTAAATTTAAAGGAAGAAACTACCACCTAGAAATAGCTTCCTAACCTAGCTAGAAATGAGAAATGTGCACCATTATGATGAAGAAGTGAGCAAGTCCTACCCTTAACATTAATAACTTTGAAATTGATCGAAACACGATGTAAATTAATGAACTATGTTCTCCTTAATTTCCTAATTTAACATTAAAATGAACCTATAGTCATGAATCACCTTATTTTTCAGACATGACTCTAAATGGCAAGTCATTCAAGAATAATAACCATCTTTATCATCGATTTCGTATAAAGATTAAATGGTCCACACCATCTTACCCACAAAGTTAATGGGAAAGTAGCTCATGTCTAAGTATTTCTACAATTTAGTTAAATTTAAAGGAAGAAACTACCACCTAGAAATAGCTTCCTAACCTAGCTAGAAATGAGAAATGTGCACCATTATGATGAAGAAGTGAGCAAGTCCTACCCTTAACATTAATAACTTTGTTGTCGAACACGATCTTATGTTCTCCTTAATTTCCTAATTTAACATTAAAATGAACCTAAGTAGTCCAATGGCAATCAAATTATATTTTCTTGATCCTTCAATGGATGCTTGGGTGTGAGTCTTAGCTCTTCAAGAATGGAAGATGGAGGGCTCAAAAATGACAAAAGGCTATTAGTATGAAACTATGTGCTTACTTTTGTCTCTTGAGATATTTAGGTGTAGGTGTAGAAGTAGAGGGAGGGTTGTTTATATAGCCCAAAGGATAAAGGATTCAACACATCCTCATGAATGTGGGACTAATGGAGATGTAGAGTTAGTTATGGATAAGGGGGGCTTAGATGGGGTTGAGTTAACTTTAGGAGGGTTTAGTTTGTCCTTAAGTGGCTCATGTGGATAAAGGGGGTGTATGTATTAATTAATTAATACATGTGCAAGCTTTAATAACCTTTTAGATGGATATTAGTGTGATTTGGACCATTAGGAGGGAATTAAACCAATTAAATAGTGATTTATTGATTTAATGAGAAGAGAGGCTAATTAATTAATAATAATTAATTAGACTAGATAGAAGGTGTTGATTAACAAAGGGTCGTTAATTAATGTATGTGTTAGATAGGTGACTTAATTAATTAGCGTAATGTAATCAATTAACGACAATGGAAGATAAGATGAGCGTCATTGATGATATGTCATCAATTTGTGGGAAAAGAGATAATTAGCACAATTTAAGTATTTAAATTGCTAGGGTGTAATTATAGGTGTCTACATTTGCCCCTCTTTGGGGTGGCGTAAGTGATGCCACTTTAAATATAGTAGACGAAGAAAATTTTGAAGGGATAGAAGAAAAATTAGTAGGAGAGAGAGATGCCCCCTCGAGTGTTGATGGGGTGATGAAAGAAGCCGATCGACGATCGAAAAAGATGTGAAGTAGATAGAAGAATGAGAAGGGGTAGGATGCCCCGATGAGAGGGAGGAATAGGGGTGAAAGGAAAGTGACGTAGAAGAAATATGGATGAGGGGAGAGAAGAGCTTAGCCTCTAGCCACTGTTGATTGGAACAATTTGGATGTCATCATATTGCCATAGGAACTACATCATCGGTCCTTATTAAAAATATAAACATACAACAAAGGTAGAATGGCATGAAAATCCATACTACAAAAAATTGTCCATTGCTTGAAGATACCAACTCCACACAACATACAATAATGCAATGCAATACAATACGAGAAGGAAAACAAGCTCATGTAACAGGGAAAATAAGTACGAATGCACATATCTAACCCAACAATGGTCAAGATAGTTGTACAAATGTTTTGTTATTAGTGCTAAAGAGATCCAAAAGTTCATGATTGATGACAAGGGTTAAAAATGATGCCTCGAGAAAGGATACATGCAAGGGGAAATGACAATGGACATGGGGTCCATGAAAAGTGTTTGTGCGCAACGAAATAGCACCAGGCAACAAAAGTGCCCCAGAGTATAGACGAAGCAAGCAGCTAGCTTTGTGAATGGTTGTGAATCCGGTGATCCACAAGTCGTATTAATCGGGAAGATGTGAAACAAACCAACAAGATACGGAGAAGATACCATGCACAAGACACAAGTTTCAGCCGTAATAAGTAAGTTTACCATTTTTGTAGGATTTTTTTACCTTTTAGGAGTTTTTTGAAAAAATTTGCCCTATTTTTGGATATTTGACATATATATTGCTTTTATTGTTTTTGCTTTCCAAATCGTGGTGAACATTAGAAGAAAATAGAATAAGAAAGTGAAGGACCTAGGGCAACATAAAGTGGCCTAGGTGGAAAAAATGAAGAAACAAATGACAAATAATGTCCTTGTTTAGTGGAAAAATTAAGAAAAATAATTATTTGAAAAATAATTATTTACGAGAGTGTGGAGAAGAATAAAAATCGCCAGGGAGCAATAAAATTGTCTGAGGGAGAAGAAAGGGGTATTGGACAGCAAAAAATGCCCCAATACGGTGAAAAATAAGAGAAAAATAATTATTCCATAGTGAACAGAGGAGAAAACGGTGATCAAAACGGGCCTCCCGGCCCTCCTGACGGTGAAAAATGGGTTAATATACCCCACTAGGGGGTAAAAACATCATGACCAATTCATTTTAACTGAGCAGTTTAGAAAATTTACTGTGAGGCTCTGACACTGAGGAGAACCATGGTGATCACACAAGACTGATTGAGGCACGCAGATGCAGTCTGAGGGTACCAGTGGCATGCAGACGATGGCCCCTTTGTGAGTATCAAACCCTAGCTTCATAAATTTGGTCATTAATGCATTAAATTTTAGCTTTTAGCCCTAGGAAGTCACGTTGGTGCACCTACGCGTAGGTGTAGGCATCGGATAGGGCACGTAGGTGCCTTTTTGGGGGCGTAGGCATCCTTTTGGGGGTGTATGTGCCAAAACATATACGTGCACATGTGCTGGCACAAAAACACACACTCACGTGCACGCGCACACACAAGCACATGTGCATGCACGCGCACACATGGGAAATGGGGTGCACACATGAAAAGTGTGGCGTAGGCATGAATAGGGAGGGCGCACACACAAGAGCATATGCACGCAAGTATAAGCACCCAATGTGTGGCGCACATGCCAAAAAGGGTGCGCAGAGACCTAGAAAGGTAAAGAAAAGATAGGAAAGTGTCAAAAATATAACACTTAGAAGAATTTTTAAGATTTTTGGGTTAATCCTAAAAGCAGAGATAAATTTTTAGAAGAAATATTAGGAACTGACTAGCGCTGTGTTATTTTACAGAGATGATTACCAGTTTTACAGATGCAGGAGCGACATACCCAGATTGCAAAGCTAGAGGGTAGTATGCACCAAAGATGACCAGCAAGCCATGGTGATAATCCTTGAGGTAGTGGGGCTATGCCCTGTGTCTTAGATGTCATCCATCATATTGGACCACGGCCTACTGATTGCATTAGCTAAGTAATGGAATAGTGAGAGTCAGTGCTTCAGACTACCTACAGGAGAGATGACTGTCACCATCGAGGATGTATGGCAGATTCTTTGCATGCCAATGATGGGCACCTTGATCAAGTACAGTTCTGATGTAGGATTTATTAGAGCAGCTTGCAGTGCCCTGTTTAGTGTTGATGATATACCACATGATGGGATGACTATAGCATTGCACGAGTGCATCTTCGACCCTACATTGCATTGGGGGCCTCTCTACATCATGTCTCTTATCAGTGGGTTCCTACTCACTGATAAGACAGGGACCTCATTCCCAAGAGGACTACTACCCTTGGTTCACGACATTTACAATGGTGAGAGATATTGCTAGGGGTAGTGCATATTGGCCCACTTATACTGGAATTTACACTTGATCACATACCACGATCAGAAGACCATGGGTCTAGCTTCCTTATTATAGATATGGTCATGGGATCACATTACAATCAAATGCCCTGTGGGCCCTTTTTGTGTCCAAGATCCTAAGGATCCATCGTACATGGCATCGGTAGCAACTGGTGGGGATGTACATGGCCATCTTGCAACCTATTCGGATATACGCAAGATTTTAGCGAGCTGGTAGAGATAGATGTCATCTAGTGGCCATATAGGCATTTCTAGTGGCTAGAGGATGCCACAGAGCTTAGCGTGTGCCTGGTGGAGCACTTTATTATAGGCATCCATAGTTACATTATGGAGTTGTATCAAGTAGACAGGTGTCAGTGGCAGCTTGGCAAGGTACAGGGGGTCCCCCAGCTAGATATTTGGCATGCACACAGGGATTCAGAGAGGCAGACCATGGGGCCTCGTATACTGGTGGCCCGAGCTAGGCGAGTTTCACATAGGTGGTCCCACAGGTATGGGACCTAGTACAATAGGTGAGAGATCTAGGGACCATAGCTGACTATGTAGCTTGGTATGCTACAGTGTTACCCCAATGTCTCACCATTCTAGAGGAGGCTTGGGCAGCAGGAATTCACCCACTTGTAGAGATATGGCACAGTGCAGAGTGCAGGGTAAGGGCAGTGGCATAGGGGCCAAACCCAGAGGATCCTTTTGATGGTATCCCACATGATGGGCAGGGTGCCTCATAGGCACAAGGACTAAGGCCATAGGGCCTAGTACAGGTAGCAGTGTATCCATCCAGAGGTAGGGTCCTAGAGCAGGGACAGTCACCTAGAGCACCTCAGGTACCAATCCTTGAGGCACACATAGCCTCCCAACTAGTTGCATAGATAGCCATAGCATATGTCTAGTTACGCCTAGTCATAGCCGAAAGAGACGTGGTCGAGTGGAAATGTAACATCCTCATTTTTAACTTTAGAACAAGAGAATTTTTTTTTTTTTGATAATTGCATACTGGTTCTAAATACATAATTTAGAACTCACAATTCAAATAACCATTCATATAACAAGCAACCATATGCAGCTGTAATGACTCGGAGTACTTCCGATCTATTCATTCCATGACTCGGTAATCTACCGATCTATTCATGAGTAATAAGAGTCGGTGTTTTTATTTAACACATCACTCTTGCGGTTCTCTTCCCTAATCTGGGAATTCAGAATGCTCTGTCCAAGGAATCTAACTGAATAACTGTTACCATTATCCATCGGCATCTCATCCCTTAGACTAGGTGAATCGGACAACGCAATCAATGACTTGCGATACTTTGGCCAAAGATTTGAAACATACTGTTCATGTCTCGTATTCCTTAACGGCATACTCGTCAATCTGGAATACGTCCTTCACCCCATTCATATGTTATATAGAATGTCTTATACTGATTATTGTCAGTCCTTCCTTCCACAACTGAATCACCCGGAGGCAGATTAACAAGGTGATAATGTTATATGGATACCCACGAGGGTTAGGGATATGATGACATACTTGGTTCAACCTTGCAGCTTCAACCAAAGGTGTCAAGACACCCCAAATCTCCGAGGCAGTCATATAACATGACCACGTTCTTAATCGGTCCCAGGGTAACTCGTGCGAAATCAAGTGTAAATCTCAACGATCAATGCAAGGGGTGTCGCCATAAGTCACCTGCATTGTTGTAACTTCGAGAAGATCCTAATCTTCTCGGAGGTACAACCTCATGATCGACTTTATGCCGTCAACCTTTAGATCCACCTCGAGAAGATCTACCCAAAACAAGCGTTACGCACTAGAGTTTAAATTACTTTTTTTTTTTTTTTTTAAGACCTTTCCCCTAAGGTTAGCCTTTCCAAATCCCTGGATTCATTTTCTTAAGACGACCCTCCTCTATTAATCCATTACTTGGTAGAGGTATTAAGGTCTAGTTTCTATCAAGGAGTCATTAGAATACATCTGATTCTAAGCAACAGATTCAGACAATATCTCATAACCTATGCTTGAGATTGCCACCGAAACTCCATTGATTGCCTATCGCCTTCTTTTAATCGAATTCATATCATACTTTTCATTTTAAAGCTATGAATGATTAAGAATCCAATCTACTATTGTCTGGTATACTTAGGACTAGGGATTAGTAATTCAATCCAAATTGCTCGTTCAGATTCTCTTTTAGGCTCAATTTTTAACCTATCTTCTAGAGAGACAATAATTAAATTACAATATTGCTTTTGCTAGAACAAATCGTAACTACTAAATACTCATAAGAATTTAGTCTAATTACTTACAAGCTTTCATTGTCAATCACAAAAGCATCCATAATATACAAAGATAAGTATGCCCCTTCGTTACATAGACCGAAGAAGCTCATCCTTCAGAATAGAATACAACACATAAGTATCAAACGCTTATTTTCATTCCTTTCAAAACTCATACAATTACATATATGCAACAGCATATTTGATATAATGCTAACGGAAAAGAAACATCTTTTCACATATAGTACATCTATAAACTCAAGCTGTAATTCTTTATAAATCAAATAAACTATCTGATCAGACTGCCAGGATCTGCATTGTTTTACCTCTTACGGCAACCATCTGCAAAAATAGTCAACATGAGTCAGTTCAATGAACTGAGCATGATAAGCACCAACTTTTAAAACAATTGCAATCCATCAATTGTTTCCATTAAACACCCTGTTTAAATGAGATCAAATATCCAAATAAGAAAACATATTCAGACTATGTCCTTGTAATACAAAATGATTACAAACATGTAACTCTATCATTGTTACAGAATAGTCTTAAACACTTTCTAATATTTCATCAAATATTAAAGAAACAAGAACGAATGCATATAAACAATCATTGAATCCAAATCACGACACTGGTCAGATTGTTGCATTCTTCCAAAAAGGAAATAACATAACAATTTGGAATCCTACCAAAACGTTACCAAATTAATTTCCCACTGTTAAACAAACATCAACCAAATTGGAATAAAGGAAGAGAAAGAGCCAATCCATTCATACTTCCTTTCAATTAAGTTCATCAACGAACCGCCTTCACCTATGAAAACATTCAACGTAATATAAATGAACAATTTAGACAAGCCATGAAGCCGATCGCTGTTCTAAATTAAGAAATAGAACACGGCAAACTCCTAGACAAAGAATCGACACAACAACAATCCATAAATCACCGATGTCCAAAACTAGTTTCTCCTAAACACAAGAAGGCTTTCAACCAAGTTCAAATCAAGAACTTCAAGCGTATTGCTGTAATCAACAACTCTATAACATTAAGCCTTTTAAGGTTTCCGAGAAACTATGCTATGATGACCACACATTGGTTCTAATTCATGTTCACCAATCGAATCCGAACAAACAGAAAGGAACTTAGCATACTTATACTTTCTCAGTCTATCGGACTGAACAAACGGAAAGGAACACCATCAATCGATCCCTACCTTGGTGCATGCAAATCCCTAGTGCAACTCACCCAAACAGGGCCAGAACACGAAAACAGTCATCAATGACGCATATAAAAATCAGACAAACAATCAAGCTCTTATTTCAACCAAGAAACCCGACTGTACTCTGCCAATATTTTAGCACAAATAGAACAGGTTGAATATGTAGTTGATCACCTAAGGAATCTGTACCACCAAAGCAACATGCAACACAAAGTACTCCAAGAAAATACAGAGGTCTTCAGTACAGATTTTCCCTTCAAGTCACTGGATCAACACTTAACAACTATATATACACATTTTAACTTGAACAGTGACCAAAATAGAAATAGAACATCGAAACGTCTCCTCACAGTCGTTCAGAATTCAATCCTAATAAATCCACTAATACACACTACATACTGATAACGGATTTGCGCCCATAATCACAAACCCAACAACAGTATAAAATAGAATTAATTGATAAATCCTTCCATGCCATTCAAGACAAACATTCCGAATGAAACAAGTATAAGCAAATCAATATACTCATTCCAAAACAATGAAATAAACTGAGCTGCTTCGAAACCTTCGAACAATTTTCACAAGGAAAGGCAATACATCCACATAAAGTCAATACTCAGTATTTACTACAATAATGAGCCACAAAACCTGTCTTTTCCACAAGGCTTCCCCACAATATAATAACAAAACTCAAGATGAATCTACATTCACAACAATGATTACTATAAACGATTCAATCATGAAATCCACCGAGTCGGTAAACGAAGTAAAGATGTATATATTGTACACAGTCAGCAATAATCCCGTTTCCACCACAACAAGGAAAACACTTCCGCTGAGTCGTTAAAGACTACGGTAACACAACAGTTGCCTATTCCAAGCCAGAAATTAGAAAACAATGAAACCCACAAAGTATCATTAGTCACTCATAACAAAACCACGACGAGTTTCAAAATCTTCAAAAACACAGAACAATCAAATGGTACACCAGTATCATTCCCTACTGTCTCACAACAGCATTGACGATCAAAAGTCGACAGCAAAACAGTGATCTATACCCTTCACAAGTATATTCGACGGGCTCTCGCCAAACAGGCCGAGCATTCAAACCTTTATAAATATAAATCTCTCATATTTAAACCAGAAGGAATACACAACAAACAGAGTTGAAGTTCGATTTCAACAAACACCCAACAAGCGGAAATTGCCAAAAATCGAACCAGAAGAGATACAGAGCCAAAATCAATTAAATCTTCATAGAAAATTTATCTAATCTTCACAAACAAATGAACAGAGTTGTTTTAATGAAGACATTTGAAAGACAGCAAAATATTTAAAGGATAGGGCCTAGCATGCCTGTATTTTGATCGAATTTCCGAAGAAGACCACAGGAAGAGCTCAAACTTCCTTTTCTTTTTCCCAAATACAGCGACCAACAAAATTTCGCTGTCCCATTTACAATATATCCTCCATGGCAGAGAAAAGAGCCAGAGAAATTCATTCTCGCCATGCAACTCAAAGAGAACTGGTGCGATGAACCAGTAAACTAGCAGAGAGAGAGAGAGAAGACCGAAAATCGCGATACACCAAACAAACCTTCCAACTTCTCGTTTGCATGCCGTTTCGCGAGCTCCGGGCTCGACTCCCTAAACATTAAATGCCATTAAACCAATTTTCCCGCTTAATCTCAACTCCCACCGACCGCCAAAATTGGCGACAGTCCATCCAAAAACTCAAGTTCATTTCCAAACTTAGTAATTGCCAAGTCTGCCAAGGTTAGCCGCCGCCTAAGCCTCCGCCATATGCCTGTCCCTCATCCTTATCCTTCCCATTTATTGCCATAGAGAATAGCGCCCATGGTTCGCCACCCTTCAAAGGCCCCTTCCCATAAACTCTTAGTTAGCTAGGTTAGTATCTTAGGTTAGAGTTTTAGGGTAATGACCATGCTAACCATTTTACACTTAGTTATTATTTTAGGATCATAACACATAGCCTAGGTCTAGGTTAGACTAACAATAATCTAACCCCTAGGTTAGGTTATTGTTTTAGGTTACTAACCCTTAGTAATTCAGTTTGGTCCTTCTCCTGAAAACTCGGAGAGACCTGTATCATACTTTCTAGAACAGAGCCACTCCTGTTCTTATTACAGAGTTGTATGTCAATGAATTATTACCTGGTCTTTAATCGAGACCTTCCAGATATACTAGATATTGGGAACCGTTTCATTTCTCAAGATCAGCCTGAGTCATACTCCTGACCAGCTTACTAAATGCTTCCATACCTTGCAACCTGTTCAAGGTTCGTGATCTAATTTTATCACTTCACAAAATTAAAGCATTACTTGGATCAATTCCTCTGGTCCAAGTCTAGATATTATTGATGAATACCTGTATAATTCATTCCGTGATCAGATTAATATTCAGTCACAAAATGAAATAAATAAAAGAGTCTATTAATATTTTGACTCAGTCAAGATCTGCAATCTGCAAGAAATTTAATACATATCAAGCATGATTTCCGAATCGAGGTACACAATCCATTTACTAGAAATCACATATCAACACTTGAATGCTTAGGAGAAAGTAACAACAGTTCAGGGTGTTACATGCTTCCCTCCTAAAAGGATTCATCGTCCCGATGAATTACATATTAAACTTAACCTTCCGGTCAATCAATTTATTAGTACACAAACAATGTGTTTACTTCCATATTTAATAGTTTCAGAAATCAATGTCACCTCACTTTTATTCAACCTGAATAAAGTCTGCCTTAATCAGGCTTTCATAAATACTTAAAAACAATCAGTTCATAAAAGTATTTCATCAACAGATTTCATTCTGTTGCAAAAAGAGAAGGAAAAGCAGTTTTCATCTCTTCCAGGTTTTCCCAAGTTGCACTTTCTTCGCTAAACTGGTCCCACTGGACCTTACATTGCTGAATATCACGATTCCTTAAATGCAATCAAGTGAGTTTCCAAGCACTCTTGTGGGTTTAACCACGATTATTCCTGGGTCTTGGACCTGCAAGGAATTCCAATTTAAAACATGTGACAGATCTGAAACGTATTTCTTAAGCAAAGAAATATGGAAAACATCATGCATACGAGATAGAGCAGGAGGCAATGCTAAACGATAAGCTACAGGATTGATTATCTCGACAATTTCAAAAGGTCCCACATATCGTGGTGACAACTTGGCAGCCTTGCCAAAAGTTATAGAACTCTTTCTGGGTTTAACACGCAGAAAAACCTTATCACCAAGCTCAAACTTTCTATCAACCCGCTTAAGGTCAGCATAGCTCTTCTGTCTATCCGCTGCTTCCTTTAATCGTTCACGAATCAGCTTAACTTTGCCCATCTCTGTGAGAATCTCTGGTCCAATTACCACTCTATCCTCTACACTGTCCCAACTTACAGGGGTTCTGCACTTTCTTCCATAAAGTGCTTCAAAAGGTGCCATCTTAAGAGATGAGTGATAAGTGTTGTTGTATGCGAACTCAACTAATGGGAGATACTCTTCCCACTTATACTGTTGATCCATGCAATACATTCGCAACATGTCCTCCAACACTTGATTTACCCTCTCAGTTTGCCCATCCGTTTCTGGATGATATGCAGAACTGAAGTTTAGTTTCGTTCCTAGGGCTGCGTTAAGCGTTTGCCAAAACCTTGACGTCATTCTAGGATCCCTGTCAGAAATAATCAGTTCAGGTACACCATGTAATCTGAAAATTTCGTGTACGAACCTCTTGGCTAGCACTGGAGAATCATCCTTTAGATTTCCAGCGATGAAATGAGCTACCTTAGTTAGCTTATCTACAACTACCAGGATAACATCATGTTTATTCCTGGACATAGGTAGTCCTTGTACAAAATCCATGGTTATTACTTGCCATTTGTACTGCGGTATGTTATGAGGATACAACAATCCAGCAGGATGCATATGCTCTGCTTTCACCCGCTGACATTCCAGACAATGAGTCACAAAATTTATCACATCCTTTTTCATACCTTTCCAGAAGTATTGCTGTTTCAAATCAGCTAGCATTTTTGTGATACCCGGGTGCCCAGAGAAAGGTGAATTATGAAATTCAACTAACAACTTCTTTCTCAAATCATCCAGCACAGGAACATATACCCTATTTTCATAACGCAAGATTCCTTCATTATCTAAATGAAAACCTTCATACCTTTTATCTTTAGGTTCTGCAGCAATGCTTTTACTTGCTGAAAATATGTATCTGATTCTGAGGCACTCTTTACCTCGTCTTTAAACTGAGTTCTTAATGTTATAAGAGCAGAAATGTGCCTCCTACGACTTAGAGCATCAGCTACTCTATTCTCCTTTCCTTTGATATAGCTGATATCAAAGTCATATTGTGATAGAAATTCTAACCACCTTCTTTGTCTGGCATTCAGATTGGGCTGAGTAAAAATATATTTCAGTCCCAAGTGATCAGTTTTCAACTCAAAAGGTTTCCCTAGTAAGTAGTGTCTCCAGACTTGAAGTGCGTGAACAATGGCAGCAAGCTCCAAATCATGAGGGGCATAATTCAGCTCATGAATCTTAAGTTTTCTACTCTCATAAGCAATGACTTGATCATTTTGTAGCAAAACACCCCCAAGACCTTCCCGAAGCATCGATTCATAACAAGAAAATTCCCATTAGGTCTGCACATGCCAATATAGGTGCAGAAGTCAGCTGGTCTTTCAGACTTTTGAAAGCCGCTTCGCACTTGTCATTCCACATGAATTTCTTATCCTTCTTCTGCAATGAAGTTATTGGTGCAGCTACCTTAGAAAAATCCTTTACAAATTTTCTATAGTAACCTGCAAGACCCATGAAGCTTCTTACTTCATGCACATTCTTTGGTACAGGCCACTCAGTTATTGCCACTATTTTTGAAGGATCTACTGCGATTCCTTCTTTGCTTATGACATGACCCAAATAGTGAACTTCTGAGTCAAAGAAAGAACATTTGGATAACTTACCATACAGCTTTCTCTTTCTCAAAATTTCCAAAACTATCTTCAGATGCTCATTGTGCTCCTCAACACTTTTAGAATAAATGAGAATATCGTCCAGGAATACAAGTACAAACTTGTCCAGGTATTCTTGAAAAATATTGTTCATTAAATTCATAAAGGCTGCAGGTGCATTAGTTAACCCAAAGGGTAGAACTGTGAATTCATAATGTCCGTACCTTGTTCGGAAAGCTGTTTTATGAATATCTTCCTCTTTAATCCTTAGCTGATGATAACCAGATCGAAGATCTATCTTAGAATAAACCGCTGCTCCACGCATTTGATCAAACAGATCATCGATCCTAGGAAGTGGGTATCGGTTCTTAATTGTTGCTTTGTTCAACATCCGATAATCAATACACAGCCTTAGTGTTCCATCCTTCTTTTTCACAAATATAACAGGTGCTCCCCAAGGTGAAACACTTGGTCTAATCAATCCTTTAGACAAAAGTTCTTGTAACTGAGCCTTTAGCTCGACTAACTCAATAGTAGTCATCCGATAAGGTGCCTTGGAAATAGGTTCCGTTCCAGGCTTGATTTCTATAGTAAAATCAAATTCTCTCTTGGGTGGTAATCCTGGTAATTCCTCAGGAAATACATCCCTGAAACCTTGTAGCAGAGGGAATTGTTTCATGAAATCATCATCTCCTTCAGAAGATTCAGATATCTTTACTGCATAAAGGGTACATCCTTTATTTTTAGCCTTTTTAAGCTGCATAGCTGACAGCTTTCTAACTGTAATTTCTCGTTTCACACCTTGAATTTCTACTGATTCCAGCTGATCATCTAAACATTCTATGTTCTTTTCATAGCAATCTACCTTTGCTTTATGGTCAGCTAACCAATTAACACCGATGACAATGTCATACGATCCCAAAGGTGCAACATAGAGATCAACTTCCGTGGAAAAGTTAGGTAAGTCAAGGACC
This sequence comes from Taxus wallichiana var. yunnanensis, assembly GCA_018340775.1. Lineage (NCBI taxonomy): Eukaryota > Viridiplantae > Streptophyta > Pinopsida > Cupressales > Taxaceae > Taxus > Taxus wallichiana. Next base: position 422,419,014 of record CM031240.1, on the reverse strand, counting down.
GCTCCAAAAAGACACATACTCACTGTATGAACAGAATTATTACCATACTGTACAGTCCAAGATTTATCCATTTTTCCAGCTTTTCTTTTAAGTTTAGAAGCTAGTTTGTTAGATATAAAACATTCAGTAGCTCCTGTATCAAAAAGAATAGTGACAGGTATGCCGAATAACTTACCCGGAACTTCTATAGGTGTCACTTGCTTTTCAGCTTGTTTGTCCGCTACTGCAGCATGTATCTTATGCTGCTGATTACGATCATCCTTCTTCAAAGGGCACTGATTTGCGTAATGATCTTTACCACAAGTGTAGCAGCCTCCTACGGGTCCCTTCTTAGGCTCAAAGTTGCTTCCAGTTTTATAATTGTCACGCTGTCCTCCATAGGACTTCTGACCATTATTATAATTTTTAGCAAAATTATCCTTCACATTCCCAGCAGGCTTATTTACTGCTGTCTTCTTATTGTTATCTCCTGGAAACTTACTCTTGTTTCCAAACTTTTTCCATGGTCCTTTTCTGGGTGCAAGAGAGGTTGAAGAAGGGTTTGCAGTCTTCTTCCGCACTTCCTCCTTATGAGCAGAAATAGCCTTCAATTTCTGTTCTTGCCTTATGGCCTTTTCAACAACTCCTTCCATAGTGGTTGGGCTGTGAACATCGACCTCTCCCCCTATCACAGATTCAATCCCATGACGAATTTCCGTATCCCGAACTTTTCGTCATTTTGATATCATGGTACATACTTGAGAAGTTTTGTAAACCTCCCTGATCTGCCATTCTTGTAACTTCCCTTGAGTCAAGTTCTGAAATTCTGTCATTTTCTGATCATAGAAAAGTTGTGGCAGCCAACGTTGCCTAAAATAGCCTTTAAATTGATCCCAAGTGATATTGGTCTCATCAATATTTAGCTCAGCTTTTCGGCTATCCCACCACGAAGATGCTTCGTGAGAAAGCTGATAGGCTCCCCAAATAGCTTTGGTTTCCTCCGAGAAGTTCCTTATTGCAAAGTACTTCTCCATTTCGCTGAGCCAGTTCTCAGCTCCATCTCCTAATGTGGTGCCATCATACTTAGGTGGACTTATCCTTTTTATATCATTAGTGAGTTCTGCTGCCAATCTGGCCCTTTTGTTTTCTGGTTGGACAGGTACATTTCCAGCATTAACATCAACACCCATTTCGGGGTTGTCCTCAGGAGGTTGCTGATTATCATTATCAGCTTCTTCTTCCTCCTCATTCCCCATCACCTGCTGTTCGAGTACAGCTAAACGATCTCTTGTGTCCAACAGGGCAGCAAGGATCTCATCCAGTTTCTGGGTTGTTGCCGCTCCTTCTTCAGGTGGAGCATTACTCGCAACGTTCCCCCTTGTTCTAACCATTTTCTGTTACAAGAAAATTCAGGTTTTTATCAGATTATGGACTCAATAGGTCCAAGAGCTGCAACCTTCAGCTCTGATACCAAGATGTAACATCCTCATTTTTAACTTTAGAACAAGAGAATTTTTTTTTTTTTGATAATTGCATACTGGTTCTAAATACATAATTTAGAACTCACAATTCAAATAACCATTCATATAACAAGCAACCATATGCAGCTGTAATGACTCGGAGTACTTCCGATCTATTCATTCCATGACTCTGTGTCTACCGATCTATTCATGAGTAATAAGAGTCGGTGTTTTTATTTAACACATCACTCTTGCGGTTCTCTTCCCTAATCTGGGAATTCAGAATGCTCTGTCCAAGGAATCTAACTGAATAACTGTTACCATTATTCATCGGCATCTCATCCCTTAGACTAGGTGAATCAGGACAACGCAATCGCAAGTGAGCTTGCGATACTTTGGCCAAAGATTTGAAACATACTGTTCATGTCTCGTATTCCTTAACGGCATACTCGTCAATCTGGAATACGTCCTTCACCCCATTCATATGTTATATAGAATGTCTTATACTGATTATTGTCAGTCCTTCCTTCCACAACTGAATCACTCGGAGGCAGATTAACAAGGTGATAATGTTATATGGATACCCACGAGGGTTAGGGATATGATGACATACTGGTTCAACCTTGCAGTTCAACCAGTGTGTCATGACACCCCAAATCTCCGAGGCAGTCACATAACATGACCACGTTCTTAATCGGTCCCAGGGTAACTCGTGCGAAATCAAGTGTAAATCTCAACGATCAATGCAAGGGGTGTCGCCATAAGTCACCTGCATTGTTGTAACTTCGAGAAGATCCTAATCTTCTCGGAGGTACAACCCTGCAGTCGACTTTATGCCGTCAACCTTTAGATCCGCCTCGAGAAGATCTACCCAAAACAAGCGTTACGCACTAGAGTTTAAATTACTTTTTTTTTTTTTTTAAGACCTTTCCCCTAAGGTTAGCCTTTCCAAATCCCTGGATTCATTTTCTTAAGACGACCCTCCTCTATTAATCCATTACTTGGTAGAGGTATTAAGGTCTAGTTTCTATCAAGGAGTCATTAGAATACATCTGATTCTAAGCAACAGATTCAGACAATATCTCATAACCTATGCTTGAGATTGCCACCTGAAACTCCATTGATTGCCTATCAGTTCTCTTAACTGAATTCATATCATACTTTTCATTTTAAAGCTATGAATGATTAAGAATCCAATCTACTATTGTCCTGGTATACTTAGGACTAGGGATTAGTAATTCAATCCAGCTCGTTCAGCGTTCTCTTTTAGGCTCAATTTTTAACCTATCTTCTAGAGAGACAATAATTAAATTACAATATTGCTTTTGCTAGAACAAATCAGAACTACTAAATACTCATAAGAATTTAGTCTAATTACTTACAAGCTTTCATTGTCAATCACAAAAGCATCCATAATATACAAAGATAAGTATGCCCCTTCGTTACATAGACCGAAGAAGCTCATCCTTCAGAATAGAATACAACACATAAGTATCAAACGCTTATTTTCATTCCTTTCAAAACTCATACAATTACATATATGCAACAGCATATTTGATATAATGCTAACGGAAAAGAAACATCTTTTCACATATAGTACATCTATAAACTCAAGCTGTAATTCTTTATAAATCAAATAAACTATCTGATCAGACTGCCGGATCTGCATTGTTTTACCTCTTACGGCAACCATCTCGCAAAAATAGTCAACATGAGTCGGTTCATGAACCGAGCATGATAAGCACCAACTTTTAAAACAATTGCAATCCATCAATTGTTTCCATTAAACACCCTGTTTAAATGAGATCAAATATCCAAATAAGAAAACATATTCAGACTATGTCCTTGTAATACAAAATGATTACAAACATGTAACTCTATCATTGTTACAGAATAGTCTTAAACACTTTCTAATATTTCATCAAATATTAAAGAAACAAGAACGAATGCATATAAACAATCATTGAATCCAAATCACGACACTGGTCAGATTGTTGCATTCTTCCAAAAAGGAAATAACATAACAATTTGGAATCCTACCAAAACGTTACCAAATTAATTTCCCACTGTTAAACAAACATCAACCAAATTGGAATAAAGGAAGAGAAAGAGCCAATCCATTCATACTTCCTTTCAATTAAGTTCATCACTGAACCGCCTTCACCTATGAAAACATTCAACCAGAATATAAATGAACAATTTAGACAAGCCGCAAGCCAGATCGCTGTTCTAAATTAAGAAATAGAACACGGCAAACTCCTAGACAGCAACTGACACAACAACAATCCATAAATCAGTCTGATGTCCAAAACTAGTTTCTCCTAAACACAGTAAGGCTTTCGAACCAAGTTCGAAATCAAGAACTTCAAGCGTATTGCTGTAATCAACAACTCTATAACATTAAGCCTTTTAAGGTTTCCGAGAAACTATGCTATGATGACCACACATTGGTTCCAATTCATGTTCAGTCAATCGAACTGAACAAACAGAAAGGAACTTAGCATACTTATACTTTCTCAGTCTATCGGACTGAACAAACGGAAAGGAACACCATCAATCGATCCCTACCTTGGTGCATGCAAATCCCTAGTGCAACTCACCCAAACAGGGCCAGAACACGAAAACAGTCATCAATGACGCATATAAAAAATCAGACAAACAATCAAGCTCTTATTTCAACCAAGAAACCCGACTGTACTCTGCCAATATTTTAGCACAAATAGAACAGGTTGAATATGTAGTTGATCACCTAAGGAATCTGTACCACCAAAGCAACATGCAACACAAAGTACTCCAAGAAAATACAGAGGTCTTCAGTACAGATTTTCCCTTCAAGTCACTGGATCAACACTTAACAACTATATATACACATTTTAACATGAACAGTGACCAAAATAGAAATAGAACATCGAAACGTCTCCTCACAGTCGTTCAGAATTCAATCCTAATAAATCCACTAATACGCACTACATATCGATAACGCATTTGCGCCATAATCACAAACCCAACAACAAAAGATAAAATAGAATTAATTGATAAATCCTTCCATGCCATTCAAGACAAACATTCCGAATGAAACAAGTATAAGCAAATCAATATACTCATTCCAAAACAATGAAATAAATCGAGCCGCTTGAAACCTTCAACAATTTTCACAAGGAAAGGCAATACATCCACATAAAGTCAATACTCAGTATTTACTACAATAACAGTAGCCACAAAACCTGTCTTTTCCACAAGGCTTCCCCGACAATATAATAACAAAACTCAAGATGAATCTACATTCACAACAGGAGATTACTATAAATGATTCAATCATGAAATCCACTGAGTCGGTAAACGAAGTAAAGATGTATATATTGTACACAGTCAGCAATAATCCCGTTTCCACCACAACAAGGAAAACACTTCCGCTGAGTCGTTAAAGACTACGGTAACACAACAGTTGCCTATTCCAAGCCAGAAATTAGAAAACAATGAAACCCACAAAGTATCATTAGTCACTTTAACAAAACCACGGCAGAGTTTCAAAATCTTCAAAAACACGAACAATCAAATGGTACACCAGTATCCTTCCCTACTGTCTCACAACAGCATTGACGATCAAAAGTCGACAGCAAAACAGTGATCTATACCCTTCACAAGTATATTCGACGGGCTCTCACCAAACAGGCCGAGCATTCAAACCTTTATAAATATAAATCTCTCATATTTAAACCGAGAAGGAATACACAACAAACAGTTGAAGTTCGATTTCAACAAACACCCAAAAGCGGAAATTGCCAAAAATCGAACCGGAAGAGATACAGAGCCAAAATCAATTAAATCTTCATAGAAAATTCATCTAATCTTCACAAAACAAATGAACAGAGTTGTTTTAATGAAGACATTTGAAAGACAGCAAAATATTTAAAGGATAGGGCCTAGCATGCCTGTATTTTGATCGAATTTCCGAAGAAGACCAGAGGAAGAGCTCAAACTTCCTTTTCTTTTTCCCAAATACAGCGACCAACAAAATTTCGCTGTCCCATTTACAATATATCCTCCATGGCAGAGAAAAGAGCCAGAGAATTTCATTCTCGCCATGCAACTCAAAGAGAACTGGTGCTATGAACAGTAAACTAGCAGAGAGAGAGAGAGAAGACCGAAAATCGCGATACACCAAACAAACCTTCCAACTTCTCGTTTGCATGCCGTTTCGCGAGCTCCGGCTCGACTCCCTAAACATTAAATGCCATTAAACCAATTTTCCCGCTTAATCTCAACTCCCACCGACCGCCAAAATTGGCGACAGTCCATCCAAAAACTCAAGTTCATTTCCAAACTTAGTAATTGCCAAGTCTGCCAAGGTTAGCCGCCGCCTAAGCCTCCGCCATATGCCTGTCCCTCATCCTTATCCTTCCCATTTATTGCCATAGAGAATAGCGCCCATGGTTCGCCACCCTTCAAAGGCCCCTTCCCATAAACTCTTAGTTAGCTAGGTTAGTATCTTAGGTTAGAGTTTTAGGGTAATAACCATGCTAACCATTTTACACTTAGTTATTATTTTAGGATCATAACACATAGCCTAGGTCTAGGTTAGACTAACAATAATCTAACCCCTAGGTTAGGTTATTGTTTTAGGTTACTAACCCTTAGTAATTCAGTTTGGTCCTTCTCCTGAAAACTCGGAGAGACCTGTATCATACTTTCTAGAACAGAGCCACTCCTGTTCTTATTACAGAATTGTATGTCAATGAATTATTACCTGGTCTTTAATCGAGACCTTCCAGATATACCAGATATCGGGAACCGTTTCATTTCTCAAGATCAGCCTGAGTCATACTCCTGACCAGCTTACTAAATGCTTCCATACCTTGCAACCTGTTCAAGGTTCGTGATCTAATTTTATCACTTCACAAAATTAAAGCATTACTTGGATCAATTTCTCTGGTCCAAGTCTAGATATTATTGATGAATACCTGTATAATTCATTCCGTGATCAGATTAATATTCAGTCACAAAATGAAATAAATAAAAGAGTCTATTAATATTTTGACTCAGTCAAGATCTGCAATCTGCAAGAAATTTAATACATATCAAGCATGATTTCCGAATCGAGGTACACAATCCATTTACTAGAAATCACATATCAACACTTGAATGCTTAGGAGAAAGTAACAACAGTTCAGGGTGTTACAAGAAAGATATGAGGCTCGAGGCTAGTGTGTGACTGTGGTAGCAGAGCGTGATGAGGCCCAAGCTCACATTGATACCTTACTTTCAGAGAGGGATTAGGCTTAGGCCCAGGCTAGCCTAAGAGATGACAGAGTGGCATGGTAGAGCCAGATTTCGGAGACAGGATATAGGGGGATTAGATATTGAGCCTTCTTCATAAGTCCTAGTCACAAGTGTGGATGGTTGTTACACAAAGATACCATGTATATGCACAATCATGATCACTTCACTTCTAGCACAGAGGGACTAGGCTCGTGCCGAGCTACACAGATCATCATTGTAGAGAGAGACCGAGAGGCTGCTTCCTCTAGACAAACCAAGGTAGACTTGGGCCGAGTGATAGGCGAGTGAGATACTTCCCTTCGAAGCGCTCACCTTGAAATGTCGACCTGATATGCGACACCACCAGGCTTGGTGGTGAGGCCTTATTTTACAGGACTGCCTATTATAGGGTAGTTTTGCCGAGCATCAAGTAGCATTACCATGATAGTCGGGTCGAGTGCATCAAGCTCTCGATCGGGAAATCGAGCCATTCTACTATATCGGTGACACACCCATACCAAAGCAACCGGTTGGGCCAAGGCCATCACACCTCCAATGTTCATCGTGACCAGAGGATAGATCTAGGAACCCCAAAGAAGGGCGAGAGGCGTGCTTGAGATCAAAAAAAAAAATTGTACCAATTATTTATATGTATGCCTCTTATGAAGGCCGATTTTCGATGTACAGCCTTGTATACATGTATTTTGATGATGCCTCATGATGAAGGCTTGATTCTTTCTGATACATGCCCCTTTTTTATGGCATTATGTATCGATGATGTATTATATTGAGTACCGATCTGGTCATTATATATATGTGTATAGACATTTTTGATGTAGCATCTTTGTATGCCTCAGCTGAAGGCATTTTTGATATAGAGCACTGATTTGTATCCTTTTCAATTAATACGGATGTATATGACACACATGTATATATATGAGGATTTACTTTTTGGGCTCAGATACACATGTGTATGAGATGATGTACTTTATTTTTTTGTGTCCTAATGCATGTTGCATGAGTGGGCATAATACTATGATGTGAAATACCCCTTTCTGAAATTACTCTATATTGATTCTCATTGCATGTTGTGTGTTTTGATTCAGCACTTATGGATGCGTTATGATGTGATCTGATTTTGTACTTTGTATGTATCTGATTTCGATACATAGAGTTATTTCTGACCGAGTGGGATAATTTTATGATGTAAAATACCCTTTTCAAAAATTATTCTATGTTGATTCTCATTGCACATCACGTGTTTTGATTCAGCACTTATGGATGCATTATGATGTTATCTGATTTTGTACTTTGTATGTATCTAATTTTAATGTTTTATGTACACATGTGCTATAGAGGTTAGATGATAGATCCTAAATGATATCAAATGCATTTCTCATGTGTTTTTGTAGATGTATATGGATGGGATGATATGATGATATTGGTGCGGGGGGGAAAGATTTTTATCATGCGCAACCCCTCTTGCCCCCATTAATGATACGATATGTGATGATTAGCTTAGCATACATGCATGATGTAAAACTTAGCATTTTGTTTATATATGATGTATAGATGATGTTAGATGTGATGATACTGATGGTAATGTGATGTGAATGATAACAAAATAGTGCACATGCAATAAACACAACCAAATGCTAACAAAGAACACCATGCAATAATACAATACACCATGATTTACTATGCTTTATTAACATGGAACAAACACAACCAAATGCTTAAGAAAGAACATAATGAATTAACACATTACATCATGATTTCCTAAGATTTACTAGCAAGAATAAATCTAATCTAAGCAAGAAAAGATGAATCCTAACAAAGTACGCCCAAGCAACAAAACAAACCAAAAGCAAGAATACAAAACAACTATACAAGCAACAAGCAAAGCAAGAAACAAGACAATGCCATTAAATGTTTTTTTGTAAGATTTGTTTTCATGCACCAATTTTCTATTGTTTAGGTTTTTGTGAAACAATTTTCTATTGTTTAGGGTTTTGTGAAACAATTTTCTATTGTTTAGGGTTTTGTGAAACAATTTTCTATTGTTTTTGTGTTTTCTAACGGTTTTCCAAAGCTATGTGTAGGTAACCAAGAAAGCATGGATGCCCCTAGCATTAGATGGGAATATACAAGGGTAGAAGCCACACACTTATGAACAAGAAGGTGAATTTGTTGATTTTCCCCTAGCGAAAGATGGGAAATAATGAAAGACCATACCCCTCACAGAGACAATAAAAGAAGGAAAATCCGGATCAAGGCACGCAGATGGGGTGCACAGGAAATCCTGAAGGTAAAACTAGGGCTAGGCCAAGGAAAACTACCCTCTAGATGTAGGACTTGTCCAAAGTGCCACAATTGCATGGTTTTCACTAGCGGAAGACTGTTTTCTCTTTTCTCTTTTTCTGATTTTTGATTTTTTTTTTTAACTTCCTCGCGCCATGTTTAAGCATAGAATCTCTTAAGATGCATGGCATTTATGGGCTCCCGGAGCTCATCACCATTAGGGTGAGCCAGTTTGTATGCCCCTGTTTCGTACTTGGCAACTATAACATAGGGTCCCAACCAATGTGGTTTGAACTTCCCTTTCTTTTCTTGCTCTGCTCTAGTGTTGAACTGGTTCTCCTTCATGACTAAATCACCAACCTCAAACTGACGAGGGATGATTCTCTTATTGTAGTTATGGGAGATTCTATGTTGATACACTTTCAGGTGATTAAGAGCGTGAATGCACCTCTCATCCAGGAGATCTAACTCAACCAATATTGCCACTCGATAATCTTCATCCTTATCTAGATAGTCCCGAAGAGAAATTCTCAGGGATGGAAGTTCGATCTCTAAAGGGATGATATGTTATGTCCTGAAACACTAGGGAATATGGTGTCGCACCCGTAGGAGTGTGAATGGATGTTTGGTAAGCCCAAAGGGCTGGATGGATTTGTAGGTGCCAGTTTCAACCTGTTTTGCTGACCATCTTCTCCATTATCCTTACCAATGTCTTGTTTGTTGCCTCAGCTTGTCCATTACCCTGAGGGTAATATGGTGTGGACCATTTTAACCAGATTTTGAAAAGTTGGAAAATATCTTTCATAGTTTTGTTCTTAAATGACTTCCCATTATCTGTAACAATGGTTGCAAGAATACCATATCGACAAATAATGTGATTCATGATAAATTTAGAAATGTGGGCTCTTGTGACATAGGTTAAAGGGACATCCTCCACCCATTTTGTAAAGTACTCTATAGCTGTGATGATATGTGTATGACCATCAGATGAGGTAGGAGTAAGTTTTCCTATTAAATCAAGTCCCCACATGGAGAATGACCATGGGGTAGTTATAGGTTGCAATGGTTGCGACGGAGCATGAATGAAATTTCCATACTTTTGGAAAAGCATACATTTTCTAACATAATTGCAACAATCAGTTTCCATGGTAGGCCAATAGTAACCTACCCTTAATAATTTCTTAGCCAAGACCATTTCGTTTGTATGTGCTTCACACAACCCTTCATGTACTTCTTTAATTGCTTGGATTGACTCCATCATATCCAGACAACGTAATGATTCCCATCATAGCCATGATGATAAAGTGTAACCCCCTAAAAGGGTGTAATGGGCTATTTGGTGAATCAGGATTTGCTTTTCAGAATGGGAGATATCGGGAGGGAATGTGTTGTCCTTAAGATAGGTAAAAATGGGTTTGTACCATGAGGAATGGGGACCAACAACCTCACAAGCCAGGTAAGATTATGGCATGTCATATGTGGGTGGCGTAGATTTTCTACAAAGAATGGCATGTCATTATTCTTGATGGAATACGAAGCATAGAACCCACCATTGCCATGGCATCTTCCAATCTATTATGTGCTCTTGGGATTTTCTCAAATTTAATGTACACAAAGTACTCCTTTAGATTTTCTACTAACTTTTTGTAAGGTATGAGCTTTTCATCCTTAACCTTGTATTCATCATTAACTTTGTTTGATGATTAATCGTGAATCACCTAAAACCTTGACATGATGAACATTCCACTTGATGGCTAGCTTCATTCCTATAATGAGTGCCTCATATTCTACAATGTTGTTTGTGCAAGGGAAGCTCAGGTGAAAAGCCTGTTGCATAAGATCACCGTAATGAGTAATTAGAACCACTCCTGCACTGAACCATGAAACGTAAAGGACCCATCAAAATGTATCTGCCATACAAAAATTCTTCAATGTAGAGTAAGGAGGCATCTGGCAGATCCAGATTCAAAGGTTTCATGCTTTGCAAAGGTGCTTCTACTAGCTGGTATGCAAGTACTTGTCCTTTAACTATTTTTTATGGACAAATTCTATGTCAAAATCACTGAGTAGAATGATCCAATTAGCCATTCTACCTGTGAGGGCGGGTTTGGAAAATAAATACTTGAGTGGGTTAACCTTGGATATTAGCTTGGTCTTAGTATTCAATAGGTAATGGCAAAGTTTTTGAAAAGTAAAAACAACGGCCAAGAAAGCCTTTTCAATTTGAGGATAATTGAGCTCATAGGCGATGAGGGTGTGACTCAGATAGTACACCGCTTTCTCCTTATGACCAAGGTCATATTGGGTGAGCAGTGCACCAATAGCAAATTGTGTAGTGGAAATATAGAGCAAGAGTGGCTCTCCCAGGAGTGGGAGGCATGAGGATAGGTGGATTAGCCAAGTATTGTTTAAGCAAAGAAAAGGCTTGTTATTGCTCAGGTCCCCAGATGAAAGCGATGTCTTTCTTAATTAAATGGGTGAATGAGTGACATTTATCTATAAGTTGGGAGATGAAGTGGCGAATGGCTTGAATTTTCCCCTGTAAGTTACGTAGTTTCTTGATATTCTCAAGTGGAGGCATTTTAGTGATAGCAGACACTTTAGCAGGGTCTACCTCAATACCTCGTCTTGACACAATGAAGCCCAATAGTTTCCCAGATAGCACATCAACGACACATTTCTTTGGATTTAGCTTGAATTTTTATTCACACAAGTGTTCAAATATACGCCGCAAAATGACAAGATGATCCTCTCTTGTTTTAGAATTTCCCGAGATGTCATCCACCTAGTCTTCCATCATATCATGAAAAATCACTGGTCATTTCCCGTTGATAGGTAGCTCCTGAATTTTTAAGGCCAAATGGCATCACACGATAGCGAAGGTGCCCCAAGGATTCGTAAAAGCTATTTTTTATTGTTCTTCCTCAGCTATCTTAATTTGATTATATCCCAAAAATCCATCCATGAGTGATAGCATTTTGTACCCTGTTGTTGAGTCAACAATCATGTCAATGTTGGGTAGTGGAAAATCATCTTTAGGGAAAGCTTTATTGATGTCCCTAAAATCCGTGCAGATTCAAATACCAATAGGTTTTTTTAGATAGGTACAATGTTCGATATCCATTCAGAATAATCAATTGGCCTAATGAATCTTGCTACAAGAAATCTTTCCAACTCTTCTTTAACCAACAGGTACACTCTTGGGTGTATCTTCTGGAGCTTCTGTTTGATAGGCTTGGCATCTACATGCATGACTAGGTTCTACATGACCAAATTCAGATCTAAGCCGGGCATGTCTTTATAAGACCATACGAACACATCAATAAACTCTCGCAGCAGCATAGTGAACGTCTTTTGTTCTCTAGCCGAGAGTGATGCTCCTAATTTTACTATCTTGGGATCTTCTTCTGTACCAATATTAACATCAATGGTTTCTTCAACTAGGAAATTTTGATAAGTCCTCCATATGTGTAGGATCATGAGGTAGGTTGAGATCTTCATCCAAGGATGTCTCCATGAGATTTTCATCCTTGGCGTGGTCACTTTGTTTGTCCTTTGATTTTCTTATTTGTTTGTCACGGCAATTGGTGCTCAAAGAGGTTTTCACTATGTGACATGGACTTTGATTTTTTCCAAGGCTTTCCTTTAGAACTTTTTCCCTCACTTTTCTTTAAGTTTTGTTGACCACGAAGTTTAGCCTCCTCACCAAAGTAGGCACAGGTATCTAAGTCGATAAAGAAACCTTTCTTGTGATCTCTAATGGGAATTATATCCCTTATGCCCATGAATTCTGCAATAGCCTCATCATTCTCAAATAAATCTAGTGGCATGTGACATTGTTAGTCCCATTCAACAAGGGAAGGGTATACAAGGTCAAGGGTTGGTTCCGTGGGGGTTATGGTTAGGATAGCGTTGTTCATGAAAAGGTTTGTGGAGGCCAGATCCTCATATTGGCTATAATGGGAATCCGTATCACTTTGTCAGATAGTTGAGCTATCCTCATGCTCGGACTCAAGTAGCATCTTGATCATTGGGGTGTGGTCCATAAGGGAAAATCCCAATGCCGTATCTTTCTATTTTGAAATGTGGAAGAGGGACTGGTTCTCTTTGTCCTTGTTCATTTCTCCCACATCCTAAGCCTTTGTATCCCATGGAGTACATCATTTTACTAGATTTTTCATATTCCGGGGTTTGATAACAAGATGGCTGAGTATCCTTAGGGACCCAAGTTGTAGGTGGATCAAGCAATTTCTCCTCAGCTAACAAGCCTCCAAGTAGGAATGACCCAATAGTGTGTTCCTCTCTAGGTCTCCTGAAGCGGTAGTTGGGTCAACCTCTAGTCTTGGGTGACAAAGAGAGGTCTAACACTAAGAGCGCTTATTGTACATTATACTCCCCGCAGCCATATTCAAGTATTTTCATCTCCCATGAATCAAATGGAGATGTTGAAGTAGATGCACCATGAGTGCAAGAACTAAGAGAATCTAAATCCACCCGAGATTCCATGGCCTTAGACTAGAGAGGGACAACTATATCTACGGAGGGACATGCATATGTACCCTTTCATGCAAAGCTATTGAGAGATCTACAATGAGCAAAGGGCTCTAAATCTCCTTGTATTATAACCGTATGTCCCTCATGCTTCAACTTAATGCATTGATGAAATGTTGATGGCACGGCCTACATGGCATGAATCCATGGTCGGCCTAGAAGCATGTTATATGGAAGTTCCAAGTCTAGGACATGAAACTTTGTCTAATGGAAAGTGGGGCCCACCTCCATGGGCAGTGTGATGGTGCCTACTGACTCCCTTTCTGCATTGTCGTATGCGGTGATAGTGATAATATGGGACTCAAGATCTTCCTCCGTATGTCCCAATTGTTTGACCAACTTAAGCATGTAAATGTTCAACCTAGATCCGTTATCCACAAGCACCCGTTTGATTTTCCTACGGGTGACAACTACCTCAATGTATAAGGGAATATTATGTGTAGGATTCTCGGTAGGGATCTCCCTATGGTTGAAAGTGAGATGTTCACTTGGTGTGATGTTTGCCACCGCGGCTTGAAGGTGTGTAGGATCAAATTCTAAAGGAAATCCCAACCCCTGAAGAGTTTGGTACAGAATGCCTTTATGCACATTAAATATCTTGAGAAGATCTAAGATCGAAATCTTAGCAGACATCTTTTCAAGTTATTCTAAAAGGTTATATTTACCGGTTTGTGGGGTCGACGGAGAAGGTTCCGAATCATGAGGTGGGCACGCCTTGTTACCACAGCGCAGTCCTTTCCCTTGATCTAGATGGTATTGACACAGTCAGCAGGAGAGTGAATACATCCAATAAGTGAATCATAATGATTGTTGTCTCTTTTGGTGTACAAGTAATTTGTGGCTTTATAAGTTTGGGATGACTCTCCCCGATCCGGCTTTGACTTTTTGACTTATCATGCTTGGGGAATGGTTCTTTATATATCCCCATTTTCTCATTAGGTGTTTGTGTTTTTCCTGGGTTATCCACCTCTATCTCCTCATTTTCAATGAGATCCTGAATATAATGAAAAATCCATAGAAATTTATCTATCTTATGTCCTTTGACGTAATGCATTTCGCAATATTCATGCTCCTTGTACCATGAAGGTTTTGGAGCATTGTCATCAAATGGTTACATTGTAGGATAGGTCATCATGTGGGCCGCATCCAATTGTTTTAGTATGACTGACAAAGGTTCATTGAGAGAGGTGAATTTTCTTTGCTTTGGTGGTGCTTGAATTGGGCCCTTGGTCAGTTTAAAAGGTTGACCAATTTGGACCATTTGAACATGTTTGGAATCAGTGATTCCGTCTCCCACCACATTTTTGTTTTTGTTAAAGATCTTTGGCTTTTCCATGGGTTTGACATTTTGGTTATCTCTAGATTGGGTTTTAAGGGTGCCTTTGGCAATGAGATATTTTTCTATCTGAATCCCTTTCTCGATAACCTCCTCAAAAGTGCAAACACAATGCATTTGGAGGTGGAAAGCTATATCTGGGTTGAGATTGGGAACAAAAATACTAACCAGCTGCTTTTTAGGGAAAGCGCAAGGGAAGTGACTAGATATCCCTCTCCACCATTGGAGGAAGCTGGTGAAGGTCTCATTTGGGCGTTGCTTGGTACCACATAATTCTACCATGGTGACATCACTCTCTATGTTATACAAGAAGTGACACATGAATCTTTCTGCCAATTTTGGCCAGGTGAAAATTGATCCTCGTGGTAAGCGTGTAAACCACTCCAAGGCTTGACCTCCGAGACTCTTGGGAAAAAGTCTAATGAGGTAATTGTCACTATAAGACACCTCTTGACATGCCATGTAAAAATATTTAACATGATCCCATGGATCTCCTTTCCCTTTATATTTGTTGAACTTTGGCATATCAAATTTCTTTGGAAAGGGTTGAAGGGTCATTGTCTTGTCAAAAGGATAGGGGCATAATTCTTTGTATTGATATTTCCTAATGCTCCCTATATTTCTCTCTTGTAGGCTCATGAGTGTCACTTTCATAGACTGCACTTATTGTGCAAGCAATTGTTCTCTAGTGGGAGAAGTGGGGATGTATACATGATGATACCATGTGTCTTCTTCTCCTTGGTTTTCTCGATGGAGTTCATTGATCTTAACCTTAGGCCTCAACTTTTGAACGTTCTTGTTTGCGTCTTTCTGTACATGGGAAGTAAGCAAAGCTAGTTGTTGGCTTAGGTTATTGATTTTTGTTGGATTGTAGCTTGGTTTGTGGCTTCTTCTTCTAAATCTTTCTCCTCCTCGTATTGTGGAGGTTCTTCACCCGTCTCATGTTCTATCTTGTTTCTTCGTGGAACTTTGATGAAGGCTATTCTATGCCCCACCACTTTATTATTCCTGCGCATAAGAAGTGGAAGCATGTCCATGGGTTAAAATATCTTCCATATTGATAAGGGGACATTCTTCCTCAATAACGTCATTTGCAGGTAGTATTGTTTCATTCTCGGTGGGAAATTTAGCCCCTAATTCTATGACCCATGCCAACACTCTATCTTTATTTCTAAGAACAAAATCATCTAGTAGAGTGGGGTCAAAATCTAAGTCTGCGTGTGGAGATTCTAATTCATTTCCACTATGATCGACCATTTCTTCTGTTTCCTTTTCTACAAAAAACAATGGTCCTAGGTCATGTCTAACGAAGGGGTTTGACCCCTATCTGTTAGAGGTTTCTCAAGCTTGCACTTGTTGTTCCTCGTATGTTTGTTTCTTTAATCCTAAATGTGTTTTAGGAGCCATGTTTTCGTGATAGTTTTACTAGGGCAAATTGTAAATGTGTTCAAAGCTTAGTGACTACCCCTAAGTGAGATGTAGGATGTATTTATGAAGAGTATGAATAAGTCAACAATGTGAGAATACCAATGTGATAGAGTCATAAATCACCAGTGACACAAGTGTTTGGTATCAAAACCTATTTAAATGAAGTACCTCCTAGACTACGTTTCAAAAAGTAGTTTCACGCCACAAGATGATTAACAAGATGTTTTCACTTATGCCAAGTTCAAGGAAATGAACAAAACGTAAGTAAATACAAGAAGTAAGTGCGACCTCCCAATCAAGATATACAATGATCGAGATCAAACTCGATTAAGACCTATATCTCAAAAAGTGCTAATTACAATTCACGAATGACACAACAATATCACCAAGATATGTTAACCCACTTTAAGAGAAAGCAAGGTATTGATATCAAGGTGCTATTGATATAACACACACAAGTGGTAACTCCTAGCACTCTTCGAAATCGAGGTAATAATAGAATCGAACTAAAAATCTCAAAGTATAGCTAGGAATAGTTAAAAATGTGTGCAACGTAACCTTACAATATAGATATTTATGTCGAGTTTATAAGAAACAAGACGTAAATATAAAAATTGTAGTGATACGATACAAACAAGCTAACTCTTCTAAGGAAGTTCACGGTGATGAACAACACCTACCTAAAATGATGATATTGACATGGTTATCAAGATCATAATGGCTACCAATGACGTGAATACACCTCTGTACACTTTAGACATTTAACTTACCTAGCTGTAAACATGGATGGGCATAAATGGACATAAAAGTGACAGAAACGGTCGATTAGTAGCACAAAGGTAGTCACCCTTCTTCTGATCAACAAAGTGTCAAAAGAATGTGAAGGAAGAAAATCAAAAAAAGGATGAAAAATGTTGGCTTCACTTTGGCAAAGTTTCACCTCGCCCTAAGGCAAGTAAAAACTAGGCAAAAGTAACGCATCACACGTTTCTCAATGAAAATAGGGTTCATAACTCAACATTTTTTTAGAATGGTCAAAGTGGGCTCCTGGCTAAATTATATCTTTATAGGTGTTTCTCTCATCCTAGGTGCTACAAATATTATCCATGAGTGGGACGATTCACCCAAAAAGTCACAATGAATAGTTTGGGAGTATCTCGACTTTGCCCCCTTCAAGCACAGTGGGAAATAAATGTGTCCAATTGTGTACTTAAAAGGGTCACATAGGGACAACTTGTAGCTCTATCTCACAAAGGATTTACTAGTTAGATAGGTAGTGCGGAGCACTTCCTGTTTCGTCCACAAGGTTCCCTCTTGCGTGGACTACTTTGGGGTTCCTGGAACCACCCCCATTATTATAGCTTAAGGCGTTATGCCAAAGGTGTTATGTTCTAGTTGAGCGGAGAGGGATGTACCCTTTTCAAAACCCGTAATAGTGTTTTGAATATGTTGTTTATTTTATCTTTTTAATTAGATTTGGTTTGCTTGAACACCATTTGGCAACCTGTATAACAACTGTATTAGTAGTTTTCTGACTTTTGTTTTGATTCCTCTGTTCTTTGACAAGCGATGGAATTTTGGTCCTGTATGACAATTTTTAGTAGTTTTCCATCAAAAGAGAAGGCATCATTTCTGATTCTCCAGATGTTCCAAGGACGTAAGAGAAGAGCATACGTGATTGTCTTCAAAAATTGAAAAAGATATCAAATGGAAAAACATTTTAATTCAACTATGCCAAATTAACCAATTCCAACTTAAATATTCCTAACAACCTCAAAGCATAAAAAGGACTTAAGAATCATTTCTGATTCCCAAGATTACCCCAAGGGATGTGAGGGAAGAGCATACGCGATCCTTATTCCTATAAGTAAACAATGTAAAATATCACCTAATCAAATACAAACATGTAAAAATAGCCTGCAAAGACAAATATATGATTAGATAAACCTGCAAGAATGTTAGCACATCAACACCTTAATTTCAAAAATGAAAAAGGACACTTATGCCCCTTTTTCAGTGCCTGCACGTGGGTTAGGGCGTATGCACCACTTAACATTGTTTTAGCTCATAGTGCACCTGCGCCACCCGAGAGGTGTGTGCACCACGAAAATAGTATATGTGCCATGAAAATAATGCATGCACCACTCTATGGAATTTTTTATTTACCAAGTTCCTACACCACCAGAGAGGCGTGTGTGCCACAAAAATAGCATATGCGCCACTTCTGAGAAAAAAAGATAGAAAAATAGATAGAACAACCTCGTTAACGAGAAAATGTGTCTCGCACCACTAAAACATCATGTGCGCTGATCTCGACATGTTTCATAATGTAGTGAAGGTACAGATGAAATGACGTTTGCACTGTGTTAGTGCACTGTGCACTAGTTAGGTGTGTGCGCCATGGTTAGTGCGCATGCGCATGGCGTCGAAGTCGATAAACAGAGTAACAAGTTTATTAGTGTGCTTTCACCACCGAGAGAGATGTTTGTGCCATGAAAATTGTGCCTGTGCCATGAAAACCATACCTTCACCCCTTAAAATGTGCCTGCACCAAACCTGCAACAAAAATATGGCAGTAAACACAAGAAAACTCACAATATCTCAAATTTTGACAAGTTAGCTTAAGAATGGCAATAACCCATTAAAATTATGGCTATGAACATGAAGTTACACATATCAAATGAGAAAAAATTCAAAGAAAATGGACATTAATTACTACATGTGTATATCAAAAGTTAGCCAAAACAATGAAACTTAAACTAAAATGCCATGGGACTAAGGGTCCCACTGGGCATGCCAAATGTGTGCAAGTATTTCTACAATTTAGCTAAATTTAAAGCAAGAAACTACCACCTAGAAATAGCTTCCTAACCTAGCTAGAAATGAGAAATGTGCACCATCATGATGAAGAAATGAGCAAGTCCTACCCTTAACATTAATAACTTTGAAATTGATCAAAACACAATGTAAATTAATGAACTCTATTCTCCTTAATTTCCTAATTTAACATTAAAATGAACCTAAGTAGTCCAATGGCAATCAAATTATATTTTCTTGCTTTGATCCTTCAATGGATGCTTGGGTGTGAGTCTTAGCTCTTCAATAATGGATGATGGAGGGCTCAAGAATGACAAAATGCTATTAGTATGAAACTATGTGCTTACTTTTGTCTCTTGAGAGATTTAGGTGTAGATGTAGAAGTAGAGGGAGGGTTGTTTATATAGCCCAAAGGATAAAGGATTCAACACATCCTCATGAATGTGGGACTAATGGAGATGTAGAGTTAGTTATGGATAAGGGGGTTTAGATGGGGTTGAGTTAACTTTAGGAGGGTTAGTTTGTCCTTAAGTGGCTCATGTGGATAAAGGGGGTGTATTAATTAACCAAGATGATTAATTAATACATGTGCAATCTTTTATAAGATTTTAGATGGATATTAGTGTGATTTGGACCATTAGGAGGGAATTAAACCAATTAAATAGTGATTTATTGATTTAATGAGAAGAGAGGCTAATTAATTAATAATAATTAATTAGACTAGATAGAAGATGTTGATTAACGAAGTGTAGTTAATTAGGGTATGTGTTGGATAGGTGACTTAATTAATTAGCGTAATTTAATCAATTAACGACAATGAAAGAGAAGATGAGCGTCATTGACGATATGTCGTCAATTTGAGGGAAAAGAGATAATTAGCACAATTTAAGTATTTAAATTGCTAGGGTGTAATTATAGGTGTCTACAGGTTCAAATCATGGAGAAGATGGTGAGTAAGATAGGTTACAACTGGCATTTGCAAATTCACCCAGCCCTCTAGGATTATAGGACTTCCATTCGCACTCCTACGATACGACACCCTACTCCCTAGTATTTGGAACTGAATCTATCATCCTATTAGAAATCAAGCTCCCTTCTCTAAGAATATCTCTTAGGGATTACCTAGATAAGGATGAGGATTACAGAGTGTCCAGGCTTGCAAAATTAGATATCCTAGATGAAAGACACATCCACGCTCTCAACCATCTCAAGGTGTATCAAAACATAGTATCTTAGAACTACAAAAATGAATCATACCTCGTTAGTTTGAGGTTGGATATTTGGTGATGAAAGAGAACCAATTCAACATAAGGGCAGAAAGAGATAAGAAACGAAAGTTTGAATCTCATTGGTTAGGACCTTATGTCGTTGTGGCAAAATATGGGTTAGGAGCATACAAGCTTGCCCATCCTAATGGTGATGAGCTCCATGAACCCATGAATTTCATGCATCTCAAGTGATTCTATGCTTGAGCATGGATTAAATATCATGAAACAACCAAAAAAGTAGAAAAATAATTTAAAATACAAAAAAATTGAAAAAGGAGAAAAAGAAAAAGAGAAAACAAGTCATCCAAATGTGAAAACCACATAATTGTGGCACTTTGGATAGGTCCCTTGGTGAAAAATAGTTTCTAGCACCTTGGGAAGATTTTTGTTCACAAACATCATGTATTTAGGGGGTACTTTTACTATGCCTAGGGCTAGTTCCGCACCTACATCTCGAGATTCTTTGTGAACCTATCTTGTCAAGCCTCGATCCGACCGATTCTCCTCTAGTAAATTGGTGAAGGGATTTTCCTTTGTATCTTCCCCATTTAATGATGGGGAACCTTCACAATTTCATCTTCCTGTATATAACATGTGGCACCCACCCTTGTATTCCCATCTAACACTAGGGGCATCCATGTTTCTTGATTTCCTGTACATATCTTCGGAAAACCTTTTAAAAATCCAAAAACATTCAAATATGTTCAAAAATCCTAAAACATTCAAAATGTTTAAAACATCCAAAAACATTCACATAATACTTTAAAATCCCAAAACAATAGAAAAATAGAAAATACAAAAACAATAGAATTGTTTTGCAAAACTCCCAAAAACAACGCAAAACACATTGAAAACAGTACACAAAAACATAGTTTTAGTTTACTTACATTGTTTCTTTGTTTGGTTTCTTGCTTTGCTTGTTTGGTTGTATGTACATTGTTTGTATAATTTTTACTTATTTATATGTTCATAGTAAGTTGTTTTAACATACCACTAGAGATTTATCATTTCTTACTTAGAATAGATTTATTTGTATATGTGCCTATGGAGTATGTTTTTGCATGTTTGTAAATAGTTTTTCATAGTTGTTTTAGGTTTTTTAATATGTATTTTTGGTATATTTGTTAGCATTTTATTCGCATGTTTTTACTTGTACATAGTTTTGTTATCACATCATCATATCTCCATCTATATCATAACATCTATACATCATATATAAATAAAATGCTAAGTCTACATCATACATGTATGCTAAGTTGATCATCACATGTCGTATCATCAAATGGGGGCAAGAGGGATCAAAAACATAAAAATCTATCCTCCTCACACCAATATCATCATATCATCATGTGCAATAAATCAAAACAACATCACATATGTAATAACAAATGATAGCATCTACGGATATATCATGAATCAATAAACATGTGATACATCATTAATAACATTGAGTCCATAATCATCATCATCATACATATCAATTTAAAATGTCCAAATATACATGTATGTCTCAAAATGTACATCATTTGGCTTAAAAGCTGCCATCATGGGCCTACATAAAAATAAACCTTCATAAGAGATGTACATCAGATATATCTACAAAAATATATATATATATGATTCAAAGAGGAAGAGTCATCCATGACTCTCTCCCTCTCTTAGACATCTTGGTGTGGGGCACCGAGGTGGCATCTACTACTGCTAATGAGAAGTCCCTACCATCAGTACTCTACTACACAACTGGCTGTTGTACTAAGTGAATAGATCTAGATGTCCTATGGGATCTAGTCCCTGACCTACTAATAGCAAGCTGCTCAAATGGTGCAATCCTCTAACCCTCTAGAACTGCCTTGAGGTAAGTTGCCTTGTAATAGGCAGCTTCCCCACTAGCTCTCATGATACTAGATAACATATATGTCTGTCCAACTACTATGGCTACCTCTATAGCACCATCCCACTCTCCTATAACTTGGGCTACATTAGCATGTGCTTGTTTCAATAATTCAACACATTTATCCCTATCTCGTAGTAGTAATTAGGACTTGAGCTCTCGTGCTATTGCATGGTGCTCGTAATTTGTGAAATTTGAGCCGTCATTTGTCATATCTACTGAAACCATGTTGCACCATCACCTCCCTGGCCAGCCTATGCCCTAGCCTAATCCTCCTCATATGTTAGTGTCTATACCTGAACCGTGGCCTCATCCTACTTGTCTATGATTGTCTATACTTGGGCCCTAGCCCTTTCATTGTGACCTATAGTTGGACAACTATAACTCGTTGAATCTGCAACTCAAGTGCGATTAAATGTACCCCATCTCCACCCACCTCTCCCATCTCCTCCATTATCTACTCTCCACCTCTGTCATCCCTTGGTGGGCTAGGAGGTTGCCCCCGATGTGGAACTCTTTATGTAGGCAAGCCCTATGGAACTCTTTGTCACAGCACTGTTATAGTGGGACATCTAGTCCTACAACCATGCCCACTCGAGGCATCTCAATCTATCATGCCCGGATGATTTTCCTCTATACCTATTGTTGTATGGGTGGAGAACATTGTCCCCCACCACCAACCTGTCATTTTCCCTCATCCTCCTCCTCCTCCTCCTCCACACCATCGACATCCTCTTGCTCACCCTCTGCAGGTGCCCTAACCCCTACACCCATGTTTCTTATGGAATAGTACAACAACATGGTAACACTATCAAATACCAAGGAGCATACTTGAATAATGGTCTCACCATTTCTTATGTGCCTTAATGGAAGACAATGTTGTGGAACCATCTCGATCAAAATCGCCTCGGGCCCCGGCCGGTGCTGAATTTGGAGCCCCCGTGTCGAATCTCTTAGAAGCCACCGTGGGCATACCATATATTTGGGATAAGAACATCTTGAATGCCACAAAACTATTGGGAACATCGGTCCATGTGATAATACTCCAAAATGTAAACCTTACTACCTATTAAAAAGTTTTCGGCCATCGTTATGCTGAGCTCATTGGCATCCTCAGCCCACTGATAATAGTGGTAGGGCCTCCACACTATCATCTATTGTGTAAGCTCATCAAACTCTTTCCTATAGTAGTAAGTGATACCTATGCACCCTTGAATATCACCACCTATTGAGACCCATCCCATAACATGTGGCTCCTCTAGATCTCAAGCCCATAACTCACCTACAGGGAAAGAAATAGTTATGTGGTCCCATGACCGATCTCAGTAACAAAAGCATTAGGCCCACGGTCTTCTGATCGTGGTATGTAATAAGATGTAGGTCCCAATATAGGTGTGCTAACATACAATGTCCTCAAAGAATATCTTTCACCTCGTAATAAACTTGTTATAACTCCAATGAGGCCAAGTGGAAAGGTAACACCTGTCTTGTCAGGGACAAGAATGCCACTGACAAGCGTCATCAAGTATACATTAATGCGATGAAAACATTTCTCTGTAATATAATGGTTCGATAAACCATCATCCCTCAGCGAGGTATATCCAAGCAACCAAACACCTTAATGAGACACCCTATAATATCCTCATCATCAGTAGTATACTCAACTAACTGGCCAACTATGGGAATACGGAATATATGCCAAACATCCTCGAGTGTAACTGTCATCTCCCCTGTCAGGAGTCGAAAACACTAGCTCTTTGAGTGCCATCTCTTAGCAAAATATGTAAGGAGACCATGGTCTAAGGTGATTGTAGGCATCTACACCACATAAGACAATCCAATCACATCTAACAAGATTGCCAACATATTTTGGTCACGTGAACAAAAGCCAACCTCTATGGTGGCTAGTTGGCTATCTCACTCCCTCATCTAAAGCGATAGTAGGTGAACTCCGCAAAAGGAAAATACACATGTTATGACTTTCTTCAATTCTAATTCTTTCTATTTTCTCCTATCTAACTAATTTTTCATCTAAAATTTCCTCTCTTTATACTAACAATTCTTCTAAAAACTCGAAAGTTGGGATTTTTCCCTTCTTTGGTGAATGCATGCCCCTTTGGGCATTTACATTCCTCTTTGGTTGTATGCACATATGGTTGTATACGCACCTTTCTTGGTGCATACATGTAATCATGTGTGTGTGTGTGCATGTACCTAGCCTATGATCTAACCCTTATGCATACGTGGCTCTTTTTCCACATATGCACCCTCATCACGTATACGCACAGGTGTACACCATTTTTTCCAAAGAGCGTGTACACTCTCCTAGTGATGCCTACGCATATGCGTACATGAAATTTTGGCATGTATTCCTATGAGTACATATTTTTAGTTATGTATGCTAACCTTTGGACTCGACGTGCCCCATGCCACGTGTACACATTTTTAACCTAGCTACTTACTGTAATACATGTGTAATTAACGCTAAAAGGATAAATCAAGGTTAGGAAATCACAAATGGTTTTTCGTCATCATATCAAGCATACTCTAGATGGTATCAGATCATTTTTGGTGGCTCTAAACTCTAGCCATCTTGTTGATTGCTCATGGTATCTCACGGTAGAGTAATTCAAAGCGAGAACTCGGTAATAATTAAACTGATCATGATGATTTACCCCCTCGGAAAGGGTATATATCTGGTCATGTTCCCCAACCACGATGCCCTAGGGTGTTTTTTGACCGTCATGATTCTTTAAACACTTCTTCTATCCACGGGATGATTATTTTTATTAAATAATCATTTTTAACTAATTTTTGCCATGTTGGGGCATATTTTTATTACCTAGTGCATGTTTCTTTTCCTTGGGGAAATTTAATTGCTTCCCGGTGATCTTATACATTCCTCTTTCTTCTACTAAAATTAAAAATCCATTAAAAATAATTAAAAATAAAAATTTCCCAAAAAAAAGAAAATAGAAAAATCCTAAACATTTAAATATTTCTCAAAAATCCTAAAAATCCTAAAAATAATCCAAAAAAATGTAAAAATTGGTGGTAGGCCCATAGCGGATGAAAATCATATCTTGTTCATGGAATTCATCCCATATCTTTCCAAAGATTTTCACATGTTCAAAATTCAAATGACTCATAGATCATCAGATCTACAACCACCTATAAATCTAGCATGTTTGCTTCATCGGTACTCTGGGCACATCATGTTGCACAGTAATATTTCACAGTTGTGCACAAAGCTTTATCATTAGACCCTATGTCCTTCATCATTTTCCCTCGCATGTATCCTTTCTTTGGGCATCATTTTTAACCCTTGTCATTAATCACAAACATTTGGGGATCTTCATCTTGATAACAAAATGTTTGTGCAACCATCTTAATGACATTGTTGGTTTGAGTATGTGTGTTTGTACTTGTTTCCCTGTTAAATGAGCTTGTTTCCTTCTTGTATTGCATTTATTTTAGTATGTTGCATTGAGTTGGTGTTTTTAGTAATGGACAATTATTCATAGTATGGATTTTCATGTCATTCTACTTTTTTCGTATGCTTACATTTTTAATAAGGACCAATGACGTAGATCCTGGCAATATGATGATACGAAAGTTGTTCTACGATGGATGCAAGACTAATTCTTCCCTGGCCTTCTTCCTCTCTTTCTTCTCGATCATTCCACTCTCAACACTATTCTTCTAATTCACCTGGGGCATCCTACCCCTACCCATTCTTCTATCCATTTTTCTCACCTTTTTCGATCGTCAATCACCTTCTTTCATCACCCCATCGACACTCGAGGGGGCATCTCTCACTTCTACTAATTTTTCTTCTACCCCTTCAAAATGTTACATTTCTACTATCTTTGAGGTGGGATTGCTTACGCCACCCCAAAGAGGTTCAAATGTAGACACCCATAATTTAGCTCCATATAATTTAAATACTTAAATTACATTAATTATACCCTTTCCCTTAAATTGACAACATATCGTCAATATCACACATTTTCTCTTCTATCATCATTAATTAACTACATTACACTAGTTAATTGACCCTTCTATCCAGCAAGGATGAAAATTAACGACCTTCCATTAATTAAACCCCTTTTTACCTGAATTAATTAATTATTATTTATTAATTAAGCTTCCTCTTCTATTAGATCAATAAATTGACATTTATTTGATTAAATCCTTCTTATCCTCTAAATCATACTAATAATTCTTCTAAAAATCTTCTATAAGCTTGATCACCTATTAATTAATCACTTGGGTTAACTAATAAATCCCCTCAAACTCCATGAGTCACTAAAGGACAAACTAAACTCTCCTAAGGTTGACTCAACCCTCTTTCAACCATGATCATCCCCAACTAACTCAACCTTGCTATTATCCCACATATAAAGGGATCTAAAGCTTCTTTAATCTACTGGGCTATATAAGGATCCATCCTTCTACCTTTCTACAGACACCTAAATGAGCATAGAGCCTCTATTATAGCCATTTTATCATCTTAGAGAATTCTTCTATTAGAGGAGCTAGCTATCTTCATTTCTTTCATTCATCCATCCAAGTTTGAAGTCATATGGAGATATTTCAAGTGGTCTTATAGCCATGGATTGAAAAGACTCCATTATTGCAACCTTAGGATTCTAACATACAATCAACCGTTTTGATTTCTAAGGATATAAATAGGTTCATTCCATTGATTAGAATTCAATAGAGATAGAGATTAATTTCTTAGCATATTAGTTTGAATTTTTATTCATATTCTAATGCAAATATGTTTGGTAGATTAGTCTTGTTTAAGCTCTAAGCGGTATGGTGTATAGATTTTATTTTAGCTTTGTTTTAGGGCTACTAGGTGTTATTTCTAATTATATTTGCATAGCTAACTAATTCTTGCACATAGTACGAATATTATGGTCCTTCTTGTATGCATGTGTCCTTCTCGCATGATCTATTCTATACCTTTCAATGTTTTATTAGTACTTCTTATTCCACTCTTGTCTAGAATTTGGTCCTTTAATCCCTTGTTATGCTCCTTATGTAACTGATTTTATCTTTAAGACCCTAGATATCCAAGAATTCCTAAAATAAATTAGGTGGATTATGGGCACCCTTGTACACCACTAATATTGACACTACTCCGAAGAGAGCTCAAAGCACACATAATTATTTCCTAGCATGTGATATCTATAACGTATGCAACCAAATGGATATTCATAATCTTACAACAATATGATTGTACGTGTACCTTTTCCCTAGCTTGACTTGGATTGATGATATGTTCCTTGCATTTGCATATCTGATAGATGACTACCCTAGAAAGAGTATGCAGAGTATATGGATCTCAAGGGAGTCTTGAATAGCCTTTTTTTTTTTCTTCTCATGAGGATATTTGGGTGTCAAGTATGTATCATCTCCTTGTCTTTGATAATGGAAAAATAATTGGCTTATATATGCATTATGGATTTGGAAATCTTAGGTAAGGCCAACTAGAAGTGTCATAAAGGAATTCGAATTGAGAAAATTTTTGTTGGAGGTAAAGGGACCAAAGTGGATGGTAAGGTCCATAACGTGTAAACACTATGGCTTATTTTGGGCACTTGGTTCCAAGATGCATGTGTAAATGCTTTGAAAACTAGGATTGTATTGTGTGAGGGTTTAGCCTAGTTCTATAGACTGATATGATCATTGTGTGTGTAAGAAAGAATAAATGGGATATAGATAGGGATAACATGATTGACCAGATTAGATAAGTATGTACCACTTTCTGCAAAGGCATTGTACAATTTATGTTGTTACAAGACATGAATTACCAAAATGAGTATCTATGTTTTCCCCATTTCAAGTATGAAATTAAAAATTGTGTGTTTAAAGAGAGTAGACACAATTTATCTTCACATGGAGTGCCTTTTTCTTGTCTAGGAATTTGTTCTTCATTTTGTTTATGTTTATTTTTTCAGGATGTGTACCTGTAAAGAAAAATATTGTAGTCAATTTCTATATTATAGGAAATTGAACTTTGACTTGAAAACTTTGAACTTGGTGTGAAAATAGTAATACAAAAAAATTGTGAAGAAAAGCAAAGGAAATTCTACACCAGATTATTTTGTGAGAGAGGGGGAGAAAGTACTCCCACTATCGTTGTCATGGATATTTGTTGAACTTTGTGTTTGGATATGGTTGGAAGGGATTGGGGGTGATCAATTCCTAAGTGGAATGTGCCAAGTAGAATAGAAATAAGTACCAATACACCCCACATGGTGAAGAGAACTATATATGGAGCATTGTAGTGGCTTTTATCCCTCCACAAAAAATGAGCAATGAGAAGTATAGCCTATAAGGATATCAATCACCTCGATACTTCCCAAGACCCAGCGATCGAGTGCCACAGCAAATGAACATGAACCCAATTGATTTGAAAATGATGACACAATATAAAAGGGAAATGTTAGATTGTATGTACCCTTAGTGACACCATAATCTGACATGTACCATGAATTTTGTAATTGAACCTAAGAAAAAAATATCGATGTTGATCGAAATGGTACCAACTAAGAAATTTATTGAACCTTCCCCTAGGAAAGAAGCATATGTAATGGGATATAGCATCCATAAGTTATGGTCCATGTTGTACATTTTGGTCCTAGTGTGTTTTCCTAACCCAATTCTATTTTTGAGCCATATTCGAACATCTACAATGTTTAATTTTTATCCGATATTTTGTTTCATGGTTCGAGTTACTATGAGGATGAAATATCATCTGATGGTTTCTCCCTTGTTTGGGGCACGCGAGATAGAGCAATATGGATATAGAACAAATAAGAGGTCATATAGCTAATGTGCACGTGTTGTAGGATTTCTATAGGGTAAATGGGAGTGTGCATAGTCTATATCATGGAACATATATAATAGTATAATAGAAGAGATAGAAAAGTGTTAGTGATAAACAATTAAAAAAATAGTACGATATATGGAAGCAAAAGAATGCAAAGACACCTAAGTAGAATAGAAATGGAAAATAATATGTCATATACATGGGATAGTACTCAAGATGTCATAAGAAAATTAAGGCACTCAAGGCCAATAAGCAACAAGCAAGTAACATAGGGAAATTCCCGTAAAATATTGAAAGCATAGATCAAGCATGTAACATAAGATACAAGCCATAGGATGAAAATGATCTTAGTTTGGAAGTGACCTGCAAAATAGATACTACACATGAAGCACCCTTTGGAATGTTAGATTAAGAAATAGTATGACACTTGTATGTATTGAGTAAATGAGGTAAGAGAAAGTAAAATAACAAATATTTGAACAATAGTACATGTATGTGAGAAAGTGTAAAGTGGATGCCCCCAATTTGCACAGAACAATTAGTAAAGAGAAATGCCAAGCACCATGCATCATGTAACCATCTGTGTGTAGCTTGCATTCAAATTAATATACCACATGAATGCACATTTGTAGAGAAAAAGGATATATCATATTATGTATCAAGATAACATGATAAATAAATTGCAATAGAAACAACCAAGCAAGAGCAATGCAACTGTGTTTTTTTGAATTTTTAGCATATTTTAAGGTTTTTGGATTTTAGCATATTTGAATTATTTGGATTTTAGGCCCCCTTAGGGCATAGATGAAAACCTATTCTTTGAAGAGAAGTAAGGGTGGTCTTAGAATTCCCCAGGGAGGAGAATATTTACATTTTAATTGCTTTTAATGAATTCGTTGAGTACATAAGTAGAGGTGAGAAAGTAAGGTTGCTAATGATCCTTGTTAATTTTGATGTAAACCCCCATTTTGTTGTTTCATCATTTTGTACTAAGACTGGTATTAGAATTCTGTAATTAATACTTTAATATATTTAAAAGGAATTTTTGTGCATAAACCTTATTCGTTTTCATTTTATCTATGCTTCTTTGAATGAGTTGAAATGAATCTATATATGTGCTATGAATGTGGATGAAGGACCTATGATGCAGGAGCATCTTCATAAGGCATGGAGGTCATGAAAAATTTACAAATCAACCTTTTATATGACATGCAAACATATACTATTTGTTATTCTAGTTTCCCTCCCAATGTCAAACTTTAAATTTTCATGTTGTAATGGTTTTCACCATAGTTTAAGAGTTAAAATACGTAATAAATTCAAATTTCTTGTGAGTGTGCCATGTGGGCAAGAGGTTTCCTTATTTCTGGGTAGTCAACATAATCTTGTTAAGATTCTGTCCAAATGGATAAAACTAATTCCTGGTTTCAAGCATGTATGGTTGAGACAAATTCTCACCTAATTAAGTCCTAGTCCTAGATAAAATCTACTACAGCTAAGAAAAGGCTAATTTAAACTATTTCAATCCTAGAGAGGTTGACTTATCAAGATAAGAGATAGTTAAGGGAATAATCTAGATGGAAGGAGTTGATGAATTTGGACTTGAAGTGAAGATTTATGTTTAAGTACAAGAATTATGTAAATACAATGAGGTGTGACAATGAAAAGAAGAATGAAGTTGGTTTTTAGACTCGAATCAGTATCTCTTCCATCCTTCAATGTGTGTAATTTAATGCAAATGAAATGTGTATGATGGTGTAAATTATGGGTGTAGTCTCTCGTAACACGAAATTATATGTTTAAGAGGACTATACATAATGGTATTAAGAAAACAATGGGCTCTAAAACCTTCCTATAACAAAACCTCATTAAAAATATTCAATGTTATAATGAAAAGGGAGAGGAATGAATTACAAACAAACTGAAATTTATTGGAAAGCTTGAAAAAAATGGTTTGAAGGAGTTATCAGCAATTTTGTGCTCGCGGATCGCATCTAGGGCTCGTTGTAAATTTTTATTGAATGGATGGAATTCAACCTAAAATCATAGAATTTGTGGCCTCCTCGTCATGAAGGAGTTATCAAAATTTTAGGTTCAACAAACACGTGTGTAAGGAGACATTTCTCACGAGTTTAGATAGAACTATAAGAGAACGTGGTGACCAGGGTATGTATCAAGTTGATGTAATTTCAATCTAAATTCAATGCTTGAAGGGTATAAATGTTATAGATGATGTTATCGAGGATATAAAAGTATTTACAATATTTTCATTAGCTTGAAACAATTAGAAAATTGATTGTCCTTCCATAGTTTTGAACTTAAACACCATGAAAACTCTTATTTCTTTCAAATTTTCCTTGGGTAACTAAGAGTTGATTCATCCTTGATGATAACCTCTAACAAGATAAGATGTCTTATGGAGAAAGACCTTGGATGATCTTTTAAGATCCTTGTCATACACAAGGATAATATAAAATGTGATTCTAGAGACAAGAATTCAAAGATAGTCCCAAAATGGTATTCAAATAAGGATTCTTATAAGGTTATATCATGATGAAATAGGCATGGATCACTCAATAACCCCTATATCAATATGCCTTTACTTGTGGACAATGTATGAGAGTAAGGAACCTAGGGCAGAGGACTAGGAAGAACAAAGGAAATTAAGAGTGTAATCAAGATAGAGTGAATTCAACCTTGTAAAATGATATCCTATCATGTCTAAACATGTATGATCATCCAATAACTTCCTCTATCAATATACTTTCACTCGTGGTTAATGCATGGTACAAATGTGTTATCTGTAAAATTGATGAGGGCAATTTTATAGGTAACCACACCAAATTTTGTCCCGGTCCCTCATCGTGAACCCTCTCGCATTCAAAACGTCATAAAATCCCTTTCCGGGAAATCTAGTTCTCCGAACTTAGCCATTTTTATCCCTTTTTGGCTGGGCGCACCTTTTATCTATGTTACACAGAGTAAATCATGCCCCTTCATTTCCTTTAGCACACCCTTTGAGGTATCGACACATGTTTTGGTGTGCCTTCCCATGATGCACCATTCTTGCATGCGCCAAGGCACATGTACCTTCATGTTGACACATCAATTGTTGTGCCGTGTTTTGGTGCGCCAAAGGGCGCAAGAAATGAAGTGCTTGATAAATCCTTTAAACGCACTAACGCCACACATAATTTCGTGTTGACATGTGTTTATCTCGTGCTTAAAAAGGGTGCAAATTTTTACATGTCGACACATGTTTTGGTGCGCCTCTTGAAAAATTGGTTGGCGCATTTACTGCACCTTTGCCTATATATAGGCGCACCCGCCCTGTCACTTTCACAATTGAAAACACGTGATTATTTTATTCCGTTGCATGTGTCAAAGACACCTATCATCCTCGCGTCGCATTCATGGACCCCGCTTCGTCTCTCACATTCTATATATATTTCGGGTAAGTGGTCCTTGTTACTCTCGTGTTTTAGTTTTGTTGTTGGTTGTTTGTTTGTGTGGTAGGATAGAATGGATCTGTGAAACCATGAAAACCCCTCTTGCTGATTCTTGCAATTTTCCCTCCCCAAACTATTTCCCTCCTCTTTCTAGATCTGCTGGCTAAGAGGGCTCTGCCTCGAAAACAAATCCAAAACCTCCTTGCCTTACCCCCTTCACCACTTGAATCAATGTGGAGTTAAGCCTAAAAGATCACGAATCTGTCAAAGAGAAAGAAGAACCATTTCCAAAGCTGCATTTTTCCTTGGCGCACTCGCCACCCTTGCAACAGAAACACAGTCACACCTATGGCACACCAGCATTCATTATAGCACATGAGCTCCCTGCGCTATATGAAAACCAAGTGAAATCCTAATAAGTGGCGCAGTGCATCCCCTATTGCAGCAACACAGTGTCATGCAATCATTCCCTGCGCCGCGCCAAAGTCCCCCTTTTGCACGTCTAAATTTGGTGCTACATGTGATAAACCTGTGCCCTTTGGTGCACCAAACTTCCATGTAACATGAAAAATATATACACCATTGGTGCGCCCCCCCCTGCAACATGAAAATTATCTCTGCGCTAAGTATAAAACACATGAATGGTGCAGTGCGCTTCTTCGCTTACAACAACAAAATGTCATGTGCAACATCTCTTACGCCTGCGCGCGCCGTTTAGCACTAATTTTTTCCTCAGTAACACCCTTCTTCTGTGTGCCATACTATTAACCTTGTAGCTTGTGGTGTTCATGCGCCCTACCCCCTGAGACCTTAAAATTTCTAACTCTTCCTTCTGTCAATGCTTTAATGGGAGATCTAACAGCTGACATGGCTTTTCTACGTTGGGTTTTGCTTCTTCTTCTTGCAGATCAGCAATTGAGTTCAGATCCACATATGTCTACATCAAGCAAGAGACCAACCAAGTCTAAGGGTAAAGCCAAGCTTACAGAGGAAGAGATGAAGTACAAGTACCAAAGGGTCAGAATGCCCGAGTCTCAGGCAGAATGTGACCTGGATATAAGAGACTCAGAGCTCGGTCACATTGATATGGAAGATTTCTGGGCCAGAACCAGGAGGGTCACAGGGAGTCCTTGGATGGACAAACTAGTAGGCAGTGGCCTGCATTTTGCTGGGGGGATCCCCGTCAGTGTAGTGAACAATGAATTCATGATGGTAGTGGCCCGCTGCTACAACAAAGACACGAGGTGTGTCCAAAATGAGAAGGGCGAAGTCGTGATCAACCTTACCGCCCAAGCACTTTGAAATCATGCTTGGCATCCTCACCACCGGCATTTTATGGCCGTAAGCCAAGAGGATTACATTAAGGCATGGGAGGATAATGAATACCAATGCATGCAACTAATGAATGAAGTGTATTTAAAGAACAAGAAGGTGGTAACCAGATGGCCACAGGTTATTCACCGTAGCGACTTCTCCGAGGAACTGAGTGACACAATCACATTCCTGAGTAGAGTATTTGGGCTTTCTAATGCCCATTACTTTCACAAATGGATTCTCAGGTACTTTGAAACTATGAATAAGAACATGCTAGATCAACGCTTCGAGTGGGCGGAGATCATAAGCAACACCATATCTAAGCAGCTCCAATAACTCACCACAACGGGGAGGTTCTACATGAACTCCTACGTAGTTTATACTGTAGCCTCCAAAAGGGATTATCCAGCATTGAGCCAATGTAGGGTTTGGCCCTAGGTGAGAATATATGAGTACTACCCAAAGTCAAGGAAGGCGGAGAATAGCATTCTGCAGTTTACCAAGATTAACGACGCTTTCTTCTATAACGTCGTCTACCTTTTAAGGCCAAACATGACTCACGGTCGACAACCAAGAGCATTGTCACAGCAACGAAGAAGTGGGGGCCTTATTCACACAATTTCCCACCTTCACCTATCTCAGGGCAGCTAACTTCCTAGGTGAGCCCACCAAATTGCCGAGATATGCCAGCCCCAAGCTGATCCTGTTGGAGCTATCCAGACAGCTCGTAATGTATCATGAGAAGTGCTTGAAGAGGAAGAAGGGTGGAACTCCTTTCCCCCTCACAGTGGGTAGATACACCTGTGTTTCTCATCACAAAGCCCGAGAAATGGTTTTCGAGCTAGAACTGCTCAATCTAAAGCACAACTTCCCAGAATGAGGCCCACTTTCGATCCAAGGAATTTCCTTCCCAAGGCAAAACTCGATCCTATCCACATTCCACAGATCGAGGACATTTATATTGACCTGTATCATGAGTTCGAGCTAAGAAGAAAGGACCATTCCCGCCTGGCCCTGGCAGAGATCATTCAGTATGGCGTGGCCATTGTCCCAAAAGGTTATCAAACTGCGATCAAGAAGTTGATTAGGTGTATCTTGACACGGATGGGGACAACTAGCCATTTACCGCAATCGATAGAACCAAAGCGCCCCAGACCATAGAAGAAAGGGTTAAAGAAACTCTGCAGTGGACAAAGCACTGGTGCAAGATGAATGGCCTCATCTACCTCGGGGTAGATTTCACTACATCCCCATTGGGCAACACACCTACTAGGCCAAAACATCTACCAAAGGGTAGAGGCAAAGACAAAGAGGGCGAACGAGCTCCACTCGAGAAGAGGCTCCTGAGAGTCCCCCTTCTGCCACACAAGAACAGGTTGTGAGCATGTTATCTCCAGAGAAAGAAGCGTCGAAGATGTTCCGATGGGCACATCCACTCAAGATGTTGCCACTGGTACAACTACTGAGGTCCCTTCTGTCCCTTCTCCCTCTCCTCCTTCTCCTCCTCGTGTGACCCAAGCGACCATTCCTTTGGTCGTATCCTCTCCCCCATCTTCTACTATTCCCCCTCCTCATCATCCATCTTCTCTTCTCTCATGGAGCTGTCCCCCACCATTTCTTCTCTCATCTCTCAGCTCCCTTCCTTTCCCATGTCTTCCTCCCCTGCAATGTCCCTTCCCCCTATGAGCACTTTCTCATCCTCCCTCTCGATGCTGCCACTAAGTGTCTCTACGCACTTTACCTCCACTACTGCAATTGCCCCCTCTTCCACTTCTGGTCCCACTCCCATAAGTCTAGCGTGGATCTCCCAGCATTTGAGCCAAAAAAAGAGGAAAGTTCCTATCGTGCCGATGGACTTCTCCGTCATCCCAATAAAGGGGGCTAAGAAGCAAAACCCTATAACCCGCTTCTCTCAGAGTGCATCGGGAGAAAGAGTAATGGAGATAACGTATCCCAATCCTTTAAAGGATAAAAAGGATCTGTCTCCGACAGATTATATAGTGACCCAAGTCACAATGGGAATGTCTTCTGAAAGCCTTCAGGGAGAGGCCCTATCTGCATTCGATGCCCTTTGCAAGAAGCTCCAAGAAGTAAAGGAAGAAAAGAGGCTATTAAAGGAGCAAAATAAACATCTTCTCCACGCCTTGCAGAAAATGGGCAGTGCACCTCCTACAACTGCCACCGAAACTCCTGAGCCCCTGAGCCAGGATAAGATAAATGAATACACCAAAATCGGTGAGCAAGGTATGGCAGTATCCACTTGGAGAGACCAAATCCTCAAGGAAAGTGAGGAAGTAATCGTCAAGTTCACCGAGTTGTATCAGAACATCAATCAAGCGAACAACACACTCCAGGAGATTGCGGGACCCATCTTCGAAGAGTTGGACCATGCTAGGTTGCAGCATGAGACCTTCCAAAAAATTCTCGACTGTTCAATCAAAGATCTGGTCAAGTTTGGCATCTTCAATCACCCTAGAGCACCCAACAAAGTCCTTTCTACTTTGGACTACCAGGTCGATCAATTGGAGTTTATCCTCGAAAAGATAGATAAAGACAAAGAGGAAGCCTTGGAGGCTATGCACCAGATGGAGCAAATCATCCTGAGAATGTCCCCAAGCTTGCTCGCCCCTTCTTTCGCCCTGAGGAAGCAGACCAAACTATTCGGATCTTTAAGGAGATTGTCTCACAAGGGTTAGGGCTAGAAGCCACTTTCGACATCAATGCATCAACAACCTTCTGGCCTGTTGTGACTTTATAGGGTACCTGATAGAGGCGGGAAATGAATATTCCAAGCTCCCAGAAAGGCTCATGGATGAACATGAAACTTGTGAAGTTATCAGTGATCACCACAAGGATCCTACTCAAGATCAACTTCAGCCCATGATCAGTAAGTTCATGGAATATCGGGCCCAGTTTAACATCACTTCTCCCGAGCAACAACAGAAGCAAGACACTCCCTTTCACCACGAGACGATGATGAATAGTCTCCTTCCTCTCATCTTCTTTTTGTAAATATCTAAGAATATGTTGGCACAAATGATGACATCATCCATGTTGCACCATGGGATGATGTCATTCATCAAGTTGCCGAAAGTCAATAGTTGACTTTTAGATATTTTGTAGATACTTTGTAATTAGGTTGTTGGTTTGCTTTTTCCTTCTTTCCTTCTCTTCTTCTATAAATACTTGAATACTTGTTGTATTCAAGGGTGAATATTTTTCAGATGAAAAATAGAAGTAAGAAGAAAAGACTTTGAGCTTTTTATATGAATGTAACAGAAGCAAATATTAATACAATATTTGGACTTTGTGCTAAATACCTGTGTTATACATCGAGCTTTCTTATGTTAGATCTCGTACATTTTTTCGTTGAATCTACTTCTGCTTTATTTTCATTTATTCATCAGTGTTGCTTTGTTCGTCTATGTGAGTAAGTTCGGCTATGTTTACTACCAGCCTAAAACATAGACCCTCTGACCTTTCTGCTTTGGAATTCATTTATTTTCTCCCTTCAGATCTTTCCTATCTCCCCATCTCGTTTCTTCCCCTTCTTCTTACAATTGGAAATACCTCTACTAGGGATGAGATCCCAACCCCGAAGGCAGAATATTGTGAGACTTACACAGATTCCTGCTGGTAGAATAGCAATAAACTAGTTTCGCTTTGCTGACTCAAAGAGGGGCTATGCCCTACACACTGTTGGCTCATCTATCCATAGATCTGTCCACCCGACATATTTTCGGACCAACAGTTTTTGGTGACTCTGCTAGGGATCGAACAGATCTAACAGATCTATGATAGTGGTATGTCAGAAAATCGGTGAAAATTGAAAAATCACTACCTGTTTGCAAATTTTAACTTTTGTCTAAAATCCAAAATTTTTGCAAAAGTGACCCAAACTGAAAATTTTCTTCAGAGGTCCATAGATCTGGGCTAGTTAGAGATCTTTAGTTCGCTGAGTTTTTACAAAAATCTGTATTTTTCCGTAGATCTGAGTTTTTGACAGTTTACCAAAATTTTCAAACTCTTTAAAAAGTCAACTCTAGATCTGAAAATCAGCTTACTAAGCTTTACCATTGTTTTATCCTCGTTGATCTTTGTCATTAAAACCGCAATCGGTTGTTAAAAGAGGGATAAAATTAAATATTTAGAAAAGTACATGCTGCTGATTTTTGTCAGAAAATTCAAAAAATCAGCAAGTACAACCAAAAAGAGTTTAGGATTTGCTTCAAAATATTGCAGATCTGGAAGGTACACTGGTGGGTGAACCATTTACTCGTAGTAGGAGAGCTCGTGGAGAATTTGATCCTACTTTTGATCTGCTTCAAAGGCACAACTTCAGTGTTACACCAGCACACTTCTCATCGCTAAGCTCAGCTAACCGGTCATCCAGGAGTGTCTCACCTCCACGAAGGAAACACCTCTCACAAGGTGCATCCACATCACTTTGCAGTGCTTTGTTGCTCAGTGGGACCATCCTCCCAACACGCGTTCTCTTTCCAGCTTGTTCAAATGGCAGTACCATGGGGAAATGCTATGGGCCCTTTGGCTTTACCACATCCTATTCACGCGCTCCCACATGGAAACCGAAAGAATTTCCCAAGATTTGATGGGAGCGGAAACCAAAGCACGGATTCACATATATCTGCATTCATCATGTCATGCAGTATCCTGGATGTGACTCATGAAGATGTGTCGGTTTACCTTTTCCTGGAGACCTTGCAAGGACCCGCCGTAGAATGGTTTCAGCAATTACCGGCCGATCTATTACCAGTTGGGCCACCTTGCGAACTGCATTCGAAGAAAGGTATAAGCCTTCAGAGGATGCATTCACATTGCTATCAAAGATCACTCATTTAAAGAAAGAGGTCAATGAAACCATGCAATATTTCATCACCCATTTCAATTCACTAATCAATCAGGTTCCGCCTGCCATGCTTCCGACTCCAGAAAATCAGAAGTGCTTCTTCGTAAACGCCATGAGCTCAAAAGTAAGTTTCTTACTCTTGCAAGAACAAGTCGCTACTTTGGTTCTCGCCCAAGCTGCTGCCATACAGATTGAAGACAACTTGCTAATATCTGGTGAGTTAAAAAGAGAACCATCCAAGCTTAAAGCTTTGATCCCTTCTCCCGCCACTTCATCCAACCCGGCATTCCAGAAGATGGCGAATGACTTGCTCGCGTTAAAAAAGTAGCTAGCTCAAGCTTCTCCTAGTACTCAGTACCGGGATATCCCACGGAGGAACTTCACTTCTAACAACGCCTCACAAAGGCCCCACCTATCCACAGCTGCTCCATGGTTGGCGCTCGAGGCCCCTCTCGGTCAATGCTTTAGCCGAAATCAAAGAAGAGGAGTAAAACTATGAAGAACCTTCATCGTCGGTGAAGATGATCAAGATGTCGAGTGAACCGACCGGTGACTCTACTATCGTGTACATGGAATTTGATGAGGAAGAATCGATGAAGAAGAGGGTACGAAGGATATGCAAGCGGACAGTCATATGTCATTTTCACCGCTCAAGAGAAAGGAAGCAAAAGTTGCTACCAAGATGCAGAAAGAAAAGGCCGTGTCAAACATGCCTCCAACCATCACTAAAAGAGGTAGTCCCCTTCCTGCTCAACCTATTATTAAGTCTTTTCAAAGAAATATTTTTCTCCTATCTCCCCTCCGAATCAACCCTCTCATATTCCTATCAAGACCAGCAATCCTACCCTACCATCGCGAAGTGAGGGACTCATTCCTTCATCCACGCAACCCTTGGCCACATTTGACATAATTGATCATGCTAAAAAGACCAAGATCCAAATGTCTGAAGCCGAGTATCTTCAGTCAAACCCCGAACAGCTTGTAAGGTTGACCGAATACATCCAAAGTCAAGCTATCATAACTACTCAGGTTTCCCCAAAAGGAATCCTTTCTACTCCTCCTCCATCTCACATAAATGTTTCCTCAACATCTGCGTCAGGAAAGATAGAACCTTTCTATCTCTCCCTCCTAATCAATGGCCACAAACTAAGCAACTACATAATTGATTCTGGGGCTTCCGATAATGTCATGCCGAAAAATTTTCCCACACCTTGGGCCTCACCCTCACTAAGCCTTTTGGCAGATGTTACTCCTTGGAAACCAAACAGGTTCCATTGATTGGTTAGATTAAGGGCCGCCGATTCGCATTTACGGCATTCCCAGAAAAAAGAGTGAAGATGACCGTCCTCATTGCCGATATTCCAGCAGCCTATGGAATTCTGCTAGGAAGGAGCTTTTGTAGTGAAGTTGGTGGGGAGATTCATATGTATTGGTCTAAGGCCAGAATCCCTGTCAAAGGCATAATGCAAGCATTGGAGCCGGAATCTCAAAAGAAGTACCTAGTTACTAACTTCGATGACCCCAAATCCCAAATTCTCTTTGAATCATCAAGGATGGAAAATTATTTCTTGTCCACTGAGTCTAACAAGGTGGATGTCCTCGTCTAAGCAGAAGATCTTAACAAGATCTGGACTCTGCAGTTTAATGGTAGTTACGCGACTAGTGGGTGCGGCGCTGGAGCCGTGCTAATATCTCCTGACAAGGAGATTTTTCCTCTCTCTTTCAAGTTGCATTTTTTCAATATGAATAATACTGCTGAGTATGAATCTTTGCTACTTGGCATGCAAGCTGCAAAATAAAGGGGAATCAAGAACCTAAAAGTACAAGGTGATGCAGAGCTAGTCATAAATCAAGTGAAAAGGATATACCAAGTGAAAAATGAAAGGCTCAGACATTACCGCAACGCGGTATGGGACAACATTGAGGAGTTTGACGCTTTTTCAATAAAATTCATTCCTAGAGCTCAGAATGACATGGCTGACTCATTGGCTGTCTTAGCATCCCTCATGCTCCCTCACCCAAGTTTGAAAATAGACACCTATACCATTGAGGTAGTTTTCCGCCCAAGCGTGCCAGATAATTCTCAGCACTGGCAGGTATTCAATGAAAACAATCAACTTATTGCCTTCCTAGAAAAGGTAGAGAATTTTAGTTCATTTTGAAGGATCCACTTCCATATGCCATGAATCATTCATCGATCGTAAAGAGGAATCAAGGAAATGACGGCGTGTATGTCGATTAAAATGAAATAAAATCCCGAAAGGCCTGGTTTCCCTGGAGTAGTTGTTCGACAAGCATGATTGTTTTGTCAAAAAAGAAAAGGTGAGATGATCCTAACTCCTCCCTAGAAACCGAACCGGTCAATTTAGGTTCAGTAGAGAACATCCGCAGTTTGTGAACATTGGAAAATGTTGCACACCCGAAGAGAAGCAGAAAATTCGTCAAGTTGCTAAAGAAATACATGGATGTATTGGCATGGTCCTATGCTGATCTAAAGTCTTTCAAGCCAAAGGATGTCTAGCATGACATCCTGTTGAAAGAAGATGTCAAACCCT
The DNA here is from genome assembly GCA_018340775.1 of Taxus wallichiana var. yunnanensis. Lineage (NCBI taxonomy): Eukaryota > Viridiplantae > Streptophyta > Pinopsida > Cupressales > Taxaceae > Taxus > Taxus wallichiana. The sequence goes on along the minus strand of CM031240.1, from coordinate 422,377,695 downwards.
TTCGCCAGAAGTAGAGACACTACAATCCTAAGATCTCAGGTACTATCCAGGCTGAAATTCAGAAAATGCTGGACACACGGATCATTTTTCCTATCCATCACAGTACCTGGGTGGCAAACATTGTGCCAGTGTGAAAGAAGAATGGCAAGATACGCATATGCGTAGATTTTCGTAACTTGAATCAAGCCTCCTTGAAGGACAACTACCCCCTTCCCATAATGGATCAGGTTCTGCAAGTAGTGACTGGATCAGAAATGTTGTCCATGCTTGATGGTTTTTCAAGCTACAATCAAATCAAAGTCTCGCCTGAAGACCAATTCAAAACAGAATTCACTACCCCTTGGGGTACATTCACTTATAACAGGATGCCTTTTGGTTTAACCAATGCTAGTGCCACTTTTCAGCAGGCAATGGACTTTGCATTCAAAGGAATGATGGGAAAGGTCATCGTAGTTTACTTGGATGACTTAACTGTGTTCTCTAAACAACAAAATGATCATTGCGATCATTTGGAGCAAGTATTGATTAGATGTCGAGAGCACAGGATCTCCCTGAATCTAAAAAAGTCTGTTTTTCAGAGTCACGGAGGGAAAGTTGTTGGGACACATTGTAAGCAAGGAAGGGACGAAGATAGATGTTGAAAGGGTTAAGGCTATTCAGAGCCTTACTTTACCCACAAGCAAAACCGGCGTTCACTCTTTCTTCGGAAAAGTGAATTTTCTCAGGTGCTTTGTCCCCAACTTTGCTGAAAAGACTCACCACATATCAAACATGATGAAAGGATCACCAACTTTCTGATGGAGCGAAGAAGGAAAGAATTCATTCAAGATATAAAAGCCTCCGTCGCTCACGCACCAGTCCTGGTATGTCCCGATTTCTCCAAAGATTTTATCATGTATAGCTATGCATCCGAGCATACTGTATCGGCTATCTTAATGCAAAAGAATTCTAAAGATGTTGAATCCCGATTGCGTTCATCACTCTCTCCTCTCAAGCCTCACGAATTAAATATGTCCCAGCTTGGAAAAGCATGCCTTCGGCTGTGGTCAAAGCAGTCAAGAACTTCAGGTATTACATTCTAAATTCTCATACAACGGTACTGGTCCCTGACATGGTAGTCAAGTCCATCCTAACTCAACAGGAGTTAGGGAGTTTGCAAGGAAATTGGATTACAAAATTCTAAGAGTATGATCTCGATATAAAACCCACCAAGTTAGTAAGGGGCAAGGGCCTATGTTAGCTTATGGCTGAAAACCAAGGTTCAGAGGACCCTAACAGAAAAGATGATTACACCGATGGAGCGCAAAGCCAACTGGACAAAACTGATTCACTACCCATGGTTCTATTTATTGCAACTAGTGACGAATGGTATTCCGATATCGCTTTCTTTCTCACTTATGGTGAATTCCTAGCCCATCTAACTACAAAGGAGAAGCGTTCTATAAAGCTCAGAGCAGCCAGATATGTCATCTGGGATGACGGTTTATACAAACGCGGAATAGATGGCATCTTCTTGCGATGTGTTGACAAACCACAATAGACAAATTTACTTCAAATTTTTCATGATTCAACCTATGGTGGTCACTTCTCCTCTTCGTGATGACAGCACACAAGATCATCTCGGCCAGGTATTATTCGCCAACGCTTTTCCAGGATACAACCACTTGGGTAGCAAAGTGTGAGCCTTGCCAACAATTTGTTGGTAAGCCAAAATTGGCTACTTTTCCCCTCAGGCCGGTCGTCATTGATGAACCATTCAGGTAGTGGGGAATTGATTTTATCGGTGCACTCAATCCCCAATCGAGTGTCGGACATAGTTATGTCCTGACAGCAACAGATTACTTCACGAAATGGGTGGAAGCCATACCTGTCAAACATGCCACTTTTGAGGTTATTTGCAGCTTCATCAAAGAAAATATCATTGTCAAGTTTGGCGTTCCAAACAAGATTGTTGCTGATAATGCTTCCAACTTCTCTTCACAAGAAGTTATTAGTTTTTGCTATGAATACGGGATAACCTTGGCTCATGCCTCAGATTATTACCCCCAAGGAAATGGTCAGGTAGAATCCAATAATAAAAACTTAGTGACCATCATACGGAAGCTAGTTGATGAGAGTCAGTGGATGTGGCACAAGTCATTATATGACGCTTTGTGGGCGGACCGCATTACTCCCAAGAGGTCTCTCAGTATGTCGCCTTTTCAAGTGTTATATGGGACTGATGCCGAGCTTCCCATTTCTATAGAACTCCCTGCTCTGCGCTTGGCACGAGCAATCGAAGATGAGACTTTCCAAAATTCCCTTGAAAAGAGGATCATGTATCTATCAGAGCTTGAAGAGAAAAGAATAAGAGTGGTTGACAGGATCACCGAACATCAGAATCAAGTTAAGAAATTGTTCGATAAAAGGGCTAAGCAAAGAGATTTCCAAGTGGGAGATCTCATCCTTTTGTGGGACAAATGGAGAGAGCCGAAGGGCATGCACGGGAAATTTGATTCTCTATGGAGAGGGCCTTTCAAGATCAAACAACTCAATGGAGAAAATAGCTTCTATCTCTCGTATCTGGATGGAACTGATCTCCTGCTTCCCTATAGCGGGCAGCACCTCAAAATATTCAGGAAGTAGAGCTTGCTCTCTTCTTTCTACAATTTGTTTTTGTTGTGTGTTTGCTTTTGTCGTGTGTTTTCTTTCGTCATGTGTTTGCTTCTGTCATTGAACTTGTTTTTAACTCTCGACCCAATGGATAGGCACATACTTGATCTCGTGTTCTCTACCCTTGAGTTTCACTCAAAGATAGTCCCCAGAAAGAGCCAGCTGTTATCCTGTAAAATTGACAAGGGCAATTTTATAGGTAACCATACCAAATTTTGTCTCGGTCCCTCGTCATGGACCCCTCTGCGTTCGGAATGTCGCAAAATCCCTTTCTGGGAAATCTAGTTCTCTCGAACTTAGCCATTTTTTATCCCTTTTTGGCTGGGCGCACCTTTTATCTATGTTACACAGAGTAAATTTGTGCCCCCTTCATTTCCTTTGTGCACCCTTTGAGGTGTTGACACATGTTTTGGTGCACCTTCCCGTGATGTGCCATTCTTGCGTGCACCAAGGCGCATGTGCCTTCATGTTGACACATAAATTGTTGCGCCATGTTTTGGTGCGCCAAAGGGCGCAAGAAATGAAGTGTGATCCTTTTTAAACACGCCAAAGGCGAACATAATTTCGGGTTGACATGCATTTATCTACAATAAAGGGTGCAAAGTTTTACGTGTCGACACATGTTTTGGTGCGCCTCTTGAAAATTGGTTGGCACATTTATTACACCTTTGCCTATATATAGGTGCACCCGCCCTGTCACTTTCACAATTAAAAACACATGATTATTTTATTCCTCTACACTGTCAAAGACACCGGCGTCCTCGTGTCACGTTCGTGGATCCTGCTTCGTCTCTCACATTATATATATATATATATATATATATATATATATATATATATTCGGTAAGTGGTCCTTGTTACTCTCGTGTTTTAGTTTTGTTGTTGGTTGTTTGTTTGTGTGGTAGGATAGAATGGATCTGTGAAACCATGAAAACCCCTCTTGTTGATTCTTGCAATTTTTCCCCAAACTGTTTCCCTCCTCTTTCCAGATATGCTAGCTAAGAGGGCTCTGCCTCAAAAACAAATCCAAACCTCCTTGCCTTACCCCCTTCACCGCTTGAATCAGTGTGGAGTTAAGCCTAAAATATCGCGAATTTGTCAAAGAAAAAGAAGAACCATTTCCAAGCTGCATTTTTCCTTGGCGCACTCACCACCCTTTGCAACAGAAACACAAATCCACACCTATGGCCCACCAGCATTCATTGCAGCACATGAGCTCCCTGCGCTATATGAAAACCAAGTGAAATCCTAATAAGTTACGCAGCACATCCCCTATTGCCGCAACACAGTGTCATGCAAGCCTTCCCTACGCCGCGCCAAATTCCCCTTTTGCGCGCCTAAAGTTGGTGCTTACACGTGATAAACATGTGCCCTTTGGTGTACCAAAATTCCATGTAACATGAAAATATATGCACCATTGGTGCGCCTCCCCGTCCCGTCGCAACATGAAAATTATCTCTGCGCTAAGTATAAAACACATGAATGGTGCAGTGCGCTTCGCTACAACAACAAAATGTCATATGCAAAATCCTTGTGCCCTGCGCCTTTTGGCACTAATTTTTTCCTTGTAACACCCTTCTTCTGTGCGCCATACTATTAACCCTACCTGCACTGCAGTGTTCATGCACCCTACACCCTGAGACCTTAAAATTGCTAACTCTTCCTTCTGTCAATGCTTTAATGGGAGATCTAATAGCTGACATGGATTTTCTACGTTGGGTTTCGCTTCTTCTTCTTGCAGATCAGCAATTGAGTTCAGATCCACATATGTCTACATCAAGCAAGAGACCAACCAAGTCTAAGGGTAAAGCCAAGCTTACAGAGGAAGAGATGAAGTACAAGTACCAAAGGGTCGAATGTCCGAGTCTTAGGCGTAAATATAACCCGGATATAAGAGACTCGAGCTCACTCACATTGACATGGAATATTTTTGGGCCAGAACTAGGAGGGTCACAGGGAGTCCTTGGATGGACAAACTAGTAGGTAGTGGCCTACATTTTACTGGGGGGATCCCCGTCAGTGTAGTGAACAATGAATTCATGATGGTAGTGGCCCGCTGCTACAACAAAGACACGAGGTGTGTCCAAAATGAGAAGGGTGAAGTCATGATCAACCTTACCACCCGGCACTTCGAAATCATGCTTGGCATCCCTCACCACCGGCATTTCGTGGCCGTAAGCCAAGAGGACTACATTAAGGCATGGGAGGATAATGAAGACCAGTGCATGCAGCTGATGAATGAAGTGTATTTAAAGAACAAGAAGGTGGTAACCAGATGGCCACAGGTTATTCACCGTAACGACTTCTCTGAGGAGCTGAGTGACATTATCACATTCCTGAGTAGAGTATTTGGGCTTTATGATGCCCATTACTTTCACAAATGGATGCTCAAGTACTTTGAAACTATGAATAAGAACGTGCTAGATCAATGCTTCGAGTGGGCGGAGATCATAAGCAACACCATATCCGAGCAGCTCCAACAACTCACCACAACAAGGAGGTTCTACATGAACTCCTACGTAGTTTATACTGCAACCTCCGAAAGGGATTATCCAGCATTGAGCCGATTTAGGGTTTGGCCCCAGGTGAGAATATATGAGTACTACCCAAAGCTGAAGCTGGAGAATAGCATTCCTGCAGTTTACCAAGATTAACGACGCTTTCTTCTACAATGTCGTCTACCTTTTGAGGCCAAACATGACTCACGGTCGAACAACCAAGAGCATTGTCACAGCAACGGAGAAGTGGGGGGCCTTATTCACACAATTTCCCACCTTCACCTATCTCAGGGCAGCTAACTTCCTAGGTGAGCCCACCAAATTACCGAGATATGTCGGCCCCAAGCTGATCCTGTTGGAGCTATCCAGATAGCTCGTAACGTATCATGAGAAGTTCCTGAAGAGGAAGAAGGGTGGAACTCCTTTCCCCCTCACAGTGGGCAGATACACCTACGTTTCTCATCACAAAGCCCGGGAAATGGTTGCCGAGCTAGAACTACTCAATCTGAAGCACAACTTCTCAGCGAGGCCCACTTTTGATCCAAGGAATTTCCTTCCCAAGGAAAAACTCGATCCTATCCACATTCCACAGATCAAGGACATTTATATCAACCTGTATCATGAGGTCGAACTCAGAAGAAAGGACCATTCCCACTTGGCCCTGAAGAGATCATTCAATATGGCATGGCCATTGTCCCAAAAGGTTATCAAACTACCGATCAAGAAGTTGATCAGGTGTATCTTGACACGGATGGGGACAACTAGCTATTTACCGCAATCGATAGAACCAAAGTGCCCCAGACCATAGAAGAAAGGGTTAAAGAAACTCTGCAGTGGACAGAGCATTGGTGCACGATGAATGGCCTCATCTACCTCGGGTAGATTTCACTACATCCCCATTGGGCAACGCACCTGCTAGGCCAAAGCATCTACCAAAGGGCAAAGGAAAGTACAAAGAATTCAAACCGAGCTCCGCTCGAGAAGAGGCTCCTGAGAGTCCCCCTTCCACCACACAAAAACAGGTTGTGAGCCTGCTATCTCCAGAGAAAGAAGCGGCCGAAGATGTTCCGATGGGCACATCCACTCAGGATGTTGCCACTACTACAACTACTGAGGTCCCTTCTGTCCCTTCTCCCTCTCCTCCTTCTCCTCCTCGTGTGACCCAAGCGACCATTCCTTTGGTCGTATCCTCTCCCCCATCTTCTACGGTTCCCCCTCCTTTTCATCCATCTTCTCTTCTCTCGTGGAGCTATCTTCCACCATTTCTTCTCTCATCTCTCAGCTCCCTTCCTTTCCCACATCTTCCTCCCCTGCAGTGTCCCTTCCCCGTGAGCACTTTCTCGGCCTCCCTCTCGATGCCGCCACCAAGTGTCTCTATGCACTTTCCCTCCACTACTGCAGCTACCCCCTCTTCCACTTCTGGTCCCACTCCCATAAGTCCAGCGTGGATCTCCCAGCATCTGAGCTAGCAAAAGAGGAAAGTTCCTATCGCACCGATGGACTTCTCCGTCATCCCAGCAAAGGGGGCTAAGAAGCAAAATCCTATAACCCGCTTCTCTCAGAGTGCATCGGGAGAAAGAGTAATGGAGATAGTGTATCCCAATCCTTTAAAGGATAAAAAGGATCTGTCTCTGACAGATTATATAGTGACCCAAGTCACAATGGGAACGTCTTCAGAAAGCCTTCAAGGAGAGGCCCTATCTACAGTCGATGCCCTTTGCAAGAAGCTCCAGGAAGCAAAGGAAGAAAAGAGGCTATTAAAGGAGCAAAATAAACATCTTCTCCACGCCTTGTAGAAAATGGGTAGTGCACCTCCTACAACTACCACCGAAACTCCTGAGCCCCTGAGCCAGGATAAGATAAATGAATATGCCAAAATCGGTGAGCAAGGTATGGTAGTATCCGCCTGGAGAGACCAAATCCTCAAGGAAAGTGAGGGAGTAATCGTCAAGTTCACCAAGTTGTATCAGAACATCAATCAGGTGAACAAGGCACTCCAGTGATTACGGGACCCATCTCTCGAAGAGTTGGACCATGCTAGGCTACAGCATGAGACCTTCCAGAAAATGCTCGACTATTCAGTCAAAGATCTGGTCAAGTTCGGCGTCTTCAATCACCCCAGAGCGCCCAACAAAGTCCTTTCTACTTTGGACTACCAGGTCGATCAGTTGGAGTTTGTCCTCGAAAAGATAGATAAAGTCAAAGAGGAAGCCTTGGAGGCTATGCACCAGATGGAGCAAATCGTCCTAAGAATGTCCCCATGCTTGCTCACTCCTTCTTTCACCCTGAGGAAGGTAGACCAAACTATTCGGATCTTTAAGGAGATTGTCTCACAAGGGTTAGGGCCAGAAGCCACTTTCGACACCGAATGCATCAACAACCTTCTGGCCTATCATGACTTTATAGGGTACCTGATAGAGGTGGGAAATGAATATTCCAAGCTCCCAGAAAGGCTCGTGGATGAATGTGAAACTTGTGAACTTATCGCTTATTGCCACAAGGATCCTGCTCAAGATTAACTTTAGCCCATGATCACTAAGTTCATGGAATATCGGGCCCAGTTTAACATCACTTCTCCCGAGCAACAGAAGCAAGACACTCCCTTTCGGCCGCGAGATGATGATGAATAGTCTCCTTCCTCTCATCTTCTTTTTTTAAATATCTAAGAGTATGTTGGCACAAATGATGACATCATCCATGTTGCACCATGGGATGATGTCATCCACCAAGTTGTCGAAAGTCAACAGTTGACTTTTAGATATTTTGTAGATACTTTGTAATTAGGTGGTTGGTTTTCTTTTGCCTTCTTTCCTTCTCTTCTTCTATAAATACTTGAATACTTGTTGTATTCAAGGGTGGATACTTTTCAGATGAAAAATAGAAGTAAGAAGAAAAGACTTTGAGCTTTTTGTAACAGAAGGAAATATTAATACAATATTTAGACTTTGTGCTGAATACCTATGTTATACATCAGAGCTTTCTTATGTTAGATCTGTATGTTTGTTCTGATTGAATCTACTTCGATTTATTGTCATTTATTCATCAGTATTGCTTTGTTCGTCTATGTGAGTAAGTTCGGCTCTGTTTACTACCAGCCTAAAACATAGACCCTCTGACCTTTCTGCTTTGGAATTCATTTCTTTTCTCCCTTCAGATCTTTCCTATCTCCCCACCTCGCTTCTTCCCCTTCTTCTTACAGTTGGAAGTACCTCTACTGGGATGAGATCCCAACCCCGAAGGTAGAATATTGTGAGACTTGCATAGATTCCTGCTAGTAGAATAGAAATAAACCAGCTTTCACTTTTCTTACTCAAAGAGGGGCTATGCCCTACACAAGGCCCGTGGGGTTTAAGGAATGAATATGAACATATTACATGATGATGAAATAGCTAAGATAATATGGTGCACCAACCTATATTAATCCCAAGACAAGAATCTTGTAAGAATTATCACAAGACTTTCTTTGGAGTGCAGGACTCACCCAAGCATTGGCATAGGACTCGCGTTATGGAAGTGTAGGACTTGTATGAAGGAAGAAATGGACTTGGACATCAAGGAAAAGATTTGATCTAGTCATCACATGGGTTACAATATTAAAGGAGCATTGAACACATATTATCATCTAGTCATCATACGACTCATATAGATTATGAGAGTCTAATTTAACATCAAGCTCCATTGGAAACATGGAATAAATGGAAAGAGCAACCGGTAGTCACCATGATTCAACGGATTTGAATGCATGATATTTGATATCATCTAAAATCTCTAAATCATCTCATTTAAGTGTTAATAAAAGACTCCATTCTTATTTAAAAAATTAAATCTAATCCAAAGTGTGACATGCACTTGTTTTGTCAAACTTGTAACTCCTTAACAAGTAGTTGTCCTCGTAGAAATATGTTTGTTAACTATTAGTTAGTTATTACAAATAATCAGTCCTCTTCTAGAATGACAAGGATTGTGCTTATTATTAAAAAAATGTGTATTAGAATTGGTGTGGTTGGTTGCTGATGAAATAAATATTGTATTACATTTAATAAAGTGCATGATTCTCGAGTTAAATAAAATGGTGTAATTTTCAATCCTAAAACAAATCGGAGGTAAGGAGTAAGGGCCACTCCTCCCCATGTGAAGGGTATTTTTGTTTACTTGAATCTTGGTTATTTATAATTTTCATTTTTATGAAAATTCCAACACTTTTAGCATTTCAATTTGTAAATTTAGTAATCTATGTTTTATCGTAGCAGTCATTTATTAGATAGACAAGTTTAGAAGTAGTATTTTGTTGAATTTAGAAGTTAATGCATGCTTAGAACAATTTCAATCATTCTCTTTGTTGCAAACAGCCATGGACACCACCCTAGATTGAAAAACATTAAATAATCAAAGTAGGAGTATTAATGATGCTCATCAATTTCCCCTAGTGTGTGTGTGTGTGTGTGTGTGTGTGTGTGTGTGTGTGCACGCGTGCGCACGCAAAGTGAGGTTTGGGTGTATAACTACTCCCTCAAAATCAAGTTGAACCTATAAATAGAGTATTTCATCGAGAGACGAGGAGGGAATTAGATTACCTTAGTGTGTGAGTAATATAGAAACTATCCGAGTTAAGGCAAAGGTGGCCGATTACATGAGGCTCAAGTGATACTAAAGAGGATATGTGTGAAGAATAAATACCATATGATGGTGTAATATTAGGTGTATCGGCATTGTTAATATTGTGGTATTGTAATACAAAGTTTTATACTTTCATGACCCAATTAATTTTATCCTTATTAGTAGGTTGTGCATTCATCTCTTGTTGTGGGGTTAAATCGCAAAGAAATCCATAAAATCAACTTAGCTAGTAGTGGGGTTATGATCATGCATGGTTACATATTATGGAAAATGACATCTCGGCAGAGAGATATTATGATTGATCAAGATTTTGTGTATTAAAGGAGATGATATCGTATTTCAAGTAACTTGAGATTATTATTAAGTGGCTAACAATCATTGTCCCGATTTTCATTGATCATATGAAAATTGAAATTGTGATTTTCTTATAACGGATGAGGAGGGTGGTGTTTATTAGAAGGTAACCAAGTCAAGTTTTCATCAATTAGTGTGTTTAAGATATCATGTGTCCTAAAAAATGAAAAATAATAAGGTTTCCCTCTTAAGAGGAGGAGTGAACCGTGATGTATGTCTACATGGAGGTCGATGGAGATGATATGTATCACCATGATGAAGGATCTTGACCTCATGTGTATGGGGGATGAAGAACATGAAGCTAATGCAACAATGTCGGTGGATGGATCTAGATCATGTAAAGTGAGTGGATGTGAAAGAGTACTAGATGTTTCATGTGTGGGTTTAGCATGGGGTGGATTATTCTTAATCTAAGTTAATGATTTGAATAAAAATGTGATAAAAGATTCACATGTGTCATACAATAACTTTTTCTTAAGAGGAAAGATCAAGCCACAACAAAATATATATTGCATTTCTAAATCAATAGGCTGATATAGTAAATGATACATGCAAGATTTGAAACATAAGATATAATCACTAACAGATTTAGTATTTCCTTGATGTAATGATGGAAAACACTCATATGTAACCTTAGGTCCATTATTAAAGATAAACCACCTAATAAATGCTTCTTCCATGTCAAGAAAATTATGTATAGACCTACAAGGAAAATCATACAACCAATATAATGCAATGCATTTGAGACTACTATGTGAATCCATTACTAACTTATAATCCTTAAGATGCATGTTAGGATTACCCATCCCATCAAAGAGTGTAAAATTAGGCATGGTAAAACCTTTAGGAAATGTAGAATTGAATATCTTCTTAGAAGTAGGATTTCCATAAATGAAATTGTGATCAAGAATAGCATAATAGGATTTTCTTTCAAGGGTAAGATTATGAACCTGATTTTGTAAGTCACCTACAACATGCATGAGAGAAAGGAATTCCTGTGGAGGAATAACATAGACATTAAGAGGCTCATTGAGTGGTTACACCTTGCCATTATATGTAGCCATGGGGACACTATTGGGTTGGAATTGAATCTTTGGGTTAGCTAGTGGAGAAGTTACATTGGCACTAGGAGAACTATGAGAAGAACTAGAAGGAATGGAATCTTAGACACCCTTATTAACAAATTCCTTAGTATGAGAAAAATAAAAAGAAATACAAGCATCATTATGTTCACCATTATGTAAAATATATTTTTGAAAAGAAAGAGAAGAAATAGATACATCATTTATAACAAAATTTTGTTCACAAGTAGCCAAGACATCTTGTTGTGATGAAAGAGAAAAAACTAACATCATGTAGAATAACATTTCATGGATGAGTAGGTACTATATTATATGTATCATTTGCAACCAAATTTTTTTCACAAGTATTTGAAATATTATTTTGAAAGGAAGAAAGGACACAAACATCGTTTGTAATAATATTTTGTGTACATGTATCTAAGGAAGAAGTACAAGCAATTTTGGGTGAAGCGTGAATAACATCATCAATAATATATTTTTCATTGGAGAAAGGAAGATAATCCTCTATACATGTATCATGACTAGTATCATTATCATAAAGAGATTCAAGTGTCACTATCATTAGAAATAGAGCATTCAAAGTCAATAGGTGGTAAGTCATCTATCATATTTATAGGACCATCGATGTAATTGGATGAATAAAAATAGTAAGATCACTAGGAATATGAACATCATGAGTAGGAGTGTCGATTTCATGCGTTGCTAAAAGCAAGATTGTACAAAAAGGTATGGTAGGGATCTAAAAGGTTGTGCTACTTACAAAAACATGCATATACTTGGGGATTATTATATTTAGGAGGGTGGGTACTATGGTTGCACAAAAATATTACTATAATCCATGGAAGAAGTGTCGACAAGCAAGCCAAGAAGATGAATAGATATGTATTACAATGACAGGAAAAAAACTCTAGTTATGTGGAAAAGAATGAGAATCAACACCCGGGAAAAACAATCACGATGCCATGGGGATTAATTTGAAAAATAGTTTGAGGTCCAAAGAGGAGGATGAAATCAAATTAAATTCTAAATACAAACCCTAGAAAAAATAAATATATTTGAAACCAAGTAATAAGAATCCCTAGAGCAACTAGGGTTAATCCAGTGTCAAGTTCACCAAATTATTTAACTAAAATTGGTTAATATATCTCGTAAAAGGTAGTCAACTGATGGTAGATTATCTTAATCAATTTGTCTCCAAGGCTAATTACAACAATACCAGGACTAACCATTATTCAATGATAAATAATGATAAGTAATGATGGATAATATTAGATAAAGCACTTGTAATGTGAGATAGAAGATGACTTTGATAATATTTTTTTCTATGTGATTATCTTGATTGGTTTGATAATTGAAATATGATGTAAATGACCTGACAGAGCCTTGTTGTTGAAACTATGTCTCGAACTACTAAACAAACTTAATTAAATGGCACAGGATAAAGTGTATGGATGTTATGTCCCTTCTTATAAGTCATTATCCCTTTTTGGTTTCTTCTCTTGGAATTTCTTGTATCGATTATTGCTTCATGTTATTCTCCCGTCTATAATTTGAGCCTTCGATACCTTATGATATTCATTGTGCAACTGATTTGATCTTCAAAACCCTATATAGCCAAGAATTCTTACTAAAGAAACATTATATAGGTTGTGCGTACCCATGTGTACCACCGACGTCACCACTACTTTTAAGAGGGCTCAAATCACACATCGTTCTCTCCTATCATGTGATCTCTAGAATGTATGCAACCAAATGGATAGTCATGATCTTGCAACAATATGATTGTACTTACACATTTTCCCTAGCTTGACTTGGAGTGATGATATGTTCCTTGCATTTGTATATCTAAGTAGATGACTACCCTAGAAAGAGTATGTAGAGTATATGGAGCTCAAGGGATTCTTGGAATAACCTTGTTTGTATTTTTCATAGCGTATACTCATGAGGATCTTTGGGTGTCAAATATGTATCATCTCCTCCTCTTTGATAATGGACAAAAATTGGCTTATATATTTGTTATGGATTTAGAAATCTCAAGTAAGGACAAATAGAAGTGTCCAAAAGGAATTTGAATTGATAAATGTTTCATTAGAAGTAAAGACACCAAATCAGATGGGAAGGATCTTTAGACACTAAAATTAGGTCACACTCCCCTTTGGTTCCTCGACGAATAAGCACCCTTCATCACATTCACCTAGCCATGGCCCCGTTCACCCCACTAATATTAATTTAATTAATTAAATTAAATTAATTCATTATCCTCACTATATTCATTATTTAAATATCTTAATTTAAATAATATCCACACATACAGTTCACTTGGACACCTCACCAAGCCAACTCAACCTAAGACCTATTCTTAGTAAGTTGACATAACTAACTAAGACTTACCCAAACCCTAAAAATCAATGCGTACATTCCCTCTAACCACGTTCCTCATGCTTACAAGAAGCTCCCGAGTCTAATCCACAGTTAATGACATGAGATCCAAGGAAATTAAGAGGATCTCCCTAGTTTAATAAACCTAGGAAATCTCACCTTGACCGACGTCGCTACCCTAACCGTCGTCGGTTAAGCCGTAACCACCATTGGTTACCCTTTTAACCCCAAAACAACCTTATTCTCAAGGTTGGAAGTTGGAAGCAAGGTTGGTGAAAGATTTTAAAAATCTAATGAATATTCACACATTCCAGAGAGAGAACACGCATGCAACAAAGGAGATCAAGCATCTTTTCTTGCACAACCATCCTAGCCATGATCTGATCTAACCAAGTCAAGAGGAATCTACATGCAGCCCATGAAGAAGATTTTCTTCAGTTGGTGATCACTTGCATCCTTCAAACCTCTCATCAAGCACCTTCATCTCTCACTCACAAGTGTCTAGAATCGAATCCAAGTAAGTATAACGTCCTACTTCTTTGGTTTATTTCATTTCATCGCAGTATTTTACCATCTATTGTTTACCTACCCACCTATTGATCTTATCCAACACTTCTACCTCCATATACCCACTAAAACCTCACCAAATCCCTTCAAAGTCACCTAATACCTCATCTCGACCAACCAAAATCCTTTGTGTAATCACAAAGGAGACCCAAAACTTGTTCTATGGCATTCCTAGATTTTAACAAGAATCGGCACCTGTTACACCTAACCACTATCGGTTAACCTCAACCAACACCGGTCTCTCGTATTTGCCCATATATCCCAGAATAGAGACCTACCCACCTTATTTCACCTCACCCTCATCCACCTTGTGATATACGTGAGACCTCTCACAAACCCAAGAACCCAAAACCAATCATTTGACCTTTGGATACTATTCGACTTAGCCTATTATATTAGATCTGCTTTCTTATTGTGTTTTAAGTGAGATACCTAAATCATTTCGAATTACAATAAGATTTACTTTGTTTACCACATTAAATTGTTTAAAATAGTGGATCAAAACCATCTAGAAGTATCACACTTCCCGGATCTAGCATATGCTAGGCAGTTCACTGTCTATATTGTTTAACTCCTTCTAGTGGTCTTGCTTTTCATTACAGGTAGTTCCTTCTAGCCAAAAGGAAGTTCTCACAATCAGCTCTCACGATTCGGAAGTCATATGCATGCAACAACCCATCAACTAGCATTTGAACAGTATTCATCCTATGCCCATTACCCTATCTATTTCATCAACACTTTAAAGAAACAATCTAAGAATCGGTGAAACATTTTGGCACGCTCAAAGTGGGATCCATTCAGGGTTCCTTCCATTTCATTCATTCCTAGGAAAAATTGTGTGTTTGTTTCCCTTCTGAAAAGCATACACACTAATTTTCTTCCTTGGTAACCCACCTCTTCTTTCTATTTTCTCTAAAGGAAACTTTTCTTTTGGTGTAATTGAAAAGAACCATTTCTTCATGTTTTCTACATTATAGTGAAAGAGCATCCCTCTTCCTCTTCATCTTATTGTGTCATCCAACTTCACACTTCGATTTGGGCTTAAAAATAAGTGCATTGCATTCTGATTTATCGCATTAGCTCACATTAATTGAGGGAAACCTATACACTGGAATTCATGACCAGCTGATGGTTGACAAAATGAATCATAGAAAAGAACTTCTTTCCTTTTCTCTTTCTCTGAGTCTTACCAAACCTCACAAAAATTCAAAATACACACATTCTTAAACAACATCTTACCTGGAAGAAGTTGTAGGTGATCACATGATCACAACACAATGGGCACCCAGCTCGCTACTCTATCGAGTCATACTTTAGAGCGAAGCCCGCCCCCACCATAACATACCTGAAACCTCACCTTTTAGATCTCCTTTTTCATAGGAAGCCATCCTCACCAAAAACTCTATTTCACAATTCATGTGTCGGTCCTTAAATATCATAAGCTAAATGAAATAATAGAAAAGGCACTCCTAGGATCACATTTTTCTTAGTGTTTCTGCTTGGCTTACGTTTTAAGGTGAGAGATCACGTTCTTCACTTTTTTGTTCATCCTTGCATGCTCCTCATCACAGCTGGTGTATTCCAGCTTCACCTGAGTGTGCCTAGGCCATATCATCATCATTCTCAAAATTCTAGGTCTGATTCTACATCAAATTTTAATTCACAACCACTTTTCTTTCATCACTATTTCAATTTCACAAGAATTATCATCGGTTATCATTTGACCGTCATCGGTTATACCCAACCGATGTTGTTCCCGATTCCTTTTGTTAACCTACCCAAAAGGACATTTTATTCATTTTCTTCCACTTTTCACAATCCCTGTCACTACCATAATTCTCATTGACATTGTAAAACACCATCAGATTTGGCATACCCGCGATTTGACCTTTTGCCTAGTTTTTAACTCACTCGACCATTTTCTACAAAGGACCGTGAGCATTACCCCCGACTAGCATCGGTTTTCCTTAACCCACACGGTTGCTTTGTCTCAATTTCCAACCACCATTTGGTACCTAATCCACTTTTTACCATTAGATTCACATGTTCCTACGCTTTTTCGTGTCATTCACAGAGAAGCGGCACTTCTACCCGATCAACTAGTTCACATGGTGTTGACCAAGACAAGTAAGCGACCGATATTTCACGCCAATTTTCAACCACTCCCACCTAGTCCCTCACCACCTTCAATTTTATCACCAGCCATGGATTTCGCATGAATCCTTGACCAAAACCATGTTGCCTTGTAGTTTTACCTTTCCCACTTGTCCACTCAAGATGCCTCAGTCAATTGATATATGGCATGCCCGTATCTATCCCCCAACTCTCACTCCCACTCCTGCATCAGCCCCATCTAGCTCTGTGCTACCCGCATCCACCTTACCCCCAGTCATTTTGCAGCTAGGTCCTATACCCACTATGACTACCGCGTCTGCTACCTCCGTGGCACCCATTACATCCACCATACACGTGACAACTACCCAAAACACAACCTCATATGCCTCTAATGTCTCACACATACCTGTAGCTACACTACCACCTCCCATATCGGTGACCCCTACCCCATTTCATAATGTGGTCCTTTCCATTTAACATTCGTTAGCCCCTATTTCCACTAGGAATACCACAACCCTTCCACCCTCATATACATACTATCAAGCACCTCTCGTTTCATCCATTATTCATTCCGGGTACGTGCCCTCTGCTTCACCGCCTTATTCTCCACCAACCTACATGGAAGCCCCATACACTGGAGTGCCACCCCTATTATATGCCCAAAACCAACCCTCTCATGCTACAGGAGGCACCCAATCATCGCAACCCACCAACAACCTAATTAAATTGATGTTGGAAAAGATGTAGACATTGGAGGCATCGGTTTTAGGCTCCCAAAAACTCTCACCTATGACAAGATTTGCAACAATCCCATCCACCCATCCATTCCTATCTGCTCATACCCCATGCATTGGGAAATTCCTAAATTCAATCGTTTCAATAGTAAAGAAGACCCGCAGATAGCATTTGTGGTTGTTCAAATATGGGTGTTATCTCGATCGCTCACGACAATGCTTTACTTTTGAGAACCTTTCCCATGTCCTTCACTAGACTCCGCATTATATTTTTGTATAGTGGGTTACCTAGACAATCTATATTCTCATTCAATGAGGTATCCCAAGCCTTCTTGGATCATTTCTCTATCAATATCGTTAAGAAGGTTACCATGACTCGATCTATACTCCACACATCGGATGAGGATGAATCTATCGCAGATTTTTTTGTTCACTAGAGTAGCTTTGATCAACCAACTTACCTTCCAACTGCCACAAATAGAACTCATCGAGCTCTTCACATGGGCTTGTGCTAGGCATATCTCATCAACCTTACAGGTCCAAACCTTCCAAACATTTGACGAAGCATTCACTATGGCACAAAATTTAGAGATTCGGGCCATCGAAGAGAAGAAAATCTAATTACACAATAAGAATTTGGCATTCAAGTCGAATGATACCTCTTCTTCTTCCAAACCACAAACCAATTATTCAAAATCTAAGGGCACTGCTAACACAGTAGTTCTCAAGGCCGGCCCAACACATTCGTCAAATCAAACTACCCTCATCTAATCTCTCACCCATCTAGACTTTTCAATTCATATGAGAGCAATGAGAAATATACCCCAATTGGGGAACCTTACTCTTCTATCTTAGAAAATCTTATCAAAGTTGGAGCCATCACCCTTCCACCTATAAAACCACACACTAGTTTTGACCCTACTCACCCCATGCCTGCATGGTATAAAGAACATGATTTCTGTAACTATCATCAAGTAAAGGGTCATAGTGATGGAAACTGCATCACTTTATAAAATATTGTCCAAGAAATGCTCAAGAAAGGTAAGTTAACCGTGGATAATCCTAATGCACCTACTAACCAAAACCTACACATCTTCAAGAAACCATTTCCCAACCATGCCCCTTCGTCTGATCAAACCAATGAGACCTCAACTCACACTACCCATACCCACAAGGTTCATGCTATCTTTAATGATGTACATGTCGCCTCCCAATTACCCCATATTCCTTCCATAGAGGAGATCCTAGCCCGAAATCCTCCTACCATGTCGGAACCAACCTCCCCTATTATTTCACCCACAGAGGAACACCTTTCGTCTCCTTCATCACCTACGGAGGAGTCTTCCACTAACATCGAGACCATCTCACCCCTGGCTTCACCACTTAGAGAACCTTTACCTACAATACCTCCACCCACATAGGAGCACCCATTACCTCCACCCATAGAGGAACATCTATCTATTCCTCCACTTATAGAGGAGCTCCCATCATCTCCTCCACCCATCATAAACCCAGGCTTGAGATACCTTTTCCTCTTGGTGAGCATTCTTCATCAGCTACCCAAAATCCTGCAGACCTACTTTCGGCTCTCTTACCCACGGAAGCTGAAGCTAGCCAATTTCCTATCTCTAAGACACATTTTACGGGAATTGCCATTAGGTCCTCATCAACTCCACCTATAGACATGTCGTTCTCACATTTGGCTGATCACTTAGATTATGTGGATAGGGATTTCCTACGGGGTGCCTTTTACTTCCTGTCTCAACACAGATGCGGAGATCCTCACGATACCTCCACTATCTACCCAAAAATATTTCAACCAATCAAACCAAACACAACCACCTCTATCACAACCCCTTCCATGACACCTGTTATAGCTCAAACCACACCCTTACCCATAACCTAACCTACATCTAAACCCAAATCCACACCTACAACATCTTCCTCAACTAAACCTATTACCACTTTAGGGGTCACCCCGACCACCAGCCTTACTCATCCACCTATCAAACTAGATTTAGCTACATCCTCTAAATTCAACACCATACCTACTCCTATACCCAAACAAAAGAACCAAACCCATCGACCTCATACCCCGGCTACGCCAATCACACCAGCACCTATCTCGTTTGTCTTAGGACCTCAACTTCCCAACATGGTCAAGCAACCTCCACCCATCAATAAACCAAAAACACAACAACCCATTCCTTCCTCACAAACCTCTAACCTACCCAGATGCCCAACATGACTTACACCAAAGACTGCCTGCAAAGATTGTTACCACCCATACCTCTAATACCCTTAGCTATTGCTTCACTATCCGCTACACTTCAGTCATTGTCTCTCACACCCTAAGCACAACCTACGTCATCTACCTTCACAGCACCTCCGTTATCCCCGTGGGTAACTCGCCCTCTTCCCCCATCTGCTTTTCCTTCTAGACCTCGTACACCCATATCACCTTTACCCAAGAAGGTGCAACCAAAAACAAAACTCCGCTACCCCATAATAAGGTAGTCAAAACAGCCACACACCCTCCTACCCGTTCATCTACCATACCCCTACCTAGACAAACATGACCAACACCTCAAACCATGCCAGCACCCAAAACCATAGCTCAAACCACTCCCCCTCCTACAAAGACTGTTCCTTGATAATCAATCACACCTATACCCAAACCTACGTTCACCTCCCATTGCAATCCACTAAAGCAGTTGTCCTATGCAAAAATTTAACCAACCTCCTTGAGACTTTTGTCTTCACATTACCACCACTCGAGACCTTATGACCCGCTCAAACCCAAGCCAACAGGGTTTGACGATACTAAAATTTTTGCATAACATCGTGTGCTAAGGCATGATGTGGAAAACTGCAAGGCCTTGAAAACCATCCTTATCCAGTTATGTCCTCTAGAAGCCAATTTTGACGATGACGACCTTCTCGATGAGGATCCTGCTTCACCGACACCCATTCCCACACTACCCACTCAACAACCACAACCTCCACCCTCACAACTCCTAGAGCCAACCCCAAAGTACAAAATTAACATGGTTCACATTAGATAACTTGCCACACCACCACCCAAATGTCCTTGCGCCCAACTCACCTCATAGGGTTTTTCTCCTCTAGTAGGTTTTTTCCCATCGTGTCATTATACCACTCACCCTATACCTTCTCCGTTTGTCAACACCCCTCAAATCAACAAGATACACATCACTACACATGCTCATAAGGATAAGGGCAAAGAAAAGGCAATTAACTCACCGACCAATCCTATACCCAACATACCATCTACACCCACACCTAAAATCACCATCCACGGCCCCACATATCATATTTCCAATGGGGTTACACAACGTACCATGCTCAAACAACTACACCAATCCCCCCTCAAAATGTCCCTATATGACCTCATCCAAACCTCAGAATCCCGTTGTTAAGCTCTCATGGAGGTCCTACAATCTATTGAGGTTTTACCCAATGACCCTACACCCATAGCCTCCATTATCACACCCCATCATGTAGCCTCTCTCACCAAATTTCCACCTTTATCCACACCTCACCCTACTCACCACGTAGCCTCCCTTAGCTTCTCAAAGGAAGAGATCGTGCTCGCACCAAACTAATGACCTGCACTCCATCTCTCTTCATCTCGGTCCACATCGATGACATACGGGTACGTCGTGTGATGATTGATGGGGGTGCTAGAATTAACATCATTTCATCCCATACATTCACTCAAATGCACATACCTGACAATTACATGCATAAACATCTGGTCATGTTGCGTTCATTCAATGATGCTATCACCTCTACACTAGGCACCATCATCCTCCACATTCGCAAGCAGCCCCCACACTGCTCCGTTAAATTGTTTTACATTTTGGAGGAGGAATTCCAATATAACATGTTGCTTAGCAGACCTTGGACTCGTGTCATGGGTTATGTTCCTTTGACTTTGCATTATTTTGTAAAGTTTGAACATGAAGGACACACCTATACCATTCTATCTGACCCTCACCTTTTAAAACATGCAACATGCTTTACCGACCCAATGATGTGCTCATACCTATTAAGTCAGTCTACCTCCACAACCGCTACTTCTTCACCTACACCTCCACCTACTAGTATAGCCGCTACTTCTACCGCACATACCTCCTCCATTCCTACCACTGCCATAACCTCCACAACTGACCCATCAGCTTCCCAATCCATTAACTCTACCTCAGCATCAACCTCCAACACATTATCCATACTAGCTACCTACATACCAACCATTGATCCCTTGGAAGGTGTTTTTCAATGCCTCACTCTAGGGGAGTACCACTTATATAGTGTCAACACATTCCTTACTCCACAAGAGTATGGAAGCCTTCACCAACACCCATGTTATGATCACCGTATAGGATAACATCTCCTTTATGGTCCTCCTCACCTTCGTACTAGTCTCACCTATGGGGGACTTGATACTACCACTTACACACCCGAACCACCATCACAAACTCTGCCCATTTTTTGCTGACTTCCAATCACTTACCAATCGTCATTTCACCCACACCTTCCTACACCGATGTGCATGGAAGGGTTTTGGTTTTGGATTTTATGACCAAGGTCGTCATACCGTTATTCCATGTGCCACCCGCAAACATAACGATCATAGTGGTATCACTTTTCCAAACCACCTACCAAACAGCCCGTATTGAACTCATTAAGGACACTAGCCCTTCTCCACCTTCTTCACCCACTCCACCTTCATCACCATCGTCACTAACAGAGCCGATGGATCCTAAATCTATCCCTCCTAACTTTTTTTTTCATAAACACCATTTCTTTGGGGCTCTCACTTATCAACACGAAGGCGAGGCCCCTTCCACTCTTCCCTTCCTGTATCCTAAGATGATCAATGACGACACACCTTCAATTAACGTCATTCAATGTCAGGATGATGAATCCATACTCACCTACCTTGGTGTAGAAGACTCATATATTCATTGGTTGTTACCCTCTGAGACACAAACCATGTTGAATGAATCGAATATTGAGATCAACATTCACACTCAGGATGACCCACACATCCTATAAATCAAACGATCTTTAGATGTTGTTGAAAAAGAAGACATCACTTCTTTTCTCAAAGATCGTAACCATGCTTTTACTTGGTCTTACACAGACATACCTGGTATTGACCCCACCATAGTGGTCCACAATATCGTAACCATTCCCGATGCCAAACCCATCAAACAAAAGCTAAGGAAAATGCACCCTCACCTTGATCTTCTCGTCAAAGAAGAACTTCAGCGCCTTCTTTTCTGTTTCCTTCATCTTACCCATTGATTATCCTAGTTGGATTTCTAACATTGTCCCTATCACTAAAGCGATAGGGGACTTCACATTTTCATGTACATCCATGACCTCAACCTAGCATGCCCGAAAGATGACTTTCCCTTACGTGGTATTGATCAACCGTTGACCTCACCACTAGTCACGAGATGTTATCACTCATGGATGGCTTCTCGGGTTATAATAAAATTTTGCTTGCCCCGTAAGATCAACACAATACCTCATTCATCACCCCTTGGGGACCTTCGCTATCGAGTCATGCCTTTTGGCCTTAAAAACATTGGTGCCACATATCAGTGGGCTATGACTTACATCTTCCATGACATCATGCATCGTATATTGGAAGATTACGTGGATGATCTCTTGGCCAATTCTAAACAACACTCCGAGCACCTTGCCATCCTCAAAACCATCTTTAACCATCTCATTAAATATTACGTCCACCTTCATCCTCAGAAGTGCGTCTTCTCGGTTCTCTCAGAAAGCTCCTAGGATTTATCATTTCCTTTGTGGTATAGAAGTTGACCCTACTAAAGTCAAGGCCATTCTGAAATTCCTCTACCCACTAACCTTAAACAACTCCGTAGCCTACAAGGTAAGTTACAGTCTATTCTATGTTTCATTTCACAATTATCAGATTGGTGCCAACCGTTTCATCATCTGCTCAAGAAGGATGTCTCCTTTAAATGGGATGATGACTACCACAAAGCTTTTGAGGCCCTAAAACAATACCTTCTCCAACCACCCGTACTCATCCCACCTAAAGACGATCAACCTTTTTACCTATACATATCCACTACTAATCACTCCTTGGGAGCCATGCTCGCTCATCGTGATGAACAACACAGGAGCACGTAGTTTATTACATTAGCCATACTTTTTTAGACTACAAAACCTGATACAACCATCCCAAAAAACTTTTCTTAGCCTTAGTTTTCATTTCCAACAAACTCCGTCATTACCTACTCAACCACAAAACCTATGTTGTGACCAACACCGACCCCTTACACTTCATGTACACCAAACCTTATCAAAATCAAGTGTTCCGCACGATGGCTTATGCTTTTAGCTGATCTTGACCTCAAATTCATTCATCAAAAGTCCATCAAGGGCCAAGCTATCACCGAATTGGCTGATGCACCTATTTCTAGGGATCAACCCTCTAATTTTGAATTTCTAGATGATTCAATTGCTACCCTTTCCCTAGATGAACCCCTTACCAAATGACACTCTTCTTTGATGGTTCCAAGTGTCAGCATGGGGGTGGGACTGGTATTATCCTCATTCCTCTTGATGGAGAACCCATGCCTTTGTCGTTCAAATTAGATTTTGAATGTACCAACAATATTTTTGAATACAAAGCACTCGTACTAGGTCTCCAAGACACCTATGCCCTAGATGTCAAATCAATCAACATCTTTGGTGATTCTCAATTGGTCATAATCCAAGTCAATTGTATGTACCAATGTTGTAACGAGATACTTCAAAAGTATAAACATCATGTAAACATGCTTTTGACCACCTTTCATCGTTACACCCTTCAAACCATCCCGTGTTCAACCAATAAATTTGTAGATACCATGGTCTGCTTAGCTTCCCAAATACCCGCTTCACCTATCGATTCTATAATCTTTGTCACCATATAATGACTCCAATCACCTTCTTATTTACCTCACAATGTTTACTCGATCGGAACCGCTACCTCTGACCTGAGTGACCTTTGGTATAAACAATACTTTGACTACCTTTCTCTCTCCATCTTACCTCTTGATCTCACCCGTAACAGACAACATGCCTTCATTAAAAGGGTCTCTCGTTACGTCATTCCGAGGGACTCTCTATAAATGCAGCTTTGATGGTATTCTCTTACGATGCCTCACAAGTTCCGAAATCCCTTATACCATTAATGAGGTTCATGATGGTATATGTGGAGGTCACTTGATGGCTCGGCTGTTGCTAAGCATATCCTTCGCCTAGGCTATTACTAGCCGACCCTTAACCATGATTGTTGCAACTACGCCAAATGTTGTGTAAAGTGCCAACAACATTCCAACCTTCATCATACACCCAAATATGCCTTACAGTCACTCGTGACCTTTGGCCCTTCTCTTAATGGGGTTTGGATATTTTTGGATAAATCAATCCTCATTCTTCCCAATGCCATCAATGGATCATCATCACACCGAATGCTACACAAAATGTGTGGAGGCCATACCACTCATCTCCATGAAAGTTGAGAAAATATGTGAGTTCATAAACCACCACATCATTTTTTTCTTTGGCATTCCTCATCACCTCATCACCGATAATGGAAAACAATTCAAAAACAAAATTTGCAACTCCTTCAAGATTCAACTTAGTTTCTCATCACCTTACTACCCAAAACCAACAAATAAGTCAATCCACTAACAAAACCCTCAACACAATTCTCATGAAAGTGGTTGACGATACTGGGAAGGATTGGCATACGCACATTCCTTTTTCCCTATGGGCATACCGCACTAGTATTTTCACTTCCACTACAGCCACACCATTTTCTTTGGTCTACTTTACAGAGGTTGTTCTGCCTCTCGAAGTCTAGATCCCCTCACTCCGCATTTCTCTCCATGACATCCTCACTAATGATGACTTTCATCAAGACCGTTTATCACAGCTAGAGTTATTAGATGAACATCATCTTAACACTCTGGATCACCTTCAAGTTTACTAAAAATGTATAAAACATGCCTATGAAAAACGTGTCCATGAATGAACTATTATCCAAAATGAGCCCCTTGCTCATTTTGTGGCTAGCTCCCTTCATTCTTCCCTCTCTTTTGCCTCAATCATAATTTTTGCTTTCCAAGCACTCAAAACCTACCGAAATGGCACCATTGGATAGATATTTTTCTCATCTTTCTAGAAAGGTAAATTTTTCCTCCTAACTCCATGTATTTTTGAAGTTATGGCTCGGCGGAGTTTTTGTGGGAAATTTTCCCTTAACAAGCCCAGCCAATAAGGTGAGGCCACGTGTCCTTGGAAGGGTGGGGGTGGAGGTAAACTTGGAATTTTTACCAAGTGTTTGGCAAGATTTCGAAGGAATTTTTTACCCCGAAGGCCCGCCAACGAATAGGATCGTGCCACGTGTCCAAGGGGAAGAAATTAGAAAAATTTCCTAAGTATCGCGCCGTGAAAAAATCTCCAGAAAGGACCCAGTGAATCAAATCATGCCACGTGTCCCAGGACTAGCAGACCATGGAGGGAGACTTAAAAATTTGGTGAAGTGTTTTGGTTAGGTCAAAGGAGAAATACTGCCCGCCCTGCCCGCCAACCACTCGCCGATCAAAGCCACGTGTCGCCATGGCATAGGGGGTCGGGGGAGAAAAAGATTCTTTCTTTTTTTCCCAAGTGTAAAAAATTCAAAGGGAAAGCTTCCCCCCTGAGGCCCACAACCAATGAGGATAGGCCACATGTCTCAAGGGGCATCGGAGCTTCGGCCGCCGGGGAGAAATTGGGAATTTTTCCCAAAGGTTAGCGCAAAGAGAAATGTTTGCTCCCAAGGACCGCGTCCAATGGAGCTCGCCACATGCCCCGACCGGCGGAACATGGGGAAAGTTGGGAATTTTTCCCAAAGCAAATTCAAAGGAAATATTGAAAGGAAAAGTCCACCCCTAAATGCGAGCCAATGGGATCTTGCCACATGTCCACGTGGTGATAAAATAGAGAACGCAGGCCCGCATGGATAAACAAAAGGGAAGAGCCCACGACCAATGGAATCATGCCATGTGGCACCAAATCAGCGGGGCATGGGGATTTTTGGGGAAATTTTTCCAAATGTAAAAAGTGGGAAATTTTCAAATTTTCGCCCACCAACCCATTTTGGCCCTGTTTTGCCCTAAATTTTCAAACGACCATAACTTTCGATCCAGAGCTCGGTTTTTCACGTTCTTTATATCAACGGAAAGTTGGTGAAATTATCTACATGATTACAAGCTCAATTTTTTATTTTGATGGATTTTGGAGAGATAAAATTGAAAAATGCCTATGGCACGTGGTAATCAACAGAAATGATGTTTCAACCACCATTTTTAATGAAGAATGGCTCACATTCTCTCCCAGCATGGTGAAAAATGTCAGGGAATGGACCTATAAGGATGCCCATGCTATTTTATTGCATTTTGGTCAGTGGTTGAAGCTCCTCTCATGTTTTCCCATGTTTCTCTCTCCTGGGCTCGTTTCTTGCATTGTAAAAGCTAGATTCGGCTCATTTTTGAATGGTTGGAAATTTTTATGTTTTGCAGGCTCCCTTTTTCACCTTGAAAAGTGATTTTGTGGAATATCAGACCTCTTCCAAGACTGTAACATTTTTTGCCTCTCAGATGTTGTAATGTATGTATTTTTGATATTGGAAATGACAATGCAAGCTCTGTGAATGAGTTTCAATCCTCTGTTTGTGTTGTTTGCTTCATTCCTGACCTTCCATTACATTTTATCAGTTTGTGCATGATGTTTTGTTACATTTCTATGATCTGTGTCAATTTTCAGAATTAAATAATGTTCACCACTCCTTTGGTGTATCACCTCATTAGTCTTAGTTTTATTTCTTTTGCATTCTCTATCTCTGTCCCCTTGGAATTTAGAGTAGGATTCTGAGTTTAAACCTCTACAACTTGCAAGTAATACACCTGATCAGAGGAGTTAAGGAACCAGCCTCTAACTTGGAGATTCTTTTCCATTTTTTACAAGTCCCACACTTGGGGAAAAGATTCAATGTTGTGCAATCACACTGGATGTCCAAAATGTCAAACTAGAAATATGATCAACATCCAAGGGTGCTTGCTGATTTGCACTAACATGAACCTTTCAATTCGGTGACCTTGTCCTGAAAGAAAATCAACACGTAACCAAAGCAGAAAAAATTAAACGGGGAAAATTTGCTCCTAATTGGCTTGGACCATACATCGTAACTCATACCTATGGATCAGGTGCTTATCATTTATCTTCTCTTGATGGTAAACCCGAACCTGAGCCCCTTAACACCTTGCATCTTCAACCATTCTATTGTTGACTCGTCGTCCTACCTCACCCTTTGTCTCTTTCTAGGCTCGTCCCTTGAGCGCTACCCACTCCATACACCTCACCAATGATTAAACAAGAATCATGTGAGTACCCATCACTTGTTATCTTCTCTTGAATATGTGTACCACGGTGCTACACATAGCATGATTCTCATGGATACTTTTCATCTACCTTTGGATGAGATCCCATGGTCATTTCACTTGCTGTTGAACAATAGTTCTATACTCCATCTTGGTCTTGTCCATGACTTCAAATACCTCATATGAGACCAAACTCCTTGAGTCAAAATTCTAACCAAAAGATGACTCCCTCAAAATGACATCTTCCTCTCGATAATTGTTGTTATAAATAGACTTCTCCCTCAAAGGATAGCTATGTGAAGCTCTTATAAAAAAATGAGAGCAACCAAAGCTTCCCGCATCGATCAGCTTCATGAAGACCTCAAGGAGTTCAATATTATTTATCTTATATAGACTTCCCACATCGATCAGTCTATCAAAACAACAACCTTTTGTCATGGACTTGCCCATTATGATCTAGTTTCTCTTGCCCGAAGGGCCTGTTACCTTATACCATATAAAATTAACTACCTTCCACCCTTCTTACCATTCCCACTCTCATTTCCTAACTACCTCAAGGGACTTCTTGGAACTTAGACATTTGGTGGTCATATGACTACTTTTCACTGTAGAACAGACAATCATGTAATTTCTTTAGGGTCTTACATTCATCACCTCCTCCAAGGTATGATCTACTCAGTATGATCCCACCCAATCAGGTGGCTTTATTTCCCTCTCTTATCTTTTAACCATCTTTGTTTACGTTTTGATTACCTTATACAGACTTGATCCTCGACGCTTACCCTTGGAGAAATCTTCTTATTTTTCCACAATCACCTTCACCTACATCATTTTACCTATAATCTGCCCTCACCTAACAAATCTGAACCCCACAACATGCCCAAAGACCTACCAACTCATTTTCATACTCCTCATATTCTTCCCTAGTTCATGGGAGAACTACATTGGCCTCGAGGTTCCTTTTCACCGGGACTATATAGGCAACACTGAGGGCATGGGGCCCTTAGAGGTTAGCTCACCATTCTCTACCCTAAACAATTCATCTTCCATGTTCCCCACCATTTACATCACATCTCACTTAGTTTTCCTTCTATACCCAAACTTGGAAATTAAACCACATCCATAACAAGTTGCTTTATATTTTAAACATTATCACAAAGTGTACATTTATTATGCCTACTATTTCTTTATCATCACTATGCATATATTATACCACATCTCACATATGACCCATAGTATCATTCATTGCAAAAAATAATGAATCACAACTTCACCAAATTTCAACTCAACCATGCCTAACAACCTGACTCGATCCATGCCTAACCAACCTAACTCAACCATGCCTATAACCTAACTCAATCCATGCCTAAACCGACTTGACTCGATCCATGCCTAAACCAACTTGACTCGATCCATGCCTAAACCAACCTGACTCCATCATGCCTAACTCACCTACTTTCCATCCATATCAAAATAACAAATCAATAAAATCACAAATCAAAATCTCATCAACACATCAACAAATCAAATAATACCATGTATCTCATCATATAAATAAATCAATGTGTATCTCAAATATACATGGCTATCTCATCATGTCCATCATCTCAAAATCATCAAGACGCAGTGATATACAAAACAAAATGTCATTGGCATGCAGCGGTCTATATATACAAAAAGAATGAATCAATACAAAATCTCTTCGGCACGCAAGCCGGTATATGCTCAAAATATAAAAATCACTCATACATCCTCACTATCCTCAAAGATGCAAATTGGTATGTGATAAAAAATATAACTATCTTCGGCATGCAGTCGCTATATATATCTCAAAGAATAGCTATCATACATCAAAAACTAGGTGACCGCATATCAAGCATCTCATTAGATGTCCTCCATCTCTGTGTCACATGTACCCTCGGCCTCCTATGTCCCTATTGTCACCACACCTAGAGCTGGTCTCTCGTGTGCTAATGGCCTCTCCTTGATAGGGCCTCAAAGGTCACCGAGCTCTTGTGCTCTTCACACTATGAGTGAGGGATCTTTTCCTCTCACTGGACTCTGTTGTGCCCTGTACTCGGCATAGGATATGAAATCTATCTCGGCTACCATAAGTTGATCCTGATAGTATCTCACCTCACCTATGGCATCCCGTAACCTGGATACAGGCATGGTCTATGGTAGTCCCATAGGTCTTAACCCCAGTAATTACCCTATAACACCTTGTCCCATGCCTCGCCCGTGAATCGGGACCTACTCCGGTGCCTCGTGGTGGTCCCCCCTCGCTTGTTCCTATATCCGGGCTCGTAGGGCCCCAATTTGTGCCTAGGCTATGGCCAATTGGCCCTATAAGCCTGCCACCTAAGCCTATAAGGCTACCACCTGACCATCTCCTCCATCAGCCATCTAGGCCTATAGACTAGCCACATGTACTTGTAGCTCTGCTACCTCTAGCCTCCAAACCCTCCAGTTGTGTATGCATTATACCCAACTAGGTAATCATCATAGCTACATGCCCCTGTAGGGCGTCTCTCTCCATTATAATGGTAGCTAGGTATGGCAACCCCGATCTGGGTGGTATGGCTCATAACTGAGCCACCCACCACTGCCTGTACCTATTTATACATCTGGCATCATCTATCCACTGATCCACTGGCTGCTCCTCCTCCCCTATAGGCACTGTAAGCTGTGGTAGAGGTAAGGGCCTCTCCACCTCATCTCTCTAGATACTATGGGAAGGGCGGAGTTATGTCTTATACTAGCCCAAACTATCGTCAAACTCTATCTATCGGGATCATCTCATCCTCCCCAACACGGCGACCCTATAACCACCTCTCTAGTCAAGCTTAGCTAGCTCCTCATGCATATGTCTCGTATAAATGGAATCCCACATATGGCCTCCATATAATGTCCACTCTAGAAAATCCCTCCAGTAACTACCGAAAATGGGCCACATCATGTGTCATCCTATCATATCTCCACTCTCTTATCATCGGCACCCATCTCCTATATCCCACCTACACAAATCTACGTGGGAATTCATCTCATTAAGGGCATACCTATAGGTCACACACATACTATGTGCTCATAGGCCCAGTAGTGTAGTATAAATGTACAACACAAGTTAAACCTGCGTAGCCACCCATATGCCCATAGATCTCTATATAGCTACACCAAGAATGTTGGTGCCTAGGCAAAGTGGTTCTCATGCACCATCATATCGTGGAGTACCCCCATTAGTGATTGGGGAAAGCATCCACCCTCTGCATCGACAAAGGCATAGTAGCACACTACCTCTATCAATAGAACCACTAGCCTCGTCTCCTCTGTGACAAGCTAGGTACATCTCTCTATAGCTCAAATTGGTGCTATAGAATCTCAAATCAGCCACCCCCTCGCCAAAAATAGTCCTAATCAACTCCTCTGAGGCCTCAGAGGAGATAGAGTAAACATCGGCACCCAATGTGGGTAACCACAAAATCCAAAACACGTCCTCCAGGGTGATAGTCATCTCACCCGTCCGACAGTGTGTAGAACGTGTTGGTCGCGAGTCCCATCTATCGATGAGCGCGATCATCAAGATGGGCTACCGAACAACATGTCTGTAGTGACGAACCCCACTCAAGCCCACTTTGCATCCATATGCCGCAGCTCCATTGGGGTCGTTGTGCCGTGTAATGTCACCAGCAGGGCGGAACCCTATCCGCATGTGTAGCCGCACTCGCCCGCATCTATACAAACAAACCATTAATCCACATTTACCATGTCCATATTCACCAATTAACCTTTTCCTACACCCTATTTTCACCCTACCCATCTCAACTACCTAGCCCACATCACTTTTGGACCCTTGTGCCTAAAATCCCGACTAGTGCACTTCATCCTAACTCGACTCCAGTCACCCTTAAACCGGCATTGGTCACCTGTTTGGTGACCGATACCGGTTTACCCTTACCGACCATGGTTACCCCTTAACGGCATCAATCACCTATTTGGTGACTAATGCCACCACACTGACCGACGACGGTCACTGTTGCGGAAAAATCCATGACTTCCCAAAACCCCCTTTTCTAAAAACCTCCCCCCTTGCCCCTTTTACCCCACCTACAATGACCTAAACTCCCCTTGGACCTCTACCCACCCCACCTATACCATTTACTACCCTCCCCCTTCCTCTTTTTGCCCACTATTCCCCCATACCCAAATTTAATTTTTACCCACCCATAAAAACCACAAAAACCTACAAATAACAATAATCTACTCCTCTAATCTATCAAATCAACAATGTAGAGTAGGGCACTTACCTCGCGCACTACCACCGTCTCGGTGGCACACTGGCTGCTATCACCGGTGGCCCACCCGATCCCTCTCCAACCTCTCGCCATCACCGAATAGCTACTCACAACCTCCGACCAATCAAATCTCTCACCCTGATCCCATGGACCCGCTACTCACCAACCAAACCCTCATCCAATCACACTACCAACTCACTGTCCCATTTCCTCCAGACACTTTTCTCTCTTTTCTCTCCTTTTTGTTGTTTTCTCACTTCGCAAATAACAAATGAATAACCAAAAACATGGATTTTTTTTTTATAACCAACCCGACCTAACCGATGTTGGTTACCCTTGACTAGCATCGGTCGCATGCCCTACCTAACCGTCATCAGTAGACCTATACTCGACGCGTCATTTATCCATGACCGGAATTGGTCACCCTCACCTACACATTGCCTTCAGTTTTTCCCTTTTACCCCACCCTTCACCCTGATTCTTTACCCCACCCCACCTTTACCCACCTCATTTACCTTCCCTTTCTTGCCCTCATCATTTACTACCTCCATTTTTCCTCCTTTGGGGACTCATTAATTTACCACTACCTTGGCCTTACCCGTGCCGTGACCTAGATATTTGGACCTGGACCATCGCTAGTAACCTTTGACCTCATTTGTTCGCTATACCTTGCGGCACCGTTACCTGTGTTGATTGACCTGATGACCTTACCTGGCCTATTGCCGTGACCATTTATCAAGAACCTACCTTTGGTGTACCAGAACATACCTAATGTTCCTGCACCTAACCTACATTGTGTTTCCTGACCATATCCTATACCTTGGATATCGAATCACTTCAACCTTGTTTGGATAAACCTATTGACCTTAGACGATGTAGAGTTTGCCTGCTCTTCAACCTAGTAGTGTGCTACAGTTTATACGTATGCGTGTGTTTGATTATTGCTACCTTTGACCCTGACCCGTTACCTAGATTTCCTGAGTAGACCTTTAACCATTTCTCCCATGTGACCACCTACCTTTTCCTCCCATTTACCTTTTATCAAACCACTCACCGATTCTGCCTTCTGCCTCATCAGTTCCTAGTTTGAGGGGGATCACCTTCACCCACACATAGGGCAACCACATCTTATTTTTGTTAGCTTTACTTACAAATACAAGCTATGCAAAAAAGGGGCAAAATTTAGACACTAAAATTAGGTCACACTCCCCTTTGGTTCCTCGATGAATAAGCACCCTTCATCACATTCACCTAGCCATGGCCCCTTTCACCCCACTAATATTAATTTAATTAATTAAATTAAATTAATTCATTATCCTCACTATATTTATTATTTAAATATCTTAATTTAAATAATATCCACACATACAGTTCACTTAGACACCTCACCAAGCCAACTCAACCTAAGACCTATTCTTAGTAAGTTGCCATAACTAACTAAGACTTACCCAAACCCTAAAAATCAATGCCTACATTCCCTCTAACCACATTCCCGCATGCTTACAAGAAGCTCCCAATCTAATCCACAGGTTAATGACACAAGATCCAAGGAAATTAGGAGGATCTCCCTAGTTTAGTAAACCTAGGAAATCCCACCTTGACCGACGTCGGTTACCCCTAACTGTCACCGATTAAGCCAGAACCGCCATCGGTTACCCTTTTAACCCCAAAACAACCTTATTCTCAAGGTTGGAAGTTGGAAGCAAGGTTGGTGAAAGATTTTTAAAAATTTGACGAACATTCACACATTCTAGAGAGAGAACATGCATGCAAGGAAGGATATCAAACATATTTTCCTACACAACCATCCTAGTCATGATCTTATCTAACCAAGTTAAGAGGAATCTACATGTAGCCCATGCGAAGCTTTTCTTAAGTTGGTGATCACTTACAGCCTTCAAACCTCTCATCAACACCTTCATCTCTCACTCACAAGCGTCCAGAATCAGAATCCAAGTAAGTATAACATCCTACTTCTTTGGTTTATTTCATTTCATCAGTATTTTACCATCTATTGTTTACCTACCCACCTATTGACCTTCTCCAACACTTCTACCTCCATATACCCACTAAAACCTCACCAAATCCCTTCCAAGTCACCCAATACCTCATCTTGACCAACCAAAATCCTTTGTGCAATCACAAAGGAGACCCAAAACTTGTTCTGTGGCATTTCCAAATATCCACAAGAATTCAGCACCCTACACCTAACCGTGCCGCTTACCCTTAACCGACATCGGTCTCTGTATTTACCCATACAGCCCAGAACAGAGACCTACCCACCTAATTTCACCTCACCCTCATTCACCTGTGATCTACCTGAGACCTCTGTCAAACCTGCAGAACCTAGAACCAATCACTTGACCTTTGGATCCTATTCTGACTTAGCCTGTTAGATTAGATCTATTTCTTATTGTGTTTTAAGTGAGATACCTAAATCATTTCAAATTACAATAGGATTTACTTTGTTTACCACATTAAATTGTTTAAGACAGGTGGATTGATAACCATCTGGAAGTATCACACTTCTCGGATCTAGCATACGCTAGGCGCTTCACTACCCATATTGTTTAAATCCTTCTCGTGGTCTTGATTTTCATTATAGGTATTTCCTCTTAGACAAAAGGAAGTTCTCACAATCAGCTATGGATTTGGAATTCATACACACACAACAACCCATTAACCAAAGATTTTAACAGTATTCCTCCTATGCCGTTACCCTATCTGTTTCATCAACACTTGAAAGAAACGATCTAAGAATCAAGTGAAACAGATCATAGCATACAAACGTTATGGCACATTCTATGTGCTTTGGTCCAGATGCATGTGTGAATGCTTTGAAAAATGAAATTATATTGTGTGATGGTTTCACCTATTTCTATATACTTGATATGACCATTATGTGAATAAATGAGTTGTGTGTGTAAGCAAGAAAAATTGGGATTTAGCTAGGGATAACATGATTGACCAAATTTGATAAGTGTGGACAAGTGTAAAGGCATTGTATAGTTTGTGTTGTTGCAAGACATGAATTACCAAAATGAGTGTCTACATTTAGAATTCAAACTCTCACTTAGGAGGTAACATGGGTATTTCCTCTATAAAAACATCTTGAAACTCGTATAATAATGGGTATTCCTCCATTGAGGGCTCTTGGTCCTAGGTCTTAGATATTTGAGTTGCATACAAAAGGCATCCCTTTCTTTTAGCTTTCTTAAGTTTCATAACAGAGATAAACCTAAGTCTAACTTCTCTTTTAACTCCCTTAATGATAGTTGGATAGCCAAAATCATCTAATAACTCTACTCTTTTTTAGTAATAATCCACCATAAAAAAATGTTGGGTCAACCACTTCACTCCCAAAATGACATCATAGGAGCTTAAGGGTGCCACAAACAAATTTACCTCTATGGTGAACTTAGGTAGTCTCAATTTTTCCTCAAAAATACATTGATTTACCTAATTCTCTACCTTATTTCCATTTTGAATGGTCCAAGATTTTTCCATATATACCACTTTTCTAAAAATTTAGACAATATATCAAGAGAAACGAAGGATTCAATAGCTCTAGTATCTATAATAACTAATAAAGGTAATTTGAACAACATACCTAAAGCTTTGATGTGTGTAAATTGATGTTCCTCTTGCGTTTATTCACTTCAGCATGGATTCTTTGTTAAAAATATTCCCTCTAATCTAGGATGGGTTTTCATTGTTGGAAGTTACCTTTTCCTTTCTAAGGGAAATTATTGGTGTGGTGGTATCCTCTACACTTGAAACATTTTCTAAAAGGTCCGTTAAATATAATTTTCATCTTACCCTTTCTATCTTTTCTCCCACTCCCATTTCTATCCTTTTTGAAGTTATTTCCCACCTTATTAATTTTTGAATTCTCATGGAAAATTTTTCCTTTCTTATTATCATTTTTCCACCATGTTTATTTTTGATAGGAGAAGAAGTCGAATCAAATTGGTCCTTCTTCCTTTCTTCCCGAAAATTTATTATGGCTTGAAGCTTTTGCTCTTGCTTTATGTATTTTTAAATACTATGTCCATAGTAGATAGTCCATGGACATTTACTTCAGCTCCGATATTAGGATTTAATCCCGAATAAACTTATTATTAACTTTTCATCTTTTTTGGTTCTAAGGAACATAATTAAGGACATGATTGAACTTTTCCCGTATTCAATCACTAAAATTTATTCTGATGTAGGTTTTAGAATTTTATCATCTTTTGATCGAAATGCATGATTGAGGCAACTAATGTTGCTTAAAATATCCTTTGAATTTATCCCATGATATTGATATTACATCCAATCCAAGCTCCTTTTTCTTATTGTCCCACTAGGATGAAGATTCTCCAGAGAGATGAAAAATATCCCCACATCACCTTAGTTTCATTGGAGAAATATCTAATTTCAAAATACTTCTCCATTTCACTGATTTAAGACTCAACAACATCTCCTAGGGTTGTCCCATCAAACTTTAGAGGACTAATCCTCTTGATATATTTGGCTAACTTATCATCCAAATGAGCCCTCTTATCATCATGTCTCTCTTCTCACACTTCCACTCCATGATCATAATCCCTTGGTATTCTTCCTCTTCATCACCTCTGAGATCACCTTGAACCTCTTACTCCAAAGAAGAGACTCAATCTTGAGTTTTGTAGAGAGGAATGAGGATTTGATAAAATTTATCTTGTTGATCACCATTAGAATTCATATTCTCAGGGTCATTACTTCCTCTCATGCAAGATATGATACCTATAATCTGTGATAGGTATCATAGTCGTATAGGTGAACCTATTTTTCCTAAGCGTAGAACACGAGATCTGATACCAAAAATGCACCACCCCTAATAGGGAACTTACTAAAAATCACAATAATTTTTTTCTCTTGACTAAATAATTACACTAACATAATCAAAAGCTTCATATAATTACCTACCAATGTTACACATATAATTTCCAAGTTCATGTGTGTGTGCGCGCATTTTTGTGTGTGTGTGGGTGTGTGTGTGCATGTGTGTATGGGCATGTGTGAGTGTGTGTGTGTGTGTGTGTGTGTCTGTGTGTGCATGTGTGCATCTCGTGTGCGTGTGTGCGTGCGTGCGTGCGTGCGCGTGCGTGGTGCGTGTGTGTGTGTCTAACAATATTATACCATTCCCAAAATTATAATTTGAAGTGTATTACAACTTTAAGAATTACATGTGTCATATATAAAAAGGGTATAATTCCTTGTATAATACATTATAATAATATTTCAATTTCGGTTTCATTACATAATGAATATTATCCAATTAGCATAGAAAATAAGTACATGTGAGGCAACATGCATGTCTCATAACCCATAGGTGATAATAATCAATATCTAAAGTATTATTGTGCATGTATTAATGTGCAACAGGTGAGGAGGAAGAGTATCATTAGAGAATTTTACCATCCAACCAATCCCCTTCACCTCCCTTTCGGGTGGTGGCCCTACCCTTCAACAAATGAAGCATATAAATACATTTAAATATCAATAGAGAATAGTAAAAGAGAACCATGTGTATATAGCTATCCACATCCATATAATAGTCAATCAGAAGATTCTAGTACCCAATATTAACAAATTATTTCCAACTAAATATAGAGTAAGGTGTAAGCGAAAAGACAATGTATACAACAAAATACATTACTTTGGACAAAGTTTATAGCTTAAGTGATAAAATAACATCTTATAGTTTTCACTAACTAATGATATTTGTCTTCTCACATACAAATCAATCTCATACATGACTTCCCGTGATCATACCATACTCGGAATAGAATGGAGGATTCATGAAAGGAGGATCTCCTTCCATGATCCCTACCTTGCACTTCGATGTGTGTGTGTGTGTGTGTGTGTGTGTGTGTGTGTGTGTGTGTGTGTGTGTGTGTGTGTGTGTGTGTGTGTGTGTGTTTGTGTGTGTGTGTGTGTGTGTGTAGATATACATATATATATGTATATCTATATATATATACATATATATATGTATACACACACACACACACACACATATATATATGTATATACATATATATATATATATATATACATATATATGTGTGTGTGTGTGTGTGTATATATATATTTATATATATATTTATATTTATATTTGTGTGTGTGTGTGTGTGTGTGTGTATAATGATTTAATTCAATATTAAACACTAGCATTCACCCTTACATAGCCACACATAAATTTCATATTATTACTAGAAAAGCAAGCTTACAACTTACTGTTTTACAACCATTTTTAACAATTTTGTGTTTACCTTATGTCTTTATGTTTTAACCATCCTTCGTGTCTATGCATATAGGCATGTATAAGGTTTTATACTATCTGTATAAGTACAAATACATGTACGAAACTTATCATATAATGTTATATGCTCATACACTTAATGATAGTTTATACAATATCACTTTTGAGTAATCTACTACCCATAATTCACAATACTTCATAGCATATAATAGAGTTTAGTTCATTACATGATTAAAATAAACTCATGAACATTTATGTATCTAACATTATTGTAATATAGATTTTTTCAATCAAATTCTAACAATAATCTAAGCAATAATATTCTTGTTTTTAAATTCGAACAACAACAAGAATTTAATCCAAATAACTTCTTTTGACATGAATTATAAACCAATAATGATGACTTATTATATCATGTTAATGGTGTACCATTTACATGATCTCGTAATTCCACTAAATTAGACTATATTATTTACTTAATCATGCATAACATAGAGATAAACCATCTCAATAAAATTTATTTTCCTCATTATAGTTTAAGATTGGTATTACAACCTTGTCACATGGCCATCTTGAATAAAATTCATTTTTATATACATATATAGAGTAAAACCACTTGATAACTTGTGACAATCCTCTTGATGGACAAAATAGTCGACAATTTTCCTATTATGTATTTGTTATAAGTGTTAAGCATTGACAATGCATATACCCAAACAAGACTACAACAATAGACACGTTTTATAAATCAAAACAACCCAAAAACCATCAATGCATATGTCCATACAATATTGTAGCAATAAACTAAAAACCATCGATGCATATGTCCACACATGACTACAATAATAATAAATAGTTTTCATGAATCACAACTAAAATTCAATACCACATGTCCCTATAAGACTGTAACAGTAAAAACAAACGGTCAAGTAACCATTTCCCAAAATGTTAACCCATAATGGGTATATCATGCCATGAACAGCGATTAAGTAAACATTTCCCAAAACTTTAACTCGTAGCAGTATTGAGTACCAAAACCAACGAACAAGAACATCATAAACAATCCACCAAAAACTTAATAGCATTATTTCCTGAGTCCCCACAAGATTGTAATGTGTAACACGTTAATAATAAGGCCTAAAAAAATGAAATATGTTTAAAATGTAAGCCCTTTAGGTATTGAAACCTATATTTACTTTTATTCCTGTCATTTTCAAATCAACCCCAAAATGGGTTTTCAAATAACTCAAACATCCACAATATGTTCCAAAGACCACACAATGCATTTTCTAGATTCCAAGAATACAAAGGAGAAAAGTAACGTAATAACATACATGTGAATAGCTTACAATAGAATTGAGAATATTTTTCCCACCTAATTTCCTTCCTCTCATCTTCACAATTATTCCCTCTTCTATTATTTTCCTCCCCCATTAACTTGTTGGAAAAATAATTTATCACAAGGGAAAATTGGGGATTTTCACCAATTCTCTAGGACTATGTCACTCGACTTAAGAATGGAGCAGCTCCATTTATTGGAAAAAGGAAATATATACACTAATATAACCATCGTGGGTGACCCTTCGAGTGGGGATTGCACAAGAATACTCCTCTAAACCCATGTGAAAAAATTAGGTGGAGGAAAGGTGTGTGTATGGAAAGAGGGGAGAAAGTGAGAAGGGGGTTTTACTTAATAAATAGCAAGCTTATTTTATTGACATAAAACAAAAATATTCCCACTTAACAATGATGGGATACCATGTCAAGGAAATAGGAACAAAATGCAAGTAAATCCGAGTTTATTTACATAATATTCCACAAGTAACCATGTTCATGGAGTAAAGCTGAGATAGAGAGGAAAACATAAGACAAAGAGATAGAAGAATTGTAGTAAGACAAAGGGAGATATCAACCATGAAAAACTAACCCCTTTGGAATGGATAAATCATTCCAATCTATAGCTTTACAATTTTTCTCTTTATCTAGCGCCCACATGACCTTTCACATTCCTCTAGGAAAGAAAAATAATCCCTTTCTTATTAATGAAAAGGGGAATTTTACAATGGTAACTTAAGTGAATAGGATGAAAGAGACATAAAATACAATTTATAATGGATAATTATAAAGTAGAGAGAGAACAAAGAGAGAAGAGATGTGGAATGAAGAAAGATGAAGAAGCTCGAGTTACTTTGTAGAGATGCACTCTAGTGAAATCTTGATCCTTTGACAACTTCCGAACTCGATGAAGCCTCCCAAAGTGCACTTAGTATTTCACAAACCTCCTCTTTGGGGACTCATATAAATGATCAACTTTTGTAACCCAATCAGGTACCCTTCAAATCTCTGCAACACTGCCATGTCTCTATAATCTTTCTTACATTTGATGCACCCAAAGGTGTGCACAATGAGAGATAGCTTGCTCACGCAGGTGATCTTAGTGATTATATCACCAAATTACCATGGTTATCTATGAGACACAATGAAATTCAAGACCAAATCCTATTATCTAAGATGGGTAAAGGAGAGACATTAAATGAAGAATGCTTCAAACTTTCTATCAATACATCTGATGAGATGGGAATCATTTTGAGACCAATTTTAGGGAACCAAGATGTATTCCCTTCTGCTTGAGCCACAATTCAACTATCAATCATTTGCAAGTATGAACTTATCCATGTCTATTCCTATAAGAAAATCTCTTGAGAGGTGATCACCACATTGTTACAAGTGGGGATTTGCAAGCATTGAGAAAGACCATTTGGAATGAGGATTGCCAAAATTGGATTGTCGTTCACTAGAGATGTTTTTGAAACTGTTTCAAACTTATTATTATCACAAAAAGTAGCACCACGAGATTTGGCTATGTCGATCTCTATTTTTTTCTAACATGGGGTTATCCCTCAAGTTGTGGGACTTGTGAACTTGAGATAACCCTCCAAAGAAGGTCGATTCCTCTTCCTAATCTAATGTTAAACTACTCCTACTCCTAGAAAGGAAAATGTAGCTAACTAATCCTAAACTAACCATGTCAAGGGACTAGGGAGAGAGATAGAGGGTTAGAAAGATGCATGGAAGGGAAATCCTAAGATAAAAGGTGGTGATAGCACCAAAAAAGGGGTGAGAGACACTCTAGTGAGGGAGAAAGAGAAAGAAATGAAGAAGGGAGAGGCCAGACATAAGTGACACAAACCTAAAGCTTCATTTACCATCTGTTCTCACATGAAACACAACAAAAATTAAATAGCAAGGAGAAATACATGCACAACACAATGTAATAAGTAAAAGAGAGGCAAGGTTGCAACTAAAATAAGAAAGGATAGATAAATGTGTCACAAAACAAGCTTTATTACAATAAAAGTATATACAGACCATTACAATTGCAGAGGAAGGCACAAAGCACATTTCCAAGCCCAAAATGAAGGTTTGATGGCTCACAACTGCTTTGGAACAAATTTTACAGAGTTCCATTACAATTTTTGAATGTCCATCCTTTCAAAATGAAATATTTTTACAATGTATAACTCGAATGAAAGAGAATGAGGAAGGAGAAGAGGGAAAAGAAAAGGGGAATGACTTTTCTAGACTTCAACCACAAACAATTTGCATTAAAATCCTATACAAATCACATGGGAACCTTACAGAGCCATCATTCAATTTATTTCATCTTGCAGAAGCAAATGAAGCCATGCCTTATCAATTTTAGTGGTTGAGCTACCTGATTTGATCATTTGCATGCCCAAAATTTTACCTTTGAAATCCATGTTTACACTTTTGACTTGCCAAAAACCAGCAAAATCAGATTTTGATGATTTCAAATTAAAGGTCTCAATGAGATCTTTCCAACGATATAAGATTTGTCTTATTTGGAGCTCGGTATCAAAAGATACACTTGAAGATTTGTATGTCGGGAGGTATAGAAATCGACACATGGAAGCCTCTAATTGATCGGGACATTGACCTCTCACAACGTTTACTTGCTTCACCTTTTGCCAAGTGTTGGTCTCCCATTGGTTTGCAATATTGAGCTTTACTTCATTTTCTACCATCTATCCTTATCTTTTACCTTTTCAGTGTCAGTTTTATGAAAATACGGGCCAATAAAAATTTGCCACGTTCCTTCGAGATGTCAAACTATCCTTTTCCTTTGTTAGTCTCCGTGAAATGTGGTTTCCCCAACCTGCATGAAAACCTCATTTTTGTGTTTCATCCCAAATCATAATAAATTTATATTTCTCGTGTTTCTTGATGGATGTTTCTTTTTGTAATCTTGTGCTATATTTTGAACTTTGTAAATCATCTTCACAATATTTTGAACTCTAGCATGGTGAGCACAATAAACAAGGTTGGCCATCATCTCGGGCATAAGTTATAAATGATAGTTTGCAGTAAACAATTCCAAGATAGGTTACATGTTAGATATAATTTTTATATAAAATTGAAAGTGATAGTGTGACATGCAATGTACCTTTTCATCATTGATTCTATTAACAATATATTTTTCATAACTATTAATTCACAACCACCTAATTATGGGTCGATATTTATAATGCACTCATCAAATTGGTCTTCTAATTGTGTTTGCATCCGACTTAGCATTCAATTACTACTAGTTACTTTTTGCATTGTCAATAAAATAAGAATAGAAATTGATAATGCATTGTCAAGAAAATAAGATTAGAAATAAATATAATAAGTAACATAAAAATAATTTATAAAGTATCATTCAAGAACTTTCTGGATAAATTTTTGTGTCATTGTGTACAACATGGAAATAGTGCGAAAAATATCACCATCAATTATAACATGCTTCTTTGTAACCATGTGCATGTCTTTCTTTAGGATTTTTCACCATGGACAAAATTCAATTCCCATAACTGAAACTTTATTATTGCATTCCAGTCTTATTATAGCCATATAATCATGTCATTCATATAATTTTTCTTTGACATCCCTATCTTTAAGCATGTTAATTACATTGGCGAGTAATGGTAATCGATTCATTATGTTCTCTGGATCTACAAGATCACCAACATGGGCTTAAACTTGTTTATACTCCTGTAGACACCTAAAATTATCACCGCAAATCCCGTGTCTACATCCGCTAGCACACCTTCACTATCACATAACTATCATATCATCTATTAAATAAACCCTTATCCTAAGTCTTATTTCTCCCTCATCATATTTACTCCCTATAAAATTACACCCATAAAATCCTATTCTACCCCCTCTTAAACCACCCAATCCAATTACATACCAAAATAAAATAAGAACAAAATAGAATAAACACCTTTCCAACCATTTTATAACCTCTCACCCACATATCTCCCTTCACACACAAAATAATAAAGCAAAATGACTCATTTGGAGTTGGTTTTAACCAAACTCCACAATTGTTGGTGATTTTCTCGGATCACCGGTGATTCTATATAAACTAGTTTTAGATTCCCCTTTAAGAGGTTAGTCTATGCTTATTGCTCATTAATACTAGACATTGCATTTGGTTGTTACTGAGTCTCATCACGAGATCCTAAAGAACTTCATAGTGGCACTCAATCCTTCCACATGACATCCACAAATTCTTCATCAATTTTCAATCATCATTCAATGTTAGAAATCAACAATAGCAATCTTCCTACATCTACAATATTCATGTCTCTTATAATACCTTCTTTTCATATTTATTCATCAACATACACAAGGTAAGTGGTTTCCCTTACTTCATTATATTATTACACATCATTTACAAGCTTAAATCATCCTTATCAATATCCCTTTCAAGATCTTTTCCAATATGTTATCGACATGTACATTTACACAAGAATCACTAACTATTCCTATAATCACCGATGATTTCCTAGAATTGTTGATAGTTCCCAAAATCTCTAAAGGTTCTCTAGAATTACTTATGATTCCCAATAATCACCAATGATTCCTATCTATAAGGTTGTTTGACCCTAGTCTTTTCTTTAGACATTTAGATCCCATCATTTATTACCACTCTGCCTTTGCAGGTGTCTATCTAATCCTATCCAGCTCCTTTGAGTCATTACTTTATTAGTTATCCTAAATCCAACATATCACTTAGCGTTCCTTTGTGAACATATAGCCATCCTTTTCATTTCCCTTTGAGCCATTTTTTGATCCATAGACTCCCTCTAGATCGGTATCACCCCATCATCAAACCATCATATAGTCGTGGACCGTGTCGGTCCTTTTTTTTTGCACTATTGATTATATTGTCTATTTTTCATTTTGTCTCATCATTATCGATTTGTTTCTTAAATGCAAATTGAAATCCTTGTAATGAATTCTATTGACTTCCAGGGACTGGCCTTTTCCAGAAATAATCCTATCTTTTTGGAGTGTTTGTGCATTGCAAGTAGCCTATCCCATTAGAAATGATAATTTGTGCACCCACT
Source organism: Taxus wallichiana var. yunnanensis (assembly GCA_018340775.1). Classification (NCBI taxonomy): domain Eukaryota; kingdom Viridiplantae; phylum Streptophyta; class Pinopsida; order Cupressales; family Taxaceae; genus Taxus; species Taxus wallichiana. The sequence goes on along the minus strand of CM031240.1, from coordinate 422,333,216 downwards.
TGGATCTTTTAGCATCTATCATCCATCAGTTTCACCATCGTTCATTGTGGGTATCGGTAAACCCTGCCATCTTCCAAGGTCAATTAGTTTTTTTATTCCAGTTTATTAATTTAGAATAGGAAAGCAAAAACTCTCTAGTACAACTCCTTTTTACCATTAAATTTTTTTAGGCTTATGCAATAGATGAGACCATTATCTTACGGTAGCTCAAATCATACCTCACACATATGATTTCCTACATAATAATGGACATGACAATCAATAATAAGATGCAAATAACTTCATCAAAACTAAATCTAGTTTTTTACTCATATGAATCAACCATGAAAGATGCATATGTATTTACATCCTAAAATTTAACACCCATTATAACATGATATATTTGGTCCCAACCCATATTCATTTCCTTAACCTCTTTGGCCCACAAATTCATCTCCTCACAAATTGAGGTTGCATTAACCCCTTGAAGCACTCTATGAGTGTCAATGTGTTTTAAATATGTCAAGGTCTTATGGGACATGCTTGATTCAACAAACATTGATGCTAACTTATAAGGATTAAAGTCACTATGGATCTCATCCATAACAATTGATCAAATTTTTTCCAATAATTTATCAAAGTGCACAATCATGTCTTCCATTGTAAATTTTTCATCATAATTATTACTTATGTAGTACCCAATTGCACTAATAATGTCATTTTCATCCACATCATCAGTGAATTTCCTATAGAACCATGACCCTATGTCCCTAAATAATTCTTTTCCCTCCACCATTTTATGATAATGTCATCCTAATCCTTTCTTTAGGTTCATAAAGATTTTCATTTATCGCCCATTTTTTAGTTTCTATGCTCTTGATTCCTAGATCCTTCATTATATTAGATAACTTTTTTCATCACTTCCAAAATTGGATTCACCACCTTCAATTGTTACATCTAAATGTGCATCAATTGTAATTTTTCCTCATATTTTCTAAAAAATTGTTAATGGCCAACTTACTTTAGAGGAGCACCTATATTTATAGTCGGAAGACATATTGAAAGTGAAGTTTGATGGCCTATCATGTTTATTGTAGTTTGATGACCTATCATGAAGGGAATTTGATAGTATGACATGTTAAATGAAGTTTTATGTCCTATCATGGAAGGATTTTGATGGAATACCATGGTAAATTGATTTTTATGTCTTTTTTGTGAAGGGAGCCTTGTGTTGATTTTGAATGTCTTTAATTCCTTTCCATGAAATGAGTTTGATGGCTTTCATGTTGAATATAGTTTAATTCCACATGCCATAAAGGAAGCATAAAATACAATTTGAGGTAGGTTGATGTGGTGTACTTTTGGAAGGGTTGAGTGTAATTCATATCAATTGCATTTTAATTTTTCATGTCATCGGGTGTTGAGAATTATTGTCAACCATTATATTGCAATTTGTTGATGCAAGTGAATTTTTTTCCTTTAGGTTTAGTGTAGTGTTGAAAAGTACTTTGATAAAATCAAGGAAGATGAACAATTCCATTTTCCTTTTTATGTCATCGTCGTCTTCACAAAATAATATGTGATGCATGTTGGTTTGTAGAATTTTCCATTGTAGATAAATTCTAGAAAATAAATTAAACTAAATTATAAGGGAAATTCAATATAAATATATATGATGATAGGTTAACTCAATCATATGATACATACTTGATTGAATATAAATGTAATTAAATCTAATTTCAGAGTAACTACTATAACTAATGATATAAAAATGATAAATTTATAGTAATGGATAATCAATAACATGAAACCCTAAGCAAAAGGGAGAGAGAGAGAGAGAGAGAGAGAGACTTAGCTGATTTCACACAATCTGGAGATGATCTTGGTAGAGGAACTACTTGAAAAATACTATAAGCGAGTGTCATAAAGGCTTGGTGAAGATGCTGGAACTCAAAAATGTGTAGGATGAAGTGCCCATTATAGGACAGAGCATCCAGTGCTGTAGTGATCGATCTGGGTGCTAGTGTACGATCAATTGTTTAAGTTTTGTCCATTTATGTGTAAGAGAAGATTTATTGTTAGCTTCATTTTTCACTCCAGTTTTAATATACTATCGTTGATTGTACCTATAACCTACAAAGAGGTATACCTAGATGCACATTCCCACAAAAACATGAATAATGTGGACTAAGACTGACCCCGGTGGTCACCTAGAGAGTGAACTTAGTACCGATATCTATGCTACATTTCAGACTCCATGTAGTTTTGTGTGAATGTGTGTGTAATGATGCCCTAGGATGCCCTTATGCATGTTGCATAGTGATAGTGGGTTAGATATAGAATGTGTGTGATGGAATAAACTAATCTTCCCCCTCCTATGATGTATATGCAGAATGATGCATCCTTTGTCCCTTGTATGATTATGTTAAATGGATGCCTTTGAAGTGTTATTGTGCCTTTGAATGCAATCTTAGGTGATGATAGGTAATGCTTAGTGTTTGGCCCCTTATTTGAGAGCTATAACTATGTATATATATGATTCCATTGTTTTAATTTTGTAAAAGATGACCCAAAAGTAAAAGAAACCCAAAAGAGTAAGAAGGAAGAAAATAATGTCAGGAGCACACCGAAGGGATAGGACTTCATGGGTGCTTCTGTCCTCAATTGGTGCTAGTGTCTAAGGCCATAAAATATAAATCATTTTAATACCGACAGAGCTCTCGGGTGTGTAAGGTTAACAAAAGTATAAGAAAAAATTAAAATGCCCAAAAGGCATTGTCAATTACTAGTTTTCTTGTTTATGGATCATGTATATGTTAGTATGCTCTATGAGCTATAAATGTACCCAAGTGTATATATTTGTGTCTAAATTTTTCCCCAATTATGTTTTTGAGTGAATACTTGATAGCATAAAGTAGATAGAATATGTGGTACCTTGTGATATTGTAGAGAAGAGTGTAATTGATAGCGTGCCAAGTGGAAAAGTGACCGTAATGTGAAGCATGGAAACTATGAAGGGGAGGTAGACCCTAGGGGTGAAGCGTATGTGTAGGAGTGTGTTTTTGGAGCTTTTTTGTTGATTTAAGTTGCTTCTTTTTGTTTATAAGGACGGACTGCAAAATGCAAAAGAAGAGCAAGAAATTAGTCAAAGTAACATATATGAAAAATTGAATTAACATGTCCATAAGTAATTAAAAGTATTAAATTATGTAAAAGGAAAGTATGCACTTGATGTATAAGGGAGTAAAAGATAGAAAATTGTCCCGATTTTCTTAGACATGTTCTTGAATATTTTGTTGAATGGTGAGGTTTTTTTGCGATCTCACTTCAAGAGAGAGTTTTTAGGCGATCTCACGCCAAGGATGAGTTTTTGGCGATCCCATGCCAAGGATAAGGTTTTTTGGTGATCTCATGCCAAGAGAAGAGTGTTGGAGAGAGGTCTATTTTACTCTTCATCTATGATGCTTCCCAAATAAGTTCCACTAGAGATGGCACATCACTGTATGTAACTATTTGCAGCTGAATGTAAACTTAATGTAAATTAGATTCTGAAACTAGATTCAAGTGACTTCTATTGTATAATTGTGATGTGAACTACTAGAAAATGTGATGAACTGAGAAACTGTTTATTTTTTCCTCCAGGACACAAGCACCTGGTGGGACACAGGTGCCCAACATTCCTGTATATTCTGGGAGCTAGTGTCTGCTCTTTATTTATGACCCAAGTCTTATTCTCGGCCATTATGTGACTATGAATTGCTTCCAATTCTGTTTTTTTCTACTCGATATGTAAATGTGTGTTGTTGTAAGGGTTATTTTCTCACTTGAATGATACCCCTCGTTTGGGCTGCATGCAAAAAAAAAACTAGGAGAAGGTGGATAATAGATTCTTACGGGGGTAGGGATGTGCATAGTGGAAACCAAGGCAAATATAAGCAAGATGGGCTAGGAACAAGTGTTATGGTAATAATAGAAAGTAATGTAACAAGCACCTATGAAGACAAGATGTGCTTTGTGAAAAGTTGGTTTCATACATGGGACATCACCCACAATGCCACAATACAATCAAGAACAAAGCATCCATAATAAAACAATGAGAAAGTATAACATAGGGCTTAGTCCACAAATAGTAGCAAATAATAGTAAACAATAGAAAGAAAAATGTGATAGATAACCATGGTTGTATGTAATCCTACAAGACAAATTCTACACATGAAGCACATGTTAGCATGTTAGAGAGATAAATAGTATGTCAAAGCATGTAGAGATCAGTGAAAGGTAAAGTGATAGTAATGAGAAGTAGTAAATAATGCAACAATAGAACCTGTGATGTGTAGAGTGTGAGAGTAGTAAAGGTAGATGCCCCCAGGAGCCTTGGTGGGACTGGTAAAGAGAAGTTTCGAGCATCATGCATTGTGTATGAATCTGTGAAAGGTATTGCATTCACCTCAAGATACCAAGTGAACATGCATGTGTATATATAAAAATATAATGACATACTAAGTATCCAACTAGCATAGGAAACAAAGTGTAACATGTAAGTAGAATAAGATAACAAGAGTAAATGCAACCAAGATATGTAAATGATGTGCGAGTTTGATGGTTTGTTATGATTTTCAAGGTGGTAAAGAGGAGGATCCATGTTTCCTCCAGAAGATGTGTATGAGATGAGGTTCATTAATAAATGCTACCTCAATAGTCAAGAATGAACCATAGAACAAGAGTGCATCATTGGGAAATGATGGTATAATGTGTATACCAAAGATGTGAGAGTGTTGAGAAATATTTTTGTGAAGCATAAAGCATATAGTAAAGAGTAGGTGATGTGAGGTTCATTTGATAATTGGACCCTCAACAGTTGAGTATGAACTGTGGAACTAGAGTACGTCATCGGGTAATGATGATAAATTATGTGAACCAATGATGTGGTGATGATCGAAATATAGGCATGAAATGCATAACAAGAGAGAGTAGTAGATGTATAATTAAGTATTGAGCTCAAAGTGTAGTAAGAGTGAGGTTCATATATGAAGTGTGTCCTCAACGGTCAAGTGTGAACCATAACACTAGAATGCATCATCGAGTAATGATGGTATAACATGTGTGCAAAATATGTAATATTTCTTATAAAGATAGACATTAAGCGTAGAGCATGAGATGCAATAGAGAAATAATAAGTCAATAGTATATGTAGGTAATTGTGGATTATAACATGTGACTATGAGGGGGGAGTTCAATTCCCTCGAGTGTGCAAGTGATAGACATCTATGTGATGATGTGAGAAGGAGCATGCCACGAGAGGAGGATATTGAAATGTGTCATAAGAAAACATATGGTCATCACAATGTTAGGTGGGAGCTAGAGTATTGCCAAAGCATCATATTTTGGGCTTAATGAAGAAAATGCAAGTAGGTGACAGATCACAACTTGTGTGTCGGGAGAATTGGTTGTGCTTCGTTTTATGGTGGTTACTTATTTGGGATTGGTAAGATTGTAGATGAATCGATAGGAGGAGGTAATGGGGTAAGTGTTTTTAAGGTGGTTTCTTATTTATAATTCGTAACGTTGTAGAGGTCTTGATAAGAGGGGTATTGGGGTAAGTATTTTTAAAGGTGGTATGACACTGGGTTAGATAGGTGGCTCTTAACTTACCAGAGAAGGAACATTATCAATTATGGCATGATTCTCATTAGACATATAGGAGAGAATATTTAGGAGCCCAATGGTATTTGGTAATTAGAGATGAGCATGTAGGAGAATGTTGTGTAGTAAATTAAACAAAACCCTATTGCTCAAGGTGCCCAATTCTTCATTTTAAATCATAGAAACCATTTTCATGATGTTCATTAAGTATGTGATAATTACAAAAGGAGTGACCTTTGTATTTGGAAATCTAATAAGGAGAATAGTAATGAGTAGGTGGAAAATTGATCAACTTGTGATTGAGGATATAAGGAATAATATCATTTTGCTTAGTATCTATATCAAACTTGAGAGGTGCTCGTAGCGATAATACTTTAGATTCACTTGTATGAGAACATATACTAGACATGGGATTAGGATGAGGTGTAGGAGAAGAACTAGCATGGGCATGAAAATCATCCTTAAGATGTTGGATTTCATCTTAGAGGGATTTAATTTTGTTTTCCATAGCTTGAAATTTATCTTGAAAAACATAGTGTAAAGTTCAAATTGACTCTAAGATGGGTTGATTGATTGTGGTATCGGGACTGATAGGGTCATCAAAGAGACAATTAAAAATGCAACTTACTTGTCATGTGGCTTATTACAAGGGAGGTATATAGTGTCTAGGGATTTTGGATAACATATTTGCAAGGCGGATGTATTTGAAGTAATTGATACAACGAGACTTGAGGAGCCATGAAATAATATTTGATAGAATAGGAAAAATAAAGATCCAAGTGTTTGATGAGTGGGGTTCACCAAATGATCTAATATAAATTTAATTGTTATCACCAAAAAGTAGCACCCTAGGATTTTTGGTTATGGATCCCTACTTCTAGGTAATATTGGGTCATATCTCAAGCTATGGGACTTTCTTCTTGAGATAGACCTCTAGAGAAAGTTGGTTCTTCCTCCAAATCCTAGTGTAAAATAACTCTACTAAAATAAAACTATTGAATATCTCTATCCTATAATTTCTAAGGGACCAGAGAGATATAACATGCAAATAAAGGAAAACTACACTACATAGGTGATGCACCAAAATAATGGTATGAAAACAACTCCCCAATGTGTGAAAATAGAAGTAAAAATACACATTAGAGAGGGGGATAACAGTTCTCCACGGTCTAATAATAACATTATCATGCACACACAATATAATGAATCCTGCAAGAGCATAAGGTAGACACAATGCACCTACAATAAGAATGAAAGGGCAAGAAGAATGCAAACAAACACAAAGGAAATATATATCCACAAACATGCATCTATTGCTTCATTGATATGCACAGTTCAAACTTTTATGAATTAAAGGCCTAGATCACCATGCAAGGAGTCCACTATAAAGGCTTGTAGCACATTGGCTTCACAAAACAAAATGGGTAGAGTTTTTCTACTAAAATTATCCTTTATTAAACAATGAGATAATGCCCAAATTTATAGAAAATGGAAGTAAAGAAAAGGGTGCAAACAATCTCAAATATGACTCTTTGCATCAATTGAAAAGTACCCAAAGTGGGTGAAAATCATGATTTTAACTTACAAAATCCTCCCCATACTACCCATAACTTGCAGAAGTGGATAAATGGCCATCCATGCCCATTAATTGCACTTCCACCTATCATCCAGTTGCCCTTTTGAAAAAGGTTTGTTTTCTGCAAAATACACCTTGGAATCTTCATCAATCCCTATAATTTTTTAGTATTGTGTTTCAGACTTGGATCCATAATTCTAATGAGACCAATTTTGTTGAGAAATGCTCAATTATGTGTTTTTCATGTGACTGCATCTCCTTAGGGTTATGTTAAGCATCTCTTCTTCTTCATGGGATTGTGTAATAATTATGTTTGTTGAAATGCATTATTAAAAATATTTTCCCCTCTTTTAAATGTTTTGCATATCTTCTAGAATGAACTTGCATTATTATTTTTGTTGGGACCATCACTAGTTTTGTTTCTTTACGTAGGAGTGTTGTTTGTTTCAAAATTTTATATTTATCCAACTCCCGAAAGAAAGTTGGCTCCTCTTTCACACCGTAGAACCCTATGCGTCGAGCTGAGTACGTATTTCATCGGTACTTTGCCCATCTAGCCACCTTTCCATATTTCCTCCACTTTGCATCAGACCACAAATTAATGTTGAGTCCCCTTATGTCCCCATAAACATCGGGTCTTTATCTTGGGCATTGTGTTCACCCTAACAATGGTGCCACGTCGAGAACTCCCATCCATTGGACTATGGGTTCATTCCTCTTACGCATCGAGTCACCAAATCACCGACCTATCCCCTAGCTCTAGCTCCGCCTCACCTATCACCTTGCCCACCGAGTTACCTTTGTTTAGTGCCAAGTTACTAACCATTTTGGGCTTCATCATCCCACCACGACAATATGACCAACTTGGGTCATTGACCATGATGCATCCATGGTGCTTTGTGCCACATGGAGACTCTACACATATTTGGAGGCTCGGTATTTTCCTAACCCAATGAATCCCCACCAACAGCCATGTGGTGCCTGCGCGTCCGTAATGTTTTGACCCCCACTAATGCTTGCATGGCTAGACTCATCAAGTCATCTTGGCAAGTCAATATGCTTCCCTCACTCCGTGTTGAGAATTAGATCCCACCACTTCAACTCTACAACCGATTCATCCTTATCTCCTTGTCATCTCGAGTTAATTCCTCCTGGTCTTGATGGTGCACATTTAATCCGTGAGAGTCATCCCTTCTACGAGCTCAACTATCCGCATGAGGTCTTACGAAAGAGCTTGGTGGATTATTAGGAGCTCGGTGCTTTACTATATGGGCTTAGTTCCTTAATGGAAATCCCCTAATCACTCGTAGAGATTTACATTCATCGATTCTTCCCCTTGTCATTCATTGCACTTTGACTCATGCATCTCGATCTAGATTGTGCTCTTGGGTTGTTTCTACATCACATGGGCTCAGTCTCATCCCTACAATTTGCTTGATGGGATGGGCTCATTCCAAACAAACAACTCACCTATTCCACATGAATTATCTTAGTCCACATGTTAATTTGCATGTACCTTGAGTGGCTTGGGGTAGAGCTCGGTTATGAGATCGATGGCCCCCTTCATTACGGTACTTTGGTGTAGTTTTCATAGCTCGATGGGGACTTCAAAGTAGCTCACCCTATAATCAGTTTGGTTAACCCAAGAGCTTGACCCCTTTACAAAAACTCATCCATCAACCACACCAAACTCAAGCTTGGGTTTCCTTCATTAGACATGAGTTCAACTCAACTTCTTTAACATATGGCTTGATGCCACTTGATGATGCATAACTCGGTACTCATGCTAAACATCTCGGTGAGATAAGAAGTAGCTCAATCTTCTTTGTGAGGGCCATAGTGCAATTTTCCTAAATCCTTGAAGTCCCTCCATTGGTTATCAACCTGATGAATCTCTGTAGCACCATGAAATGTGTGGACACTAGATTTTACCATTTAGTACCGCAAGTGGGCCTTCGTGTTGGTCTCCCAATTAGATAAAACTTTGATATTTAATAAAGACCAAGAAGAGGAAAAATTTCCTCTTACAGCCTTCAACTCCTTCAATGACTACTAGAACACTAAAGTAATCATGTTTCTCATGAGATCCACCTATTACAAGCCTACTTTGTTATCCAAATTTTCACTAGAGGACGAAGATTGATAACAATTTGGAGACTTGCGGGGCCGTTTTTCTACTAAATAGAGTATGACCAGTTGCCTGTAACTATACATTAGGTAAGGATTCTACATAATTCTCATGAAAACTTGACCTCAAAACATTTGGAGTGTTGTTTCTTGCTTCCTGAACTGTCCTTCATTGCTTGCATTCTTAACTCTCATAAGAAAATCTAGGAATTTATTTTGTGAGAGTATAAAAATTGTTGCCAATCAAGAATTTCACCTATTCCCAACAACTGTGATCCATTAAGGTTGAATAATGAAACCCCTACAACTGTTGCCTAAACATCTTATTTCTTGATTTGGGGAAACCAAGAAACTCAACAGTAGCAGAAGAAGAAAGCAATGATACATTTTAAATTTTTTCCGTAGCTTGATCTTACTTTCTTTGTATTTGGGCTTTTACAAGCTAGAAATTGTTGTTTGTGACCTTGAGTGTCTCTACTGCAATTTATTTTATAAAAGCATGATGAACTATATACAAGGCACACACTAGAAGCAATAGGACATGTGCACCAACACTTAGGAAAACTAAAAACTAATCTACAACAATACAATGTGCATAAGCACTTAGAGGAATGAAAATCCTAAACTAATATGTACAAGGGTGAGAGATATTCCTTCTAGTAGTAATGTTTGAGGTAGATTCCATTGACCAAAATCTGCAGTTCTTCACCATTCAACTTAGCCATTTGGAAGGCATTGCTACTTTTGCATTCAGTGATCATGTACGGGCCACTCCATATTGCATCAAATTTGGAATGCCTGCTTGATTTTGCTCTATCAACATCCCACTTTAGTACCAAATATCCTTCTTGGAATACCCTTTTCTTTTCTTTCTTTTCAAAGCTCCTCTTGATTAATGTATGATCCTTTTCCATGGTTTGTATTCCATGTTATCTTGTCTCTTTCAACTCCATCAGCTCTACGTACCTGATTTCTATGGGTTCAAACTCATCTAATTCCAGCTGCTTCATGAGTTCCAATGTCACCAACTCAAGTGATATGGGTGGAACTACTTCTTTTCCATAGACAAGCTTATAGGAAGAGCTCCTGTCAACCTCTTGGGTGTTATCCTATCATCCCATAAGGCATATTTGAGCTTCATGTGCTATGTTCTCTGATTCTCATCAATATTTATTCTTATGATTCTCAACATGTTCTTGTTCGTGAATTCTACTTGGCCATTACCCTTGGGGTAATAATTAGAAGAAGTGTTGAGATAAATTTTGTTTCTAATAGCCCATTATGTAATCTTTGTGTGAAGAAATGCCAATGTATTATCTGATATGATAGTGGCAGGGACTCCAAACCTAGTGAGGATCCCCTCGTAGAAATCCAAGATGTTGGATTCATTTTCCTTTTTGAGTGCAACCACTTCAGTCCACTTAATGAAGTAATCCATTTCCATTAAAATCCACTTGTGGCCTTGGCTCAAGTTTGGATTAACAACTCCAATGAATTCCAATCCCCATTGCATGAATGGTTGATCTACTAAAATGGGATGAAGGGGCAGCGCTGCTAACTTTTCTTTCCCTATGAAAAATTCACATTTTTGCACCTCTTGATCCATGAGTTGCAATCATTAAACACTATGGGCCAATAGTAACCAGCTTTCATGATTTTGAGAGATATTATTCATGGAGCAAAGTTTCATCCCACTTTTTCATCATGAAACTCATGAAATACCTTCTCAATTTGATTTGTTGGTACACACCTTAATAATACCCCATTCACATCCTTCATGAACAATATGCCATCAATGAAAATATAGGTAATGGACTATAATCTGAAATATCTTGTTTAGCTTCATTCCAATCCAAAGGGCACAAACCTGTTTGGAGATAATTCATCATGTCCTAAGTCTAACATGACATAGGTGTATCTTTTTTATTGTTCTTGATCATTTTGTAGTACTAGAACAGCTTCTTCTATACTCACTGAATCAGCACATTGTTTGGGAGCAAACTGCTCGCGCAATCCCTTGCCACAAACCATATTTTTCACTTTGATCTCAATGTCATATTCCATCACACGAGTGATCCAACCTGCTCTTTTCTCATTCAAATATTTGTTCGAAGAAATTCTTTGACCCCAGCATGAGATACCAGCAATTGGATTTTGTTGTTCGAGACCAAATTTTGAACTTCTTCAAGCTCCTAATAACAGAAAGAACATGTTTTTCAATGAAAGAATACCTTACTTAATAATCTTCCAAGATCTGACTAAAGAATGTTATGGGCTGCTCTGAATCTTCCTTATTCAAATGTACTAAGATAGATAAGATTGTGTCTAATCCTCCAAAATTTTACAGTATGAAGTCCTTGGAGAAATTTGGATTAATAAGAGTTGGGGCTTGAGATATTACTCCTTGATGGCCTCAAAACTCTCCTTACCTTCTAGCTTCCCACTTGAATGCAAGGATCTTCTTCAACATCATGGTCAATGGCTTCACAAGAGTGCCAAGATCAGGCACAAATCTACAAAAAAAATTAATTCTCCCCAAGAATATTTTGAGGGATTTCTTATGGTTTGGAAATGGAAGAGTTCTGATAGCTTCAACTCTTTCAGGATCAATGGTCAATCCTTCTTTCAAAACAATATGGCCTAGAAAATTTCCTTCATGTGCTAAGAATATACACTTTTTGGATTCAAAGACACTCTAAATCTTCTACATCTTTGAAATACTTTCTTGAGATGAAAGAGATGGTCTACAACATTTTTTTAGAACACAAAGGTGATGTCATCGGGATAAACCAAACTATCTTGTTGATCATCCTTTTGAATGTCATATCCATTTTTGCTAAAATGTAGCTCCGACATTTGACAATCTAAATGGTATCTTCCTATAAGCATTTGTGCCCCATTTTGTAGTGAAGGTTTTCTTGAACTAATCTTCTTCCTTCACCATTATTTGATTATAGCATGAGTAGCCATCTAGCAATGAAAACCTTTTGGAACTAGCTACAACCTATAATATTTTCTCCATTGATGGGAGTGGATAATGGTCTTTGAGTGAAGATCTATTCAAATCATTGAATTTCACACATAATTTGATTTCTCCATTCATTTTTCTCACCGAACCAAGTTTTCAACCCTTATTGATGCTTAATTGGAAATATGATGTTGGCCTCAATCAACTTGTTCAATTCTTTCCTCATGAGAGGTTCAATGTGAGGATTCAACAACCTTTAATTTTTCCCGATGGGCTTGGAATCCATCTCGATAGTATATTGACCTAACTTTTGATTGAAACCTCTCAAATATTTGTAATTCCAGGAAAATACATCGAAACTCTTGACAAAGTTGAAAAAAATAAGATTTCTCTTGCTAAGTACTCACCTTGCCAATCTGTAATACCTTGTCTTCATCTACTGAGATAGGCTCTGAATCCTTTCCCTTTACCTGAATGTTTTCCTTCTCTTTCTAGAACTGTTCATTTGGGTTGAAGATTGATTCTAAAGTCACCAATCCTTTAGGAATCTTGTTGGTTCTTAGCTGCACCACTTGGTTGCCATATTATTGCTTGCTAGTTTATCTTGATTATTTGCAAAGAACTCATCTTCATCTTACAAGAAGCGATGATTTTCTCATCATTTTCAAAAACTTTCCAGCTTGAATTGTTTTTTGGGACAGTTGGTCTGACATCACCCTTATATGAGGTTGAACTTTATCTCTCTTAATGCTTTCAACAACATCAAATGCTGCCCCAATATCTGCAAGCTTGTCCACTTGCATCATTCTTCTTCCTCGGGATGGAATTGATGTTGAAGGATTCAAAAATTAAATTAGATCCCATACCCGATTCTTGTAATTTTTTAATCATTCTTAGCACCATTTTGTCCTCTAAACTGATTCACAATCATCTCATTATCTCCAAAAACTTGCAAGTTTTTAATACCCCTTTTTCTTACCCAATGCAATCCATGAATCAAAGCTTCATACTCAGTTGTGTTATTTGAGCAAGCAAATTAAAAGTGGAAAGTTGAGTGATATTTGACACCTTGAGGTGACACAAGCATTTCCCCCTCCAAAGCACCTTTCCTACTCCTTGAGCCATCAAAGAATAGTTTTCATACCTCATTATAGGCTTTGTGATCTAGCTTGGTGATGTTAGGGAGAAGTATATTCTCTTCATGCAAACAATAGAATCCTATCTCATCTTCTTCCATTTCCTTGTAAGGATCAAAAGCATGTATTTTTTTGGCCCAATCATCAAGAGTCAAGTCTGGAATTCCTCCAACCTTAGTATCTGCTTCATAAATACTTAGACAATCTTCTTGATTAAGTGTTAAGTAATTTACATTGACTAAACTTTGTGGACATGTGGCTTGATGTGAAAATTAGCAATTGGCTCAGATCTAATTATAGCCTTAGCTCCATACCTTGTTCTGAATAACATATGTGACCAATCAACAGACAAGTAGCCTTCAATTTTAGTAGTGAAGTCCTTGACAAGCATAGAGCAAAGAGTGGTGAAAATTCAATGATGGAAACATCTTACAAAACTTCCAAATTAGGACAAGCATGCAATGTGAGGTTTAATCAGTTGATTACTCCAACTTTGGTTATTATTGTCCTATCTAATTTCACCACACCTCTAGAAATGAATTCATATTGAAGACCCAATTGATCAACTATTTGTTTTGGCATTATGGAGCTACTTGCTCCCAAATCAATCATGCAATTATGCACCAACTTATCCCCAATGATTAATGAGATAAAGAATGGTGGTCGCTTCAAAATTTTACCTTGTTGACCTCCTGGAGCTCCTTGTGGGGCTACATTAGTGAGAAATTTTTCTTGATTTTTGGATGAATGGTTTGATATGGACAAGTTTCCATAAGCATCTTCGTAAGACCTCTTTGGCCTGGGATAGCTAATGACTCCCACATTGAAATGTTCACATTTGTTTTCTTCATTTACTCAATGATATTGAATGGGAGGAGGTATCCTTTTATTGTCATTTTCTTTACACGATCTTCTCTTGCACGTGTGGTGTTACAACTGGTATATGGGCTGGTCTAGAAGGTGGTTTGGGTTGACTTTGCACATTCGGGACTGCACTTTGACTACTAACACCTTGTGGAGTGATAGAGGGTTGTGAAGTGCTTGAATTGGATGACTTCCCTTCTTCAATATTCCTCTTCTTGGACCATGTATTAGCTGCTACACCTTGATTGGAAACTTGATTCATGCCACAAAAATATTCAACTTTCCAATTGATGTGAGGCCTCATTTGGAGGTGTTTCTTGAGGAGCTTCCTCTGCTGCTTTTATTCTCGTTTGTCTCTTGTTCCACAACCATTGTTTTCACCATAAGATCTTGATTCAAGGAACCATTGAAACATATTGACTAGTTATGAGGTTGATTGCATGGGAAGTACCAATCATATTCTTGTGCCATGTTATTTTGAACTAGGACTAAGGCTCTAGATGTGGATACAACATTAGGATTATAAGGCTAAAATGGTCTATTAGTAGGGGGTTTTACTTGGTTCTAATTTGCAGCTTGCACATGTGGTCTATTAGGATAATATGTAGGTCTATTGGGTTGGGTTTGAGGCTGATATGACATGAAATTTTGAGCCTGCTGCCTCTTAATTGTCACCAACTCATTGCCTAAGTTTTGCAATTGTTTCATGACCTCTTGGAGCTCATTTGAAGTGCTAGAAGATGAGGTAGAAGCCTCAGTAGAACTCTAATTTTTGGAGTAGGAATAGGGGCTAATGTAGGTGTTTGGCTAATGCTTGGACCTCCTAATTATACATAAAGAGGCATGGGTGGCCTAGGTGTAAGTTTACCAGCTTGAATGAGGTAATTTTCAGCTCTAATAGCAATATTATAAGATGTGGGTAAAGTTGTACCTCCCATGGATTGAATCATCATGGAAATATAAAAATTTAAGGCCTTAAGGAAGTATAGGAAAGCACCTTCAGTTGTTGGTATCACAGCCAATGGGATCTTATCCCACATCCTTTGAAATCTGAAGTTGAAATCGCCATTTTCTCATTAGGAGCCCTTTTAATTGTTTTCAATTGTTCCAATAAAGACATATTATCTCCCTTTTCCCCAAATTGATTGTAGAGAGAAATGCACAAATGGTTCTAATTATGGATAGACCCTATTGTTAAGCTCCTAAACCATTGCAAGGATTTACCCTTTAAGGAAGATGCCAACAATTTAACCACAACATCCATTTCAGCAATCTCTTGAATTGCACATGACATTTGCAATGTCTTGGATATGGTCAATTGGGATATTATGGTTTTCCCCAATGAAATAAGAAATGTTCTTTAATTCCACAACTGGGATTGGATTTTGATCCATAGGGATCTAGAAAAACACACCACTTCATCAATTCCATCAGCACCAAGAAAGAGAATTGAAGAAAATGAAGAAAAATGAGGTAAACAGAGGTTCTGGACATAACCGCCGCTCTATGCAGAGCGGTAGTTGTAAAACCACCACACCGTAGGGTCGTGGTCCTATAACCACCACCTAGTAGGGGTGGCATTCTTGAAACCATCAATCTACGTGGGCGCGTGGTCCTGACACTTTTAAGTAGAAAAGAGAAATGAAGTGTGAATGGATGCAAATTTGAATTGTTTGACCTTGTCTCTTCCCTACCTCAACCTTTCCCATTCTCCAGTGCATAGGAGCACTTGGGAGAGGCTATAAATTCATGGTAGGAGCAAGATAATGGGAATTCGAGAGATCCAAAGAGATCAAAAGAGCAAAGGTTTAAGTTTAATGAGAGCAAGTGAGCAAGATCTTCAAGTGCTAGAGTGGAATTGTAGGAGCTATTGGTACCTAAATTTGTTCTCCTTTTCGATCTGAGCATCAAAGATATGGAATGAAGCTTGAAGATGGATATATCATGATGTACGTCATTTTGTATCTGGGGATGTGATCTGTGGCACTTAGATTTTTGGAGAGATGGATAGCACTCAAATAGGACTTGATCTTGTCCTAACTATTTTAGGTTGTGCCTTTCAACCAAGGTAAGAGAACCTATTTTGTAACCCTAAAATGGTGAAGGAGATGAAGATATCCCTCAATTTGTGTAAATAGTATGAAAATGGCCTTGAGAAAACATGATCAATTTCCCATTATTCAAACTCAATAGAGTTGTCACTACTAAATGATGGAAATGCTTTCAAGACAAGGCAAGGGTTACTGAAGACATTGTATGATCTTGATTTTCTTTGTGCATTTTTGTAAATGGATTGTATTCTTTTGTTGACACACAATGCAATGCAGGGGTATTATAGGTAGGATTGGTTTGTTTGAATGAAATTTTGGTGGGAGATTTTAGACAAGACTAACCAGAATTTTGCCAAATTCTTTGAGGACCTTTGCAAAAAGCTTGTAAGACCTAAAAAAGCAGAATGCTTCAAAGGGTTAAATTAATCCTTCAACCAAGATATGTGCACCAAATGGAGGCCCAATTTCACTCTTCCACAAAATCTTTGACAACCTACCACAAAATCTTGAAGCAGATGAACCAACAAAGCATCCAGAAATCTCTATTTTATCATGACCTAAGGTGCACCCAAAGGTTTACAAACAATCTCTGAATTCAAGGAAGGTAAAGTGATTTTAAATTTTTTTATCTCTTTATTAGATGAAAGCTCTTCTGAATGTGAGATTGCAAATTCCACTAAACTATCAACAAGAAATGAGGCCATACTATCAACAAGAAATGAGACCATGTATGATCAAGAGAGATTTTAAACACAAGACTACAATAGGAGCAAGAAACACAAATTGAAAACATTTTGAAACATAAGTGTATGCAAATTTTGCCAAGAGACAACACAAAATAATCCAGAATGACCAAATTTATTAGTAGGGGAATGTTATAAGAACAATCTCAGAGCTTGTTGATGGCTTTACAAATGAAACCAACTCAACATGATACAAATATGATGCAAAAAGGAATTAGAAATGGTTCTCAGGTGGTTTCCAAAAGAATGGGCTTTTTCCCAGATTTTCCTATGAAATTCTAAGTTTCTTCGACCATTTGCATGACAAATTCATGCAATATATAACTTTTCATTACAATTGATCCTTTGCCTCTCAAATCTTCCCTCCAAAAGTGGAATATTCGGAGCACCTTTACTTTGCAATATTTTTGGAAAATGACATCTAACAGACTTGCAAAAAGTTTCCAGTTGTTCTTTCAAAAGGTGAATCATTACAAAACTTTCATCATTATCCATTGTGGAGGCATGTTTTTCATCCTCAAAGAATGCAGAACCCTTTTATTTCATTATTTCATCCTTATCCCTCCAAAATTTAACTCTGCAACTTATTGATTTGATATTTCACGTGTTGGACGAGCTAGGGAAAAAAATCATTTCAAAAACATCTTTGATCTTCAAATTGATCCTTAAAACCAATTGCATTGGTTCTTGCAAGCACAAATGATACGAATTCACCAAAAATTTGATGAAAATTGATGCAAAATTCGCATCTCCAAGCTTCTTGGAGCTCAAATGGCGGCCAAACTGAAAAACACACAGTTACCGTTGATTTTCCTTTCTCCCTTCAATCTAAGCCCTCCATGTGTCACAATGTGATTGGAAATGGATTTGGGATCACCTTTTGACTTTTTAACACTTTTTGAAAAAAGTAAAATTTTGACATTTTTCTCCACCGTTGAGATTTGGCACTGACACGTGTCCCAAAGGGGGCCCCATTGGAATTGCAGCTCAATTTTACACATTTCCACCCTTTTTGGAAAAAAAGAAAAATTTTCTCATTTTTTCCCATGGACCCACGCCTCTGATTCCATCCCTTCCACGTGTCGGTCACTGATTCATCGTGGGGTCATGCTTCAAATTATCACTCTAACTTATTTTGTTAAAAGGGAAAAAATTTCCTTTTTCCTCCGGTAACCTGCACTCCCTCTACCCCTGCCACGTGTCTCCCTATGATTCACTGAGGATCTAGTGGGCTCATTTCATATTTTAACTCCTTTTTCGCCAAGGGAAATTTTCCCACTTTTCTTCCACCGACCCACCTTGTGCTTTGCTTTGACGCCACATGTCCACTACTGACTTGATGCAGGCCTGCGCCCTTTTCACAACTTTCGTCCCTTTTCACCAAAAGGCAAAATTCTTCCAAGTCCTCTGCCACTCCGCCTTGCATCCCGCCTGCCACGTGTCCTCCTCTGGGGCTGCGGGGCAACTTGCAACTTTTTCCAAGGCACAAAAACATTAAGTTTTTTAGAGTAAACCCACCAATCCCCATCCAATTACAAACGGCCACATTGCTAATGAATGCGAGCTAGAAATTGATGGGAAAAGGACACCCGTATGACCATCAAAAAATGTAAAACCGCCAAAGACCTCAAAAATTAAAAAAATTCTTCGTGGTGAAGAATTTTTCGATCAAAAAAAAAATGGGAAGTGATTTTAGGCAATTTACGACCATGGAAAGGTATTTTTGAGGGAAAATATGCATAAAACGAACAATCATGAGCTCCAAAGGCCAAGAAAAGTGGAAAAAACGGCAGAGGCATTTGAAATGGGAAAAATTAGGGCACAAAATAGGGCATACATGTATATTTCCTTCAAATTGGGGCAAAACAATAAGTTTATGAGAATTTCAAGGCATTCAATCTAGATGGAAAAGTTGCAGACCACCAATTTGGGAGAAAAACATTTCAGAGCATGCAAACCAAAGGAAAAATTAGGTCAAAATGGTAGAGGATCAAAATGGGCACCAACAGAGCAAGGTGTAGAAACAGAGCAAGAAAGCATATGAAGGGAGAGGTTTACATTGTTGTCTCCATTTACTACTTCTTGTAATCTGTAATTTATATAATTGACCAATAAAAGTGGGAAGAAAGAGCATTTTTCCCTTCCTGACTGGTTTTCCTCCATTGGAGATTTTTAGGATAAAATTGTTGGTATTTGGAGTTGTTTCTCTTCTCTAAAATTTCCTTTCTATAACACTATATAATCAGTCACTAAAGCTATAATTTTTCAAGAAAATCTATCATTTTCCAAATTTAAAAGTAGAACAACATAATTTTGTGATTCATAGAATTCCAAAGTAGAATTTTACGGATCATATTTTTTGTATTAAGAGCAAGTGGACTGCTACCCATGAAATTGACATAGGGATTATGTGGTCCTTGAAGTTTCTATAGATGTTCTATTATAATTGGTCCGAGAAATCTAATTGATTGAATGAAAGGCCTACCAAGCGGAGGTGTTGATAATGTTCTATTCGGTGGAGATGGAGACCTTTGAGATCTTCTTCCCCTTCTCCCTTTACCTGGAGATAGTTGCAGATATTCAAAAACACCTTCTCTTTCTCTAGACCTCATTTGGATTGTTCTCATAAATTTGAAAAGCTTGGGCTGCTAAAACAGTGGATCCTACTCTTTCGAGTCACTAGATGTGTAATTTCAAAGCCTTTTACAAGGTTGAATGTTGCAACAAGAGCACGCCAAACTTATTGTAATAGAATGAAGACTTCTTATCCCATAGGGCATGCCAAAACTATTATCACCAAAAATTAGCACCACAGGATTTTTGTTATGGATCCCTACTGGTAACATTGGGTCATCTCTCAAGTTTGTGTGACTTATTGCTTGAGATAGACCTCCAAAAAAAGTTGGTTCTTCCTCCAAATCCTAGTGTAAACTAACTCTCTGAAAGAAAACTACTAAGTATCTCTATCCTATAATTTCTAAGGGACCAGTGAGAGAGAGATAACATGCAAATTAAGGAAAACTACACTACATAGGTGATGCACCAAAAGAAGGGTATGAAGACAACTCCCCAATTTGTGAAAATAGAATTAAAAATGCATATTAGAGAGGGGGATAACAGTTCTACATGGTTTAATAACAATATTCACAATAACATTCTCATGCACACACAATAATAATGAATCCTAACAAGATCATAAGGTAGACACAATGCACCTACAATAAGAATGAAGGGGAAAGAAGAATTCAAATAAACACAAGGGAATATATATCCACAAACTTGCATCTATTGTTTCATTGATATGCATAGTTCAAACTTTTATAAATGAAAGTCCTGGATCACCATGCAAAGAGTCCACTATAAAGGCCTGCAGCACATTAACTTCACAAAACAAAATGGGCATAGTTTTACTACTAAAATTATCCTCTCTTAAACAATCTGACAATACCCAAATTTATTAAAAAAAAGAAAGAAGGAAAGAAAAGGTGGAAAGAAATGTTGGATCTGAATCTTTGCATCAATTACAAAGTACCCAGAGTGGGTGGAAAGCATGATTATAGCTTACAAAATCCTCCCCATACTTCCCATAACTTACAGTAGTTGAGAAATGGCCATCCATGCCAATTAATTACACTTCCACCTATCATCCAACTACCTATAAAATACACCTTAAAATCTTCATAAATCCCCATATTTTTATTGTTGTGCATTGGGCTTGGAACCATTATTATAATGACACTAGTTTTGTGTAATTTCGTTGAGAAATGCTCAAGTTATGGGCTTTTGAGTGACTGCAGCTCCTTAGGGTTTTGTTAAGCATCTCTTCCTCTTCACAGGATTGTGCAATAAGTCTGTTTGGTGAAATGCATTATTGAAAATATTTTCCCCTCTTTTCAATGCTTTACATATCTTCTAGAATGATCTTGCATTAATTTTTTTGTGGGGCACATCACTAGTTTTATTGCTTTACGTGGGAGGTTATTTGTTTCAAAGTTTTATATTTATCCAGATTGGCTGAGTTGGATCCTCTCTCACACCATAGAACCCTGTGCATCAAGTTCCCCTTTCAATGTGTCAAGTTATCACGTATTTCATTGGTATTTTCCCCATTAGGACACCTTGCAATATTTCTTCCTCTTTTCACAATGCTTTGCATCGGACCACGAATTCATGTTGAGTCCCCTTATGTCCCCACAAATGTTGGGTCTCTGTCTTAGGTGTCATGCTCACCCTAACAATGGTGCCATGTCGAGAACTCCCATGCATTTGACCACGTGTTCATTCCTCTTACGTGCCGAGTCACCAACTCACTAACCTATCCCCTAGCTCCACTTGGGCTCACCTATTACCTCACCCATTGTGTTTCCTTTGTTTGGCACCGAGTTACTAACCATTTGGGGCTTCATCATCCTCTCATGGTAGTATAACCAACCCGATCCATTGACCATGACATGTCCATGATGCCTTATGTTACATAGAGAATCTACGCATATTTGGAGGCTCATTATTTTCCTAACCCAATGAAGTCGTGCCGAGAGACCACATGGCACCCCATGCGTCTATAATGTTCTAACCCTCACCAATCCACTCGCATGGCCGGACTCACCGAGTCGCTCGGCGAGTTGATCTACTTCTATCACTCGTGTTAAGCATTGGATCCCACCACTTCAACTCTGCAACCGAGTAGGCCCTATCTCCTTACCAACTCGAGTCAACGCCCTATTCTTGATGGTGCACATTCAATCCATGAGATTCATCCTTGACAAGCTCACTATCCATGTGGGGTCTTGTAAAAGAGCTTGGTGGATTCTTAGGAGCTTGGTGCTTTACTAGATGGGTTTGGTTCCTCAATGGCTGAGTCCCTTAATTGCTCGTAGATATCTCGCATTCATCGATTCATCCCCTTACCATTTGTTACACTCTAACACATGAAACTTGATCTTGATTGTGCTCTTGGATTTTTTATACATCAAATGGGCTCAATATCATGCTTGCAATTAGCTTAATGGGATGGGCCCATTCCACACAAACAACTCATCTGATCCACGTGAAGAAGCTCGGTCCATATGTTTATTTACATGTACCTTGAGTGGCTCATGATAGAGCTCAGTTATGAGCTCAATGGCCCCCTTCATTACGGTAGTTTAGTGTAATTTTCATAGCTCGATGGGGAATTCTTAGTAGCTCACCCTATAATCAGTTTAGTTAACCCAAGATCTTGACCCTTTACAACAACTTAGCCTTGTAGCACACTCGAAGTGGCTCGGGCTTCCCTTCATGGACATCGAGTTAAACTCAACTTCGTTGACATATGGATCAATGCCACCTTATGATGCATAACTCGGTACTCATGCTAAATATCTTAGTGAGCTAATAAGTAGCTTGGTATTCATTATGCGGGATATAGTGCAATTTTCCTAAATCCTTGAACTCCCTCCACATGTTATGAACCTGATGAATCTCTATAGCACCATGAAATGTGTGGACACTAAATTTTACCATTTAGTACCTCAAGTGGGCCCTAGTGTTTGTCTCCCAACTACATAAAAAATTTAGATTTAATGAAGACCAAGAAGAGGAAAAATTTCCTCTTGTAACATTCAAATCCTTCAAATATTGCTTGAACACTAAAGTAATCATGTTTCTCATGAGAGCCAACAGGTGCAAGCTTGCTCTATTATCCAAATTTTCACCGAGGGTAGAGATTGATAAAATTAAATTAAATCTAATTTTAGATTAACTATTTTGATTAATTATATACAAATGATAAATGTACAAAGAATGGACAATCAATAAGTAAGCAATAATATGTAACCATAACCAAGAGGGAGAGAGAGTGACTTAGCTGATTTTTCACAATTTGGAGATGACCTAGCTAGACGAACTTTTTAAAAGGGGAGGGCTATATACTATATATAGGTTGTATATCTATATATATTCGTTCGATCGATGACCGAGTTCCTACCCCCATAGAGCTATAAGTTGATGACTTAGCTGATTTCGCATAATATGGAGATGATCTAGCTAGATGAACTATTGAAAATTATTGTAAGCAAGTGTTGTCAAGGCTTAGTGAAGATTCTAGAACTCATAAATGTGTAGGATAGAAACACCCACAGGAGTATAGGATCACCCTAGTACTCTTGGTGATATGGGTGCCGCTTTCTATTCAAGTGCTCGTGTTTTGTCCTTTTTGTGTAGGAGGAGCTTCGTTGTTAGCTTCCTTTTATCACTCGATACCTAGATGCACATGCCCAAAAACCACATCAAATCTAAAAAATAAAGATACGAGAATGTGGAGTTAGACTGACCCCAATGGTCACCCAAAGAGTGAACTTAGTACCGAGCACTACATTACATTTTAGACTCCATGTAGTTTTGTGTGAATGTGTGTGTAATGATGCCCTTGTGCAAGTTTCACAGTGATAGTGGGATAGATCTATAATGTAACAATGTATAGAATGTGTGTGATGGAATAAAATGAACTTCCCCCTCCTATGTTGTGTATGCGAATGATGCAACCCTTGTCCCTTGTGTGAGTGTGCTAGATGGATGTCTTTAAAGTGATTTTGTGCCTTTGAATGCAAGCTTAGGTGATGATATGTAATTCTTAATGCTTGGCCCTTATTTGAGAGATATAACTATGTATATATATGATTCCCTTGTTTGAATTTCATAATTGACAACTAAAAGGTTGACCCAAAGTTGTAAAATATGACCCAAAAGTAAAAGAGACTTAAAATAGCAAGAAGGAAATAAAAAGGTCAAGAGTGCCCATAAGGGATAGGAGTGCTGAGATCTACTGCTTCTAAATGGGCGCTAGTGTCTAAGGCCATAAAAGATAAATCACTCAAATACTGATGGGGTTGTAGGGTGGGTAAGGTCAACAAAAGTATAAGAAACAAAGTAAAATGCCCAAAATACATTGTCAATTACTAGTTTTCTTGTTTAGGAATCATGTATATGTCAATATGTTATATGCCCTAGAAATGTACCCAAGTGTATAGATTTTGTCTAAACATACTTATTGTTGTATTAAAAATGCAAATTTAATTTAAAGGATCCTTTTACAATAATATGTAATTTTTTCAATTAAAATATAAACAAATCTCTTATAACTCATAGAGAAAACTTTCCATACCTATAATTATTTACATGAAAAACCTCTACACTAGAGAGGCTACTAGAGAAAATGTGGGAGTAGTTATAACAAGACCAACTACCAATAACCTCGCTTGGTCAACCTTTCCATAGTGATGGATAAGATGAAGACATAAGATGGGTACAATATTAGTCCACATAGGATACTTCTTCATGCCTTGGGTGTAGATATTTATACCAAAGTATCCCACTCCACAAAATGAAACTATGTAACAAAAAGATGAAAAAATATCTCTTTATTTGGGCCACAAAATAAGGACATTTCTATCACTACAAGGCTTTCTTTCCATCTTTTATGGTAATCCAAAAGTTACATTCACATACAACTATAAATAGCAATTTCTAAAACAAATTGAAATAACTATTTCCTTATCTACCTCTGACAAACCAGATTTCGGATTACTCTTGTGAATGTTAACTTAGTTCTCCACCACATGTTTGGATTACTCTGTTAGAAATGATAATGTGGCTATTTTCACCTTTATGAGAACATATAGTAACAATGTACTCGACGATCGGTGAATACTCGTTATATATTCACCCATCGAAAGACACACATGTCTGCATATGTATTCACCTACTAGCTAATATTTATATCTTTGTATGTATTATCCTACGGAAAACATAACCTCCCTTATAAGGGATGACCGAAAATCATATAATTCAACTAAAAAAATAAAAAAATAAAGATGATTAGTACAATATTTTTCAAAAGAGAGTTTCACAACATTTACCAAATGAATGACATATGTTGCATGTAAAGAAGTGAGGGGTTCCTTTTAATTGATTGAAGATATTTGTGATTCATGTGAAGCGAATGGATGAAACAATAAGCTAGATAACATGAAATAAAATTAAACTAATTATAAATATACTTATCATAAAAAAAAGCGAAAATTATAATTTACTGTCATATGTTCAATTCAATTTTTGAGAGGAAATATCATGTAATTTTGATATTTTGAGTTCTCTGTCATTTTATAAAAAGGGTCGATAAAGGGCATGACCAATGAATATATAACTAGGTTTAGGGTACCCACTTGTAATTTATGTTTTTTTGAAATATATACATGGAATTTTTCCATAATATCACCAGTTTATCTTCTTCCTCTATACATATCACATCGATAACTCGGCTCTCTCCATTTTCTCTTTGAAGGAGATGTTTTAGTATGAATTGTCATAATTTCGATAAAAGAGTAATTATGTCAATTAAAATCCATATAAGACTTTATTAGGGTGATTCTCCAATTGCTAAATTCTTCCTTTTTCTACAAGTCCCTTTTCATTCATGTTTCCTCTTTACCATTTCTTAAATAAATTCCCTTCTCTATAGGTCATCGGTTCCACAAATGTACAAATCAAGTAACTAATACATGATTTATTAAAATTAAATATAATATAAGGGCAATGTTGAACAAATAGATAAAAATGTAAATAAGAAAGATCAAGCAAAGGAAATGCAAGTAAGAGCAATAGATAGGGGTTGTAGAATGAATAAGAATGTAACTGGAGTTATGAATCAATTCTATATTGGAGAATAATCTGGAATGGAAGATTATAGGTTATGCAAGCTCGTCCGCAATAATCTAGAAATTGACATGACATAAACTCCTGGAATGGGACAGGGCTGCATAGGTGCTAGTGTCATATATGGGTGTTGGTTTTTCTGAATGGCTAAGGATCTGTTCTTTATGTGTCACTCCATGTTCATTGTAAATCACATATAATTTATTACATTGCACATGTACACTGTAGAATAAATTGTATCTACCTACACAATACTTAAGTGCACATTAGATGAATAAAATATACATATGCTTGAGTCTAACTGACCTTGGTGGTCACCCCAATGTGATTGTCACTAAGTGCTACACTAAATTTCAGACTCAATGTAGTTCTAGTGTGTGTGTGATTGAAATAGTGTCCCTTGAGCTAGGATTCCCTAGTTTCAAATGCATGAAGAGATAGTGGGCTATGACTAATTTTGTCCCAAATGAAAATGTGTGGTATGAAATTTATAATCAACCCTCCTACGTAGTGATGTATGCATTCCTTGGTGTAGTAGATAGAAAATATTAGATCCTTATAATAGTATGTGCCTTTTGAATGCTTTTCCCTAAGGTTAAATCAAGCATGTGTATATATATATGGTTCATTTGCTTAAGTTTCATCATTAACAAATAAAATTCTGAGAGGGAGGGATAAAATAAGATAATAAATAACTAACATTCAAAATATTAGATAAAGAGACAAGGACAAAGGTTCCCAGAGGGGACAGTAGCACCAAGGTGCACCTATCCCTAATGAGAAGTCTTGAACTAGGTGCTCAAAAAGGTCCTGACAGGTCAGGCAATCAAAGTTGAATAGGATATCGGCTGGTATGTAAAACTATAATTGATAATTAGAAACAACAACCAATAAAGATGAAAAGGATAAAAGTAATGTTGAAACAAAGTAAAGAGGTGTTAATGAGTAATTCTTTTGTTTAGGAATCATGCATATAAATGAAATATTTAGAGGCTAGATGTACATATTAAGTGCATGATTTAGTGACTACATTTTCCCCACTTTATGTTGATGAATAAGGATTCGATAGCATAAAGTAGAAAAGAAAAGTGTATCTTGGAGATTCAAATGAAGATTGTACCCAATAGTGTGTCAAATGAGTGTTGTAGTGTGTCAAATGGAATAGTGCAAGATGTGTACCATGAAATTATAAGGAGAAGGGAAGGATAAGGATCCTAGGGTGAACTTTGTGTGTGTGGAGTGATAATGATGTGTGTGTGTAGTTCCTTGGAATATCATCTTTGTCGAGCATGCTTGATATTTTTTATGGTTTCTTGTGTGATTTTCCTTTGTTGGGATAGGATAGGACCTACAAAAGAAAAAAAAGTGTAGTCAATGCTCTAGATAAATAAAATTGAACTTTAACATCGAAAATATGTAAAAAAATGGAAACGCGTATTGGAAAATCTAAACTAAGGGGTTAGAGTACACCTGGAGTGTTGAAAGAGAAATGGATAGAAATTTATTCCTACTTATGGCCTTCATGCCTAGGAGCTGGTTAGGAGAGTCGAAATGATCAATTCTCAACCTAATTCGATCATAGTAAGGATTTGGGTGTCATGTCCCCAAACTAGGGATTTGAGTGTCCCTGCACTAAAATTTGGATTTAGGCATCATGTCGCCGCTAAGGGAAATGTATTGGTAGATTGGTCTATTTTTCCCTCCAACCGTTGTAGACATAAAATCACGCACTTTGGGCATTAATTAGTCTCGGTCTCATAGTATTCATATATTTTTTGAGTGAAGAAAACACTAATTAACCCATATCCTTTGGCCATCTTACTTTGTTTACTGGCATCACTACCAACCTCCTGCATGTACTCTCTCGGTCGGTTTTACCATTTGGCATTGTTTTATCTCTGACTAGAGTACCCAACCTAATCTTGGGGTGCCCAGTGCCCCGATCCTTTTGATACTTTCCCACCAATTTTGGGCACTTTCTAGTCATTTGAGATTTCTATTTTTAGTGGTCAGCATTTTCGGGGTTAATTACGAAATTAGATCAAGAGAACCATATAAATATAAAGTTATGATACCATAATGAGGGACCAAGAACTAGGCACTACTATCATCACCTAAGGTTGCATCCATCAAAGGCTCCATTTACATCCATCTAGCTCCATCACAAGGGACAAGGTTGGTTCATCTACATCACACTGTATAGGAGGGAAGTTTATTCTATTCCATCCACCATTTTATTACATTTCTACATCTATTTATTTCTCACTACTTTCACAAAGTGTGACTAGCACAAGAGAACCTAGGGCATGATTACACACACACACACACACACACACACATAGAACTACGTCGAGTCTAAAATGTAGTGCATCACTCAGTTAGTAAGTCCATCATTGTGGCCGCTAAGGACAGTTTGAACCCTTCATATGCATCTTTATTTTTTTAGGGGTTTGATGTTTGGTTTGGGGTTTTGCAGGTATTTCCTTCATTTCTAATTTACAGTGATATCCAGTGTAGTCCAGAGACATACACATGATAGGAAGTGAAGTCATTGAATGACACCCTAAAGGAGAGTTACAAAGAATTTTCATAGACCGGGGTGACAAGATCTCATACACAAGTGTCCCAGGTGCCCCATTCCTTCTCCAAGCACCCCATTCCAGCCTATTGTTCCAGATCTTTGATTTTTAGAGATTTTGTGTGGTCATTCCTATAGAAATTACTTAGTCTCGTTCTAATACTACTATTTAGAGGGTTTTTGAGTGAAGAAATTACTAATTAACCCCCGTCTCTTGGCCATTTTTATTTAATTTCTATCATCATCCCCAACCTCCACCGCACACATGCCCAATCATCTTTCATCATTTCCCATCATTTTAGATTTGATTGGGATGCCCATACTAGTCTTGGGGCACCCTTGACCACCCATGTCTCACCAGGGGCACCCCGATCCTTCTTGAATTTTCTCGCAACCTTTTAGGCTTTTTATAGTTGTTTCAGTCTTTATCTTTTTGGTGGTTGTCCATTACAGGGTTAATTACAAAATTAGATGAAAATAACCCTATAAATATAATGTTATGAGATCATAATAAGAGACCAAATACTATTCACTACTATAATCCATCTAGAGTTGATCCATCTATTGCATTGGAGATCGCTTACATCCACATAGTTCCATAACATGGCATAAGGCTAGGACATATACATCACACACAACATATGGGAGGATTCTATATTATTCTACATCTAGTTATTACTCACTACTTCACAAAGTGTGACTGGCACAAGAGCACATATGGAACATCATGCACACACTCACCAGAACTACATTTGGGTCCAAAATGTAGTAAAGCGCTCAGTTAGTAAGCCCATTGTTGTGGCATGAGGTCAGTCTGACCCATTCATTTGTATTCTTCTTTTTTATGGTTTTGATACTCATTTTTTCTCTTTTAAAGGTATTTTCATCATCTTGGAAAATCAGTGATATCCGGAGCAATGCAACGAAGCTAATGCGACACAAAATGAGTGTTTCGAGACCATCTTTTGAACTTGTGAAGATCAATTTCAGAGATTTTACACATACCAGGGTGCCCATTTTATAGACCAAAGCACCCGTAGGTGCCCCAGATCCTAACCAAATACTCCAGATCCATCCTTTTTGGGACTTATTCATGCTCGTTCCTACTTCCATTTTCTCCAGTCAACTCTATTGCACAATCCTACGAGCATATTTTATTCAGTTGAGTTCTTTCCTCTTCTCTCTTGCCCATTAGGCTTAGCATTTAATTTTTCATAGTTGTTTGTGTCATCTTTAAATTTATTTACAACATATATTTACTTTATTTATAGTTGTTCATAGCTTATATTTACTATATATTTATATGTTACATTTTTAGTTAATCATTTTGGTGAATCCCATGTTTCAACACTTCCTTATTCACAATTTTAGTTTCTTCATTCATTGTTTGTCATCTTATGGTTTTGCCATCATGAGTATCTCAATCAATGATTATTTGCTTGCAAATCTTGATTTATTACATAGAGTCCAACATATTTTTGCTACTACTCGCATTCATGCTGACATGCATCTAGACTTAGTTTATCAAACATTTTTTGATGCATTATCTTCACACATAGTATTCAAGTCTAATAATTCTACTGATGTTCATACTTTTCATAATGATCTACCTCTCCATATCATATGTCATATTTATAATTTACGTGTTAAGTGCACTTTGATTGATAATGGGTTTGAACTCAATTTGTGTCCCATGTTGTTCCTTAAAGCTTTACGTCTTTCCACTCGTGGTGTTATTCCATCTTCTATATCACTGCATGTTTATGATGGTTTTATTTTCCCATGTCTCGGTCACGTTACATTACCTATTACTATTCATATAAAAACTATACACACTATCTTCTACGTTGTTCATTTCCCGGACTCCTAAAATTGTCTACTTGGTAGGTCATGGCTTTATGCCATGCAAGTTGTTTCTTCTACTATCCATAATTGTGTAAAATTCTTACATGATAGCATTGAGTATAACATCTTTCGTGACTTCGATCCCTTCTAGTATTACAACTAGGATCCTAATATTAGTCTTCTTATTCAATGCATAGATATTACAGATGAGCCTCAACCTTGGGAAGAACCACCTCCCTTACCACCACTTGAGGTACCATTTATGTGATAGATGCGTTCCTTTGCACCACTCGATACTAATACTATTATGATTCCTTATCAAGTACCTGTCCAGTCCATGGACATCACTCTATCACATACACCTTCACATGTACCATCTCCCTTAGCATGCCCACCATTTACTTACACACTCTTCATGAATAATTCATACTGGAAACATATTTCATTTTATCCTACATGCGATGAAAATATATGCACACATGATGGGTTGGCTCACTTAGGATTTTCTTTTGAGGACCTCTATCCTACACCATATTCTACTCATCTTTATTATTTGTATGTCACCATCACTTCGCTTATGGTCTCAGTGTATAATTCATCTCATGATATTTCTTACATGCAGCCCTCAATCTTCACCACTTACTCTAGGGCATTCATGGCTTGATTATATTGGGGGCACTCTAGATCCTGATCATATAGAAATTTCATTTCCTATGCCCTTTGGACGTTTTTTCATTTGCAATAGCTCTTTTCTAGGATACACTCATAATCTCACTCGTTGGTATGCACATAGTTTTCCACTTCCTCCATTCACCAATGAGGAGTATGTTATGGGTATGTACAACTTACACCTTAATGGCTCATTACACAATCAACCAGACACTATTGCTTATCAAGTCACCAAATGCTTATCCATTCAACTATGATCCTAAGAGCAATGATCTCCTAGATGACATTACATGATAGCCTCTTTCATCATGCATACAT
The DNA here is from genome assembly GCA_018340775.1 of Taxus wallichiana var. yunnanensis. Classification (NCBI taxonomy): domain Eukaryota; kingdom Viridiplantae; phylum Streptophyta; class Pinopsida; order Cupressales; family Taxaceae; genus Taxus; species Taxus wallichiana. The sequence continues at coordinate 422,302,028 of CM031240.1, read as the reverse complement.
TGGGGGAATAGTATTCACATCCCTCTCTCTCATCATCATATCATCATAGGCACATTTATTATCTTTGACTTATCATTCATTCACATCCTTACATAGTTGTATATCACACTTCTAGCATTTGCACATACTGCATTTTTACATTGTTATACATACATCCCATAATCATACACTTTCATCACTGCATACATCGAATGATGGACCTTTGTTCTTAATTATCATTGGTTATTTCATTTCATTCATGGATACTTGGAGAGCATTGCACCTAATACACTCTCCCTCGTCCATCATAACATTTGTATCTTTTTATTTCCATACATTAACATCACCATTACAAGGTGACACACTCTTGTGCTTCGGTTCACACTCAACTATTGAGGGATTACCACACATGAACCCCACACACTACACTATAGGACTTACATACTACATCTACTCAAATATTACACATTATACACCATACATTATATATTTCATCTACAACATTTTGACCTTTGCACATTTACATAGCTTTCATCATACTAGTCATCATTATGCATATATAATACTTATATTGTCAACACATCTAATAACATCATACAATCCTCATCCTACATACTATATTTCTAGTCTCTCTACATACATTACATGACACTCCATACATCATTGCATCCTACACATCACATATTTACATACTATACTCATCACATTGTCATTTAATCATCACACATCATACATCATCTTCTCGCACCTTGCACTCACTACCCTATGATGCACATTAATTCCTTGGTCCATACTCGACTACTAAGGGTTTAAAAATCAAATGGACCTTACACTCATTACACATTTACTATTAAAACTTTCATCATGTGAACTTCCTCGGCTAGTGACATACACTTTAGGCTAAATTGTCACCTATTATTTTATCTTGTAATGGTATACACCTTAGGTTACATCACCACTCCCAATTTTCATCTCGTAGTGATATACACTTAGGGATGAATCATAACTCATCCATTCATCTTATAGTGATATATGCTTAGGCTAAATCATCACTTATACGTTCATTTGGATGTGATATATGCTTCAACTATAGGGTTCATGCACACATCATCGTTAGGTTGCATCTCATCACTACACCTACACATTCATCATTGTGTGTTAAACACACACACTTTGACCATTTCCTGATTATGCACTCTCCTTTATGTTTCATTCTTGACTGCTTAGGGGGGAAAACCAAATGAACCTCACTACATACATTTTTATTCATTCAGGGGGCATGTGGCTCCTATCACTCTATTTTACATTCCATTCCATCCATCCACAACATACTACGTAGTATGGTTGCTCTTACTCTTTCTTACTTTTGCATGTTCATGGTTGTTTTATTACACATTCTAGTTAGCTTACTTATATGTCATTTATCTATATCATCCACACATGTGCATTCACGTCTTTTTCTAGTTGTGATCACAGATACAGGTCTCTTACACACAGCATGGATGCTCACCTTCTACCCTTCCTACACCGGTCACTTTGGGGCATTCACATTCGTCTCTTCCAGGTGATATCATTTTATTTTGTACTTATCACTTTACATTTCTTGGTTAAACACAATTTTTACATACTAGTATCTTTCTAACATTCAAACAGGGCTTCATGTGCAACATTTTTATGTAGGGATATCTCGCTTCCGTACTTGTTTGTTCCATTGTTTGTTATTGCTTGTTTTTGTATGTGGGCATTACCCTTTTTGGCATGCACACTTGTTTGTTGTTAACCATGATGGCCTTGTGTGTCTTACGAAATCGTGAGTGATGTCACATGTTTGTGACCATATTTTTATGGCTTCCTTGTCTTCTTGCGTGTTTACACTACTTTTCTTGGTAGATTTTACATTGTTTACATAGATTACACATTATATTTTTTGCATGCATGATTATTTGTACTAATACTTGTCTTTGGATAGACATCATTTTTTGTGCACACCTTGATTTATACCAAGTGCATTCCCTTCCCCCTACAAGGTAGAGTTTTAGGGTTCATGTAGTTGGTCCTCTTTTGTGGCCACATTTTCCTATCAGTAATGTTTCATGTGCATCCAAAGAGGGGGAAATCATTTGGGGTTTTACAGATCTACGCATTGTGTTTACACTCGGTTCAGTTCAGTGCACTTTCCACCCTTGGCATTATAAGTTTACATATAGCAAGTGAATTTAGACCAGTCTACAAACTCCATACATAGTGGTTTTTACAAGACATGGGGTCCTTAGCATTCTGGGAAGCAGTTACAGGCTTGGAGGTTACAGTTGATGTACCTCCCTACACTACTTTGGCAAGTGACGTCGAATAGCAAAAAAAACAAAGACATTGCATAGATCTCTTCACACACATTCAGGGAAGCATTTAAAGGTTGGAGGACATAAAGCAATTCTTCCCTATAATTCTTCGGCCTATGGCATCAGATCACCCAAAAAACCTGAAATACAGGATATCTTTCTACACTCTTTCTCTCAACATGGATCAGGTGCACATGTTCCATTTACACTCTTTCATTTGTGTATTTTACATTTACATACTTTTACATGTGTCTTTTACATTACGTTTTTACACACACATATATACATACATATTTGACTACTTGATCATTTTATCCTTGTAGGTCCAGTGGTCGTATAAGAAATAAGCACTAAAATAGGGGCAACAACAAAAAACACTTCACGGTAACACACTTTGCATACCAATCATGCGGGTACACTACACACATCAAAGATCGGCTACACACGTGTTCCACCCTACATTCACTATCATCACTTTTTTGCATTTGCATCTTTAGTTTCCACACCCCATCATCGATCTACATGCTTTGTCTAGTCCTTTAGCATGCCTTCTTCATCGATCTACATCGGCATCAGGTACACATCTCTATCTACTTTATGTTAACAAGCTTTTCGCTCACCAACATAAAGTTGGGGTAATGTAAACACAAAATCATGCACTATAGATATTATTTAGTCCTGGTCTCAAGCTCCTATTTAGAGGGTTTTTGAGTGAAGAAAGTACTAATGAACCCCCATCTCTTGACCATTACTATTTGATTTTATCATCATCCTTGACCTCCATCGCACACATTCCCAGTCACCCGATTTCATTATTTTTCATCATTTTAAATTTGGTAGGGTAGCCTTATGCTTTAGTACGAGAGGTGCCCATGGCACCCTAGTCCCACCAGGGGCACCCCAATCCTTCTTGAACTTTCCCGCCACTTTATAGGATCCTTCTAGCCATTTTAGGTCTTTAACTTTTTGGTGGTCAGCTATTTTGGGGTTAATTACAAAATTAGATCAAGAGAACCCTATAAATATAAAGTTATGAGACCATAATGAGGGACTAAGCACTATTCACTACTATCATCCATCTAGAGTTGCATCCATCTATTGCATTGGAGATCACTTGCATCCACATAGCTCCATCACAAGGCATAAGGCTAGGACATCTACATCACACACAACATAGGGGAGGATTCTATTCTATTCCATGCACACATTCTATTACATTTTCTACATCTAGTTATTTCTCGCTACTTCACAAAGTGCAACTGACACAAGAACACCTAGGGCACATTATGCACACACTCACTAGAACTACATTTGGGTCTAAAATGTAGTGCAGTGCTTAGTTAGTAAGCCCACTATTGTGGCAGTTGAGGTCAATCCAACCCATTCATTTACATTATTCTTTTTTAGGGTTTTGATACTCCTTGAGTCTTGCTGAGTTTTTTTCATCATCTTGGAAAATCAGCAACATCTAGAATAGTGCAGTGCCAAGCTAATGTGATAGACAGAAGGGTTTTAGACCATCTACCGAGCCTATGAAGATCAATTTCAGAGTTGTTACACAAACTAGGGCACCCATTTTGAAGACTAGAGAACATGTAGGCGCCCCAGTCCCTCTCTAGGATCCTTAGTCCAGCCATATACTCTAGATCCATCCTTTTCAGGGATTTTGAATGCTTGTTGTTGCCTCCATATTCTCCAATCACCTTTGTGGCATAGTCCCCAAAGAATCTTATATTTATATGAGTTTTTTCCTCTTCTCTCTTGCGCATTAGGGTTAGCATTTCCTTTTTATATTTGCTTTGGTCATCTTTACATTTATTTACAACATCTATTTACTTTATTTACAGTTGTTCATAGCTTAGATTAACTATATACCCATATATTACATTTTTAGTTAATCATTTTGGTGAACCCCACGTTTCAACACTTCCTTCATTCACACTTTTAGTTTCTTCATTCTTTACTTTTCATCCTAAGGTTTTTCCATCATGAGTATCTCAATCAATTATTATTTGCTTGCAAATCTTGATTTATTACATAGAGTTCAACATCTTTTTCTACTACTCTTATTCATGCTTGACATGCATCCGACTCGGTTTATCAAACATTTTTTGATGCATTCTCTTCATGCATAGTATTCAATTTTAATCTTCCTACTGATGTTCATAATTTTGATAATGATCCACCTCTCCATATCATATGTCATATTCATAATGTAGGTGTTAAGCACACTTTGATTGATAATGGGTCTAAACTCAATTTGTGTCCCATGTCATTCCTTGAAGCTTTAGGTCTTTCCGCTCATGACGTTAGTCCATCTTCTATATCACTACATGCTTACGATGGTTTTATTTTCCCATGTCTCGGTCATGTTACATTACCTATTACTGTTGGTCCAAAACTATCCACATTGTCTTTTTCATTGTTGATTTCCCAGTCTCCTACAATTGTCTACTTGGTAGGTCATGGCTTCATGCCATGCAAGTTGTCACTTCTATTGTCCATAATTGTGTAAAATTATTACATGAGAGCATTGATTATATTATCTTTCATGACCGTGATCCCTTCTAGTATTTCGGTCGGGATCCTAATACTAGTCTTCCTATTCCACACATAGATATTACAGATGAGCCTCAACCTCGGGAAGAACCACCTCACTTACCACCACTTGATGGTACCATTTGTGTGATAGATGTAGTTTATTTTGTGCCACCTACTACTACTACTTTTGTTATGATTTCTTATCAGGTGCCTATCCAGTCCATGGACATCTCTCTATCACATACACCTTCACATGTACCATCTCCCTTAGCATGCCCACCATTTACTTGCACACTCTTCATGAATAATTCATACTGGGAACATATTCCATTTTATCCTACATGCGATGACACTATATGTACACATGACAGGTTGGCTATCTTAGTCTTTTCTTTTAAGGACCTCTATCCTACACCATATGCTCCTCATCTTTATTATGGGTATGTAACCATCACACTTATGATCTGTGTATATTTCACCTCACAATATTTCTTAAACACACTCCTCGATCTTCACCACTTACACTAGGGAAATCATGGCTTGATTATATTGAGGGCACTCTAGATCCTAATCATATAGACATTTCATTTCCTATGCCCTTTGGATGTGTTTTCATTTGCAATATATCTTTCCTAGGATACACTTAAAATATCACTTGTTGGTATGCACATGGTTGTCCACTTCCTCCATTCACCAATGAGGAGTATGTTACAATCATGTATAATTTATGCCTTAATGTCTCATTATGTAATCAACTAGACATTATTGCTTACCAAGCCGCTAATGTTTATCCATTTGACTATGATCCTGAGAGCAATGATCTCCTAGATGACATTACATGATAGCCTCTTTCATTAGGCAGTTATTGGGGGAATAGTATTCACATCCCTCTCTCTCATCATCATATCATGATAGGCACATTTCTTATATTTTTATTATCATTCATTTACATCCTTACATAGTTGTACATCACACTTCTAGAATTTTCACATACCGCATTTTCACATTGTTATACATACATCCCATAATCATACGCTTTCATCACTACATACATAAAATGAAGGACCTTTGTTCTTCATTATCATTAGTTAGTTCATTTCATTCATAGATACTTGAAGAGGATTGCACCTAATACACTCTCCCCACCCATCATAACATTTGTATCTTTGCATTTCCATACATTAACATCGCCATTACCTAATGACACACTCTTGTGCTTCGTATCACACTCGAATGTTGAGGTATTACCACACATGAACCCCACCCACACATGCACTATAGTGCTTACACACTACATCTACTCACTTATTATGTGTCATACACCATATATTCTATATTTCATCTATAACGTTTTTACCTTTGCGTATTTACACATCTTTCAAAGCATACTAGTCATCATTATGCATATATAATACTTATATTATCAACGCATCTAGCATCATACACTCCTCATCCTACATACTACATTACTAGTCTATCTACATACATTACATGTCACTCTATAAATTACACTTTACATATTCTACACATCTTGCATTGCATCCTACACATCGCATATCTATATATTATACTCATCACATTGTCGTTCAATCATCACACATCATACATTATCTTCTACGCACTGCACTCACTACCCTATGACGCACTTTAGTTCCTCGGTCCATACTCGACTACCAAGGGTTTACAAATCAAATGGACCTTACACTCATCACACATTTACTATTAAAACTTTCATGATGTGAAATTCCTTGGCTAGTGACATACACTTTAGGCTAAATTGTCACCTATTCTCTTATTTTGTAGTGGTATACACCTTAGGTTACATCACCACTCCTTATTTTCATCTCGTAGTGATATATACTTACTAGGCTAAATCATCACTCATCCATTCATCTTTTAGTGATCTACACTTAGGATAAATCATCAATTATATGTTCATCTGGTCGTGATATATGCTTCAGCTTTAGGGTTCATGCACACATCGTCGTTAGGTCGCATCTCTTCACTACACCTACGCATTCATCACGGTCGTTAGACACGCACTTTGACCATTTCTCGATGACTAACTCTTGTTTATGGTTCATTCTTGAGTACTGAGGGGGTAAAACCAAATTAACCTCATTGCATACATTTCCATTCACTCAAGGGGCACGTGGATCCTATCACTCCATTTTGCATTCCATTCCATCCATCCACAAAGATATCGCATGCATAGTATGGTTACTCTTACTCTTGCTTACTTTTTCTTGTTCGTGGTCACTTTATTACATATGCTAGTTATCTTACTTATATGTCATTTATCTATATCATCCACACATGCGTGTTCATGCCTTTTTCTAGTTGTAATCATAAATACAAGTCTCTTACATGCATGCAGTGGGATGCTCACCTTCTACCCTTCCTACACTAGTTCTTGGGGATCCATATTTGTCTCTTCCAGTGCTATTGTTTCATTTTGTAATTAGCACTTTACATTAATTGGTTTTACACGCTTTTTACATACTAGTATATTTCTAACATGTTAATGGGTGCTTCATGTGTAGTAATTTTTATGTAGGGATATCTCGCTTTGATACTTGTTTGTTTTGTTGTTTGTTATTGCTTGTTTTTATATGTGGGCCTTGCCGTTTGTTTTGTGTCCACACTTGTTTGTTGTTTGCGTCCATAATGGCCTTGCATGTCTTGCGACATTGTGAGTGATGTCCCATATTTGTGACCTATTTATGTGTGGCTTCCTTGTCTTTTTACGTGTTTACACTACTTTTCTTGGTAGCTTTTACATTGTTTACGTAGATTACACATTGTATTTTTACATGCATGTTTGTTTGTACTAACACTTTTCTTTGGCTATCCATCCTTGTTTGTGTGCGCCTTGGTTTCTACCAAGTACATTCCCTTCCCCTGCATGGTAGAGTTTCAAGGTTCATGTGGTTCATCCTCTTTTGGGGTCACATTCTCCTATCAGTGATGTCACATGTGCCCCCAAAGAGGGGGGCATCATTTGGGGTTTTACAGTCTACACAACACGTTTACACCAATTCAATTTAGTGCACTTTCCACCCTTGGCATTGTGGGTTTACATACAAGCAAGTGAGTTTAGACCAGTCTACGAACTCCATACACAGTGGATTTTACAGGACATGGAGTCCTTAGCATTCAGGGAAGTAGTTATAGGCTTAAAGGTTATAGTGGGTGTAACTCCCTACACTACTTCATCCAAAGGTGGCATCATATCGCCCAAAAACTAGAACAAGTATAGAGATCTCTTCACAAAAATTTAGGGAAGCAGTTAAAGGTTGGAGGACACAAAGCAATTCCCCCCTATACTTATTTGGCCTATGGTGTCGGATCACCTAAAAAACCCCAGCAGTACAAGATATCCTTCTACACCCTTTCTCTCGAAATGGATCAGGTGCTCATGTTCCATTTACACTCTTTATTTGTGTATTTTAATTTTACATACTTTTACATATGTCTTTTCACATTATGTTTTTATAAACACATACATACATATTTGAGTACTTGATTATTTTCTCCTTACATGTTTAGTCGTATGAGAAATAAGCAATCAAATTAGGGCAACAACAACAACAATGGCATCAACAATAACACTTTGTGGTAGCACACTTCACATACTATCCATGCAGGTACACTACACACATCAAAGATCGACACACGCGTTCCTCCCTAGGTTCACTCTCATCACTTGTTTTCTCATTTTCATCTTTAGTTTCTATGCTCCATCATCTTTTTGTCATTCCACACTTTGTCTAGTCCTTTGGCATGCCTTCTTCATCAATCTACATCACCGTCAGGTATGCATCTCTATCCACACAAAAATTTAGTGGTGAATATTCGTTAATTCATAAATAGTTCAGTTTTCAAATTTTGAAATTGCTAAACTTTTCGTGTATGAATAGGACTGGTCGCCAAAAATATGGTACAAGTTAATTTTAGGGTTCGAGTTCACCAAGGAGTTTCCACCGACAACCGACTATTATCATTAAAATCACCCTTATTGTGAAATTAAAATATGTCAAATTCACCTCATATATATATATATATATATATATATATATATATATATATATATATTCTATTTAAGTATTTATAATTCATTATTCATAGTTCTAAACATCAAACTTCGGAACCTCCCCTTCTATAAAATTGTGATTATCAAATATTTCCTTTAGGCTTTCTACTTTCAAAATTCGAGGACTGGTCACTAGAGGTAGATATTTCCTTTCTGCTTTCAAGGTACTTTAGTTTGTTTGGTAGCATGTAGGTAGCATTTTGTCTGGAATTTGCATGATGTCACTGACAACATGAAGGATGTTACCGATCGGTAGCATACTACATGTTATTGGTCGGTAGTATACTACATGTGACTAATGGTAGCATATTGAATGCTATCGGTTGGCATTATGTAGTATGTTGTCGATCGGTAGCATACATGATACATGATCTGCAGTCATCAAGTAGTATGCTACCAAATCAATAGTATGCGAGTATGTTATCGGTTTATACCATATTGCATGCTACTAGTCAACATCATGCAAGATGCTACTTGACTAGTAGCATGTAGAATTATATCGATCGATTGCATACTACATGTTATCAACCAAAGCACCATCCAAGATATGTTACCAACCAAGAGCATACTACATGATGCCCGCTAGTAGCATCCAAAGATGCATTTGGTTGCATTTACAAATTTTATAACTGTTTAGATGTTGATTACATTTATCTAATTTAAATATTTTCATGAATAGGGACAATTTTTACTCCGAACAATCAAAAAAGGCAGAAAAACAAAAAATAAAAGGTAGCATAGCAATTTTTTTCAGCCCCAAAAAAATAAAGACCCAAGTTGCTTCCACTGGAAACATTAACACAAGTACTAGTAAGTTGTAACAGATTATCATAACCTTTTTCCTCTTTTTCGTTAGTTCAGTTTAATTTTTTTAATATCTTTGTAATAGTCAAAACATTTTTCATTTTTGAAAATAGAAACCCCTTCATTAATTTTATTCAGAATGAAATAATAAACCAAAACATAAACCCTAAGGAAACAATTATTTCAGTAGATGAAGATTTTATTGACCCAGACATGCCAGAGCTAGAAGATTGTCCCGAATGCCAAATGCATTCAATAGATGAATGTTCAAATGAAAAGATTCTAGTAGAAGATGATAATGACATAACCCTTCAAAAAATAAGTTTGGGAGAAAGAAGAAAACATCTTGGACAATTAGAAGGTATTTCCAAGTAGATTGGGCAGAAAAATACCCATTTATTGAACATGTACAGCTAGATAATGGTAGTGATACTCCCAAAGAATGTAGATGTACTATTTGTACTTGGAAATTGGGTAAAGAACATAGAATGCAACTTAAATTAGAAACTATAGAGAAACATTGTGGAAAAGTATATTGCACAATCAATGAAAAATGATGGAAAAATAACAAAAACTCATATATGGAAAACTGCAAAAGAGTGCATTCATGTAAGATATAAGGAGGAGTATGACAATAAGATAAACACACTCAAAAACTTTAGGAAAAAGGAGGAACCATAAATTAAAAAATTTGAAACGCTACAAATGAAAATATGAAGACAAAAATGACCTAGTTTTCAACCATATTCTTTATTTTGAAAATAGCTAGACCAATTTTAGATTTTTCAAAATATAAAAAATTGTTCAAGTTCAATGGGTTTCTAAACCTTCCAAATTCATATTGGTCAGAGAGTAGTGCTTGGGAGATGGCGAGATGTCTTGTGATGAATTAAAAGAAGATCTGAAAGAAAATGTCAAGAATGTAAGTTTCATCTCCCTTTCAATTGATGACGTTATAGTTTTTGACAACACTTCTTGGGTTTGCATGTATGTATATACATTCCAAAACCATGTCGGACACCTCATCTACTATCACTTCATAAAATGCAAGAAAATTGTAATGCTGAAAATCTTTTCAAATTGGTTATATCTAATTTGAAGGACATAGCAGGAATGGATAATTATTCTATAGCTACAAAGCTGATTTTTTTGTCCTGATGGTGCATCAATGATGCAGGTCATAGAAATGGTCTATGTGTGCATCTCCAAACATTTGTTGCTCCTTATATGATTCTTATTCATTACATGGCTCACAGGATGAATCTTGCATATAGGATAGTAAGCACATTTGAATGTGTTGAAAATTTTGAAGAGCTTATCCGTGAACTGCATGCCTATATGTCAAGCAATCCAAAAATATTTCTAGAGTTTTAGAATTTTTCACTTGGGGTCACAGATGGTAAGAAACTTCTTAAAGATGTTGATACTAGATGGATTTCTATGTATGATCATGCATGCAGAGTTTTTGAGGAATATCCATCTTTAACCGGTTTCATGTATAAGAACCGTAGGCAAGTTGACAGAGAAAAATATTTTCTTTACCACCTTACAGACTTGGAAACATTGTTAACACTTTGTGGGATTCTTCCAAGGTTGCAAGAGATGAATTGTATACTAAATCTTGCACAAGAACAATCCATTTATATAGCGGACTTCATTATGTTTAGGAAAATAATTTTTCAGACTCTAGATATGTTATATAACTCTGATAAATTCTTTAAAGGACATGTATTTAGTCACTAACAAGCTCTGATAGATTTAAAGGATCCTAACAGCTACTTCAGATTCAATATATGTGGTCATCTTTATATCTTTGTTAACGAGAAAGAGATTCAAATGCACACATTTAAAAAATGAGTGGATATTGTTGGAGCAGAGCTTGAAGAAGTTCCTATTACACATAATTTATATGATGTTATTATATCTGAAACAAGAAAAAAATTGAAAATCTCACAATGCTTATCCAATGAGATCAGAGATCATTTTTAAAAAGGAGAGATTCTTGAGGCCATGGGAGTGGTCAATCCTAACTTTTGGAATCATGTTGGAGGCATAGCTTCAAATTTGATTCATTTAAAAGACACATGGGTACTATAATTAAACATTTGGATAATCAGTTGAATGTAATGGATTTTAGATTAATGTTATTTTTCAAAAGTAAATTCTTGCATTGCAATCAGCTAATTTTGGCCAAGTAATGAACGAACAATTTGAGTTACTGAGTGAGCCAACAGAGAAGGGAGAAATTACACTTCTATGGAAAATTTTTTATCCTAGTTCCATCCTTCGTGAAAGCATAAGTGAATATTTTTATTGTATGAACTGTGTCAAACAATGATATTGGGATCAATTGAAGATGAAAGAGTTTTTAGCGCATTAACATTTATAAAATCAAAATATCGGAAATTTGGATAAAAATATTGAGACCTGCTTGAGATTGTACATTTCATGATATGATGTGGATACCTTTCCTTATGAATGGGTAATGGTTGTATGGAATTCTCTTGCAGAGAGGAGAGGGATCGAGTAATACTAATACAGAGATCGCGAATAACAATGAAAGCGTGTGATGAAAATCACAAATGAAAGATTATAAAAAGTGTTGGGCAAAAAAATTTTCAAGATAAGTTTCAGTTTGATCTAGCTGATATTGAATAAAGAAGAATGATTGTACATTTTTATTCTGGAAAGAAAATTTCATATCAGGATTCAAATTATAATTATGTATATTGTTATTTTTGTTATACACATGTTCATTTTTTAATAATATTTTCAATGTTGCAATGTGTTTACTTGTTTAGATTTTTTAAATGTGAAATGTCATACTTATTTTTCTGTTGTCTTTAAAATGAAAAAAATATAATTCCATTTACTAGAGAATTTTTAGTCTTACGCATGAATATAGTACATATAAAACACCATATAAATTTAGTTGCCAATATTTTAAGATAATTTCAGTGTTTGTTCTTTGAAATATAAATGCTACTTGTAGTTCACTGTTCTGTCCACAAAGTATTTGAAAATGATAATAATCAGTAATGTACCATGTAATAGTAATATCAAATACAATTGAGAATAATAGTCACATTAAGAATCAGTTTGAATAACTTCTACACAATATAACAAAAGTAAAAGTAAAATACCACAATCCACATCGATTGAAGTTTGAAACTTTCAATATTTTCATACAATTTGAAACAATTTTACAAAAATATTCTACAATGAAAATTATAATTTCACAATTTTTTTGTAGCTTCATCCTTGAGAAGATTCTTCTCTATGTGATTCTTTCTCCTGCGCACATGAACTTTCTTTTACAACACCTGACTGAACCAGATCCTTTGCAACAACTTCAATATTCGAAAGAACATATTTTCTCGGATTTTTCACATCACCAAGATACTAATGTTAGATCCTATTCTATTTTCTTCTTCAATAGTATCTATGGATCCATTTTATTTGCCTTTATTATTCTTCTCAAGGTATTATTTTGCTTATTTAAAATAACAAGCTTTTATTTCAATCTAGTTGTTGCATTTCAATTTTCCCGGAACTTTGTAAATGCAAATCAAGCACACTAGCCTCATTTTTCAAATTTTCATACTTTGACTGCATTTCAAAAGAGAAAAACTATTAGTAAAATTTCAAAAAATGAAAATAATACTTGAAAATTTAGTAAGACTTACCAATGCATTATCTCATTCTACATTTGTAATAACTACAAGGCCCTTGTCTCTCAACCACATATTGTGGTAGGCTTTTGCTTCTGCATTTAAATTCTCAATTTTGTTCAACATAATATCCAACACTTCATCATCATAATTATTTTCAAATGGTACAGAACCAGACACAACCTAATTCAACAAAATATCAATCTTTGTTGGCTTGTTCTGATGTGAAGAATACAATATATGTCTTTGGTTGTGATTTTTATATCGTGAATTTATTTATTTAATCAGAACTTTAGCCCTAAACTCCCATAATTTTAATTGTTCAACCTCCTTCGATATAATATCAATATTGGCTTCAGTATTATCAACCAAAAGAACACCAATTGAAAAATTAATTTTTTGGTCATCAGTTAAGGCAGTCTGTACTCAGAGAAGGTGTTCTTGATCCATCCACTCTTATTATAGAAGGATTCCTTTCCCCATGAATCATATCTTGGGGATTGAAAGTTCCATGGGCCTGAAGTCTACTTTCAATCCCAAGATACTCCTCATCCAAATCAATTTCATTCAACACCAAAACACCCCATCCACTAGAGCATTGCCCAATGAAAATGTTGGAAAATAAGAAGAAAAATTAAGTGTTCCCTTGTTTTAAGCTAGATTTGCGAATGAAATATTCTTGCTAGGGAACTTGTCCACATATTTTGTGGTGGGGTTTGTAATGCCTCTGCCATGGTTGATATCCTTGACCACTTCTATGATTGAAGTTGCAAATGTTGATAGGTGATTCTTGTTTGAAGATGGTGTACTCTTTTGAACTAAGTAATCATGTTTGTTGTAGATGATATGTTTATCTTCTAAAAATGGATACAATCATGCCATGACAATTCTAAATTTATAATGAAGTATTTCATTTATTCTTTATGCTGAAATTTTTAATGTATTCTACATGTGGATGGAGGAAATAAATTCAGTCTAATTTATTCATTTCCTATTTTTGTAATATTGAACTTGTGCTTCAGTCTATTTGATTTCTAAATGTAGGAATAACCATACCTTGGATCAATTTCAGTGATCCAAGGCATGTCTTTGATTTTACAATGTTTTGATCATTTTACCAAGCCAATCAAAATGTATGATTTCTAAACCCAGGTTGTTGTGGGATCACCGAGGCATCCTGTTGCATCGATCGCTAGCATGCACCCCTTTTAAGTGATCTAATAACGTCATTTTGATTTATCGCAAAAGGGGTAATGTATGTTAATTACTTTATTGGGACCTAATTTAATCTAATTTCCTATGATTTTTATCTTCTCTTAAGCCTAAGTGAAGGTGATTTTATTAATGGCGATGATTAATTGGAAAGGGTAATCCTAAGTCATTGACACTAATTTATTCTAAGCTAAATCGAACTACTCCTAGGGTCCTAAGCTTGGTTTATAGGTTAATACTAAATAAACCTAACTTAAGGGCATCATGCTATCCTAAAGGGAAATTAGGATGGAATAGATGGAAAGTTATTGGTGTTGGTGGCACCATTCCAAAGGCATTTTAAAGGTTTTAATGTGGCATTTAATAGTTTGTTTTCACCAATTTTGGCCAATGCATGAAAATAGAGGGAATTGTTGAGTTGTCAAACTCTGTTAAATTCATTTGAATGAAGTTTAATTGATAGTAATAACCAATAGAGATTTTGAGATGGTGGGAATTTAGGAAGGGACACTTGTAAGTCCTATTGGAATTTATTGTCCTCAACCGAGCAAAAATTTCTGGGAATAGTATAAGGTTGGAGGAAAATAAACAGTTTTTTTGTTTTATTGTTTCATACAGAATTTTGGAGCTTTGGAGCACTGCATGTTGTTTACCATTCTTTCGAACCTCTAGTTCAAATCAGTTGCATACATAATCTTGCCCTTGCATGGTAGAAATAATAGTTGAATCTAAGCATGGAAGCTATAAGAAGAAAATGGGGAAGTTGCAGAGGCTTGGTTTTGGCGTTTTTATGGAAATATTTATGTAGAAATTTTTCTTGAAGGATTGAGGCAAGAAAAGGAGGACACGAGAACTACCGGCATGATAGGCCCTATCTTATTAAAATATCTTGCTTCTATTTAAATTTTTCATAAAAATAAATCTACTCTTCATGAAAAAGTCTATGAGATTATTATGTTACAATGGTTGTATTGTTATTTTGCTTATGTTTGTGTTTCTTTGGACATGGTTTCTTAGATATGGATAGTTTTGTGTGATTGAATATTTTAATGAAATTGGTTTTCGAATGGATTTAGGAAACAAATGTGTTACCTATTTAGAAAGATGGGTATTAAAAAGGATTTTGTGTTTTGATATACATAGGTCTTCACGTATAAGTATTCTTGTAGCATTTAAATGTTTTTGCAGGGATTCTTTGAAGATCTCTTAAACTTAGGAACTCTCAACTTGTAGTAAAATTGGGTTAGTTAATTTTTTATTTTGAATTGACTTTGTTCACCTGAGTCAAGAAAGGCCTATAATTAAACTTATGTTTCAGTTGAAGGACTTACATTTTGGTTGTTTTATCTTTGGTCATTGGTCAACTCATTCTTGAATGCCTATTGGGGGATTATTGTTTCAATTCTTTATCCATTGTTTGGGCTTAAGTTCGTAACAGATACTTTTGATCTTTTTGTTGATTTATGGAATACTGGTCTTGACCCATACTGGGTTCTCTCAATAGTGATTTTTCGAGCACTGTTAGTGCATAACATGAAGGTGTATGATGGATTCTTCGCCTCCATCATTTTATGTTATGTTTTGTTGTTTATCACCCTTCACAGGTGGACATATTTGGAAATATGGATTGTTTCTCTCTCTTATTGGTTGTGATTACTTGTTTGAATACCCTTTTTGGGTTGGCTTGAGATTTGGACAACATTGTAGTATGGACTGTTCCAGGCCATAGTATTACTTTGAAATGGTCTTGTATGAGAACATAGACTAGTAAAACTTTGTCTCTCTTTTTGGGTTGTTCTTCATTTCTCAAATACCCTTCTTAGGTCAGTTCCTTTTTATGGAGCTTGATTGAAATTTGGAAGGGTTCCTGGGATTGTTATACTTTCAGTCTGGGTTCGTTTTCTTTGGATATATGCTTCTATGTGGAAATTTTCACTTCGAGTGTCTAGTTGGAGTATTGTGTTATGGTCACAAATATTGTTTATCTTTGGTGAATATTGTTTTGGATCATCGTGTTTTCTTGACTTACTAGAGGTTTTATTTGAGCCTTTGGATTATCTCCTTGAGATTGTACTTGCATCTTGGGTTGTATTAAGGACTGAATATTGTTCTTACTCATATTGAAGTTCATTTATATAGGTGTGATGATGTGAGGTATGATTAGATAATTGTCAAGAAAATTTTTATATCTTTTATGTTCGATATTGGTCTTTTTGGGTAAGACCATACTCTGTGTTTTGTTCTTAAAATCGTTCTGATTTCCTTTTTCATTATCTTGAATGTGGAAGACAATGAGCATTAAATTATTTGATTTTTTTGAGATGCATGGTTGTGATAGTTGTGTTTGTTTAAATTAGTGTTGAACTTAGCTTGTGAAAGGCAGATCCTCCTGGAACTATTATCATTTGGTTAATTTTGTTTTGAGGGCTTGTGCCAAATATCTTATATGATATACAATTATTATTACCTATATTTTCTGGTTGGTTCCTTGTTTAACGTAATCCTTTTTGAATGAGGATAGGGGTTTCAAGAGCAGAGTTACTTGGAAGGTTTGTTATCCAAGTTGGATCTTTCTTGTTTTAACATTCAACCTTATTAGCAGTTGATATTGATTTGATTGTTAATAGAACATCATATTGTTCTTGTCAAGTCAGTATGTTTAGATCAATTCATTTTCTTTTGATTGATTTTGATCGGGTTGTGTTATTGTGGAACTTTCTTGGAGAATTAAATTAAACCATTGAGAATAGATCATGATTTTAATTAATTCTTTTCTTAATTGGTTACAGTTTGGATGATTATGATGTTGAAATGATTATCATAATTGTGATTTAGATGGAATTAATTTGTGATGGTTTAATTAGTTCTTTTAAGAACATTAATACTTATGTAGATTATGTGACTCTTCTCTATATCATATTTGTGATTATTAGGGAAAGTCTTTCTTCTTGTCCTTATTTTTATGTACTTGAAACCTTTTCATTAACAACAAGGTTCCTTTTACAAAATAGTTAGATAAAATTATATTGTTTTAACATTATAGCGTTTATCATTCTCAGTTCTTGTGAGATGACTCATGCTAACAATTTTGCAAATGGACTTCGTGAAATGTCAAAGGAGAAAGACTTATAGAAAGTTGCATTTTTTTACTACTAAAATCATTTCTCTTCATTTAGATGCCTATGGATTGACAATTTCTCAAAATGTACTTCTTGTTGGAAAAAGAAATTAGGAAGATGTATTAAAATTATTTTTAATGGTGGAAAGATGTTTTGTACAAACTTATGGAATACATATTGAGTTTGGAGAGTAGTGAACTCTCTTTTTGATAAATGAATTGTTGTGTGAAAACTGTTGATTCTGATTTTCTCTAGGGTCATATATGACTTAGATTTGATTAATATTCTTAAATATTATCATGCATGGCTTAATGGACTCTAAGGAATAAGATGATATTAGGAATAAGGATCTATACTTATAGTTCCATTTCATTTCATTATGGGGAAAATGTATAACTAAGTTGATTATAATTGATAAAACTTTATTTGGAAAAGGGAATAAATATAGTTTATATAGAAGAATGTGGCTTTCTTATCACTAAACTATACCATATGTTTTTGTATTTCACTAATAGGACAATAGTCCTTACTAAGAAAAAATAATATATTTTCTTTTATCATTAAATAAAGAACTATGTATGATATCTTATTAAGTGATTATGTTTAAATCATAAGGATGATTGGATGTATGCTCCTTATTTGTAGTCAATAAATGGAAAAAGGAAATCTTAAAAGAGTTAATAGGAAGATTTAGACTTTATGATATCTCTAAGTCTAATGTATAATCTTTCAATCAAGTTTGTTTACAATGATAGATTGTAGTAAGAAAACGTAATAATCTTACTCACTTAATATCGAATTCAAATATATCAATAAATGAAAATAATGGTTTAAGATTAAAATGATCATATGCATGAACACATATTTTATCTGCATACCTTCAACTAGTATAAAAGTACACTTCGTATCCTTCTTTGGGTCAATCGTGCATAGTGAACCCTTAGGTCTGTTATTTAACGATAAATTAAACAAGATTATAAATTTTTTGGGTTAATGATCTAATGATCTTAATTATGTCAGTTTATTTGAAGGAACTCAGTTGGTTGTCATAATATAGGGACTACAGTAGAGTACCCTCATAATGACGGTACTCATTACGAGGATACTTGTGATGTAGCCATCTATGCTTCAACACCCCACTTAGTTCAATTAACTCGATTGACATAAGTAGAAATTTGGTTCATAGTTCTACTCTAAACAAAGATAAAAACATGGACTAGTGTAGTGGTCAAATCATGTTGACTTAGGGTAACTAAACACACCCAATCAACGAAAGTTGATTGAGTATGTCTATGTATCCTTAGTCACCACAAGTAGTCTTCCACACTAGTGCATGTAAGTTGCCCTTATTTAGTGTGAAACTTTGACTCAGATTTGGTTGACAGTAGTCAAGGATGACCAATCTAGATAATAGTACAAGTGTGGTGAAAGACATATTCCTTTTGACGAGTATGTCGTCTTGGAATATAAACATGGTAAACATGTTTAAAACTTTGGCCAAAGTATCGAAAGTTGTTGGTTACATTGTCTTATGTCACCTATTCTAATATGCAGGATTTTAGATGAATATCGATAACAGGTATTCACATAGGCTTCTTAGACAAAACACTTGAGTGACCCTTAAGGGGTAAAAGAACCAAGTATACATAGTATACACTTAAACAAGATATCATGAGAGGTCAGTTTAACACCAAGTCATGGAATGAGAGATCTGTGTTTCTCCGAGTCATTATGGCTGCATATGGTTTTCTATTATGAGATGGATTGGTAATGGAATGTTTTTTTGAATTATATTAATTTATAATAGAAAACATTATGTAAAAAAATCCTTGTTTCTCGGTCATAAAATTTGATGTTACATCTTGGTATCAAAGTTGAAGGTTTCATCTCTTGGATTTATTGATTCCATATCTGATATAAACTTAATTTCTTGTTAATAGAAAATGGTTAGAACAAGGGGAGGTGCTGCAAATAATCTACCTCCAGGTGGAGAGGCAGCTACCACACAAAACTTGACGATATTCTTGTTCCCGGTTGGACACAAGAGATCATCTTATTGTACTTGAACAACAAGTAATGGGTAATGAGTAGGAGGAAGATGATGTTGATAATAAAAATCAACCACCTCTAGGAAACAACGCCAATGCTGGAAATTTAGGCATTGATAATAATAATGCAACAAATAACAATGTTGTGAATGTCAATAATAATGTTGCAAATGTAAATGCAAATGTACCTAATCTTCCTAAAAATAAGAAGGCAAGATTAGCAACTTAACTTACTAATGACTTAAATAGGATAAGTCCATGAAAGTTTGATGGAATGACACCGAGGGATGGGGCTAAGAATTGGATCAAAAAAATGGAGAAGTACTTTGCAATAAGGAAATTCTCGGAAGAAACAAAAGTAGTATGGGGAGCTTATCAGCTTTCCCATGAGCATCCTCCTGGTGAGATAATCGTAAGGCTGAATTGAACATTGATGAATCAAGCATTACATGGGATCAATTTAAGAGATAATTTAGGCAATGTTGGCTGCCATAGCTCTATTATGATCAAAAAATGACATAATTTCATAATTTAATTCAAGGAAAGTTAATTGTAACTAAGTACTGGGAGAGGTTTACCGACTTCTTAAGTATGTTCCTCAATATCAAACTGATGAGAAGTTCATGATACACAAGTTTATTATGGGATTGAATCTTGTCATAGGGGGAGAAGTAGATGTGCACAACCCAACCACTATGGAAGGGGTTGTAGAAAAATCCATAAGGCAAGAACAGAAATTGAAGGCAATTTATGCTCATAAAGAAGAGAATCAAAAGAAAATTTCTAATTCTTCTTCGTCACTTACACCTAAGAAGGTGGCATGGAAAAATTTTGGAGCCAAAAACAAGTTTGTGACTGATAACAATAAGAAAACAACAGAAAATAAACCTGTTGCGAACATTAGAAACAATTTTGTGAAGAATAACAACAATGGGTAGAAATCCTATGGAGGTCAAAACAATAATTTTAGGATTGGAAATAAGTTTTAACCAAAAAGAGGAAATGTATGGGGTTGTTTTAATTGTGGTAAGGATCACTATGTAATTTAGTGCCCTCTAAATAAGGATGACAACAACCAGTAGCATAAGATATATGTTGCAGTAGCTGATAAGCAAGCTAAAAAGCAAGTTACACCCATAAAAGTGCCAGGTAAATTATTTGGTACACCTATTACTATACTTTTTGATACTGGAGCTACAAAATGTTTTATTTTTAGTAAATTAGTTGTAAAAATAAAAATAAAAGCAGGAATGAGGGGAAAATATTAAACTATACATTATGGTAATAATGTTGTCCATACTGTTAGTAAATGTCTTTTTGGAGTAGTCTTAGAGTTACCAAATTTTTCCATGGAAGTATATCTCTATGTTTCTCATTTGGGGTCATCTGATGTCATAATTGGTGTTAACTAGCTTGCTGATCATAAAGCAAAAGTTGATTGTTTTGAAAAACACATTAGATTCCTTGATGATCTGTAGAAAATAGTAGACATTCAAGGGGTAAAATGAGAAATTTTAGTTAGAAAATTGTCATTTATGTAGCTTAAGAAGGCCAAAAATAAAGGTTGCACTCTGTATGTAGTAAAAATTTCTGAAATAGAAAAAAGGATAGTGATTTCTTGGAAAAGTATATGTTGTTAAGAGATTTCAGTGATGTGTTTCTGGAAGAACTACTCGGTCTTCCACCTAAACGAGAATTTGACTTCACATTAGAAATCAAACTTATAACTAAGCCTATTTCCAAGGCACCTTATCAAATTACTACCATTGAACTGGTAGAACTTAAGGCACAATTACAAGAATTGTTGTCCAAAGGTTTGATAAGACCGAGTGTCTCACCTTGGGAGCACCGATATTTTTGTGAAAAGAAAGATGGAACACTTAGACTTTGTATTGATTATAGGATGTTAAACAAAGCAACAATCAAAAACAAATATCCACTTCCAATAATTGATGATCTATTTGATCGGATGTGTGGCGTATCAAGGTATAGTCAAAGATAGATATTTTTTTAGATATCACCAATTAAGAATCAAGGATGAAGATATTCATAAAAAGATTTTAGAACAAGGTATGGACATTATGAATTCATAGTTTTATCTTTTGGTTTGACAAATACACTGTAACTTTTATGAATTTAATAAAATAATATCTTTCAAGAATATTTAGACAAGTTAGTACTTGTATTCTTGGATGATATTCTTATCTATTCTAAAAGCATTGATGAGCACCAAGAGCATTTGAAAATTGTACTTGAAATTTTGAGAAAGAGAAAATTGTATGGTAAGTTGTCCAAATGTTCTTTTTATGAAACAGTCGGAAGCTTCATAGGGCTTGCCAATTATTACAAAAAATTTGTTAAGGACTTTTCAAATTTTGTTGCCCGATTAATTCATTACGAAAGAAAGACAAAAGTTTGTGTGGAGTGATAAATGTGAATAATCATTTAAAAATCTAAAAGACCAAATTAACTTTTGCACCTATTTTGGTTGTACCAAATCTAAATGGAATCTTTATGGTAGTTACATATGCTTTCGGTGAATGACTAGGAGGTATTATGTTGCAATATGAGCATGTTATAGCATATGAGAGAAGGAAACTCAAGTTACATGAGTTGAATTATACTCCCCATGACCTAGAGCTTGATGCCATAGTTCATGCACTTCAAGTATGGAGACATTATCTCTTAGGAAGACCTTTTACGTTAAAAACTCGCCACCTTGGGTTGACGTATAGTTTTACTCACCAAAGCCGAATGCAAGACAAAGAAATATGGTTAGAGTTTTTTTCACAATATGATTTTGACATAAGTTACATTAAAGGTAAATAAAATAGAGTGGCAGATGCACTAAGTTGTAGGAAACATATTTCTACACTTATAACTTTGAGAACTCAGTTTAAGGATGAGGTAAAGAGTATCATGGATTCTGATTTGTATTTTTAGCAAGTAAAAACAACACTTGCTGCAGATCCTAATGATGCAAGATACAAAGGTTTTAACTTTGATAATGAAGGAATTTTAAGATATGAAAAGCAAGTGTATGTACCTTCGGAAATGAGTTAAGGAAAAATTTAATGATGGAATTTCATAATTCACCTTACTTAGGACATCTTGGTGTTACAAAAATGCTTGTTAATGTAAAACAACAATATTTTTGGAAAGGGATGAAGAGAGACATAACTGATTTTGTTTCACATTGTCTAGAATGTTAGTTTGTTAAGGCTAAGCATATGCAAAGTCAAGCTTTGGTTTACTGTATCCCCATAGCATACCACATTATAAGTGGCAAGTAATAATTATGGATTTTGTTCAAGGGCTACCTATGTCTAGAAATAAACATGATGTTATTTTAGTTGTGGTTGACAAATTAACAAAAGTAGCACATTTTACTGTTGGTAATCTTAAATATGATTCACATTTTAGCAAAAATATTTGTGCATGAAATTTTCAAAGTACATGGAGTACTTGAATTGATTATATCTGATAAATACCCTAGAATGACATCTCGTTTCTAGAAAATGCTAAATGCAACCTCAGGAACAAAACTAAATTTTAGTTATGTATACCATCTAGAAACAAATAGTCAAACAGAAAGATTAAATCAGGTTTTAGAGGATATGTTAAGAATGTATTGTATGGATTAGCGGTACAAATGGGAATAATAACTTCCTTTAATTGAATTTTCTTACAATAATACTTATCATTCCTCTTTAAAAATGTCACCTTTCGAAGCATTGTATGGAAGGAAATGTAGAACTTTGGCTACTTGGGATAACATTGAAGATAGAGAGGTTTTGGACCTAAAATGCTTATTGAAATGGAACATCAAGTAAAATTAATTCATGAATGATTAAGAGAAGTCTGCGGATAGGCGAAAAAGTTATGCGAGATCTAAAAGGATTGATAGGAAATTTGAACTTGGTGAAAAATCTTTTTACGTGTTAAGCCTAAAAATAGCTTTATTACCTTTGGCAAGGTAGCCAAATTATCACCTCATTTTGTGGGATATTTGAGATTGTTGAAGTGATTATCCATGTAGCTTATCGCTTAGCATTACCTCCCACTTTGTCACAAATGCATGATGTTTTCCATATTTCTTTACTTAAGAAATACATTTCAGATTTATCACATGTATTAAATTAGGATTCCTTACAGGTCCAAGACCCAAGAATAATTGTGGTTGAACCCATAAGAGTGTTGGAAACTTGCTAGTTGCACTTGTGAAATCATGAAATTAGTCAATGCAAGGTCCATTGGGACCATTTTAATGAAGAAAGTGCAACATGGGAAAACCTTGAGGATATGAAAACTGTTTTTCCTCATTTTTTTGAACATAATTAGTTCTAATTTTTTAGGCAATTAAAGACTTTGTTTGAAATATATCTTTAATTTCTGCCAGTTTTGGGAAAGTACTATAATTTTGAAGTATTGGGACAGCAATTATGATTGTGTAATAAGTTATGAAAAACTTGAAATCTGTAAATTTGGTTTTTTAAACATTTTGTGGATAGAATAACTATAATTATGATGTTTTTTCTTGTTTAAATAATGTGGACTAAGTTAATCATCGGGATGATGATGCTTTTTAGAGGGGACGTATGTAATGCCTCTATCATGGTTGATATCCTTGACCGATTCTATGATTGAAGTTGCAAACGTTGATAAGTGATTCTTGTTTGAAGATCGTGTACTCTTTTGAACTAAGTAATCATGTTTGTTGTAGATAATATGTTTATCTTCCAAAAATGGATACAATCACACCATAATAATTATGAATTTATAATGAAGTATTTCATTTATTCTTTATGCTAAAAATTTTAATGTGTTCTGCATGTGGATGGAGGAAATAAATTTAGTCTAATTTGTTCATTTCCTATTTTTACAATATTGAACTTGTGCTTCAGTCTATTTGATTTTTGAATGCAGGAATAGCCATACCTTGGATCAATTTCAGTGATCCAAGGCATGTCTTTGATTTTACGATGATTTGATCATTTTACCAAGCCAATCAAAATGTATGATTTCGAACCTAGGTTTTTGTGGGATCACCGGGGCATCCGGTGGCATCGTTAGCATGCACCCCTTTTAAGTGATCTAATAACGTCATTTTGATTCATCGTAAAAGGGGTAATGTATGTTAATTAGTTTATTGGGACCTAATTTAATATAAGTTCCTATGATTTTTATCTTATCTTAAGCCTAAGTTAAGGTGATTTTATTAATGGTGATGATTAATTGGAAAGGGTAATCCTAATTCATTGACACTAATTTATTCTAAGCTAAATCAAATTACTCCTAAGGTCCTAAGCTTGGTTTATAGGCTAATACTAAATAAACCTAACCTAAAGGTATCAATCTAGCCTAAAGGTAAATTAGGATGGCGTGGATGGAATTTTTTTGGTGCTGGTGACACCATTCCAAAGGCATTTTAAAGGTTTTAATGTGGCATTTAATAGTCTGTTTTCGCCAATTTTGGCCAATGCATGAAAATAGAGGGAATGTTGAGTTGTCAAACTCTATTAAATTCATTTGAATGAAGTTTAATTAATAGTTATAACCAACAAAGAGTTGGTGATGGCGAGATATTTAGGAAGGGACACTGGTAGTCCTGTTGGCATTTATTTTCCTCAACCAGAGTGAAAATCACCTGGGGAATAGTAGAAGGTTGGAGGAAAATAAATGGTTTTTGGTTTTATTGTTTCATACAGATTTTTGGAGCTTTGGAGCTCTGCATGTTGTTTACCATTCTTTCGAACCTCCAGTTCGAATTAGTTGCATGCATAATATCGCCCTTGCATGGTGGAAATAATAGTTGAATCTGAGCATGGAAGCTATAAGAAGAAAATGGGGGAAGTTGCAGAGGCTTGGTTTTGGTGTTTTCATGGAAATATTTTTGTAGAAGTTTTGCATGAAGGATTGAGGCAAGAAAAGGAGGACAAGATCACTACTAGGCATGATAGGCCCTATCTCATTAAAATTTCTTACTTCTATTTAAATTTTTTCATAAAATAACTCTGCTCTTCATAAAACATCTTTTTGATTATTTTGATGGACTTCTTGTATTGTTCTTTTGCTTTTGTGTGTGTTTCTTTGGACATGGTTTCTTGGATATGGATAGTTTTGTGTGATTGAATATTTTAATGAAATCGGTTTTCGAATGGAGTTGGGAAACAAATGTGTCACCTATTTAGAAAGTTGGGTATTAAAAAGGATTATGTGTTTTGATATACATAGGTCTTCACGTATAAGTATTCTTGTAGAGTTTAAATGTTTTGCAGGGATTATTTGAAGATATATTAAACTTGGGAACTCTTAGCTTGTAGTAAAATTGGTTTGATTAATGTTTTCTTTTGAATCAAATTTGTTCGCCTAAGTTGAGAAAGGCTTGTAATGAAACTTTTGTTTCATTGAAGGACTTACGTTTTGGTTGTTTTATCTTTGGTCATTGGTCGACTCGTTCTTGAATACCTATTGGGGATTCTTGTTTCAATTCTTTATTTGTCATTTTGGCTTAGTTTCATAACATATCTTTTGATATTTTTTGTTATTTATGGAATATGGGTCTTGACCCATCTTGAGGTTCTCTCAATAGTGATTTTTCGAGAACTGTTAGTGCATAACATGAAGGTTTATGATGGAGCCTTCTGCATATCATTTTATGTTATGCTTTGTTGTTTATCACCCTTCACAGGTGGACCTGTTTGGAAATATGGATTATTTCTCTCTCTTTTTGGTTGTGATTACTTATAGGAATAGCCTTATTGGGTTAGCTTGAGATTTGGACAACATTCTAGTATGGACTGTTCCAGGCCATAGTATTTCTTTGAAATGGTCTTGTATGAGAACATGTACTGGTAAAACTTTTTTATCTCTTTTTTGGGTTGTTCTTCGTTGCTCGAATACCCTTCTTGGGTTAGTTCCTATTTATGGAGCTTGATTGAACTTTGGAAGGGATCCTGGGATTGTTATACTTTCAATCTGGGTTCATTTTCTTTGGAGATATGCTTCTGTGAGGAACTTTTAGCTTTAAGCATCTAGTTGGAGTATTGTGTTATGGTCGTAGATCTTGTTTATCTTTGGTGAATCTTGTTTTGGATCATCATGTTTTCTTGACGAAGATTGTAGGTTTTATTTGAGCCTTTTGACCGTCTCCTTGAAACCGTATTGCTATCTTGTGTTGTATTAAGAACTGAATTTTTATTCTTACTCGTATTGAATTTCATTTCAATAGGTTGGATGATGTGAGATCTACATAGATCATTGTTAAGGAAGTTTTTATTTCTTTTATCTTGGATCTTGGTCTTTTTGGGTAAGACTGTACTCTGTGTTTTGTTCTTAAAATAGTTTTGATTTCCTTTTTCATTAGCTTGAATGTGGAAGACAATGAGAATTAAAGTATTTGACTCTTTTGAGATGCACAATTGTGATAGTTATGTTTTTTTAATCAGTTTTGAACTTAGCTTGTGAAACTTGTGAAAGGTAGATCCTCTTAGAACTATTATCGTTTGGTTAATTTGGTGTTTTGAGGGCTTGTGCCAAATCTCTTATATGATATGCAATTATTATTACCTGTATTGTTTGGTTGGTTCCTTGTTTAACGTAATTATTTTTGAATGAGGATAGGGGTTTTGAGAGAAGAGTTACTTTGAAGGTTTGTTATCCAAGTTAGATCTTTCTTGTTTTAACATTCAGCCTTATTAGCAGTTGATACTAATTTGATTGTTAATAGAACAACATATTGTTCTTGTCAAGTCGTATGTTTAGATCAATTCATTTTCTTTTGATTGATTTTGATCGGGTTGTGTTATTGTGGAACTTTCTTGGAGAATTAAATTAAAACCGTTAAGAATAGATCATGATTTTGATTAATTCTTTTCTTAATTAGTTACAATTTGGATGATTATCATGTTGAAATGATTATCATAATTGTGATTTAGATGGAATTAATTTGTGATGGTTTAATTAGTTCTTTTAAGAAAATTAATACTTATGTAGATTATGTGACTCTTCTCTATATCGAATTTGTGATTAATAGGAAAGTATTTCTTATTGACCTTATTTTCAAGTACTTCAAACCTTTTCATTAACAATGCGTTCCTTTTACGAAACAGATTAGATAAAACTATATTGTTTTAACATTATAGAATTTATCATGCTTAATTCTTGTGTGTTGGCTCATGCCAACAATTTTGTAGATGGACTTCGTGAAAATTTAAAAGGAGAAAGACTTATAGAAAGTTGCATTTTTTTACTAATGAAATCATTTCTCTTCATTCAGATGCCTATGTATTGACATTTTCTCGAAATGTACTTCTTGTTGGAAAAATAAATTAGGAAGATGTATTAAAATTATTTTGTGATGGTGGAAAGATGTTTTGTAAAAACTTTTAGAATACATATTGAGTTTAGAGAGTAGTGAACTCTCTTTTTGATAAATGAATTGTTGTGTGAAAATTGTTGATTCTGATTTTCTCTAGGGTCATATATGACTTAGATTTGATTAATATTCTTAAATATTATCATGCATGGCTTAATGGACTCTAAGGAATAAGATGATACTAGGAATAAGGATCTATACTTATAGTTCCATTTCATTTCATTATGGGGAAAATGTATAACTAAGTTGATTATAATTGATAAAACTTTATTCGAAAAGGGAATAAGTATAGTTTTATATAGAAGAATGTGGATTTCTTATTACTAAACTATACCATATGTTTTCTAATTTCACTAATAGGACAATAGTCCTTAATAAGAAAAAAAAGATATTTCCTTTTATCATTAAATAAAGAACTATGTATGATATCTTGTTAAGTGATTATGTTTAAATCATAAGGATGATTGGTTGTATGCTCCTTATCTGTAGTCAATAAATGGAAATAGGAAAGCTTAAAAGAGTTAATAGGAAGATTTAGACTTTATGATATCTCTAAGTCTAATGTATAAGCTTTCAATCAAGTTTGTTCACAATGATAGACTATAGTAAGAAAACTTAATAATCTTACTCACTTAATATTGAATTTAGATATATTGATAAATGAAAATAATGGTTTAAGATTAAAATGATCATATGCATGAACGCAGATTTTATCTGCATACCTTCAACTAGTATAAAAGTACACTTCATACCCTTCTTTGGGTCAATTGTGCATAGTGAACCCTTAGGTCCATTGTTTAACTATAAATTAAACAAGATGATAAATTATGGGGTTAATAATCTAATGATCTTAAGTATGTCATTTTATTCAAGGAACTCATTTGGTTGTCATAATATAGGGATCATGCATGAGTACCCTCATAATGATGGTAGTCATTACGAGGATATTGTGATGTAGTCAGCTATGCTTCAACACCCCACTTAGTTCAATTAACTTGATTGACATAAGTAGAATTTTTGTTCATAGTTCTACTCTAAATAGAGATAGAAACATGGACTGGTGTAGTGGTCAACTCATGTTGACTTAGGGTAACTAAACACACCCAATCGACAAAGTTCGATTGAGTATGTCTATGTATCCTTAGTCACCACAAGTATTCTTCCACACTAGTGCATGTAAGTTTCCCTTGTTTAGTGTGAAACTTTGACTCGGATTTGGTTGACAATATTCAAGGATGACCAATCTAGATAACAATATGAGTGTGATGAAAGACATATTCCTTTCGACGAGATTG
The DNA here is from genome assembly GCA_018340775.1 of Taxus wallichiana var. yunnanensis. Lineage (NCBI taxonomy): Eukaryota > Viridiplantae > Streptophyta > Pinopsida > Cupressales > Taxaceae > Taxus > Taxus wallichiana. The sequence continues at coordinate 422,272,550 of CM031240.1, read as the reverse complement.
TCGTCTTGTAATATAAACATGGTAAACATGTTTAAAACTTTGGCCAAAGTATCGCAAGCTATTGGTTACGTTGTCTTATGTCATCTATTCTAAGATGCGGGATTTCGATGAATATCGAAGAATGGTATTTAGATAGGCTTCTTATATAGAACACTTGAGTGACCCTTAAGGGGTAAAAGAACCAAGTATACATAGTATACACTTGAACAAGATATCATGAGAGATCAATTTAACACCAAGTCATGGAATGAGAGATCGATGTTTCACCGAGTCATTACATTTGCATATGGTTTTATGTTATGAGATGGATTGGTAATGGAATGTGTGTTCTAAATTATATTAATTTTAAATAGAGAAGATTATGTAGAAAAAAAAATCCCTTGTTTCTATGTCATAAAAGTGGATGTTACGGGGGTGGCAGAGGTGGCATCTGCATTTGTAGTGGACATAGAACTGGAGGCCTTGAAACATTAAATTGTAATTTTGTAAATAATATGATGAAATTCAAAATACAAACATAATAGCAATGAAAAATAAATAAATTCATATAAGATTATAAAAATTACTTTGTTAAGGGATTTTTATTGAGGTGTAAATGAAGCATGTTATTGCATATGTGGTGGTTGTGGATGAGTAGACTAAAAATACTTTTAGGTGTGATCTAAAATATAATTAAGAATTAAATATCTATTAGACTGTTGAATTTTATATCAATAAATATCAACAAAAATATAAAAACAAGATATTTAAACTTGGGGCCACAGAATGAGGTATTAAAGATATTTCTACCTCCTACGTTTGAGCCCGTTGATACAATCTTGTTCTGTTGGAGGTTTCAGCAAAGAAATATAAATTGCAAGAAATTTTGAAACACATACAATTTTTAAATAATTAATTACATTTATTTCCAAACATATTGAAACATATATACATCATAAATTAAAATACATGTGATTAATGCATGTGGTATGGTGGATGTTTGACTTTGAGGGTTTATGAAAATCCTCATCCATTTAAAAGAATATGTTTGGGTTTCCCCCTCTATTTGTTGATCGTTAGAAATAGTAATAAAATCTCTTGAACCTGGTGGGAAATGACCTATGATAGCGACTTCCTTTGTGATGCGATCATATACTGCTATCTTCTATGATAATTCAACAGAATTTTTTATTAATTTTAAAAGATAAATATTACCATAATTAAAAACCATCTAATCAAAAAATGGGACTCACCTCTTGCTCTTCAACTGTTAACGATAAATCCGTTAGCTTTGAATGCATTGCTATCAAAAGAGAGGTACCACATAAATTATAGAGAGATTCATAATATAAACCAAGAATAAAATTTATTGAGTGATGGTAACGGTTGGTTGTCAAACTTGCACCCGTGTCTCGGATCTAGAAGGATCAAGTCATTTGAGACAACAATGGAACCATCTCCAAGTTGTGGGACCTTGCGCACTTGAGATGGATCTCTAAAGAAGGTTGGTTCCTCTATCTATTTCTACTACTACTGCTACTCCTAATGTTGAAAGGTAAAACTAAGCTAACAATGCCAAGGGACCAAGGATAGAAGGATAACATGAAAGGAAACTACACTAAAAGGTGATAGCACTAGAAAAAGAGGGATGAACACTATTTGTTTTGAGTGAAAATGAAGGGAAATGTGTGAAAGAAGGCTAGGCACATGTAGCACAACTAAAATGTATTTACCAGATCAGTTTCATGGAACACAACTAAAAATGAAGTTGTAAGGGACGTAGAATGACACAACAAGCACGTAATGTAAAAGAAAGGAAAGAAGAAAGAATACAAACATGCTTAGGACAGAGAATAGTCACAAAATAATGCTTCCATTACTTCCATAAATTCACATAATTATTATAATGGAGAAAGAGGCCAATATCCACATGTATGAGCCAAATCTAGAGGTCTCATGACTCAAAATATAGAAAAATGAAGTCCTTAGAAAAATGCGTAAGGATCCAAAATGTCCAACATTAACAATGAGGCCAGATTTTACATTTATAGATGAATCCATAGAAGAAGAAGAGAAGGAGGGAAAATCTAAATTTGAAAAGCAACCACCAACAAGACGCATTCAATTCCTGCAAATCCTCTTGTAAATCTATCAAATGCACTTCCCTAGTCTTCTTGGCATGTTGGAGAAGGAAAGATGGTGGATCAGATCAAATCAGGTGCTTGGAGTTATCAGATCTACTCATTAATGCCCATAAATATATTTTCCCATTTCTCACCTACCAGATCTACTAAGAATTTGAATTTGAATGTCCAGCATTGTAGCCTGCTTCAATAGCTATCGATTGAGACTAGGCGCGTGCTGATTAGAGCTCTATAGAAAAATATATGGTTATCATAATTTTTTCAGAGTCATTTATGTACACAAGACACATGGTGCACGTAGATTGGCTGAAAGGATGGCCAACTGTGAAAATATTCTTGTTGTTTCTGCCATGTGTCACTCATTGATTTGTTACAAGGATTCGGCACCTTGTTTCTCCGCTTTGATAGGTTCCGTGTGGCACACTTAAGTGTGTAAAAAAATGACATGGCATGGAAAGGTGCAAGGGAGGGTCAAAGGTATGTGCATGGAAGAATGAGGTGCGGGAATAAGGAAGAAGGAAGGCGCGTCCAATCATAGCATGTGCGAGAGGAAATGGGGCAAACTGGTGAGCAAAAAATGTATGGTCAAGGAGAAAATATTACAAGGTAATGTGTGGGGCACGCGAGAGGGCCAGGGACTTAGTTGATTTGAAGCAAGTGCAAGGTGCACACGTAGGATGAATAGCTACTTAGGAAGAAGGTGAATGCATAGAAGATGTGCGCAAGGTAAGAGTGGAACAAAGAGGAAAAGGAAAATGGAAAGGGGAGAAGGGGAAGCACACAAGGGTGCACGAGGAAACAGTGACCAAGTGAATGTGCCAAGGAGACAAATGAGGTGCACACCACTGCAATGAAGATCTTTGAGCTAGAATATGTATGTAAGTTGTCCAAATAACTAGAAGAGTTATTTGGATAACAGTTTTGGTGACTTTCGGGGCCATATGCCTACTAGATGAAGGAGATCAGTAGCCTAGAGCATCCATTGGGCATGGAGTCTACAATGTAATCATGAAATTCTAATTTGTAGCTTTGAAGAACTTCCTTGAAGTCACTTAAAGGATCATTTCTTGACTCTACTCTAAATCTTGCAAACTACTGAAAGAAGACCAACACCCTAGAAGAAAAATAAGAGTGTCCGCAAGAAGCACGTGAGAAGAAATAAATATGTACAAACACACACCGCAAACTCCAACCTGTGTGCAAATAATAATTTCTCATCCTTAGCGAAATGAGAACGAATCTTGTTCTGCGCCATTTCGCTTCTAGATCCATCAAAGTATAACTTCCATAGACCATGGTTCTCTTCACTTTGCTTGAGCACGCACGGCAACACAGCTTCTTCTTTAAGAATGGATTAATTACCAAGCCAAGTTTCATAAGCTTCCATCTCTTCAACATATGGTTCAAATTTATGGTGTCTCTCCACCCACTCATCAAGTACTAGATCGGGAATAGAAGATGAAAGAGGGTGTTCTTCGAAATAAAAGTTTGTTCTTATTGGATTAAACAATTGGCTTGGAGAGGGGATGGTACATATAACTCTACATGATAGGAAAATATTAGCTCAACTTGTATGGTAAACCGAGTACCATACCTTGTCTTGAGTAACATATGAGACCAATCAGAAGACAAGTAACCACTAACTTTAGCAGTAAAACCTATTGACATATATAAGGAAAATAAAGGAGGTAGGTCAATGATAGACACATCTTGAGTTATGGTAAGGATTGGACATACATGAAGGGTTAACTCAAAATCTTTGATGATTCGTAAGGTAGTGATGGTTGAACCATTGATTTACATGACTCCTTTTATCAGGGGGCTATAATTAAGACCTAAGACATTAGCAATCTTCTTTGGTATGAAAAAGTACTAGCACCCGAGTCACCATACGCTTATGGAAAAGATGTTTGTCTATTATCAAATACATATAGAACGGTGGGATTTTAACAACTTTACTTACTTTATTTTCCTCTTCTTGGAAAACATTGACAAAAGTGAGCGGATTTTGAATGGTCGGATCGGTGCGTGGGAGTTGCGCTAAAGCTTCATGCAACAAGTCACACTGGGATGGAATGGTCAAGGCATCCTACATTGTAACATTTATGTTTGTCTTCTTCATTTGGTCAACAATGTTGACTAGAAGACCCATTGACTTGCACATTTGAGGAACAACAACATCTTTACTTGGTTGTTTGGGTATAGAGATAAGAACCTTAAGTGATGTAGAGGCTTGACCTACCAAATGAGGGGCACGCGCCACTTGCAAAGGATATTTTCACGGAGCCTCGTAGGTGTTTGAGCACTTTTAATACTGGATGTATTTTCTATTTCCTTTTTCTTTTGAGGTTTTTTTGTGTTCTTTGCCGAGTTATGACTCGTGCTCCAGATCGAGCATTCTCTACATATATCTTGTGTTGTCTATAACTTGGGCTCATGGCTTGCTTGTATCCTCTACATCTTGGTTGATTACATAGAAGTCCTCAGCACTAAAGAATATCAAATTTTAATCTATAGGAGCTTCTAGCCTTTCTTGGTAATCTACTTTAGGTGTGCTTGTTGAAGGCTCATAGATGGGAGAATTCTAAATCATGTAGTCTTGCATGCATGTAGCATTAGCGTAATAATACCGCTATGAGGAATATTGCAAGGAAAGCACCATTTAGACTCATGTGCCATGTTATTCTAGACTGGGACAAGTTCCGACTTACGCCCGGGCTCTGGAAGAGGTTGTCTAGGGGGAATAACTTGCAAGGGTAGATGTGCATTAGCATGTCATCTATTATTATACTATTTTTGTCTCGTATCTTTGATTCACATACCGATTTCGATAAGGTTGATTGATCTAGCCTTGCGCTGATTGGAGCTACCTTTGTAGGCTTGCAAGGCTCTGCTACTTTTCCAATGATATGACCTTGTTAGATAAGCTTCTAATCCGGCCTTTAACTCAAAGATCTTATTTTTGTTGTAAGAGAGTAGGATGTAAATGCAACTAGTTGTGTGCTCTGCACTAGAACTGGAGCGATAGAAGGCAGGGGCCTTCGGAGATATCTCTCGGGAACAAGAGAGCAGGAGGCCTAGGTGCCAACTTACACGTCTGAATGAGATTGTTTTCTTCCCTTATGGCAATGTTGTATGTAGTAGGTAAGGTTCTACCTCTCATGGATTAAATAATGACTAAAATGTCACTATTCAAAGCCCTTAGATAGTATAAGAAAGCATGTTGGGTTATAGGCCTTACCACTTGAAGAATTTTATCTCAATTTTTCTGAAATATAATATTGAAATCATTCATCTTATCATTGGGCACACGCTTCATTGTAGTCATCTTCTCAATGAATGATAGATGATCCAATTTATCTTCAAAGTAATTGCAAAGAACTGTTATGAGATCATCCCAAGTAGCAATAGATACATGTCTCAGGCCACGGTACCATTAGATTTCTTTCCCCTTGAAAGAGGTTACAAGCAACCTAACTGCAACATCATCATGTATAATCAAATAGATAGAGCATACATTGGCCACATCTTGAATGTATTCAATAAGGGTGACTTGATTTTCTCCCGTGAAGTATGGAATACTATTGAGTGCGGTCACTAGCATATCATGCTTTGGGCATTGAGATTGAGCAAGCTTCCACTAGTGAAGTTGGCAAAGTTCATTAGAGGAGGAGGAGGTTGAAGCTCCATAGTAGGGCACGCTTTTCTATTTTGAGGAGGAGTTGAGTGTGTACGACACGTTGGAGATGGGGATACGCGCATAGAATATCTCATTGCGTATTCTTCTCGATTAAAGATGGAGGTATTTAAAGGATCCTTTAGCTATAGCACTCTGTCTGGTATGCACTCTTCTCATAAAAGGCACTCAGGACTGCAAAAATAGAGATCTAGAAATGTTGGGAGTCGTCAGATGTGTTGAAATAAGCCTCCAAAGGTGGAATACTAAATTCACACACCCGTAACTTAGTAATTTGAAATTTAAGATTTTGCTTTTGCTCCCACCGGACGTGCTAGAAATTGTTGGTTTTCAAACTTGTCCCCATGTCTCGAGATCTAGAAGGATCAATTTGTTTAAGACAACAATGGAACCATCTCCAAGTTGTGGGACCTTGCGTGCTTGAGACGGATCTCCGGAGAAGGTTGGTTCCTCTATCTATTTCTACCACTACTGTTACTTCTAATGTTGAAAGGTAAAACTAAACTAACAATGCTAAGGGACCAGGGATAGAAGGATAACAAGGAAACTACTCTAAAATATGATAGCACTAGAAAAAGAGGGATGAACACTATCTCGTTTCGAGAAAAATGAAAGGAAATGCGTGAAAGAAGGCTAGGCACGTGTAGCACAACTAAAATGTATTTACCATATCAGTTTCATGGAACACAACTAAAAATGGAGCTGCAAGGGACGTAGAATGACACAACAAACACACAATGTAAAAGAAAGGAAAGAAGAAAGAATACAAACACGCTTAGGACAGAGAATAGTCACAAAATGATGTTTCCATTACTTCTAAAAATGCATAGAACTGTTAAAATGGTGAAAGAGGTCGATATCCACATGCATGAGCCAGATCTAGAGGTCTGCGACTCAAAATACAAGAAAAATGAATTCCTTAGAAAAATGTGTAAGGATCTAAAATGTCCAACATTAACAATGATCCCAGCTCTTACATTTATAGATGAATCCATAGAAGAAAAAGAGAAGAAGGAGGGAAAATCTAAATTTGAAAAGTAAGCACCAACAAGAAGAATTCAATGCCTGCAAATCCACCTATAAATCTATCAAATGTGCTTCCCCAAGTCTGTTTGGCATGTTGGAGAAGGAATCGGGTGGTTGGAGTAATTAGATCTACTCATTAATTCCCTAAAATATATTTTCCCATTTCTCACCTACCAGATCCACCAAGAATTTGAATTTGAATGTCCAGCATTGTAGCCTACATCAGCAGTTATCAATGGATACTAGGTGTGTGCCTATTAGAGCTTTGTACCAAAATATATGGTTGTCAGAAGTTTTTCGAGTCATTTTCTTACACAAGACGCGTGGTACGTGAGGATTGGCTAAAAGGATAGCCAATTATCCAAATCTTCTTGTTGTTTCTACCACATGTCACTCATTGATTTGTTGTAAGGATTCAAAGACCTGTTTCGCACTTTGAGTGGTTATGTGTGGCATACTTAAGTGTATCAAAAAAATAAAATGGCACGAAAAGGTGCGGGGAGGGCGTAAAGGTATACATGTAAACGAATGAGGTGTGGGAAGAAGGAAGAAGGAACGTGCGCGCAATCGCAGCAAATGTGAAGGAAATGGGGAAACCTGGTAAGCAGAAAACATATGGTCAAGGCACAACTATTACAAGGTAATGTGTGGGGTTCACGAGAGGGCTAAGGACTTAGCTGATTTGAATCAAGTGCAAGGCACACGTGCAGGATGAATAGTTGCTAGGAAGAAGGAAAATGTGCAGAAGATGTGCACAAGGTAAGAGTGTAACAAAGAGGAAAAGGAAAATTGAAAGGGGAGAAGGGGAAGTGCGTAAGGGCACGCGAGGAAATAGTGACCAATTGAATGTGCCAAGGAGACAACTAAGGTGTGCACCACTGTAATGAAGATCTCTGATCCAAACTATGTATGTAAGTTGTCCGAATAACTAGAAGAGTTATTTGGATAATAGTAACATTATCATTCAAATGAATATTTTCTAAATCAGATCTTATCCTGTAGGATAATAAGCTACACTAGTAAAATTTCTTCCCACATAAGGTGTGAATGATATACTTCAAATCCCACTATAGGATATATGTATATCAACCTTGTAAAATAACCGGCCCGGAAGAGTTGTACCACGGCTGCGGAAAATGGGTGACTAAAATCCTTGAGTTGAATCCCTCTTTTAAAGGGTTTTGGGAAGTTGTAATTGTCAATACAAGGAGAAGCATTTTGTTAGTAGTGAATTTTGAACATAATCAAACTTTGTTAAATTGAAAATAATGAAAATGTAATGTTGTAAAACAAAAATAAACTTATGAGTAATAGCAAGATTGCGTTGCATCAATAGATAATTGAAAACTAGACTCCAAATACTTACATTCTTCATCCGATAAAACAACCTTCATCATGATAGGATCCACATCTTTGTGTGGTAGTCATGTGAGATGCTCAATGTCCTCAGGTGACATTCCAAATGACTCTACATGAGATGGGAGTTGATAATGAAAGGTGAAAGTGGAAGTGTCGTAGTTGAGTAGAAGATTGTTATCTGGTCTATCTTAAATTGGGGCATATACACTAACCTTGTGAAACTAGCCAGTCTTATCCATTGGGAAAATGCATTAGGATCCTCTAGAAATGTGTACAGTTGAGGAAATACCAAGCTCTTGAATGAAAACTTCTTCATATTTGTTGTTGACACAATGGGGCTCTTGGGCTATTTAGAAGTAATCTTTCTTCTTGATATTTTTTCAATCTACTATAAAATTCTTGGTTATAGCTATCCTTTGCGTTCTAGATTCTTCCTTTTATAATTCCTTTGGCATTCAAGTTTTATCTTTTGGGTTTTTCCTTGTATTCTCTAGCTTCTCTCTCGTTATGTCGAGTGAAAATGACTACCTTTGTGTATTTATAGCAAGTTTAATACGCTTACAAAGAACAACCTTTATGCCACTAGCCAACAAAGATTAAGTGTGCTACCGGCTAATAGCATGTAGAATGTTACTGGTCAAGTAGCATGAAAAATGTTATCACTGCAAGAGATGCAAAATGCTACCAGCCGATAGCATGCGAATACTACCAACCGGTAGCATTATGCATGCTATCGGCCGGTAGCATTTACAATACTCCCATCTGGTGTCATATATTATTTTTGCCACATCATAAGGCTAATGGATAAGGCCCAACCATTCCCACAATCATGTTAAAAAATCACCTGCCACACAAAACAACTTTTCTTGCAATTCGCCATACATGCGAAAGTGGTTTTACCAATATTCGCCAAATATTTTTAAGGCTTTTTTAGACAACCTTTCAAATATTCTCCGTCTCTATCTACTTTATGTTACCGAGCTTTCCGCTCGCCAAAATAAATTGGGGGAAAATTTAGACACAAAATCATTCACTTTAAACATTATTTAGTCTCGGTCTCATACTACTATTTAGAGGGGTTTTGAGTGAAGCAATTACTAATTAACCTCCGTCTCTTAGCCATTTTTATTTGATTCCTATCATCATCCCTAACCTCCACCACACACATGCCCAGTCAGCTTTTTTCATTTCCCATCATTTTAGCTTTAATTGGGGTGACCATGTTGGTACTGAGGCACCTGTCGGTGCCCTAGTCCAACCAGGGGTGCCTCGGTCCTTCTTGAACTTTCCCGCCACTTTTTGGGCTCTTTCTAGCCATTTTAGGTCTTTATGTTTTTTGTGGTCAGCCATTTCGTGGTTAATTACAAAATTAGATCAAGAGAACCCTATAAATATAAATTTATGAGACCATAATGAGGGACCAAGCACTAGTCACTACTATCATCCATCTAGAGTTGCATCTATCTATTGCATTAGAGATCACTTGCATCCACATAGCTCCATCAAAATCAATAAGGCTAGGGCATCTACATCACACACAAAGATAGTGGGAGGATTCTATTATATTCCATGCACACATTCTATTACTTTTTCTACATCTAGTTATTGATTGCTACTTCAAAGTGTAATCGGCACTAGAGCACCTAGGGCACATTATACACACACTCACCATAACTACATTTGGGTCAAAATGCAGTTCACCACTCGATTATTAAGCCCACTATAGTGGCGAGATGAGGTCATCGACCCATTCATTTACATCCTTCTTTCTTTAGGGTTTTGATACTCCTTGGTTTTTTACAGGTCTTTTCATCATCTTAGAAAATCAGCCACATTCGAAGCATTGCAGCGAAGCTAATGCGACAAATAATGAGGGTTTTGAACCATCTTCCCAACCTATGAAGATCAATTTCAGAGATTTTGCATAGACTAGGGAACCCATTTTGCATACCAGTGTCGGTAGGCACACCGCACCCTCTCCAAATGCCTCACCAGCTAGATGCTCCAAATTCATCCTTTTTGGGACTTCTGCATGCTCATTCTTGCTTCTATATTCTCTAGTCACCTCTACGACACAGTCCCAAGAGAATCTTCTATTTAACTGATTTCTTTCATCTTCTCTTTTACACATTAGGGTTAACATTTTCTTTTTCATATTTGCTTGGGTCATCTTTACATTTATTTACAGCATATATTTACTTTATTTACATCTATTCATAGCTTATATTAACTATATACCTATATATTACATTTTTAGTTAATCGGTTCATGCATTCTCGCTTATCTCTGTTCTTCACTACGACATAGTCCCAAATAGTCATCGAATCAGCTAAGATCTTCCTAACCTTTTTCCTCATTAGGGTTTCACATTTCTATTTCCTTAGTTGTTTAGCTCACTTTCTCTATTTACTTAGCCTTTATTTACGATTGTCCTTAATATTAGATTAACTTAAAACATCCATGTTTTAGTTAATCATTTTTGGTGAACCCAACTCGATCTTCACGCTTATAGGATCTTCATTCATTGCTTATCATCCTAGGGTTTAGTCATCATGAGTATCTCAATCAATGATTATTTGCTTGCAAATCTTGATCTAAGGCATAGAGTCCAACATCTTCTTGCTACTACTCACATTCATGTTGATATGCATCTTGACTCGGTCTATCAAACATTTGTTGATGCATTTTCTCAACACATAGCATTCAAGTCTAATCCTCCCGCTGATGTTCATACTTTCAACAATGACCCACCTTTGCATATCATGTGTCGTATTAACAATTTAGGTATCAAACACACTTTAATTGATAATGGATCTAAGCTCAACTTATGTCCCATATAGTTTCTTGAAATATTAGGTCTTTCCGCTCATGATGTTAGTCCATATTTTCTTTCCTTTGCGTGCTTATGATGGTTCTATTCATCCATGTGTTGGTCACATTACACTACCTATCACTGTAGGGCAAAAAATTTCAACATTGTGTTCTTCGTCATTGATTTCCCAGTCTCCTAAAAACTTTTACTTGATAGTCCAAGGCTTCATGCCATGCAAGTTGTCACTTCTATTGTACATCATTGTGTTAAATTCCTTCATGAAGGCATTGAATATATTGTTTTCCATGACCATGATCCATTCCAATATTGTGACCGAGCTCCTAATACTAGTCTTCCTATTACACACATTGATACTACAAATGATCCTCAACCTATGGAAGAACCACCTCACTTTCCACCACTTGAAGGTTTTGTTTGTGTGATAGATACAATTTCTTCTACACCACCTGTTACTACTACTATTATGATTCCTTATCAGGGGCCTATCCAATCTATGGACATCACTCTATCACCTACACCTTCACATGTACCACCTACATTAGCATGCCCACCATTTACTTGCACACTCTTCATGAATGATTCATATTGGGAACATATTCCATTTGATCCTACTTGTGATGACACTATATGTACACATGAGGGTTTGGCTTGAATAGGATTTTCTTTTGAGGATCTCTATCTTACACCATGCGCTCCTCATCTTTACTACAGCTTTGTTTGCATTACTCGCTACTTACAGTCTTCGAGTCTTTCACCTCATGATCTTCCTTACACACAATCATCTATCTGCACCAATTACATTAGGGAAATCATGGCTTGATTACATTGGGAGAACTCTCAATCCTTATTATATAGATATCTCTTTCCCATGCCTTTTGGTTGTGTCTTTATTTGTAATAGTTCCTTTCTTAGCTATGCGTAAAATCTCACTCGTTTGTATGCACATAGTTTTCCACTTCCTCCATTTACTGATGAGGAATATTCAATGGGTATGTAAAACTTATGCTTCAATGGCTCATTATGTGATCAACTAGACACTATTGCTTATCAAGTAAATAATTCTTATCCATTCGACTATGACCCCAAAAGCGATGATTTTTAAATGACATTACCTGATTACATCCTTCATCTTACATGCTTATGGGGCATAGCATCCAACATATCCCCCTCTCATATTATCATCTTCGATGCATCGTTCATCTTTTCATTATCATTCATCAATCTCCTCGCATAGGCATATTCATCTTCACATTAGTGTCGTCATTACTCGATGACACACTCTTGTGATTAAATTCACACTTAACTATTGAGGGCTACATGTTACATGAACCCCACACACTTTGCACAATATATACTACATTATGGCTCTTTACATATCTTACAATACATGTCACATTTTGCATCTTACATCCCCAACTTACCTTACATCATTATTGTTTTGACATTTACGCATCTATACATCATACATACTCTACACTCTACACTCTACATCATACGTATATTCATTACATATGTGTCACACTCCTATTGTCTACAAGTCTAGCATCATATACTACTCATCCTACATACTACATTTCACACACTCTCACATTATTATTCTATCTACACATCTTGCATTACACACTATACATTGCATTTTACACATCTTGCACATCATATGGTCATCTCTTATCATCACACATATTACATATCCTTTTATGTGTTGTACTCACTACCCTATGATGCACTCTAGTTCCTCGTTCCATACTTGACTGCCAAGGGTTTACCAATCAAATGGATCTTATCATACATACATGACCTTCTATCATGCGACATTACTAGTTTTGTGACATACGCTATAGGCTAAATGGTTACCTATTCCTTCATCTTGCAGTGGTACATGCTTTAGGCTACATCGCCACTCCTATTCATCTCATCATGATATACGCTTCAGCTATAGGGTCACACACACACACATCATTTCTAGGTCGCATATCATCAACACACATACACACTCATCACATCACGTTATACACCACACACTCTTCAACCATTTCCCGATGACACACTCTCATATTTGGTTCATTCTTGAATGGTTAGGGGCATACTAAATGAACCGCGCTACATACACTTCCATTCACTTGGGGGGCATGTGGCTCCTACTATCCATCTTGCATTTCATTTCATCCATCCATAACATATTACATAACTTGGTTGCTTTTACTTTTGCTTCCATTTGCTTGTTCATGTTCCCTTATTACACATGCTACTTATATCCCTTATATGTCATTATCTTTACCATACACACATGCACATTTACATCCTTTTTTAGTTTTGATCACAAATACAGGGTCTCTCACACGCAGCATGGATGCTCGCCTCTTACTACTCCTACAATGGTTGTTGGGGGCATCCACATTCATCTCTTACATGTTCTATTGTTTCATTTTGTACTTAGCACTCTACATTACTTGCTTATACATGATTTTTTACATATGATTTATCTTTCTAACATGCTAATGGGTGTTTCATGTGCAACATTTTTTTGTAGGATTATTTTCTTCCATGGTTATCTATTTGTTTGTCTTCTATTTATTTGTCTCTTATTTGTTATTGTATGCAGGCCTTGCCCTTTTTTTTGTGTGCACACTTGTTTATTATATGCAGCCATTATGGCCTTGAGTGTCTTGCAACATTGTGAGTGGTGTCCCATGTTTACAACCTACTTTGGTGGTCTATGATTGTCTTCTTATGTGTTTACTTGCTTTTATCTTATACATTGTTTGTGTAGCTTACACTTGTTCTCTACATGCATGTTTGTTTGTACTAACACTTGTTTCTAGCCACTTGTTTGTGTGCCTTGGTTTCTACCAAGCACATTCCCTTCCCCCTACAAGGCATACTTTACGTGTTCAGCCCTATTTTGGGGCCACATTCTCCTATCCATGACATCGCATGCACTTCCAAAGAGGGTGCATCATTTGGGGTTTTACACATTACACAGTGTTCTCTGTCATCATGCTGCGCTTTAATTCATTTTTCCATCCTTGACATTGGGGGTTATACATAGAGTGGGTTCAGACCAATCTACGAATGTCATGCACAATGGATTTTACAGGACAAGTTGTCCTTAGCATTCTGAGGAGCAATTACAGGTTGGAGGATACAATGGATTTCCTCTCTACACTACTTTGGCCAACGGCGTCGGATCACCCAAAAAAACCAAGTAGTACAGAGATCTCTTCACACTATTCTCAGGGAAGCAATTACATGTTGGAGAATAATGCAGCTTTCTCCCTACACTTCTTCGGCCACGGTGGCATGAGATCACCCAAAAACTCACAGTTACAGGATATCCTTTTCTACACCCTTTCTCTCATCATGGATCAGGTGCACATGTTCCTTTTACTTTTTCATACTTCCATTTATAGTCTTTTTACTATATACATGTGATTTTCACATATACATGTGTATTTGACTACTCAAGTGTCTTCTCCTTTGCAGTCCATTTCTATGAAAAGAAAGCAATCAACAATAAATAACGGCATCAACAACAACATTTTGCGGCAACACACACCTCATACTAACATGCAGGTACATCACACACATCAACATCTACACACGCACTTTCACCCTAGGTTCACTCTCACCACTTTTTACTCTTTTGCATCTTTGGTCTCCATGCTCCATTATTTTTGCATTCCACCCTTTGTCTAAGTCCTTCAAAGATGTTTTCTACATCATTCTACATGGATATCAAGTACACATCTCTATCTACTTTATGTTACCAAGTGTTCCGCTCACCAACATAAAGTGGGGAAAATGTAGACACAAAATTACTCACTTTGGGCATTATTTAGTCTATCTCATACTACTATTCTTTTTTTTTGAGTGAAAAAATTACTAATTAACACATGTCCTTTGGCCATCTTACTTTATTTTTGACATCATTGTTGACCTCCCGCATGTACTCGCCCCCATTTTTTCCATTTGGCATCATTTTATCTCTGATCGGGTGCCCATACCATTCTTTGGGCACCCCAACTACCCTATTCTCATTTTGGGCACCCTGATTCTTTTTACACTTTCTCGTCACATTTTTGGCACTTTCTAGTTGTTTTAACTTTCTATATTTTTAGTGGTTATCCTTTTTGGGATTAATTACAAAATTAGATCAAGATAACCATATAAATATAAAGTTATGAGACCATAATGAGGGACTAAGCACTAGGCACTACTATCATCACCTAAGGTTGTATCCATCTAGCTCCATCACAAGGGACAAGGCTGGTTCATCTGCATCACACTTTATAGGAGGGAAGTTTATTCTATTTTATCCACCATTTTATTACAATTCTACATTTATTTATTGCTCGCTACTTTCATTAAGTGTGACTGGAACAAGAGAACTTAGGGCATGATTGCACACACACACACATAGAACTACATTGGGTTTGAGATGTAGTGTAACGCTTAGTTAATAAGTCCACCATTGTGGCCACTGAGGATAGTCTAACCCCTTCATATGCGTCTTTCATTTTTTTAGGGGTTTGATGCTTGGTTTAGGTTTTTACAGGTTTTTCCTTCATTTCTAATTTACAAAGTGACATATACACAACAGAAGCAAAGGTAGGAATTCATTCAACGACACCCCAAAGGAGATTTGCAGAGCTTTTTCATAGACCAAGGCACCTAGATCTTATACTAGAGTGCCCCAGGTCCTTCTCAAGCGCCCCAGTCTAGCCTATTGTTCTAGATCTTTCTTTCTGGAGCTTCGTGTGGTCATTCCTGCATTTTTTATCTTTTCTTCACTATGACACAACCCCAAATAATCATCAAATAAGCTCTTCCTTACCATTTTTTCTCATTAGGCTTTCACATTTCTATTTCCGTAGTTGTTTAGGAAGGGATATTTTTAGTGGCGAATATTCGTAATTTGGTGAATATTCCATTTTTGGAAAATTTGAAAAGGTGAATTTTTTAGAGTAGGTCAGTGTATTGTTCCTAAAATTTCCAGTATAAATTTTTTTAGGGGTCGGCTTCACCTACCATTGAAAACTACTCCTATATAAACCTAGGTAATTCACCTAGTAGTATACTAGTAACTTACTAAGGTACCATCTGAATTACTTGTAAATTACAAGTAGAAAAAGTGTGGATCAGAGTCTCAGACTAGTTGTTGTAGACTTGCAATAGGAAAGTGTCACTAACACGTGACAAGGAAGATTTTCATTTCCAGACGAGCGACAATATAGTGTTGTTGACGCGCGACAAGAGAAGGTGTTGACGCATGACCAGAGGGTTATTGACACACAACCAGAGGGTTGTTGACGTGTGACAAGAGGGTTGTTGACATGTAACCGAGGGTTATTGGCACACAACCGAGGGTTGTTGAAACATGACCAAAGGGTTGTTGACGTGCGACTAGAGGGTTGACACATGACCAGCAGGGGGTTGTTGACACATGATCGGAGGGTTAACGTGCTACCGGAGGGTTGTTGACGTGTGACCAGAGGGTTTTTGATGCGTGACAAGAGGGTTTTGACACGTGACAAGGGAGGGTTACAGGTGGGTGAAAAATGAGTGTTGTTGATGAGCAATAAGGGGGTTACAGACGGTCAAAAAAATGAAGCATTTTTTGGTGTCATGCGACAACAAGGCTTGTTTTTATGCGACAACAAACCTTGTTGTTGCCCAACACCAAAAAAATGTTGAGTTCTCCCCTTAAGAAAATGACAGTGAAAATTTGAATCGAAATCCTGGAAAATTCACCTTTCGACGAAAGTGGTTCAAGGTATATTCATCGGGGATTTTCCACCTCCAATTTACTAGAGGATTCTTAAAATGAACCCTATGTTTAGGTCACTTTCTCTATTTATTTAGCCTTTATTTATTGTTGTCCTTAATATTAGATTAACTATCCATATTTTAGTTAATCAACCGTTAACATTTTCCCACAAATAAGTTTCATTATAGATGATCACAAACCCAATTCGTAACTAGCCCTTAGGGTGACATGATATTCCGGGCATATTGTTTCCTTGCATATGCCTTAGGCACCACCTCCTTATTTAGTTTTTGCTTTGGTTCCTGAATTAGTAGGTAGTTCTAGTAGTAACTAATTGCAATTTGAAATTGGTTGTGTAAATCGCTAAAACTAGACAAAAATGTGATTGTGTAACTATTGAAATTGCTCTGTAACTATTTTTCCCCCAGGATAGGAGCGTCAATTTGGGACACTAGCACCTAAGTGTTCTTGTATATTCTAGATGCTTATGTGTATGTTGTGAAATTTGGCTAAGTTTATTTCGACCCTATTGTATAACTTCTTTATATTTTGATTATGGTGTATGTGTTTTTGTAACTACTTTTTGTAACTAATGGGAGGGTGAAAAGGTGCATGCAATATTTTCCTCCACTCATTTGGGGTGCATGAGATGAAAAAATGTGAATGAAGCCCAAACAAAGAAGGATGAAACTGATGTGCACATCTGATATAGGAATCCTTGAGATGGAGTAGGGATTATGCGTGGTAAGTACCATGGTGCAAGTAAAACAAGGGGGAAATACTAACATACAAGTGTTAGTGATAATCAAACAATACACACTTTGAAATAGTAACTAGTAAAGGCATATAGGAAAATAACAAACAAGGACACAACAAGTAGTTGGTTACATACATGGGACACCACTCAGGATGTCACAATATAATAGAAACCATCAAGACTTGTGTAAACAAGGTAACAATAAAACATAGGGCATAACCCACAAACAATGGCAAGAAAGGTATAATCAAATCATACAACCATTATTGGAAGGAATCATGTAAGGAAAATTATACACATGAAGCAAGCACTGTCGGTATGTTAGCAAAGATAAATAGTATGGGACAATGTAATATCTAAGTATAGGAATGAAAATGTGTAATATTATAATGATAGAACCTGGTAGTAAGTAAGAAAAGGCAAATTCCCCCAAGAGAATGAGTGGAATAGGTAATGGACAGGGCCAAACATCATACATCATGTAATAACATGTAAGTGACCTATATTCACCTCAAGATACCATGTGAATGCACATGTGTGTATGAAAAATTATAAATCATACTATGAACCATAGTAACATGATAAGAAAAGGTGCAACATAGAGTAGTATAAACAAGGAAGAATGCATCCAATCAAGATCTAAGCTAATATTTTTGGATTTTTGATTGTAAATATATAAAATAAAACTAGCTAGAAGGGAGGAATAAGGATTCCCTCAAGTGTGTGTATGAAGTGAGGTCTATATGAATAAACCCTCAATAGTCAAGTATGAACTAGGAATAAGAGTGTGTCATCGGTGGTGTGGGGGAATTAGGATGCCCCCAAATGTGAATGCTAAAATTATTTATGTAAACTAGGTAAGGGCCCACGATCACCGGTTTAAAGGAACTACACATAATAATATGATCTAGGGTCTGATGGTCACGAGAGAGTGCATGAGGCCAAGTATATGAGATAGGTTTAGATCGAGCATTTGGAGAAATATAGTGCAAAATATGTCTATATGGAGCATGTGACCAATGTGAAGAGTTGTCCACATGAGGTGGGCTATGGGATCTATAGATGTGACAAGGCCTATGAGTAGTAGCCATGTGTGAAGGAAACTAAGATGGATGTGCAAAAAGGTACTATAGTAGGAGCAAGGCTCCGAGATACCACATGAGGTGTTAAGGATAATGATCCATCATGAATAGGATAATATGCACTTTGGGAGTAGAAGCAAATAAATATGGAATTTCCAGAGGAGCCAAGGAAAAATGTGTTCGTGATATGAAAATGTAAAAAGATGAACACGTGTGAACATGAGGCAAGGACCTAGTTTCATTTAAAAGTGCATGTACCATAGTATGTGGATTCATGCATGTGGAGAAACTATAATACGTGTAACATTGAGAAACAGAAGAGCCACCAAATAATGATGGAAACATAGTAAGGGGAATACCCTATAGAGTCCAAGATCTGAATGGCATGAATAGGAAGAGTATGAGAAATAAGAGTGTGTCCATTAGGAGAAAAAGAATAGATGTAACCTTAGGCTCATTATAAATAATAGAAGAAGTAATCGCAAACATAAGGATCAAGATGTGATTTAAAATATTTGTAACATATGTAATGTGAGGAGGCTCATCAAGAGAAATGGCAAGAAATAGGTGTAATTTGGGAAGATTAGAAGTAATAATGTAGTAAGAACTAGCCCTTATGATCATAGAAAAAGTGTAGGAGGGTAATGGATGGCCCCCATGAATGTAATGAGATAAGGTGTAACCATAGTAAATGAATCATGCATATGATCTTGGGAAGTGAAAGTGTTACAAATCATTGTAAAATCAGCATACAATGCTCTAACTTGTGATGAGAAAAGTGTTGGAAGGTATGTAACATTGGAAGCACTAAGCATGTGATCAATAGAGGTGTAAGGAGAGTGAGATATAATGGGAGGATTATCATTGGTACCAATATAAAATTGATCTTGATCATGTAAATCAATATCACTAGGGTGTATCCTGAGAGGAGAAGGATGTGCAATGTTGGTAATGTCATGAATATCATGTATGAGAGAAATATCACAAGGAGTAGCAACATGAAGTGTGGAATATATTATAGCAGTATCCATGGAAGAAAGTGTAGCAAGGGCATTGTGGGCTCGACATGGGTAGAAATAAGTGTATGCACAGTATGTAACCAAGGATTGCCTAGAAGAATAGTATAAGGAGCATCATGAGGCATAATGTGGCATAGAACATCAAGAGTATAAGATCCCATAGTAAGGGGAAGAGAGATTGTTCTTAATACTGCTTAGGTATATCATCAAAGCCACATAGACAACAAGTATATGGATTGAGATGAGTAGTATAAATTTGTATTTGATGGAGAAAGGACATATTGCATATATTAAGACCAGATTCGGGATCAAATAAGACACACTTAACAAGGAGATTACGAAGTTGAACCTGGATATAGAATGGGAAGCATTGGAATCAAAGGTATGTGAAGCCATGAAAGATCCGATAATAGGCATATAAGGAATGGGTTCACCAAATAATTTAATAAAATTAAATCTAAGATAAGGACATTGTTTATCAAACAGATAAGGTAAATAAGCAAGATCAAGCAAAGGAAATGCAAATAAGAGCAATAGATAGGGTTTGTAGAATGATTCGACATGTAACTATAGGTTTGAATTGATTCTAGACTAGAGACTAATCTAGAAGGGAATATTCTGAGCCATGTAGCCTCTATGTCTAGAACTTTAATCTTGAAATTGACAGGACAAAACTTCCTAGAATGGGACAAGGTTACCTAAGTGCTAGTGCTCGATCTCGGTGTTGGTTTCTACGGAATGGCTTAGGATTTGGCTCTTTTTGTGTCACTCGGTGTCATTCCCTATTCATTATAGGTTGTATCAGATTCATTATGTCGTACTTTTACCTACAAAATAAACCCTAGCTACTTATACAATACTCAAGCACACATTAGATGAATAATAATATGCATATGTTTAAATCAAACTAACCTCATAGATCACCCCAATTTTATTATCACCGATCGTTGCACTACATTTCAAACTCAATATTGTTTTAGTGTGTGTAATTAACATATTGTTCCTTAAGCTAGGATGCCCTAGTATCAGTCACACAAAGATATAGCAAGCTCCAACTAATTTTGTCTCAAATACAAATTTGTGGTATGAAATTCAAAATAAACCCTCTTATACAATAAAGTATGCAGATCCTTGGTGTAGTAAATAGAAAATATTAGCTCCTTGTAATAGTATGTGCCTCTTGAATGTTTCCCCCTATTGAGGTTAAATAAGACATGTATATATATGATTCCTTTGCTTAAGTTTTTCATTAACAAGTACAAGACCGACCAACGGTGATAAAAGAAGACAATAAAGAAGTAACATTTGAAAGATCAGAAAAAGAGATAAGGAGGACAGAGGCTCCCAAAGGGGACAGAAGTGCTAAGGTGCTTGTAAGGATATTACTTGTATAAATCGGAACCACTTGTAAGGATATTACTTGTATAAATCAGAACATATACAGCAAAATAACATGAGAGAACACCAAAATATAGATAAATTATGACAATATGCTCATATAATAGCTTTGCCACTTCGAGGGGGCAACCTCCAATACCACTTTGAGGGGGTAACCTCCAAACCATACAATAACACTTCAATACTCAATATGATGATTAACTACAACCTTCTAACCTCTATATATACCATTCTAACCTATGGCCAATACTGAGGCCGACCTCCTAAGTATAATAAATCATAAATGAATGATATAATAAGATAAGGGGATGTGTGCCACATGTCGGCATCTCCATCAATACATATACATCATAACATCCTTTCCCTAGGTGCATAGCATTCCTTCCCTCCTTGACATGTTTCATCCCCGAAACATAAGAAGAAACCATGTAATGAGTGTGTTGTAGTGTGTTGTAAATTTTTACACACTTTGCACCATGATTGATCATCCACCCATATGTGATCTTGGTAAATGATACATATCGGCCCTAGTATCCATATTACATTTGTGCTACTCGATTCCATTCATGACCATGATTTATCATCCTTGGATTCCATGCATAACCAACATAAGGATTCACTACATAACCATAATAAGGATTCCATGTATAACCATAATAAGGATAATCATGATAAGGATTCCATGCTTCATAATTGTTGCTCCATTGATCCCCTGTATAAATAAAGTGATTATTCCTCCAATTACCTGTATATCTATATCGGTTGGAAATATGATGTGCTCACGGGATATCTCCATGATTTTTTTCTCTCATGTTGACGTGGATTTCCATATGCTTCGGTTTTAGTCTCCTCAACCTTATCAACTCAAGCATTTGGACTTTCTTTTCTTCTTCCACCTTTTCATTTGATATTTTCTTTTTCTCTTGAGTAGATGAATCATCATTTCCTTATTTTTCTTCATGTTCCTCTTTTGAATCATCCTTATTCCCTTCTTCTCCATATTCTAAATCATCCTCATGGTCTATATTGACTTTTCTTTGATTTCCATTAAGCATGATATCCTGTAAAGTGACCTTCTTCTTTTTGTACCAAATCTTCATAAACTTATTTTTCATATTAATATTAATTGTCCCCAATGTCTCTAACCAAGGATACCTAAGAACAATATCCAAACCATCCATATATAAGGCAAAAAAATCTGAATGTAAAGTATATTTGTCCATAGTAAGTTTTAAATCTTCAAAAACTTGAATTTTCTTACCATTCACTTGAGCTTCTTTGATATTACTTTCTTGAATATGTAGATGTTGAGCCATATCCTTATTGATGAAGTTATACTTGTTGTTAGGGTTTATGGAAACAATTATCTTATTCCTTTGAATGCATCCATGAAACTGAAATATGGCATCTTCCTTCTTGGGAGCTATAATATCTTCTTCTGCATCAATATCTTGTTTTTCTTCCTCTTCTTCATAGTCTTCTTCAACTTCTTCTGCGTTTGATTCTTCAATATATGTTACACCATCATCTTCCCTTGAATCTTCTTCACCTTCCTCTTCATCTTATTTCTCTCTTGATTCTTCAATATATTCTTCCCCGTCATCTTCCTTTGACTCTTCTTTCTCTTTGTGGTCCCATCTATCCATAAAAAGTTGTTCCATTTCCTCCCAAGACCAATCCTTCCTGTCATTTTTAATCTCAAAAAACCAAATCCATGTAGGACCACCAAGATAATGTGAAAACCTATTCCTTGTCATGAAATATGAGAAATATATATTCTTAAATTTTATCCACCATTCTTTAGCATCCATCTCACCATTTCCATAAAAATTTGTTATCCTCGTGATCATGATTAGGGTTTAGGAATTAAAAATATTTCAGCAGATGGATAAAAACACAAAGAACAAACCCTAACTGAAATTTCAAGAGATTTCCAAAAATATAAAATTTGCTAAAAAAATACTACAACTTGCTTCTTGAAAAGTGAATTTAGGAAAAACCTAAAACACCAATAACATCCATGAAACCAGATCGATGGAGCTGAAATTTTCAGATATTATGAATTAGAGTGTTTCCAAATTATGATGAAAAAAATTGGGAAAAATTTGATACCCTCTTTAAGATATATTTGAAACAAAAAATTAGGGTTTTGCCTAATTTTGGCGAAATCAACTGCTCTCGATACCACTTGTAAGGATATTACTTGTATAAATCGGAACATATACAACGAGAATAACATGAGAGAACACCAAAATATAGATAAATTATGACAATATGCTCATATAATATCTTTTCCACTTCGAGGGCAACCTCGATACCACTTTGAGGGGGTAACCTCCAAACCATACAATAACACTTCAATGCTCAATATGATGATTAATTACAACCTTCTAACCTCTATATATACCATTCTAACCTATGGCCAATACTTGGCTGACCTCCTAAGTATAATAAATCATAAATGAATGATATAATAAGATAAGTGGATGTGTGCCACATGTCAAAGATCTTCATCAATACATATACATCATAACATCCTTTCCTAGGTGCATAGCCTGCTCCTATCCCTAATGGGCGGTCATGTACTGGGTACTCAAAAAGGTCATACATTGCAATCGAGCTAAGTAGGATGTCAGTTGGTATGCAAAAATATAAGTTGTCAATTAGAAACAATAAAAATAAAGATGAAAAGGATAAAAACAATGTCAAAGCAAAGTAAAGAGGTGTTAATGAGTAATTATCTTGCTTAGGAATCATGCATATAAATGACATATTTAGAGGTTAGATGTACATAGTAAGTGCGTGATTTGGTGACTACATTATCATGTAACTATCATGTAATTATTGGGAAAATATCATGTAAGTATCGGGCATCAATGTGTGTATATAAAAATAATGAAACAAGCACTACATTTGTAATCCCAATTTAAGTATATTACAAACTCAATGAGTGTTTGCCAAGTGGCTATTATGATTTATAAAAATAATTTTTTAATATTAAGATTTATGGTTTCAAGAAAAATTATATAGGTTTCACTAGTAAACTCAACCTTAACTCACCTCTAACCCAAAAATTTAAAATCTCCCAATATAATGGTGGTTATTTAAGGTAGAAAATGTATCATCCAATAAAAAAGCTAAATGGAAAAGGAATCGACCAATAAAAAAGTATTATTTATAATTCAAGAACACAATAAGAGAGGCATTAATCTTGGCTAGTTTTTTATGATTTATTTTGTCTTTATGACTATCTTGTGTGTATACACTTACTTCTTTGTATGTGGCATGTAGTGCTTTCAATTCCAATTGTCTTGTGATAATGTGGGTGTTCCTTATTTTTGGTTCCATGCCTTTGTATGACTATGTTTCTATATTATTACTTACTTGTCTCTACATTTTTCTTTATGTCTACACTATTGGTTCGATGGCTTATGACATGCTTGACTCTTTACTACACTATTGTTTCTATTTCTAGTATGTTTTACGATATGTTTGACTCTTTCTAAACTATTGTTTTTATTTCTATACTATTGTTACTATGAATTACAACATGATTGAATATTTCTACACTATTGTTCTTAGAACTTGGCTAAGTGTTTTGGATACAACATGGCATTTTGGTTCCTTGAGCAGGATCTCAAGTTTTCAAATTTA
Source organism: Taxus wallichiana var. yunnanensis (assembly GCA_018340775.1). Lineage (NCBI taxonomy): Eukaryota > Viridiplantae > Streptophyta > Pinopsida > Cupressales > Taxaceae > Taxus > Taxus wallichiana. The sequence goes on along the minus strand of CM031240.1, from coordinate 422,247,835 downwards.
CTTGGGTTTTCGTGAAAGCGTGACAGGGTTTTCGTGAAGCTTCCTACCACATTTTCACATGGGTTTTCGTGGCTTCACATTTTTGTGAAGCTTGGGGCCATATTTTTCACGGGGTTTTTGTGGCTTCACATTTTCATGGCCTCACATTTTGCAGAATCATGCTTCACAAGGTTTTCGTGGCCTCACATTTCTGTGGCTTCGTGGCCTCTCCTACAGCTCGTGGCTCGAGTTCACCCACAAATCGTGGTTGTTCCTACAATCGTGGCTCACTTCTATAGTTTAAGGCTTTTCACAAACCCTACAGTATGTGGTATCTTTGTTTGTGGTTTCTCGTTATTCCTCACGGCTCATGGCTCCATTCCCTCAGATCATGGCTCATCCTCAACTCAATTTGTGAAGCTTCTAATCACGTTTTCACAGCGTTCCTTGGTTACATTTTTGTAATTTTTGGTTCACGTTTTACACGGGTTTGTGGCTCCATTCTCTCATTGTGGCTCTCTGATCATGATAATTTCCTTTCCCGTGCTCTATAAACTATGGGTTTTGTGGCTCGACTCTAGGGTGTACCTATTTTCACTTGGCCTCTCTTTTCTTGGTTGTTACTAACCTGCAACCTACCTTCATGGTTGTTTTTCAAGCTTCCACAATTGCTAACCTTATGCACAGTAATCTAAGCAGGGATATTGGAGGCTCAACAAACATCCCTCTAATCATTTCTCCTCTCCAAGCAGTCTACCCAGCTCTGATGTCTCCCTCCACACCTGCTGCATAGGTGTTTTCTAGTCTTGGGTCAAACGAATAGGGAAAGTACGATGACAACCTTCCCAACATCATTGTAGAACTTCTTAGCAAGCTCGAGACTCTGGAATCATCCAACAAATCCCTCCGACTGAGATTTTTGAATTAACCTCTCGGGTGGAAAAGGTTGAAGCTGATAATATCTCCTTGCGAGGACAACTCACAGACACAACAACCACTGCTAATAATGATCAATTACAGGTTGAGATCTCAGATTTAAAAAAGCAAGAGGAATTTAGAACTCAGTAGGAAAATCTTCAAAAACAAACCAATTCCTGGGCCCAAGTGGTCAGGGGTAAAGATACAAATCCTCCTTTAACAGCAGTTGAAGCAGTGGTTCAAGCCAAACTTGTGGAAGAGAGAATCCGACGTTCCAGGGAGCTGAACCTTAAGGTCAGAGGATTGCCCACTCTTCCCTCTTCCGACCCCCTAGCCATTGCTTCGAAGTTCCTCACAGATAACTTGGAGCTGCCCGAGGTTCAGTTAGATAGAGCTTGGATTGGTCTGGCATCTACTCTCTTTATCCATTTCAAGTCAGCTGATGACCGCCTTAAGGCTCTTAGAGCCAAGCGGAAACTTTTCTCTCTACCCAATAAGGTCTTTCTTGACGAAGATCTTACTAGAGAACAAGTTGCCGAACTCAAGAAATCTTGGGAAATTGTCATGGCAGCCAGAAAAGTAGGGAAATGGGCGGTGATTCATAACCTCAAGCCAGTGGTTCGGGATTCCTTCCCCCTAGTTGGGCTCCTGATCCAGGCTCTAGTTCCAGATGACGGTTCCGATGGGAGAAGGCTCGGAAACAGGGCCTCTCCATCACATGTTGGAATGGAAATGGGTCCTTTTGGTCTTCTCCTGGCCTCTTGCATGATGCTTTAGGTCTCTCGGACCTTCTCTTTGTTACGGAGACACATGCGAGCCCGGTTCGCCCTCTCCCGAACATCAGTGGTTACTACTGGCTTTCTGTTTACAGACAAGAGACTCAAATTTTGGCGGCATCGGGAACCGGCAGGGTTACTTGTTTATTCGAGAGACACTCTTCAAAGTAGGATTTCTATTGTCACTGAGGATGAGTCTATCTACTTTCTTTGAGTATGGATCAGATGTAATTCTCCACTCCTGAGAGACATATTTATTGCGGCCTACTAATTCCCTCCAGCTTCCTCTTCATTGTCCATCCACAACGGCCCAGATAGAGACCCCTTATTTGACCTTTATGTTGGTATATCTCAGTTCTCGGGCTCTAGGGAGGTCATCATATTAGGGGACTTCAATGTTTGTACCAAAAACATGTACATTTTGAGGCATGACAGGACCGATGATGTACTTTGCACCTTTGAGGTGGATCCAGAGTTGGTTGGTTTCTAGAGTAATTCTGAGGACACGATAGGGCCCTTAACTTCCTATGGTAGACATTTTCTCTAATTAGGGGAATCTCATGACCTACTGATCCTGAATGGAATTCCTCGCTTTCCTGAATATCAGTTCTTCACATGCGAGACCATTTTGTGGTGGGACCAGTGTGGTTGATTACGTCATGACTACCCCCAACTTGATTCCTTACATACACCACTTTTGTGTCTCCCCCATCCCTCTTGCTGACCATGTGACCCTCTCCTTTTCCCTCCAGGATATCCCCCCGAACCCCACCCCTTCCCCTTGTATATCACATACTATTTGGAAATTTGACACAGGGGATCCTGACACCTTTTCCTCCTGCCTTTATCTACTTCTCCCCCATTCCCCACTTCACCTCACTCACCTTGGATCAGATGTTTAATACCCTCTCTGCGCTATTCTTGAGGTTGTCATGAGTTCATTCCCCCATGTCATCCACTCCACCCTATGCCATGGTACATGCCCTATGAACAAATGGTATGACAAGGAATGCAAAGCCTTCCATCGGAAACTCCGCTTTTCTTTCTTGCATGCCCTTCCCTCCTTCCCATCCACAGAAGTCAACTTATCATCACCTCCTTCGACATAAGAAATGTACATTTATCTCTCATAGGCGTCCTGAGCTTTGTCTATCACTTAACCACTCTCCTAAACATTTTTGGCACACCATTCTTCCCCGTCATTTGCCTTTACCCCTAGACCTTGATCCCAATTCCATGTTCACCCACACCTCCACTCTTTATGACTTCCCAGGCCAACCCCACATCTAGGTTCATTCCCCTCCCTCCCTTCACCATATTTTCACCCACATCAATGTGAGGAATGTCATTCTTGATATGAGTTATAGTAAAGCAAGGGATGAGGAAGGGTTCCATGCGGAATTCTTCAAGTATGGTCGGAAGATGCTCCTCAATTATCTTGTGGACCTCTTCAATTAGGTGGTTTATATAGGTTTTCCAATCTCTTGGTCCCACCACATCATCCATCCCATACACAAGTTGGGGCCAACTTCCGACCCCAACAATTACAAGACTATCATGGTGGGTCACACATTCTCCAAGATCTATGTTATTGTTCTTCACTTGCAACTTTCTGATTTCCTCAATCAATACCATCATAGAGCTAATGGGCAGGCGGGCTTCCAACCAACTTACCAGACTCCTGACCACATCCTCACTCTTTGGGTTATCATCGAAGAGGCTTGCCACCACTCTTCCAAATTTTTCTACTATTTCGTGGATTTTCGGAAAGCCTTTGATTCTATTCCACGGGAAGCCCTTTTCCACAGGCTTAGAGATATAGGCATTTCTCGAGATTTTTCTTACAACCATCACGTGCCTTTATGAGGAGGTCCTTGGCCGCCTTCACACTTCTGTTGGCTTGTCTGACTTCATCAGTAGTACCATTGGTGTCAAACAGGGCTGCCCCCTCTCTCCCACCTTATTTGGGATCTACATCGATGAGCTTGAGGACTTTCTCAGGGATCACATACAGGAAGGTGATGGGTGCCTTCTACACCAGGTTCTGATTTACATCCTCCTCTTTGCAGATGATGTAGTTCTCCTTGCTTCTTCTGCGAGAGGGTCTCTAGAGGTAGCTAGATGCCTTAGCCCTTTCTATGATCATCAACAGCTGACTATGAATCTTGGGAAAACCAAAGTTATGGTTTTCAATTGTCTAAAGACTTTAAACCTCACTTTCTTCTTTAAGGGTGTGGAGATTGAGATCACTTGCTCTTATACCTACCTAGGGATTCTTTTCTCTAGGCCTCATTTTAGCCTTTTTCCTGCTCTCTAACCCCAGGTTAATAAGGGCTATGGTTCTTTGGTGATTCTTGAGAGACAGTGTTTCTGCCACCACTTTCAGGACATTCCTTCCAAGATGTCCCTCTCTGATTCCCTAGTTAGGCCCACGGTTCTGTATGGTTTGGAAGTTTGGGGTCCCTCTCTTTTGGACTCAAATTGGGCCACTATCGAGCACGTTCAGATCCTCATGCTTAGACGTATTATCAAGTGCAAAGAATTTGTTCCTCACAACATTATCCTTGTTGAGTTTGGGGCTCACCCTTTTCGTTTGGAGACCATCTTCAGCCTTGTGTTGTTGTTGCACCATATTCGGGGGTATTCTAGTTCTTCTATTGACAAGGACAGGTACACTTATCTTGCCTACTACTCCTCTGAAGCTATTGCATCCTCGGATCACAGTAGATGATCTTGCTGTTGGTATGCCTACGTTTCATGCCTCTTCGAGTCCATTGGCATCCAGATGGACCGTCTCCCACCCTTTAGCTATTCTCTAGATGCCCCTGCCCATCTGCTACCCAACCAATAGGATCTTCATAGGATAATCAGAGATGATATCTATAGAAAGTTCATCTAGCACACATGGACCAACCCCCGGGTTACATCCAAATATGTCACTCTATGCGGCACACTTTCTCGAGATCTGTGATGGGGTCATTTTCAGACCCATGTACATTTCTTGGCATTGGTTGCAGGCCCTTCGTATCTCTCTAGGTCAGTTTCGAGTGGGCTCACATCGACTCCATATTGAGACTGATCATCACTTAGACCGCTTGGAGTGGACTTGTCTGCTTTTCTCTCTCCATGAGGTTGAAACCAAAGAACACTTCATTTTCAGATGTCATGTTTACTATGAGATTTATGGGCGATTCCATTTCCTGTTCTATGAGCTTTCTTCCTTCACAAATTTCTTCAGATACTATGATCAGAGATGTCTTGATCTCTACCTTCAAGAGGCCATCAGGCTTCAGGATAGGCTCCTCCATCCTCCCCCCCGACGAATGGCTACTAGACTGATCACTTCCTTCTTCCCATTGCTCTCCCTGGTGAGGGTTCTAAGTGTCATTTGGTCACGTGTCTAGATCCCAGATCCGAGTCCATCGGGTGCCGCATGACTCCATTCCTTCCACCTGAGGCTCCCTATCTTAGGCACGTCCCAGGGCCCCTCCACATAGACAGCGATCCACTAGGCCTACTTTGAGGCATTTCCTTCCTCCTGGACACCAGCTCCCTAGGCATACCATAGTCTTTGCTTCTTGTCATCGGCGCACTGCGAGTTACTCCCATCCACCTTGAGTGCTAGGTGATTTTTTGGAGATGTTGTTCCTTCTTCTGCTCCCTCCCCACATAGTCATCTCTCTCTTCTTTGTTTTTGGTCTCTTGGCCTCTATTGTTTCCTTCTCCTCCTCTCCTTATCTCATTGTATTTTGGGTGACCCATTTGGGTCCTCTTGTTGGGTTTGTTTGCTTTGTACTCTACGGTCCCATTAACCTACTTTTGTGCTCATGTGTTGGACATTAATAACATTATCTTATCTTATCTTACTTTTATACACATGTGTTAATGTTTGGTGTGTTTTTTTCTCTAAACTTCACAATTTCCACCATCCATGACCTATTTTGTATGTACATGTTCCCAATAGTGGAAAGCTGTTATAGTTTTCTATGTGATCCTTCTTATATTATCAAACTTATAGCACATGGATACACATCTATTTTCTTAAGTCGCACACTCAAATGCTTTATCATGTGCACCTCAAAAGAGGGGGCATTCATCAAGTTATATTTTACATCTAAATAAAGGTTACAAGACATGTGAACATTTTTTAAAGGGTTTATATCCTTATAGATAGGTACATATACTAAAAAGTGGTAGATTTCGGTACATGTCAAACCATATACTTAAGTCAAGATCATGGTACGGTCATGATCACAATGGATGGTCCTAAAAAGGGGCATACTCTCAAGAAATTCCAGCATCCTTGGATTTTATTAGCTATTTACATACTTTTTACACATATTACTCGGTTCGAGATCATGATACAAGGGGTATGAGTAGTTCATTATTTCTCCTCTACACTACTCAAGTCACGATTCCAAGAACATGGTTTAGGGGCATGGGCCTTTTTCTCCTCTATGTTATTCTAAAATTTATACACTCACTATCGGTAGTAAACAACATGATGGGGAATCGTATATCCATTCCTTTTGAATATGTTATTTTATCTTACTCAAAAGTTATAATTATTATAAAATTGGGTCAAGATCCATCTATAATGGTGTTATATGTGGGGTTTCGGAAGGTATCTAAGGGGCTAAGTTCTTTGTAGGTTTTACTTATTCTCTCACAAAACTCAAAAGTAGGAGATATTAGGGTTACTTGAAAATTCCAAAATAATAGTCATATGTCTTTGTAGGTATTCAATTTATTTCTATCTCATTTAGTGTTAGGTTACAAGAAATCAAACTCTAGTTTCTCCTCCGACATAATTGGTGACTAGTCACTCATATTCCTTCATAATCTCAGCAAAAATTCTATATATCTAGAGTGTAATAAGATCATGAGCTCCTTGCTCTACAAAAAGAGGTATATTCCTTCCATGTTTTTCATCTCCGTTACTTTACTTTATGTGAGTTCAAAGTTATAAAAGATACAAGTGTTATCTATATGTTGAGGTACAATTTAGTTTCTATCATAGACATTGACTACATTCTACATTGCAGGTTTCACCATAATCATGCCAACACTAACACATTAGGTAATGACTGTCAGTGAACACAAAGTGTGTGCACACCTAGGTATATTTTCCGTAACCATTTCTAATTACACACTTAAATTTAGGGAAAATGTAGATACTAAAATTTGGTAGCTTATCCTTTGGAAATAACAAGCTTTCCTATTATCCCTTGCTAAGACAAATTCCCACATTAAGAATCTAATCGGTATATATCTCTAGATCTTTCTGACTTGCTCATCTCTATACCTTGTTTTTTCATAAATTTAAGAAATATTAATTAATCAAAGAATAAACTATCAATGTGCATCATGCTACATGTTGGACCCATAAATTTGTATTCTTTATTCATTAAGTCATATATTAGGACTAAGCATTCTTTATTCATAATCTATTATTCTTTGGAAAGATGAGATAAAAATTGAGAAAGGGTGTATGTAGAGGGAAAAGAAGAGCATAATCGCATGCAAAGAGAAGAAGTAAGTGTGCAAGAAAAGAAGACAAGGGACAAGCGTGTGAAGAATTAACCGAAGATGTGCATGGAAATTGAGAAAGTAAAAGGAAAGACCAACAAAGGATAGAAACAGCGGTGGTAAGGATAAGTTCATACAAATACATGTAGGATAAAGAAGATTAAATATAAACATGTACAAGATTAGACTTCTAGTTTTATATCATAACACTTGCATGGAATCAAAGAAAGAATGGATAAAATTGGAACTTGACTAAGAATAGGCAACAAAATTCTATAAGTATCACCATACATAAAGGATATGGTGGTGAGAGGGTATATTTATACATCATCTAGATGTACTAGTTAGACTTATAGTTTTAATGTGAGGGCTATTAATAGCTCTTGGAAGACTAGTGAAGGGAAAGTCCTCAGTAGTATAAATACCCCATGAGGGGTTGATTGTAAAGAGGGTTGAAATAGTCGGGTTGTGTATCTTTTGTAGAGAAAAGAGTTTATTTTTGAGCTAGTGTGAGTCTATAAGTCTCTTCAATATTATGTATGTAATTGGGAAACTAATGATTAACATATGAACAACATAATTTTTAGGACAATAATGGTATTTGTGAAGTAAATGTGTTGAGTTACTTATAATTTCAAGATTTGATTGTTTAAACAACTAACCCCACTTCAACCATGATAACCTTAATGGAACCCAAAACCTTCCTCGCTTCACGAGAGATCACCCTAGTTTATAATATGATGTGATATACCAATGTGAAGGGTAAGGGAAACTTGTGTGCACTTGATTTTTGCATCTTTGTGTGTGTGAGCATGGAATAAAGGCACAACTAGACATGAAATATTTTTTTCCCTTTATCGGGACCTCATAAACATGTAAGGATGGATTGCAAAAATATGCTATAATTAATGCTAGAAAATATCAAGGCTTGCTTACACACCTTTGAATATTCCTTTGCATAACAACATTCAAGCTGAAAACATTGTTCATCAAGGACGTGGGTGGAAACAAACCTTTATGATATATTACATGAGGCATTTTTTATGAACTCCCAATACATTTGTATGCATGGTTAATATCTTGTTGCCTAGGGAAAAGTTGGAATTTGAGTTGAAAGTTTATTTGGACTCTTGAGCACACAAGAAAACTTATAAAATGTGATGTAACTTGGACACACACAGTGGACTATTGGTAGAAAGGTACACTTCGGAGTTATATTATTCGGTATTCGGTTTCAACGTTCTCTTTTACAGGTGAAGAACAATTCAATTTCTACAGAGAGTCATGTGAGTCATACTTAAATCAACTCCCCTTAGAAATTAAGAAGTTGATGGTTGATATGGGGATTAATAACGTCCCCATGGAAGGCTAAAAATTTCATAGTGTGGGTGATGTAAGAAATAGGAAGGGTGGGAGATATATTGATACTAAGCCATGGATTCTTCGGATAAGTGGTCCTTGAGGAGGATGCAATTTGAGCAACATCGTGTAAGGCATTAGAGAGAAAGGAGCTACTACATCCAAGAATTTTAACTCTAGAAAATACAGGGATGACCAACAACATTGGTTAAAGTAGGAAGAAGAAAACAAGGAGAAGGAGTTCCAGGGAGAAGTAACAACGTGCCAAGAGATGACAAGAGATCCGAAAGATGAAGAAGCGCAGTATAATTTTGATGGTATCCTGATCTAACCTATCGCACATGCTTATGCAACTAGGAAAATCGATACATAAGAACAAGTACTAATTCAAAGCGATAGTGATTAGGAAGTCAAAAATCTAAGGAGAAATAGACTTCGACTAATATTTTTCCACATGTACTATAATTACTATAACTAAAACTAAATAAAATATAGTTTAATCTAAATCTTTTGAAAGTACGAGAGATTTTGCATGATGAGTTTCAATACAAAAAAATTGACAATGATAGGCATACAAAGAAATGCACCAACACAACAAGTCATTGGGAATAATCCATCAACTACTAGTAGAATTGGAAGTGGAAATGTCATTCCAACAACAAATTCTCCAACTCAAGGAAAAGTAGTGACCACCCCTCAATAGGTAGTATTTCTTAATATCTTTTACAAGATGTCCTTACACTTACCAGAATACTATGGTGTCAAAAATGTATTTGAACATGTTAACAAGTGTGAACTAATTTGGCACGCAAATGGTATAACTTTGTCGAAATGTAAATTGAGTCAATTCATGATGGAATTTCTTGACCATACCCATACATGGTATAGAAAACATGATCCATTACAAGCTACAGTGGATTATGATCATTTGAAGGAAACATTCTTAAAAGAGTTTGATATCCCATAGTTTGAGAAGAAAATCATTTCATCCCTCAAGGATATCAAACAAGAACTCATAAAAAGTGTATGTGCTTATGATGTGTGCTTGAAGACACTTGCAAACTTTTGTATGAGATACATCCCACCTAACATGCACAATGGTTTTTAAGTAGACTAATAATGTCATTTAGGTGGGCCCTTTTTCACAAGACCTTCACAGAGACCCCCATAAAGTGCTATAAGTACCATTACACACCAAAGTAGTTGGTGATACAAACATTAACCCGTCTATGGAAGCACATATCGTATCCATGATGATCCAGGTTGGAGAAATTGATGACAAACAAAGATAGAAAAATACGTAGTTGGATACGGTGTACTGATTACGAGGTATAAGGCCATATAAAAATATGTGTCCGCATAGAAATGTGAAAGTCATGTTTTAAGCTTATGAAATATGTGAAGGAGGTTATGATGTGTGAAATTTTCCCCTATTACATCGTGCTTAAACAAACAAAAGAAGATACTTATTAAAAAAATATGCACATATACATGACACAAGAAACTAACAAAGAATTGACCATAACCACAAATCCAAATCATTAGGGCTCGACAAGCTACCTTAGAAAATAATGCGAAGGATGCAGAGGATTTGGGCAACAATGAAATGGTCAAGGCCGAGGTGGATGTAGAGGAGGAAGATTCCTTCCACGGGCCTATTATAAGCGTGGATCACCATATCACTATCAACACCACTACCCAACATTTGTGGTATGTGCATACTATCAAAAATAACATAAGGTAGATTATTTTCCGTATATATATGTGCTCATGAAGGAAAATTTTGAGAAAGGTGTGGGAATGATCAAAATTACACTTGAATATGGTGGAAGAAACTAGGCCTACAACTATGCCAATAATAGAACCTTCCACCAAGATATAAATAATAACATGAGATGTTACCCATGTGCAAGAATTGCTTTTGAACAAAATGAAACTAACAAAGATCGATAGTGGAAAACCATATCCAGATGGGAGAGAACAAAAGGGAATTATTCAAGAGGAAAAAGACTTGGTTTGAGAGATTTAAAGAGAGATATAATTCCTTAGAGAAGAAGCAAGGTTGAAAAATGAAAGACTTAAATACTTTGAGGAAGATAGGGTCGGTAAAAATTAATTTCAAGAGGTCTGTAGATTTTTGTGTACAAAGGGGATATTGTCATTACAAATCCAATGGTTGTTGCATAAACTATGAAAGATGGCGCTTGGGAAGAAATTGGGAAAAACATAAAAGCAAAATTTGAAGTTAACAAAAATGGAAGGATTTGACAGGAAATATTGATTGATGCTTGTATAGATGGATGGAAAAATAATGACATATTGGTGGATATAGAAATAGAAGTTAAAATTCTCACCATGGATGCTTGGAATAAAATGGGAGACCAACATTGCATCTATGTCCACATGTATTATTTATGGTAAACAAAACACGGTAGTGCCTATTATGGTACTAAGTAATGTCATTATTTACATAATGGGAGTGAAGTTCTATGGAGATTTTAAAGTGATACCACTTTGGCAGAAAGGATAATTTTCTAGCACTCCTTGGAAGGCCATGGTGTTATGTAAATAATGTCGACTTAAGATTCAAGAAAAGTTATGTTAGCATTGAAAACATAACCCAACACATAATCTTCCCAATGGATCCAAAATAGAGCACATTGTATGTTAAGAATGTAGAATAATATGAATATTTGGAGCACATCTATGACATACAAGCTACAAGGCTAGAAAACTATGAACCCACACTAAAAGGTTAAATAACATGTGGTGATAACTACCAATGTCCGATACAACAAGTGTAGCTTGGGATAATTGGGCACATGGTTCATATGAACTGATAGGATGGGATTGTGATATGATTCAAAGTGCACCAAAATTGGCAAGTATCCAAGTCCCTAAGTATATTGGTAGAAATATTAGGAATATAAGTAATCAAAATGCCCCAACACCAACCAATTTTTAGTGGAAGTGAAAATGTATGGGATTTCATTAAAGAAATGGAAATATATATACATCTCTAAAAACAACGAATTAATTACTTAATATACTTGTTGAAGGGGACAACAACAAGATGGTGGGTGACACATATTCCAAATTTGACAACATGGGAAGAGGTAGAAGAATTTATGTACACCAAGTTCAAGAAAATAATGAAGTCCGAAGGTATCCAAGCTACATTGGACTCACTAGACTTGAGGAACACCTTGAGAGGTATGTGGAGCTATGGAAAATTATCGAAAGAATTAAGCTTTGAGCTATGGACCCGATATTTTATAACACATTACGTGTATGGGCACACACATGGTACGTTGGATGTGAGTTGCACATAGAAACAAATTATTGGACAAAACTAAAATATGGATTCTTCCATACTTTCTCTTTACATCTTCGATTCCTTGGTTGAACTACCCCTTGATGTATCAAAATAGTAATATTCGGATATTATGCCATCATGGAAGAAAGGTTCTTTGCACTACATAAAGAAGAGAGGCTCGTGCTCACACACATGTTCAAGGATAAATTTTAAAATGGTGATTCAAGTGAGGAGATGACGAGGTATGGGAAAAGAGGAATTAAAAGTGCAAAAATAAAGAAAAAGTTATGCAACAAGTAGAAGATGAAGTATATGATCTTCATTTGAATATATATGTCTCATATGGGTCTAGAGAGTCTCTAGATAAGAAATAACCTAGGATTTGACCACAAGATGAACCGTTCAAATCCATACATGTCAACATAGGGAGTGAGGAAGAACCAAAACTAGAAACGATTGTAAATTATTGGAGTGAACAAGAAATCACAAATATTATTAAACTCTTGCATGATTAAAAGGATATATTCCCAAGAGGGCACCATGAAATGAAGTAGTTACACCAATCTCTGGGAGCGATGCAAATCAAATTAATTGAAGAGGAAAAAGTGTTTGAACAATTAAAAGAGAAACTAACACAAGCTCCCATTTTATAATTCCCAAATTGGACTATGTCATTCCATATGCACGTGGACGCATCAGAACTTTTGTCATAGAAATATTGGTGCAACTAGGAGAAGGGAATTTGGATCATCCCATTTATTTTACCAATAGAAAATTGACGTGCATAGAAATAAATTATACCACCACCGAGAAATAAGGTTTATCATTGGTCTATGTGCTTTAAAAATTAAGACACCCTTTATTGGAACTCCATTTGTGTTCTTCATGGATCACATGGCTCTAAAACACTTGGTGAATAAATTAGTCTTACATGGAAGGATATGTATATGGATAGTACTCTTCCAAGAATTCTAGTTTTTAGTCGTTGTGAAACTAGGAAAAATAATGTAGGACCTGATCATTTATCACACATAGAAACAAGAGAGAAGGAAGAACCAATAGAAGAAGGAATGAAATATGGGCAATTGTTCCAAAGACGAAGTAATTTTTATGAATTAGAAGACGTAGTTTTCTTCCTACAATATGGGGTCATGCCAAAAAACTATACAATGAGTAAAAGGAAACAACTATTCGTTAAAGTTGTGCCCTACCAATTGACAGGTGATCAACTCTAAAAGATGGGATGTGATGAAATTCTAAGGAGGTGTGTAATGGATCATGAGAGGAAATATTTCTCTACAAATCCCACGAGGAATTACAGTGGACACTTGCCCATGAGAAACAATGGCACAAAAAATATTAAGAGTAGGGCTATAGTGTCAAAGTTTGTTCAAAGACGTGAAGGCTTACGCAAAGTCATGTGATCGATGCCAAAGAGTGGGAAATCCCAAAAAACATGATGAAATTCCCTAATACCAATAATAGCACAAGAACCATTTTTAAAGTGGGAAATTTACTTTATGGTACCAATCAATCCAGTTGTATGAATAATTGGCACACACTATATCATTATAGTGAAAGGTTATCTAACAAGGTGCGTAGAAGCCACACCAAAAATGGTTGTACACGAAATCACATCAGTGCCTTTGGTAAAATATTATCTATCATTTTGGATGTCTTTTGAGCTTAACAAGTGATAAACGTACACACTTTTAAAATTATACTATAAGGATTTGTTGTAGGATTTTATGGTCACGCACCATAAAACAACACCATATGATCCATAAGCTAATGGAATAGTTGAAGCATTTAAAAAATATTAAGTCACACTTTAACAAAGATTTATGATGTCAGCGTAGAGATTGGGATGATAAGGTTTCGAGGTGTTTTGGGAATACATAACAACATACAACCTCCTCAATAAAAGCAACTTTATTTTAGATTCTCTATGGAAAAGACGCCATGTTACAATAGAATTCATAGAACCGTCATTTATGAATTGTGAAATTTTCAAATCTGAATGATGAATATTTAATTACTGAATGTTTGACAATGTTGTTACAATTGGATGAGAAAAGGTTACAACCAAGATGGGCTCAAAACATTGACAAAAAAAGACCTAAAGTTTGACACGATCATAACCTTAAAAATAAGACTTTTCAAGTAGGTGCAAATTTTTTGCTTTATGATTCAAAGTATGTATGCCACCCTAGGAAATTCAAGACATGTTCACTAGGCCCTTATAAGATTGTTACAATTTTTTCGATGGGGGCGTGTCAATTAAACAATCTTAGTGGAAGGATTCTTTCGGGATAGTTCAACGGAAGTAGGCTAAAACCATACTTCCACTAAAGGAGTATCGCAATGGAATAAAATGTATGCCATTAAATTATTTATTGATTCAATTTCTATAGTATATTAGGTTTCATACATGTAATAAATGTAGGACATTCATGTGTTTGTTTTAACCTTTTGTGTTGTTTTAGCTCCACGCACATGATTGCTACTTTTTTACTCAAAATCTAAAAATGTCGAAGTGTGTGGAGGACTGCAATGTTTTGTGTTATGGGGACAAAAGTTGATGGTACAAGGTATTACTATGGGGATTCAAGCAAGAGGGATGCATATGAAAGTGACAAATACTCTAAAATGCAATGAAGGAAAGGAATGTAAAAATAAGTTTGCAGGAGGAATGAGGGAAAAATTGAAGAGAAAATGATATAGGTGATAAGTTCACCGTAGGGAAAGGGAATGCTTAAGGATAAAATGTTAGCTTTTAGAGAGAGTTATAGGAAAAGGAGAGAATGTAAAAGAAGGAAGTACATGCGTAAAAGGGAGTGCAGAAATAAAAGTGATGTGGCCCAGAATGTAAGCCACCTAATGTGGCTAGAGGCACGAAGGAGAAAACATCATAAGGAGTTCCACAAAGACACAATTAATGGACATTAAAATCAAGTGGGAAAAAAATAGGTAAGGATAGTTGTCAACAACTTGGCATTAACTACATTTATGAAGAATAAAAGCTCATACATGCAAAGAGTAAATCAATGGAGCATTTATTGCCTATGGGAAAGGGTATAAATCAGAAGAGAGGTAATTCATTTGAATTTATCTTTCAATAAAATGAGAGCTTTGGATAAAAACAACAAGACGCAAAATAGTAATCCAATGTGTAAAAATATTGAAATATCAATTGTCATCAATAAAAGGTAAATATTTTATAGTAACTAAGAAAAAAGGAAGGGTTAGAACATCAAGTAGAGCACACTTTTCCCTCAACTACCATTAACGTGGAGATCATGTTTCCCCATCATAACAACTAACTTTGGGGAAATCAACCACCCTAAGGTAAACCAAAGTGGTTGCTTAGAGTTAAGAACAACAAAGAGAGTTGTTTAGTAAAGGAGTAAGAAAAGGGGGTTACATAAGAATCAAAAACTACAAGCTCTACAAGAACTTCAAGTTCGATGCTTGGAAGCGAGTCGATGGTACATTTATTAAGCAAACCTTAATCAGAAAAGAATAATAAGTGGTTATCATAAAGTACAAATTGGGGAGCATGAGCTAGTTCTTCTGCTCCCAAAAAGGGCAAGAAATCCATGGTTTCTGCTAAGAATTACAAGAAAGACAAAAATCCCAGCATGCCAACTATAAAATTTGAGATGTAGTACCCAGAGGAGGCCAAAAGAATATGGTAGTGGCAAACTCATGTAGGATCGACAAAATGTTAGATTATAACCATCTTGCATGACGTCTTTGGATGAAATTTTAGAAAAATTAATTATGTGCCCAATGAGGCCAAAACAAAAATGAGGGGAATGATATCTATGATAATAACATAAAGAAAATGTTGGAGAAAATAAGGGTATTTCAACTATATAATTTTCCTTTCTTCAACAAACCCACTGAATTATTCCAATTTCTTATCTCGTGTATAAGAGAAAGGTACTTCTACTTCACAAGTCAGTGCATGAGAATTTCACGTTAGTTGATTAACAATAGAATAGGTTTGAATAACCAAGGAAAAGATCTAATGTAGGCCCTTGAGAATGATAAAGAGGTAGAGAGAATTGGAAACCTCTCGTTATTACAAGATTCGTGCGCGTGACTACTTACATCCAAGATAGTAAGGGCGAAGAGATGGATGGAAACAAATAAAAAGTATTTATGCATTGCATATAATATGGTGTAAGGGATAATATACAATTTTTTCCTAATTCATTGCACACAACATAGTAGAAGACGTGAAGTGGCATAGGAAAACACAGGGGATCGATTTCATTTGGGTGCAATCTTACTTTTGTTGGTGTTTAATAAACTAGGTGTACCAAGGATATGGGGAGCCAATATGGATATTCCCTATACAAGATCCATATTTGAAAATAAATTACAAATAATTCATGCCACGAACAACACTAAATAATGCATACAAAGCATGATTTGCAAATTGGCTTAGGTATTTATAGAGTGTCCTTGAGTAAGCTAGAGGATCCCGTGACTACCAAAAGAGTTGGATGGAGTGGTAGAGTTCATCATGGCAATGAATTATTCCTTAGCAAGGTTCAATAAGGTAGATGGAATCTGGTCCCCATGGGCCAAGTTGCCTTATGCTTTAACAGTTGATTACTTTGTGTGATCCATCAACTGGATCAAGGAGGCCAAAAGAATAACGATTGATGTGTAAAGGATTGATGAAGATATCCACACACTTCATGTGAATCACAAACACCCTAACATGGAAGAACATGTAGAAAATAGTGACAAATATATGTGCACTTACAAGGTAGGAAAATATTACAAAAAAATGAAGCGCAAAAGTTGTTCTTTTATCTTCACTCCAAGAAAATTGAGATGCAATGGAAGAAAAAGAGGAAGATATAGAAGAGGAGATGTTCATGCCTAAGTATTAGAGGCACACTTGATTAAGAACAACTAGACTTTATAAATATTGTATGACAGGATAAAGAAAGCATGTGCGCACATACAAGCCAACCTAAAAAGAAGAGGAGAGTGAGCACAAGGTAGGACCATATCTTAGCGCAAGAGTCCAGCAGAAAAGGGACATAGAGCAACCTAAAGGAACAGAAAAACCCATGGGCCCAAGCCAAAACCCGGTGATAATGTAAGGAACAAGTCAACGGCAGAGAGAGACCGTTGTGTCACCCAATGATGGGGAAGGGCTAAATAGTGAAGATATAATGCAAAAATATATATTCTAGACTTAGTGTAGAAGGTGGGCCAAATGAAAACTTAGAAACCACATATGCATGTGCAAGAGCATCATCACCCGATAAGTCACCCCTAAATTACTTAAAATTTAAGATAATCACGGTTATGATATTGAAGATTAGGAAGGTGGAAGCATCGAGAGAAGAGCATGGGCACAAGGAAGGAGGACATGGAGGAGATGAAGAGGAAGCGCAACGAAGCTCGGATAAATAAAAGCAACTGATTGAGGAGTTTGATGATAAGACGAATGAAGACATTGAGGAATTCCAACTTTATTTGAACCCAACTAAAATGTCAATGTGGGCATCATACTAGAAGGGGAAGAACATCAAAATATTATTCTCATGGGATTGCCTAAAAACACCATGGCTACTAAGCACTCAAAGAGGGCACTATCATTCTCTTTAGATACCTATATAAAAGAGTCGATAATTGAACTATCATGCAACAACAAACATATTATTCCTACCAAGGAAGGAGATCTTTCCTCCTCAAAAAATAATAATCTCTCGAAACTCAAGCGAACGAGGCTTTATTGAAAATTGTTGGGGAAGCGATTCAACAAAATCTACCCAACAATAATAAATCCCGAATATATAGGGATCTATAGAAAAAAATAGAGTTAGGGCTTAGAGAAGCAAACAACAAATTGTGCAAGCTACAACATGAGAACAAGATCCTAAAGGAAAAATATGAGTGCACAAATGCTAAAGCTAAATCATTAGGAGAGAGGATAGTCTATAATGAACTCGAAGCTTACCGAAGCCAACCCACTCATCGAAGGGGAAAATATTGATGAATTAGAGTAGCTCATAGGCATGCTCTTTAAACAAATTGAAAAATAAAGGGAGAGGGGTAAGTAGAAGAAGGTAAAACAAGAAATCATACAAGAAAAAGTTGTAAGCTCGCAAAAATATCACTAAGTAAATGGAATAAAAATCCACCAAGCCGATAAATTATTGAAGGGAATTTATAAAAATCTTGAATAATAAGCGCATACATGAAGGAGGATACCAACAAGCTCACATCTATGGAAGCCAAACTAGAGGATGACTCTCTTGATAAAGCTAACATAAACAAACTAATGGAATAATTTTACAAGGTTAGCGAAGAGATCACGGAAAAGAAAGAAAGGGTGAAGCAAAGGTTGATAGAACTAAGGAATATCACTAATAATATTTAGATAGCAGTAAAAATACATGCACAAATCTACCCAGAAAGTAGAAAACCTACGTACGATAGTAAACACAACAATGAAGGGTGCTAATTTTTTTAGTAGAATAGTCACTCGAGTTGGAAAATTTAGGCCAACTTATTCAAGAGGCAATAAATAAATGATAGGCATATGGAGACCTGTTAAAAGTTGAGGTACCATAATCATTTGAAGAAATCCAATAAGAATTTCCAAATGACAGACAATTGATTTAGTATGGGGCGATGTTGGACCCATAAATTTGTATTTTTATTCATTAAGTCGATATGAAGACTAAGCATTCTTTATTCATGATCTACAATTCTTTGGAAGGATGTGCAAAAATTGAGAAAGGATGCATGCAAAGGGGAAAATAGAGAATAAGCATGCACAAAAATAAGAATTAAACACCTATGAAAAGAATACAAGGTACTAGCACACGAAGAAGGAACCGAAGACACATGGAACTTGAAAAAGTGTTAGCATATGGATTTACATGCATGCGAAATGGCATGTAACGTGTGGGAACAAATTCCCTCCTCGATGAAGGTGAGGCTGCCTTTATTGAAAACCAAAACTATATTTACACATATACATTCAAAATTGTATGTGGGGGTGTTTTGGAACATCAATGGAAAGAAAAGTGAATGAGGGAGATGGAATGGAATGAAGGAAAGGAATGGAAAGGAATGAATGGAAGGAACATGCAAGATTTAGGTAAAAGTAGAGCCTAATATTGCATGGAGAAGAACAATCAATAACTAACACAAATAAAATAGAGTTTGCATCAGCTAAATGAGAATGAGTAAAAGGGAACACACGTGAGCAAGTAGATAATCAGAGCTTGATCACTGTGAACTAGAACAACATATTAGTAGCATTGACAATAAGATCCAAGACAATATTTGCATGTAAGATTCAAACACTAACATCTAATGAACATAAGAACATCAAATGTTATAAGAGACAATGAATGGGACACAAAGTTCATATTTCATTAACTCCAAAATGTCTTCTCAAAAGAACACAAAGTTTCTTTCTTTGAAGTAAATCTTGCATACAAAATTATTTTCTTCTCCTCTCTCAAAGTCACCTTTACAAATGAGCCCCTGACTTCCTTTTATAACCCAAAAGTTGGTTACAAAGTAGTTAGGGTTTTACATGAACATTAAATAGGGCATCTTAAGTGACTTTGAATTTCTCAACCAAATTTATTAAAAGTAACTAAAAATAGAAATCACTTAAGTTATCCAAAGTTTTCCAAAAGTGAGTTCAATAATAACACCATTTTAAAATACCACTTTTAAAACATACGACAAAAACTAGTGCCTTATCCATTGAAATGGGGTCCACCTATCTCAATCGTATGAGAAATGGACTCTCCCACTTCATTAGATACCAAGAAAACTATCTCCTTATCCCATCGGTGAAATTAGGATCTGCCACCTTCGCCAATTGAAAGGATTTGAACCTTCCCAATGTTTCGAACATATTTTCTTCTTTTGGAGGTTCATTTGGTCGAAGAATAGCCTCACAAAATACCTACAATTCCAAGATCCTACCTAGCATATCATTCAGATTGACCATATTTGATTGAACATTCTCAAACAAGTTCTTTAATTTGATGCAACATTCCATTGAAGTTGAAGAGAAATTGATGGCGGGAGTATACATGTCTTTAAACAATTGTGAAAATTGCTCCTCCACATGTTCTGATGAATACCTCTGATTTTTCTCATTTACAAGATCGCAAGGGATCTCAGCTATGAATTCTTGAATCAAGGCAAGTGAAGTGAAGGCTTCATTGCATACACTCTCGTAATGGATCATAGAATCCTCGAGAAGTGTCTTTCTTGATTTGAGATGCAAGACACCAAAGAAAACATGTCCCTCAACATTCAAATTTGAGAATTCCTTCAATGGCTAAAGTTGAAGATTCCATACTTGTCATCTCCTATAGACTAGGCAATATCTCATCCAAATTTGATATGTTAGAAACAAAAGTTTCCTTGAAAGAAAGAATTGGATCAAGATATGCACTAATATCTTCATGGAGCTTAATGGTTGTTTTGATCATCTCTTTACCCAAAACAAGAATCTTTGAAAGCCAAGATTTAGTGACATGGCCCAATGTGTTTATTTATTTTGAAAAATTGAGAGTTTCTTCATCAAGGGCAGCCACTGCATCGGGTACTGGGAAAGTGGATGATATGGGATTTATTAGATGTTGAACATATTCCACCAATTGATTCTTTTTAGCCTTAAGTTGAGAGTTCTAAGACTTATATTTCTCAAGCCTCTTTAGCACGATATCTATTGAATCCCGGGCCATTACCATGTCACTTTCTAATGTGGACTTCCCAAGTCCAAGTATGGAAACTTCATAATCAGCAGATGTTATAGCATCACGTTCCTTGTCAACTTGTGGGATGGCAAGATCTGTAAATCTATTTCCGTCATCATCCACCATTATTCGGGAGAGAACTTTAGGCTTCTTGGGAATGACATCATTTGAAATCTTGAAAAGGGCATCAAAGTCAATGTCAATTGCCTTGACAACCCTCTTCCTTTTCTTGATTTCACAATCAACCCAAAAAGGAGTATCCTTTACCACTTCCGCATACAAAATCCTGGAGTCCGAAGCAACATTTCCATTGTTCTCAACATCATTAGATTCTACAAGAATCCTTTCCATGACCTCAACCTCTGGAGAAATAACCTCGATATCTACCTCTTGAACATTAGGGAGATTTTGAGAAATATCTTCATGAATTGTAGGTTCAGAAGTGTTCAATATCTAGACTACTTGCACTTGAGTGGACTCTTGTGCAAGGCACGGCTAAGGATTGTTTGTTATGAGCTTTTGCGAACTATCAACAATGTGAGTAGAAGAATCTCTACTTGAAGTGGAAAATCCTAATACACGCTCCCTTCCTTCACTAGGGCTAGAACCCTTAGCTTTTTCACCTTGCAACACCTTCTTTGGTGAAGTGGATTTTGGCAACCACTCCTTTCTTGTTTGATGTGTATGACTAGATGGCACAGAGGTTGATTGAGAAGAAGCTTTGGTTGACTAGAGACCTCCTCAAGTTGGCAATTTTTGTAATCCTGAGGTATGATCTTGGATTGATTGTAACTTTGCAAGTTCTCTTTCATACCAAGATATGCTTCTTTTGAGAATTGGTTGATTCTTGCTATCAAGAGAAAATTCATCTCTTTTGGTCCAATCAATTCATGGCAATGGGGTAAAAGCAATTGCATCATATGAGGGATCAATAACATCTTCATCATCATCCACCAATGAATTTGGAGGGTTTTTGATGTGAAAGGCCTTGATCTGAGAAAGGGTTAGGCGGAAAATCTCACCTTCTCACTTCATGTTCGTCGAAATAGGAAACCTAGAAATCTTCCATGGTAGGGTTGTGTTGATACTTTTCTGAACCATATTCTGCATATATCCATTGATATCAAACTAGAATCTCTTCACATATGGATGAATAGTGATGAGGGAAAACTCTTTCTCCATGATTTGTGCATTGAAGAGATTTGGACATTGGTATTCCCCAATTTGGATTGGGAAATGAATTCTTGAATGATGTTTGTCACTGAGAAGACAAGTGAACTTGGAATAGTTGTCGTGTAAGCTCCATTAATGCCCACTTATCACTGACGTACTTAGGAAGCTTCCATGGAGTACCCACAAATCCACTCACGCGAATATAGGAAAAGGATGAAAATTGAATAAACCATGTTCCCCATTGGGAAATGACATCTATGGCATCTTTGGATAATATTTCCTCTGTATTCTGATTTAGGTTTTGAATCACGCAGAAGGTGAATGCATCATTAAATCTTCTGAAATGATGAGAGCTATTTTTGAAACTTAGTTGTGGATAATAATGGAAGACATTATTTGATGGACCCATGACTCCCTTTGTTTCGAGCCCCAAAATACCTTTCTTAAGTCAGGTATGATGTCATGTAGAAACATCCAGTCATCTTCAATTCAATCAATTATTTGTGAAGGGTATCACTGATTGTGGTGGCCCAATCCACAAACTTTCTCTTAGAAAGGATGATATAGATAAACTAATACATCCTTGGGTGGAAAATCCTTGCAAAGGGTAGACTGGAGACTCAACTCAGGAGAGTGATCATGTCCCTGATTTATTCCATGAACTCAATGCGGTACATATCTTAGGAAGCCGGTCAACTCGAGGCCTCTTGGTCACTAACCAATTATTATTAACCATCTTGCTCCACCTAAGGGGTTCTTCATCCCAAAATTCTTGTGTTAACTTTCAAGTGATGTCAACATTCTTAGGGAAGTCGGTATGTTGAGCAATTCCTCAATGTGCTCTGGTGTGATTAAGAGGAAAGGCTCGTGATTATCTTTATAAATTCCTCATCTCTCAGGATCATAATGCTTTACGCAAGCGATAACCAACTCCGAGCATTGCACCAAGACCAGAAATGTTGTTGCTTGGGGTAGACCGCTATGGTAGAGCCTATCTCGAGAATATGGTTTTGCCTTCAACTTTCACCCGATCACAAAATTGTTGCACATTGATGTGACCAAGATTTGTATCGGTGATATTGTCGTATGTAGACTTGATAGAAATGGGAGGGATGATTCCTTGGAATTCATACTTGAGCGCGGACTTATTTGATTTCTCCATTGGCTTCCTCGATTTTCCTATAGATTTATTGGATTTTTCAGCCATTATGAATTTTACAAAAAAATGACTCGAGCTCGCAAAACAATGTAAACGGTGTCGGTCTCAATCTCCGAACCACTTTGTTAATGCAAGAGGAAAATAGCTCGTTTTAATATTATTATTATTATTATTATTTTAATAATAATAATAATAATAATTGATCTTGGGTTACATTTTTTTAAAAAAGTCAATACAACATATCGAGACTAAGCTCCAGTTCGAATCTGGTGACAACAATGATATTTATTTTTTAATTAAAATCTCCCGATTTTAATATTTTGCACGGATCAATTTAATCTTTTTTCAATTCACCTTGCTTCTCTACGTGCCTGATTTGAGATGCCTGATTTTAATAAATGTATGAATTGTAATCTTTTGCGATCGGCAATGCGTGAAGTTTTCCTTTGTGTGATTCATGACTTTTCTTTACATGCGAGAACAATGACTTCTCTTTTGCATGGAAATTCCCTGATTTTAATGAACATGTGAAGATTTGCAATGTGTGGCTTTGTTTGCTTCTCCCCTGCATTTTGGACTATGATCTTTCTTCTCCCATGTGTGGACTCTTTCCTCTTGACCTGCATTTTCTCCCTCCTTCTTGTCTACGTGGAAATTGATTTTTATTTCTTTGGTTGTGTTTAGACTATGCTTCTGGTAGTGCATGGCTTGTTTACTCTAATTTCCTTGTTGTCTTCTTCCTTTTTGACCAATGCGTGGGTTTATTTTCCTTTATACGTGGACATGATTCCTTAAATCTTCTTCAAATGAATGCGTGGACCTGTTTGGAGAATCTTCTGCATGGGAATTAGTTCAAAACTCTAGATTGGTGAGTGCATGGGCATAAGACTGCGTGGAAATTGTTGTTATTGGCCAATGCGTGGAGATTTTCTTTCTTGGGTTGTTTTCTTCCTCCCTTTGGCAGCGTGGAGAATGATTTTTATTTCTTTCTCTTAACAACTGTGTATACAATGCTCCTTTTTGTCTGCGTGGAGATTGATGTTATTGTTTTTGGGTATTCTTTTTATTTATTCCAATGCATGCATGGAAGATCTCCTCTGCCCAATGTGTGGGATTCTCTACTTGTTCCTAAGTGGTATCCTTTGTGTTTGGTTGTGCATATAATGCTTCCTTCTCCCTTGCATGGACAATTCTTTCCCTGAACTCTTGCGTGGACTTCTTATTTCTTTGAAAAATTTATGTTCACAGCAGACTATTATTCTTTGTTTTCTTCTTTGTCTCCAAATGCAAAAAAATAGTTTAGCAATAACACGAACAAAATCAATTAAATGGAGTAAGAAACAAAACTTCTTCCAACTAGTTTCATGGGGAAATGGTTACAAGAATTAAAGAAGCTTCCTCGTAACCGTTTCCCCTTCCCGTTGAAATAACCAATTCCCTCTTTCTCTAGGTAGTGGCATTAATTGCCAGGGGAAAATGGGAAAAAGATAACCATTTGCTAGCGAGAAATGGCAAGGTAGGCTGGCAATCCCCACCCTATTTCCCCATGTGGGAGATCGGGAGATTTTTTCCGTTTGCCAACCGGTTGGATTGGAAATTAGTAGAAGAAATCCCACAAGCGGGAAAATAAGAAGTATTTGCCAGGAAAAGGGGAAATCTGGGTATGGGAAGCCAATTTGGCATCCCCGACAATTGGAAGCGGAAGCTTTATTTTCCCCGAGAATAAAGAAAACTTATCGATTGAATTTTAATAAACATTATATTAATATTTATTTAATTAAAAACCCAAAAATCAATAAAATTGATTTTATCAAATAAAGGGTAATAAATTAATTAATTATTAACGCAGTTTGTGACCTGGCAGGAGGAGTTCTCACCCGAAATGGACAAAACGAAGACCGGAATGATCAGAAGAACAATACGATCATGATGGGGATGAGAAATCAAGTGAAATAATACTTTTGAAAAAAATTAAGTTTATTAATTTTGCTAAGTCAAAATTAGCTTATAATAAAAAGGAAAAGGCAACACCGACAAAGGAGAGAAGAGCATGCAGTAAGGATAATTTCAAACAAATACATATAGGATAAAGAAGATCAAATATAGACATGGCCAAGATTAGACTTCCAGTTGTAGATTGGAAAACTTGCATGGAATCGGTGGAAGAATGGATAAAATTGGAACTTAACTAAGAATAGGCAACAAAATTCTAGAAGTATCACCATGTAGAGTAAGGATATGGTGACAAGTGGCTATATTTAGACGCCACCTACATGTACTAATTAGGTGATAGTTATAACTTGATGGATATTAATAGATCTTGGAAGACTAGTGAAGGGAAATTCCCCACTAGTATAAATACCCCATGAGGGATCGATTGTAAAGAGAGTTGGAATAGTCAAGTTTTGCATCTTTTATAGAGCAGAGAGCTTACTTTGTTAAGCTAGTGTGAGTCTATAAGTCACTTGAATACTATGTATGTAATTGTGCAACTGATGATTAATATATGAGCAATATGTGTTTTGGGGAAATAATGGCATTTATGAATTACATGTGTTGAGTTACCTATAATTTCAAGTCTTGATTAATCAAACAACTAACCCCACTTCAACCATGATAGCCTTGACGAGACTCAAAACCTTCCGCACTACAGGGTGATCTTGCCCTAGTTTACACTACAACATGATAGGCCGAGTGTGAAGGGTAAGGAAAAATTATGTATCGATTTCTGCAACCTCATGTCCATGAACATGGAATAAAGACACAACTAGACACACAACACTACACGTTTTTGTTTTGCATAACACTTCTCCTATCTTAGACTATACGATTTGGTGGGGATGTGAAATGCGGTCTTGGCTAACTTATGCAGTCTTGACATTTTATATCCTTTGAATTTATTTCAATTTGAATATATTTATTGTGTCATTTTATCTTCCTAGGTTTGTCCTTATCATTAAATTTCACCTAAAAAGGATATATAAGCAAGTCAACACCACCTTATAACTTACCTAGCACTCTTAAAAGCTACTATTACAAATATCATTCTAAAAGTACTTAAGGCTCTTTAAAATATTCCTCAATTTATGGAACATCATTTAGAGCAACCCCTACTATAGGTATGAAACACTCAACTAGATCAAAGAAATTAACTTCCTCCATTTTCAAGCATGCAAAGGTAGTAGAGCCATGTCTAAGCAACAACAACGCTTCAAACATTGTTAAATGGTTTTTAAGGAACAAAGGATTAGGTCATGCAAATGAGGGACATCACATCACACTACTACCACATTGGGTACATTATATACTCTTAATTTATCTCATTATTGTTGTGTTAAGAGACGCGAGGAACCCATAGGGGTTGGCTTAGATTACACACACACACTTACCACATGTACCTAGGAGAATTAGAATCTCAATCCCACACAAAGGTACGTAATGCAACACTTGGATTGGTTCTACCAAGTCAAATACTAAGGGTAGTCTAGCATCACCATAGAAATTATTTCTCCTTTGACTATATAAATCTTTAATGAAGTGTATTATAGATTTATAGGTTTTCCACTTTGTTGCAAGTAATTATAAGTCATCTCAAGGTTGTGCGAACAAGAGCAACATGCAACGAAGGGCATTTCTAGGAAAGTGAAGCACACTAGAAGTTGTAGAGTATAATTATCGAAGGGTCCAATATTATACACTTCTATTCAAAACCATGCAAATCCAAGTTTGGGACATCCATAATTCCTATAGTCCTCCACCAACTTAGTTTCCAATTCATTGATAACAAAGCATTTCCAATTTCTTATCTATCTTTTCCATCTTTACGCACATATGGATCTCCTATGTTCTAGCCTATACAACTAAGTATGCATCTTCTCCTATGTATTTGAACTATCATTTTATCATTCATCAATCATTGAAAGTATTAAAATAATATTTTGGTTGTGTATGGTTAATTGTGAATTGATTATATAAGAATACTCTTATGTAACAAACCCTTCCATCCTATATACGAGTTGTGCACTTCCATAACATAATTTAATTAGGGTGTAAATAGAGTGTTCTCAGGTATGGAAGTACTCCATCTCTAATATTAAAATTAGAAACTATTTCTATCTAAGAATGTACAATTACTATATTGTCTTGACCTTTTACTATACGCTTTGAACTCTTTTTGTATATTAGTAAATATATGCAAAGTCGGACTCTGTAACTTTTTATACAATTTCTACAAACAACTCTAATGACCTTTAGTATTAAACCCTAGGTGTTACACATTTGTGACTCGAGACACTAACCATGGGTGGGAGTTCTTACAAAAAGGTTAGTGGTTAGGTTGAAGTGCAATTTGTGCATTGCCTAAGTCAACACTAATCAAGAGGCCTCAAACCACATGTATTTCTCCACCTAATATATGATACATATATGGATGTAACTAGTTTGGAAACTTTTTCATTTGATAATACTTGTAGTGACTTTCATCTTACTAGGACATGAATCTTTTCTATTTGGATGTTTGGTAATGGAGGAAGCTATAATCGTTGACGGAGTTGAGTCTGCAAACATGTTGTTGTGGTTGCTCTAATTAATGTGTAACTACTTTAGGAATATTTTGGAGAGCCTTGGGTGCTTTAGTGTAGATATTTGCAATAGGAGCTTATGAGAGTGTCAAGTGAGTTATGAAGTGCATTTGACTTTCTTATATAGGATTCCATAGGTTAGATATTTACATTATGACTGGCCTAGGAAGATGAACCAACTCACATATTGATTTTAAAAGTGGAATAAATTCATTAGATGGAGGGGTATATGACCATACAGGTTAGTCAAGACCATAGTCCATTATGGACCAAAATTGTACGTTTTTTCCATGTAGACAATGATACAAAAGCTAAGGTTCGAGAATGATGTATAGGGTAGAATTATTACTTTGGATAATTAATAGTTCTAGATTAAATGACAAAGTAGAGTGTAGAGATGAGAATGTAAAAAGGAGAGAGGAAGATACATGGATTGGGCTTAGAATGTGAGCATTTTTCTTAGCATAGGACCAAAACCAAACTTGTCGAATGCAAAAGGATAAGTTGTTATATTTTAGTGTCTATAGTGCTCTTTGGACATGATATTTTGAAATGTGTTACCAAATACACATCCAAATTTGATTAATGCGTTAAAACCTCCCATAAAATGCTCTCAATAATTTTAAAATCTTCTAGCTCAATATCCATATTGCATTATCTTCCAGAAAATGTTAACTAAGAGTGTTGTTGAGCATGGCATTAGTGCATAGTAAACTTACCACATTGCAAAAATTGTGTCTTGTTCTTTGTAGAATCACTACTGAACCAAATGATGTATAAATATGAAAATGAATAAATGAAACAAGCAATCTAAGATGTCATATTTGAAACCCTAAGAAAATAAGAAGGAGAGAGAACTTAGTTGATTTACACTTGACCTGGAACCGATCTAGACTGGGAAAAGTAGTGAACAGACTAAGCAAAGTGTTGTTACTACTCATAATAAATTCTAGAATGCAGGAATAAAGTCACACATGAGCACCCATGGAAAGACAGGGGAGCACGGCACTTTGAATACCTCTTTTGGGCATCTATGACTACACAGATGCTTAGAACTTGATTTTTGTAGTGTCTCAAGATCTTTGTTCTTACTTCTTGTTGATCACCTACTAGTCACACAATGAATGCAAAAGGTACATGTAACCTACAAAATAGAAGTTCACTTGTACAATCCCATAAATCACATCAAACCTAAAAAGGAAAATGTAAAATGGGGAGTTATATTGACCCTGACAGTCACCCCGAGAGTGAGCTTACGACAGTGTGTTGCACTACATCTCAAACTCCATGTATTTCTATTAATTGTGTGTAGAAATTGTTCCCTAGGATGCCCTTATGCAAGTTGCACTTAATAGTAGGTTCTAGCTAAATGTAGCAATGTATTAAAATGTGTGGATGGAATAAAATTAACTTCCACTTCCTATGCAAAGTATGAAGAGTTGATGCGATCCTTGTCCCTTGAATGTATGCAAAATGGATGCTTTATAGTGCTTTAGGTGCCTTTTGGATGCAATCTTAGGTGATGATAGTAATGCTTAGTGTTTGGTCCTTCATTTTGAACACATGACTATGTATTTATATGATTCCCTTGTTTGAATTTCATAATTAACAACTGGAATACCAACCCATAAGTGAAAAAGATTCCCAAAAGATAAAAGAGACCAAAAAGGAGTGAGTAAGATAAGAAAGGGTCAATGGTACCTAGAGGAAGGGGCACCTAGGCGTTCTTATGCGGAGTAATAGAATATAAATCGGAAAATCCTAATCTGGGTTGAAGGGTGTGTAAAACCAAATAGAAAACAAGAAACACAAAAAGAGGCCAAAGACAATCGTTAATTACTATTTTTCTTGATTAGGAATCATATGAATGCTAGTATGTGTTTAGGACCTAGAAATGTACCCAAGTGCATGATTTTATTTCTACAACATCCACTCATTTGTTTCATTAAATTTCTGAAGGAAGGTTTTGTGATGTGTTAACAACAATGAGTATAAGACTATTGAAATGTTGAGCTTCATTGACACCTACAGGATCGACTTGTGTAGACACAAAATCACGCACTTGGGTACATTTCTAGGTCCTAAACACATACTAGCATTCATATGATTCCTAAACAAGAAAAATAGTAATTGACGATTGTCTTTGGCCTCTTGTCTTTGTTTCTTGTTTTCTATTTAGTCTTACATACCCCAAAGCTGTAGACACAAAATCACACACATACTACTATTTTACTATACCACTAAGTATGTTATTTTATGTATGGATCTTGAGTAAGAAAAGTATTCACTGGTGACACACTTCCTAGTCCATTCACTTGCTTTGATTATTTCTATTGTTTTTATCTCTCACATTTTTCACTTCTACACCTAGTTCTAGTCAAGTTACATAGATAATTGTATGTCGGTATTCTCACATTTTTCATCGGTTATCTCAGACACTAGCATTAAGGACTAGACACTAGTGCCTGTGCGCTCTGTCCATCCCGGGCACACTGTCCTCTTCATTTTTGTTCACATTTTTGACATTTTTGGTCATATTTTTAGTTTTCTTACTCCTATCCCGAGGTCCTAGTCGGCATGTCATGTCACTAGTGTCAAAATTCAAGCAAGAGATCCCTATATAAACACAACATACATACCATTATAATGGTGGGAAATTTTCTCAAGGGCTATCTATCTACATACTATCAAAGGGACTACATTTTTGGGATTTTTACTCTGCATACATTACATAGGAAGGGGAAATGTTGAATTTCATCCACACATTTGCATTCTATCTAGCTTTTATCCCACTATCTTGGCGTCACCGGTGCAAGGGCAACCTAGGAGCACTATTGTACACACAAACACATAGAACTACATGGAGTCTGAGATGTAGTGCAACACTTGGTCATAATTTCACTTTTTTGATAGTTGAGGACAAGTATGACTCCCCATTTTGCATCTTTATTTTTAGGATTTGATGTAGTTTGGGGTTTTGCAGGAGATTATTTGTGTTACAAATTTAAAGGTAAATCGGTGATCTAAATGCAACATACAGGTGATCATCGGTGAAAATTTTTGAAACCCTAGCGACAATCGAAGAAATCAAATTCCAATATTTTCTCTGCAAACTTTGGGGCCGAGGAGGTCTCTGCACCTTCACCCCTGCCCAGGTGCACGTGTCCTAGCCATTGTGCAAGTTACATAATTTTTATCAAGCATTCCTAGTACTCTGCACAACATTTTCATCGATCCCTAACAGTAGGAAACACTTTGGGATAAGTGAAATAAAGATAAGTTCCCTACCTCTCTCATTTGATTTCATAATTACACCTCTAAAATTGCTTAGCACTTGTGTCGATTGTACATCATTGTAGCGGTTTCTAAAAATGAGAATTTATTAAGTCATTTGGTGAACCCATATCTTAGAACTCCTTGCCCTAGGATCCACTAAAACCCTAATGGCTAAAATTAGATATTCCTCTCCTAGGAAATTTATGCATCATGTGAGTGTGAATCTTATCCTTGATGATGTTGTTGAGGTTGAACTTAAGATTCTTTATCACAATCCTCAACTTGATGTTGACATCTAAAGACAACTTATGGCTAATGAAAGTGTTATTCCTACTTATTTTAACAACTCTAGTTATGTCATCGTTTCATCTCCTATTAACTTCACTTCATGTTTTCCTTTCTCTTCCACTCGCACTCATTCTGCTTCACCTGTTTCTACTAAAACTCTTGATGATGTTATTATTGATTATATGCTTGGTCTTGATTGTGATATTGTAGATAAAAATCATGATGAAAATGTACATGTGCATGATTTTATTTCTCATACTAGTCATGATGAATGTAAATTTGTATCACATACTTTGCTTATATTCCTGAACATGCTTCTAATGATTGTAAAGATACATCTCATGATAGTTCTTCTCCTACTTCACTATATGTTGATGACACACTTGATGAATTACTTGC
Organism: Taxus wallichiana var. yunnanensis; assembly: GCA_018340775.1. Taxonomy (NCBI): domain Eukaryota; kingdom Viridiplantae; phylum Streptophyta; class Pinopsida; order Cupressales; family Taxaceae; genus Taxus; species Taxus wallichiana. The sequence goes on along the minus strand of CM031240.1, from coordinate 422,216,318 downwards.
ATGTGAAACTTTGTCGATATTGATGATATGTCTGAGCATGAACATGTTAGTAACAATTCTACTTCACTTAAGACTGTTGAATGTGAATTTTCCACTCCACTTTCATCTACTTTTGAAATTTCCTTTTCTAGCATTCATGATGATTCTATCATTCTTTTGCTAGCATTCATGGTGTCTTCTACTTCAACTGCTAATATTTTTGCTCATATTCCATGTTCATCTTTGTATTTATCCTCTTCTTCCTCTCGCGATGATATTCGTGTTGCTTCTATATTCCATCTAGTGTACTACCTATTATTTCTACCGCATCTACACTTGGTGTGCCTATCGCATCTTCATCTTCGATTCTTCTTCTCACATTCCTATGATCACTCATAATGACAAGATTCAACCACTCAATGTACCTCTCACATATTCTACCATTCCTCCACATGATATTTTATCACTCATGCATGTTGTTGGTCAGTTGTAATCTCAATTTAAATCTCCTACTCTTGAAAGAAAAGCCTATTATGCTTATATTGATAATAATTCTCTACATGGAAATCCTATTCCAAAGAAAATTCACAACTCAACATTTCCTAAGGATTTCATCATGCCTACATTTTCATGTTTTGATGACACTAGCAATACATATCTACATCTCAAGCATAATCGCTTAGCTATGGCTTCTTACTTGAATGATCGATTATTTCTAAAAGCCTTTCATCATAGCCTTGTTGATGAAGCTCTTCAATGGTACACTCACTTACCTTTAGGTCTATTAGTACCTTTTTTGAAATGGAAGATGTTTTTCTTCTAAATTTCATGTTAAATAATGGTCCTCGAGTCACATATGATCGTCTACCTAGCTTGCATCAAGGTAAAACAAAATCTATTCAGGACTACATCTTAAGCTTCGATATTTGCATGCATCAACTAGTATTTCAACCTATTGATCTAGAAAAACAATCCATTTTTTGTCGTGGCTTAATTCCTCCTTTAAAATAACAATTGTAATATGATACATCATAATCATTTATGCTATTATGATATAAGGTTATCCATCTAGAACAATATTTAATTACTACACATGTTATAGATCCTCCTTCTACTATTGCATTGTCTTCTAGTTTTTCTCCACTTCCATCTGTCAAGTGTCCTCCAAGGTCTCCATCTCCTCCACCTCACAAGCATGTTCTAACTCCTCCATTACATAGGCATCCTCCATCTCTACTAGCCATGTCTCTCTCTACCTAACTATTCACCATCTCCTACTTGCGACCCATTGCATTTCTCACATTCTACTAGGCCTCATGATGTGTTGAGTGCTTTCTTTGATAAGCACTTAATTTAATTTCCTTCTAATCAAGTATCATCCTCTCAGTGTTGCTTGCATCGCCAACATGATCATCCTTATTGCAATTATCACCACATCAATGGCCATCATGACAATGATTTTTGTGCCCTTCATGATAAATTGTAACAATTAGAAGACAAGGGTGTCATTTCATTTGGCTCTCACTCTCATGAGCGGTCTATTTCTCCAATTCCATGAAAGCATGTTACTACTCATATTCCCTTATCTCCTCCTCCCGCTTCTAAGGTCATTATTCATCCATCGGATAAGGTCATCATTCATGCACGACATCCACCTCACTCATCCATTGTTCTGAAGATCTCATCTCCTTGCAGGTGCTCCCGATTCAATAAAATATGAATATTTTATTTAAATCTAAATGTACAACTATGATATAAATGATATGCAATAAAATATGAATGTTAAACAATTTATTTGATTTTATTAATGAAATTATATGCGGTAAAATATGAATGTTGCACCTTGATCTTGTTTACCTCGTAGTGACCTAGGACTTAACAGTGTGATGAAACAAAAGAACATGTTATCACAACGAACCACATAAAAATGTAGCAGAGGTTAAACTGGCTGGACTAAGGCACCTGAAGAGGGATGGGGTCACTGTGGGCGCCACTGGTTTTGTTTATGGGCACCTTGGTCTCTGAAGAGATCAGGACCTGGTTCTAATATGGCCACTAGGGTTTCACACTTGTTCTCCTTTTGTCATGTGTATGTCGCACTTAGATCACCGAGGTACTTGTAAACCTACAATGAAGAAAGCACCTGAAACCCCCTCAAATAAACATAAAATCCTAAAAAGACATGCAAAATGAGGGGTCGGATTGTCCTTAATCGCCACAACGGTGGACTTACAACTGAGCGATGCACTACATCTCAAACCCAATGTAGTTTTGTGTGTTTGTGTGTGCAATAATGCTCCTAGGTTTCCCTCACGCTAATGATGCCAAGATAGTAAACAATAGCTAGATAAAAATGAAAATGTGTGGATGGAATAGAATGAACTCCCCTTCCTATGCAATGTGTATGCGAGAATAATGGCAAAAACTTCAATTCCCTACTCTATGTAGATAGTTATCCCTTGATAATAATAGTTCACCCATATAATGGTATGTATGTTGTGTTTATATAGGGATCTCTTGTTTGAATTTCAACACTAATGACCCGACATGCCGACTAGTACCTCAAGAGATGAGAGGGAAAACCAAAAATATCGACCTTAAATGTCAAAAATAAGATCAAACATAAAGAGGAAAGGGTCTCCTAGCGTGGACGGAGTGCATGGCATTACTTTCCAAACATGGGTTCTAGTGTCCAGAGACAAGTGACGAAAAATGATTGATAACTAATAGATAGGGATCCCGAGACACAGCTAGAAGCTGTGTGTATGAGTGACAAGTGTGTAAAAAAACAACAATAAAGACCAACAAGATAAACAGATGGACTATGGAATGGGTCATTAGTGAATACTTTTCTTACGCAAGATCCATATATAAAACAACATACTTGACAGTATAATAATAGTAGTAAGTGTGTGATTTTGTGTCTACATTTGCCCCCACTTTATGTTGGTGAGAAAAATCTTGGTAACATAAAGTAGATAGAGATGCACACACAGAAGTCCATGTCGTTGAAGTATGCGAAGAGTGTAGTAAAAGTATGTGTTGAGTGAGAACATATAGCATGGTGAACCATGGATCAGTGTGTTGATCCATGCGGCATGACGAGGGATGTGGGACCATTATGAGAAGCACTAAATGAAATAGATGATGTTGATAGTGAATGATTGGATATTGGGTGATTTTTTCGCTAATGGAGATGTGATGGGGAAGGGAGTGATCAATTCCCAACCCAATTGTGCATGTGTATGTGTAAAAACTAAGGATTTGGGCATCCTGCCGCCAGAGGAAGGGTGTAGGGAGAGAATTCTAGTGTCTCTCCAACTTTAACCACATCCTCAAAAGATCTAGCTCTGCAGATGGACACAGATCAAATTTTGTTGATTTTGGATCCAATTTTTGATCAAACGTGATAACCCATATAGGAGTAGTATAGGAAAGGCAATGACGTCTCATTGCCCCCACTCCATGGGTGTCATTTGAAATGTATTGCTTCCATGTTAGGTCATCTGGAAGCAGCCACAAAATGTAAAGTAATTTCCCATGTTAGGTCATCTGGGAACATGGTGATGTAACTCCCAAGTTAGGTCATCTGGGAGGATAAATACGTTGTGTTATGTCGATTTGATGAATGTGTTGGTGAAATTTGTATCGTCACAAGTTGAATGGGTGTGATTGATTGATTGGTTGATTACTCATGGAGATATTTTACGTTTTTTCCCCCATGTTAGGTCATTAGGGGGAATCTCTAAAAGTAATGTGGCATGTTGTACAATGTATGAGCATATGTTCATGATGCAATATTTTTAGCAAAAACTTGAAATGGTCATAACTTTTGATCCAGGTGTCCATTTGAGTCTGATTTTTTAAACCACTTGTTTCGATGAGATGAACACATCGATCAACCCATCTGCTAGTAGAGCCATTTTTGACACATTTTTGGGCTTGAAGTCTCGCCATCTGGGGGCCAAAAATTAGGATTTAAGTTTCAATTCGGTTTTTCCTATTTTAGGGCATTAGTTAATTTTAGTCTCTTGTATGCATAGTAGGTTAGAAAGTTGGCAATTCCTCTAATTTAGGCATGTCGCTGATGCGTAGAAATTTTTCATTCCGTTTAATAGGCATACAAACTTACTAAGAATAGTAGGTTCTAGTAAACTGCTAAAAATAGTAAATTTTTCCACCTAGAGTAGATTTAGTCAAAGTTAGATTTTTCTTGGAAACTCGAGTTGGGAGTTGTTTTCTTATTAAAGAAGCATTGTAATTCATGATTGAATAATGAAGAAGAAGATTTATTTTCTTTGAGTTCAATATATTTGTAGTATATTGAGTGTGTGTTTAAAGTTGGCTACATTATCTGGTATCAAAGAAATTTCGAGTCTTGGTGGAGAAAAAAAAATGGCGGGGAAGAGGAAGAGGGCGGTATTACACGATGATTAGAAACATGTAGGATCTACATAGGCAAGTTGTTGAGCTTTCTTTGCAATTATATCCCAAAGAGGAAATCAAGGTGGAGATGAAACAAATGAAGAAGTTTGTGAAGAGGTAAAAATCTTCCATGGTTTAGTAGCGTTTGATAGAAATTTTATCAAAAAATTATCGTATTGTAAGACTTATAACATATTACAAAAAAGGAAGGGAGTTTTTGTGGATAAAGGTGGTGAGGATAGCTTTAAGTTCTTGAAGAAGAAGGTGACAGAAGCACATATTTTGGCACTACCATATTTTGATAAAGTGTTTGAGTTTGATTTTGACGCCTCACATGTGAGTATTGGTGTCATCCTAAGTCAATACGGAATCCAATTGCTTTCTTTAGTGAGAAATCAAATGAGGTAAGAAATAACTATTCTACTTATGATGTGGAATTTTATGCAATTGTCTGACAAGCGTTGAGGCATTGAAGACATTACCTAGTGCCTAAGGAGTTTGTAAAAATAAGATTTTGACCATTTACACAATCACGGACACCCAATAGTAGTCTCCACCGCCTGAGCACCTCTGTTCACCATGGGTGCCCATGTCCAAAGATAATCTGTGAGCTCGGAATTTATCTTGAGCATTAACGGCCACAATTCACCTCCCTTGTAGGATTTTCATGGTTCGTAACACTTCAAGATCAAGCACAAATTAGCTAAGTCATTTTTCTTATATTTCTTGTTCGGGGTTTCATACTTACTTGCTTATTTACTTGTGTCATATTGTACTTAATAGTTGTATATCATAGTTTACATTCGGTTACTCTGTAATTAGGGTTTAAACAAAATTTCTATTTTTGTTAAATCATTTGGTGAACCCATCGCTCGAACCCAACCTAGCTTCTAGGCATATTATCATCTTCTTAACATGGCTAAAATTTATCCACCCTTTTCTGATGAAGACCTTCATGATCTCAATGCTCATATTGTTGAACATCTGCAAGATTTAGATCTACTTTTATTCGTTGCTCATGAGGAGGCCACCAATCTAGTTGAGCTTAACCCTCCCATCTCTAATATTGCTTTTATTCCTATTGCAACACAACCTCCTTCTTCTACCCTTCCACCTACTTCTATTGTTCTCGTGTATATTCCTACTCCTACTAACCACTTCACTCTGCCTTATTTCTCACACTCGACAAGTCTCTTCTTTTGGCACACAAGACCTCACTTCTCTCTATCAAAACTTACAAGTTCAAATCTATCAGTTACAATAGGCTACTTCACTCTCCTCTTCATCTCTTGACTTCTCTTTACTCCTTCACACTCCTTTCGCACCCGCCATTTATGCAGATCCACTTCCTCTCAATTTCGTCACTCCTAAGCTGGCCACTTTCAATGGCCATGGTGACCCTCAAGAGCATCTATGATATTTTCATGTGGCATGTCTAGATTATGTGGATGATCATACATTGCTTGCTAAGTTATTCCCTAGGAGTCTTAAGGATTACACTATGCATTGGTTTTACAATCTACCTACACTCATGTAACTTCTTTCACGCTTCTAACTCGATGCTTTTCTTGTTCATTTTTCAATCAATATCGGCACTAATATCTCTTATGCACAACTAGCACAAATTAAACAAATATCTAATGAACATCTAGTGGACTATGTGTTATGTTATAAGAACAATCTAGCTAAGATGACCAATGTGCTTGTTGATTCGAATTCCAAGATCTATTTGTGCAAATCCTCTTGCCACCACTTCAAGAGAGTGTTATCCTCAAGACCTATCCTTCATTTGATCAACTATATCATATGCTCAAAATGCGTGAATTCAAACTACTCTCTATGGGAAAACTCAAATATCAAGATACTTCTTCATCATCTTCTAATAGGTTTCAATCTAAATCAACATTCAAACCTTCTCCTAAGCCCATTGAAGCAAAGGCAACTGTTAATGTCGTCTCTCCTCCTGAAAAGCTTCAATGACAACCTCTAAAGTGTACTTTCACTAAATTACCATATGTGCCTCAATTTCTATTACCTCAACTTCTTAAAAGTAATCTCATCACTCTTCCACCACCTCTCAATCTTGATCCATCTCACCCTCGTGGCCGCAATTATGATGAAAATGATAAATGTGATTATCATCAATGTATTGGGCATTCCATCGATCGTTGTTTCAAACTCAGACATCTTATACAAGATCTTATTGATAATAATTCACTAGAGCTCCTTCCCCCATCTTATTCTTCTTCTAAACTAGTCAATGATAACAAAAATCTCAAAATATTCAATGACCCTTTGCCTAAGCATGATACACAAGCTTCAAATTCTTACTCATAATCATACATATCGTGTTGTGCCCCCTCCTTCATCGGGGCCCCTTGATTTCCTTATCGCTTCTGCTGATGCATCACCACCAGCTATTTCATTTTCTGATTACAATTATCATGCAACATTCTCTTCGATTCACTACACATCAATGCTTCTATTGGTTCATACACTATTAATAATACCATGATCTATCTAGAGGATCCTATCAATGTGTGCTCTATTGCACTTCTTATGGCTATCAAATGTCCAATATTTGTTATTTCATATCTAGTTCCTAATTATTTTGGCTACATTAGACTGCCCATTACAATTGGGCCTCTCACCATGCTTGTGCCATTCATTGTGGAATCTTCAATCAAAGGTTGTGACATGTTATTATGTCTTCATTGGCTCCACACCGCTCAAGCTATTCCCTCCATGCATCATTTGTGTGTTAAATTCATTAACAATAAATAGGTTATCATTATTAGAGGTGTTCCACCATGCACACCATTACCTCTACCTCCTCTTGATGATATACTCACACTAGCTACAATATCTCGACCTCCAGGACCTCTCAAATCTAAGCCACATTCAACACATAGTTCTCCTATCCACACACGTCCTACTTCACAACATTTTCGTTTGAATAGGTCCACTAGTCCTTCACATAGGTTTTCATCACCTCATAAGTCTCCTTCACATAGGTGTTCATCGCCTCCTTCACCTCATAGGTCTCCTGCACATAGGTTCTCATCACCTCGTAGGTCTTCTTCACATAGGTGATCATCACCTCCTCTACCTCATAGGTCTACTTCACATAGGTGTTCACCACCTCTTTCACCACATAGGTTGCCTTCACATATACATCATTCTTCACATACACCACTAATCTTAGAGCATTGTCACATGCCTTTATCTCCTCGGACATCGGGTGGAGGACCCTTGCCCTTTACTCTCATTGGATAGATTAATTTCATCACACACTTGGGGGCAACATGCTTTCCCCCTTCAATCATTACCAATTATTTCGATCTACATGTATAGACATTGTGCTCTATGCTTTCCATCTAATCACTCTTACACATCTTGATAGACAACTTGTATCGTCATAACCCTGTGACGCACTCTAGTTCCACGATTCATACTCAACTGTTGAGGGTCTAAATCTGAAATGAACCTCACCACATTCACTTATTCACACTTTATGCTTCATGATCTATCTTTTTAGCACACATTTTCAAACCATTTCCCAATGACACACTCTTGTTCTATGGTTCATTCTTGATTGTTGAGGGGTCTTTTATAAATGAACCTCATCTCATACTCATCCACATCCATTGGGGGCATGTTGCTCCTATCATATTCACATTTCATACCATTCCATTACACTCATACACTACATATTGCATATCTTGGTTGCACTTACTCTTGTTTGCTTATACTTACATGTACACTTTGTTTCCCATGCTAAACAAATACTTAGTATGTCAATATATTTTCTATATACACATGTGCATTCACTTGGTCTTTTAGAGTGAATGCAAATCTCTTATAGGTCCTTACACACTGTAATGATGTTTGGCATTGTACCTCTTACCAGTCCCACCGAGGCTCTTGGGGGCATCTACTTTCTCACACATTACAGGTGTTATTATTTCATTATTTACTACTTCTACTTCCTAACACACTACTTTCTATTAGTACATACACACTTTGACATACTTTTTATCTTTCTAACATGTTAACGGGTGCTTCATGTGTAGTATTTTCCTTGCAGACTATATGCCACCATGGTTATCTGTTACATCTTGTTTGTCATTGTTTTCTACTTGTATGTTATTGTTTGTGGGCTATGCCCTATGTCTTGTTTGCTCACTACTTATATTATTTGGCTACTTGATCTGATTGCCTTATGACATTATGAGTGATGTCCCATGTTTGAAACTCACATTTTGCGGTTTATCTTGTATGCACACTTTGTTTGTTATATTGTTTTTCTATGACATGCTTGCTACTTTTTCTACTAACACATGTATCTAGCCACTTTGTTTTCATGTGCCTTAGTTTCTACCATGGGGATCCCCTACCCTAGCGGGTATTAGTTCGAGATCAACATCGGGTCCTCTCTTAGGGTCGCATACTCATACTCGACGTCGCATGCACCCCAAACGAGGGTGGGCATACATTGGGTGAACAAATCACCCCATACAATGTATCGAGCTACAACATAGTGCAATCAACATAGAATCAAAACAAAAACATAGTTACAGAGTAACCCAAAATCTGACTTGGGTCCTAAACATAACACACACACTAACACCTTGGCTCAGACAGAGCACCTGGTGTCGGTGTCCTCCCCTGGGTGCTAATCTCCTTGGGGCACACAAGAACATAAACACGGTTATACAATAACCTAGAATATGACTTGGGTCCTAAACATAACATGTAGACACTAACACCTTGGCTCGCAGAGAGCACACGGGCATCAATGTCCTCCCTAGCGCTAATTTCCTTGGGGCACACATAGTCAACTTATCAAATCAACACGGTTCACAATAGTTTACAAATTAGTTTTCACAATACAAGCATAGTCCTCCAACAAACAAAATACATTCTATCTCCATTTTCAATCGAACAAATGATACTTTTAGAAAAAATTAGGGACAATAGGAACAAATAAGGAACACACCATCTACAAGTGGTGTATATCAGGAAGAGTCATGGAAGGAGAGTAACACTAGACCTCTCTCCCCAACACTTGCTCTTTGGCATGAGATTGCCCAAAAACTCACATTTAGAGTGAGATTGCCCAAAAACTCACATTTGGCATGAGATCGCCCAAAAAAACTCGCTCTTAGCATGAGATCACCCAAAAAAAAATTTCTACATAACATTTTAAGGACATTTGTATATCCTTTTACACTCTTCTACATCAAGTGCACACTTTCCTTTTTACATACTTTCACACTTTTACATACTTATGCACATTTTTCTTGATTTATCATATACACGACTTTGACTACATTCTTGTTCTTCTTTTTACAGTTCGTCCTTACAAGAAGCATCAACAATAATCACAACAACAAGTAGAACACAAAGTATAATGCATACACATACACCCCTAAGGTCACTTTCTCTTCCTAGTTTCCACACTTCATCTTTGCACTCATTCCATGCTTCACTTGTGCACTCAACACACATTTCACCTCACGTTCTACATGGTTATCAGGAACGCATCTTCTTTATGTTATCGAGTATTCACTCAAAAACATAAAGTGGGGGAAAATGTAGACACAAAATCATGTACTTGGGTACATTTCTAGGTCCTAAACATATACTAGCATTCATATGATTCATAAGCAAGAAAACTAGTAATTGATGTCTGTCTTTGGCCTCTTGTCTTTATTTCTTACTTTTTATTTGCTCTTACATATTCCACGACCTAGTCAATATTTTACTTATTTATCTTTTATGGCTCTAGACACCAACACCTAGCAAGGACAAGAGCACTCAAGCACCCGTGTCCCTTTTGTGTGCCACTGACCCTTTTCTATCTTACTCACTTATTTTGGGTCTCTTTTATCTTTTGGGAATCTTTTTCACTTATGGTTCGGCCTTCCAGTTGTCAATTACGAAATTCAAACAAGGGAATCATATAAATACATAGTTATGTGTTCAAAATCAAGGACCAAACACTAAACATATACTATCATCACCTAAGCTTACATCCAAAAGCACCTAAAGCACTTCAAGGCATCCATCTAGCATCCATTCAAGGGACAAGGGACTACATTTTCTGCATACACAACATAGGAAGGGGAAGTTTTCTTTATTCCATCCACACATTTATCTACATTGTTACATCTAGTTACAACCCGCTATCAAGTGCACTTGCACAAGGGAATCCTAGGGCACGATTCTTACACACACTCACTAGAACTACATAGAGTTTGAGATGTGTAACGCTCGGTTGTAAGTTCACTCTTGGGGTGAATGATCGGAGTCGGTTTGACTCCCATATTGCATATTTATTTTTGGATTTGATGTGGTATTATGGGTTTTGTAGGTTACAAGTACCCTCGGTGATCAAATAGTGACACACAGTGATCAATAGGGAATATTTGTGACACTTGTGTGACACTGTAAAAATCAGATTTTAACCATTTGCATGGTCACAAGCGCCCAATAGCAGTCTCCATCACTTAGGTGCCCCTGTCTAGCCGTGGGTGCCCATGTCCAACATCATCTGTGAGCTCCAGAATTTATACTTAGCATTGACGATAAATTTCACCTCTCATCTAACAGTTTTCCTAGTTCATAATGCTTCAGGATTAAGTGCAAATCAGTTAAGTCATCTTTTTTATATCTGTTGCTTAGGGTTTTATGCTTATTTGCTTTTTTTTACGACATATTGTACTTAATAGTTGTATACCATAGTTTATATTCAGTTACTTTGTAATTAGGGTTTAAACAAAATTTATATATATTTTAAATCCACTTGCAACTATGGAATAAATATCATTAGTTGAGGTTGCTCATTACTGGTCTTGTAAAAAATATCTAGTGTCAACAAATGGAAACTATGAAAAGTGGCGATAATTGTGCGGGTCTCCCACCGCTTATTTCAAGTCCCTCCACAAGATTCTAGTTATTTTGAGGTTTTTGTTAGAGAAAAATCTTGCTATACATGCCATTTCACAACATTACTTCTAACATTGGGGCCACAACTAAAGATATCATTTCAAATTGGGCTAAAAACCACTTATTGCCCTTAGTATGTCACTCACACCTCCTCCATCCCAAATTTACCTTATGATAAGGAATTATTTGATAAATAATAAATTAGGGGTGTCTTGACTCAATTAGAAGAATGATTTTTTTATCCCATTTCTATCTTGGAAACAAAATAGGCCTTGATGACCTGCAAATGCTAGGCCATTACAATTTCAACATCCACCACACTTGGAGTAACAATGATGTTCTGCCTTATTTATAAGAGATCAGAAAATTATTCATAGAGGTCAACCAAACAACTACCCTTATCACATAAAATCAAGCCTCTTCCACAACACCTACATGTCCTCTATTGTTAAAGAAACAACTTACATTTGATAATGTTCATCAACAACTCATGTGCAGAGACTAACTACCACATTTGAAAATGATCATTCAAGGTGTTGTTGGAATTGTGACATAATATATCATTAATACTATCAAGGTTGGTCTCTCATCCACACAAAGCCTCTTTTTTTTTTTCAAGGTCTACTTGGTATTTCATCCTTCAACATTTATGCATTCACTATACATATATGCCTTCACATACCCATTAAGGAAACTAAATCACTAGAAGGTGAATCCTTGTCATTATTTCAAGACTCCTAAAGCATACCTAATATATAATAATCAATGAAATGAGCTTCTTTGTCCCCAAATCACTTTCCCTTGTTAACTACCATCTTTAAGAGACTCGCCCCCATTACAAAACAACCCCTTTCAATAACATGTCTATTAATCTCATTGGTAATCTGTTAGTGTAAAATCACAAAGACCCCGGATGCCGGTCGGGTTTCTAGGTTGACCATACTATCATCCAGGTGTGATTGCATAACATTGAATCCTTTCTCCGAAAAGTGAGAAAGGATTCTCCAGAGAAGGTGGTTCCTATTCCTTTGTTCAAATGCACACGAATTATGCAAGGGGTTTGCTCGAAACCTAATATAATCTGCCAAGGAGACAGGGTAAGAAGATGCATAAAAATAAATCTAAGCTAATAGAGGTGATGCACCAAGGAATGAAGAACACCTATCTTGCCAATAAACACAAACCATTCAAATGTGATATAAGATCATGCACAGATAACAAAGCTTGCAGTGAAAGACCAGGAGGATGCAAAATGAACACAGAGAGGGTTGAGAATCATCCATAGACATGTATTACTTGCTCCAAAGATTGATACAATACACTACAGAATGCCAAGAGGTAGAGTCATATTACAGTTTCAAATGGGAGGTTCGAACTCCACAAATTCGCCTGATAGGAGAAGAAGGGAGGAGCAAAACAGAAAATGTTCGACCTTTTGAAAGAAGCTCCTCTTTACAATATATAGGAAGAATGAGAGAGGGAAAAGAGAGGAAATTCAGAATCTACCCCAACCACTTCTAGGTCGTATTTTAAATCATCTCATTATGGCAGAAGCGGCGGATCCTGGCAAAACGGCGGGCTGTCTAACAGAAGCGGCGAACTGTCTGCTGCATTAAAGCTGGTTGTTGAAGCGTCACTTCTGGCATTACCACGCGTCAGGGACGTTTTCTCAATTTTCTCTCTCCAGACTGCACCAAAATGCAAGATTGACCCCGGAATCATGTGGATAATTTCAACAGCTTTCCGTTGATATAAAGAACGTGCAAATCCGAGCTCTGGACCGAAAGATACGACGATCTCGAAGATTTAGGGCAAAAATAGGCAAAAACAAGTCGGCAGGAAAATATTTGAACTTTCCCCACGCTCTGCCGCTTGGATGACACGTGGCAGGCTCTGATTCGCTAAGCAATTCTCTCTCCTCCACCTTTCCACGGGCTTTCCTTTGAAATTTCCTTGTGGGCCCTTAAACTTGGACACGTGGCACTATTTCATTGGTTCGGGTCAGTGCTTGAAACCTCGCCCTTTGACTTCTGGACTTTCTCCCTCGTGACACGTGTCGTGATTTGATTGGTATTCGGGTCCACGGCTTTTCGCGTCCACCGCGTCCATTTATCCCGGATGTCCCAGTGCTGTTTGGGACAGAAACTCCCGATCTGCCCGAAATGGGCTTCCTTGTCCCTCATTCGGCCGATGACACGTGGCGTTGCTTGATTGGCTTTCGGCTCCTTCGGCTATCCGCATCCCATGCGTCCCTTTGTCCCAACTGTCCCAGTGCTGAAGTTCCCTATTTCGGCCGAACCGGCCGGTTCGCGTCCTTCGCGTCCATTTGTTCCAACTCCCGGGTATGCAGGGACAAATTCTTCAAATCGCCCGAAATGGGCTTCCTTGCTCTCGGTCACTTCGCCTTTTCACGTCCTTCACGTCCTCGCGACCCAGATGTCCCAACTGCTTGTCGATTTTCTTCTCCTTTGGCCGAACTGGCTTTCCGCGTCCCACACGTCCCAGACGGCCCGGATGTTCCTTTGTGAAAGTTCTCCTTTTCGGCCGAACCAGGCGGTTCGCGCCCTTCGTGTCTTCATGTCCCAAATGTCCCTTTGCTTCGCGGGCCGCCTGGAGGCTTTTCGGCCGATCCGCGCCTCGATGTCCCAACTGTTCCAACTTTTGCGAGGACTAGGACTTAGCCAATTTTCACGATTTTTCCTGTCCCAAGCTTGTTTTTGCCGCTTTTTTCACCTTTCCTCAGAACTTGCTCTTTTCCTCTCGGACAGGGGACTTAGAAAAAATTCGAGGGGACCCTAGAAACATGATTTTTGCCCTGAATCAATCCATTTGCCTGGGACTTGAGAATTCTGATGCATGTTATCAAATTAACCCTGGGGGGTGAATTTGGATAACAAGAAACCTTGACCCGATTGCCACTTATCAAGGACATACCAATATATGTTGGTCACTCATATGGGGATACCTTTAGAAGATATTTCATACGTCAGTCACTTTGCAAACAATTTTCCATCAACATGGCTCTAACCCTATATAGATGTCTTTTTGTTAGATCTTTCTCAACATTCAAAAATTAGATCCCCATTTGGAAGATTGTGAAAAACGTATTTACTAAACCAATGCTCACTTCCCGAATAAGGGAAAAAAATTTTTGCTCCTCCCCCACTTGTTTGCAACAAATGTCTTGGTTGATTGCCATAACCTATAAATGTTATAATCATTGAGTCTTCTTGTTGCTCGATGTAATACATAATTCACATGATGCATCACTTTTGGTGAACTAGATGATGATTAATCACAATAAACAATACTTCTTTACAAGAATCAATAGGTTGTGTTTACTTCAAATTATGGCTTAAAACAAGCCTCGTCAATGGTTCCATTAGAGAAGTTATTAGAATCATCTACAACATCTCCAAGAAAATTCTAGAGCTCACCTATTTGTGGTCATCAAGTTTGTTGATAGGGTTCTTCATCAATTTTGAGGATAACTTTGTGAAGTAAAGAAAAACCCGTGAAGACTCGAAGAAATCCACATAAGATTGAAAAATCCATCGAACACGGTGGAAAGGCTGCAGAATTCTATCCAGAGCCGCGACACGAAGAAGACCAGAAACAAAGTGTGGCTTAAGCCGACAGTCACGACCAAAAGAAGTGTCTTTTGGATAATTTTGTAATAAAAGATATTTATTGTACTTAATCAAAAGAATATGAATGTAGAAGTGTAGGATATAATACAAGTAGAGAGAAGAAAAATATAGAGAGTATGTAATAGAGAAGAAGAGAAATATTTGTATATGAGAATTGCTTGAGAAGTGTGTAAGAGACTAATGTAATTTATCTTGAGATATGAATAAAGAGTGATGGTTGATGCAATGTGTATAATTTGTTATGTTATATTACATTCTTTATGTTCATCTATTTGAATTTATATTATCTTTTCCTTACACATCCTTAAAAAAGGGCGAACTTCTTAACCCTCATGCTATCATTGATGCTTAAGGTCAACAAAATTTCATAAGTATATTGGGCAATCTGCGATATGAACAACACCTTCATGTTCCTCTCCATCTATTTCAAGAGGAAACCACAAGCAACTCCCTCTAAAAATGGCATAGGCAACGACAATCCACAAATCCCAAGGGCTAACACTATAAAAGGTAACTATAAATATTGGAGGTACAAAACAATAAGGCTTTACTTTTATAACATTTCACCTCCTTTCTCATATGAGTGCTACTCTAAAATGTCTCACAACCCATTTGTAAAAATTATAAATCAATAAGAAGATTGGCTTGTATCTCTTCAATAATTGTCTATCTTATAAATGTGTCTTACGCCACTATTCTTACCCTTTCCTCCTCCACAACCACTATCTTTTGGGTGTTCTTCAAACCTCCACTTCAAAACAACATTTCACTTATCGACGTTCCCATTACACCACTAATATTACATTGTTAGTACGTAGTGTGATTGCTACTGATGTAGACCTAGTCTGCGAGGATGGTTTATTAGAGAGACACGAGACCGTGACCATTACCGACATACTTCAGAAGAAATCCAAGGGAAATAATGTTGGTGATGGGATTCTAATGTGTGTGTACCAAATGTTACATGGATGTAGGGTTTAACTTAAGGTTTTTGTGGGTGAATTCCAAATAACGGGCTCCATAATAATTGAATAGACATATAGGGATTCAAACAATAGTCAAGGTGCTCCATCACACACATGTTAGTGGGCTTCAACTTTAATGTCAAATAGACTTGTTAGGGAAAATAGAGGGCTCCACATTCAATGGAGAAATTTGACGCTAGACCTAAGGTTTCTCAATCTTGAGGAGAGAGTAGATTAGAGGGAAGCATCGATCCCATGAGTAGAGATCACGTGGGCCTTAAGTATTGGATCTAAAAACACTAGCAGCAATGTAAGAATACAAGTACATTTTTGGCCCACACTACTTTAGCATCGGGTGACATTATACTATTTCGAGTTCATATTGATTTTAATTTTTTATCGATATATTATTTTGACCCACACCACTTTTTCTATTCTTTATCAATTTATATTAGAAGAAACAAGAAAAATTCGAGTAAAGATGAAAGAGTAACAATAGGGGAACAAAGATAAGACACATAAAGGTGGTAATGAACATACCATAATGGAAAAAAATCTTAAAGACATAAACATACAAAAATCATTGTGTTAGAGAATTACACAATCACTAGTAGTGAAACCACGAAAAGGGTCCCCAATAGGGAAACAAACACGTGGGCCAATGTTGGGAATGATACCTCATGGAAGTTTGATAATCCCACTGGACTACACTTTACACAAATCTATAGAGCACTTGGCGCTTTACCCGCTCCCCCAATCTTAATATGTACAAGAGCTCATAGAGAGAAGATTGGGGATCATACGTTCACCCACGAATGTTAGGATACATAACCTAATTTATGAGACACTCGAGAAATATTTATATACATAAATGTAAAATAACATAAAGGGATTTTAAGACATGGGTGTCTTAAAAATGAAGCAAGTTAGGTGTAAAAAAATCACAATTATTTTGCCAAGGACAACCCATGACACTCAATAGACACTTCAAAATGTTGCAGTATATGTAACATAAACAACACAAGGACAAATAAAGGGAGAGGAAAAGTTAAGTACATTACATAAGGATGAAGTAGGGATAAAACATGGAAAACATGGGCCGATATTAGAGGATAAGAAGGTTGTATAAGTAATTTCTATATTGGCTAAAACAATAATGAAACATACGTGGCAAATGAAGATAAAACGGATGAAACAAACCAAGAAAATAAGGAATTGGATAGCTCCATGTCAAAACAACTCATGTGGTCACAAAAAATCTTTATCAACGATTTAAAGAGCGCAAAAAAATTGAAGCTCTAAAAGCAAAGGAACAATATGAGGATAACAAGATGAAAAAGACCGCATAATCCAATGGGGAGCTAGTAAGAGAGAACAAATTACTCAAGGAACAAGTAAACCACTTATAAAACACCTTGGAAAGGGGATATCAAGAGTTGATATGTTAAAACAAGCTCCAAAATAAGTAAATAAAACATAAGGGAATAAACCAACAAAGGCCCAAAGGAGGGGAAGAGAAACAAATTAAAGACGTCCAATCTACACTCGCAAACATGGAAGTACAAGAAGATAAATTGAAGGTAAACATTGAGGAGGTCAAGAGTTGGGCACAAGTGGTAAGGGAACCAAAAAAAGAGCTTATAGAGAAACATGTCAGGATGCAAATAAAAAGAAAATGATAGACACGAAAGGGTTGTAAATATCATTATTAAAAGACTCAAGGAACATAAGGAGGATGGGCACACCAACAAATAAGCAAAAAGACTTCATTGGAGACAAATTACAATGGAGAAGAAATATTTACTAAACAACCAAGATTGGAAAAATGAATGGAGGAGGAAAGGACAAACATGTAAGAGTTATAATGAAAAGCATAGAAGACAAGCACAAGATATTAAGGAATAGAAGGTTTCTTAGAGGTACACACATCTACCTAGATGAAGACTTAACCCTCGTACAATAAGAAGAGAGAAGGAAAGAATGGGAGAAGGCGAAGGATGCAAGGGATGTAGGAGAATGGGCATGGCTACAAAATGGAAAAACTCAAACTAGTCATCGAATGACACACAAGAAATAGGGATTCGTGTCCATTGTGAACAATTGACCTTGGTAAGTTGGAATTGTAGAGGCTACCCTTGGAGGAGAGGTCCTGGGTTAGGGCCCTTAGTAGAAGGAAAATATATTATTATTACCAAAATCATGAGTTGACGATTGTAAAACCAAGATTTTGAAGGATATAGGAAAATATCAATTTGGAATGAAAGGACTGAGATCGATGAGGGGCACAAAGGTGTAATAATGCTTATCCAAGATTATTGGTGTGGAATTATAGAAGTTGAGAAAGAAGACCCAAATAAACAATACATATGGCTGAAAATAACAAAAATAAGAACATGCAAAAGGTGTAGGCTTAAAAGTATAAATACAATAGTTTTTGTTTGACACATAGTGCAAGGCAATGAAGAGAAACTTGAGAGACAAACAAAGAAAATAAGAAGACATGAAAATTTAATTGGGTAAAAAGAAGAAATATATTTATACATGAGAAGGCAAGAACTAATCTCCTCGACAAACACAATCCTTAGGGATTTTGGAGAGAGATACAATAAAAAATAAAGAAAATAAACAATAATATCACATATGCCTAGTTGTTAGAATAATGTTACTTTATGAGTGTGATCGCGATAAAGACATTACCCCTATAATTAACACAATCACAAAGCTCTTTTCCATAAAGGATATCACTTAAGGCATAAAGAGGCTAGTAGGGGTAAAGCACAAGACATAGATAGTCAGTAAGCAAAATATTTAAAGCGCGGTTTGGAAGTCCTCACACCACACATCAAAAGCATTTTCAATGGTATCATCCAAGAAGGCTTCTCGATAGATTAGGCGTCTAGTGTTATTATTCCTTTGTAGACAAAACCAAGGATATCAATAATCCATCGAATTATCATACTACCATGGTCAATCCCCTCATGGGAAAGCTATATAATAACACGGTGGAGTGCAAAATTAGCATATGGGGAAAAAAGAAGGGAAAAGAGTAAAATGACATTCAAGTTTCGTGTCGAAGCATTCTACTATTTACCACTTCATCCCTTGACACTTGATAAAAAAGTATGGGATAACCAAGGAGAGGAAGATTTCCATTGCCTTATTGAATTCAAAAAGCATCTAACACGGTTCTCATGAGGTAAAATTTTCAACAAAATGGAAGAGCTCAGAGTGTTAGACAAGTATAGAGCAACAATTCATAGACTTTGTGAGAAAATTAGGGGTAAAATCGGAGGCGGGGAAGGAATGTCATAATACTTGAAAAATGACATTTGGGTTAAGCAAGGATGTTCGCTCCACCACTTTGTTTGGGCTATACATTGATAAACTAGAGGAGTGAATAAATAAAGTTGGTGGAGATGACATCCACCTAGATAGCCATGTAATAAGGATAATCTTATATGCGATGCTCTTATCCTAATCACAAAATAGTTGATAGCTTGATAAAACATCCGGGGGCATTAGAGCTATTTTATCGGAGGTTGGTATGCAAATGAACACTAACGAAACCAAAGTCATGATCTTTTCTCTATGGAGAAAAAAGAAGTAAAATAACTTCCCTTTCAACAAAATTCCATTGGAGGTAGTGGAAGAATATAAGTATCTCGAGATTGATTTCCACAACAAACTTAGTTGGGAGATCCGTAGGGCAAAAATAATTCAACGAGGGCGGAAAACTTTATATTCATTGCAAAACAAGTGCATGCGTGTAGAGTTATGGAATTAGAATACTAAGAAAACATTATTTGGTTTACTTGTCACTCCAAAGGGCCTTTGAAGTTGTGAGATTTGGGGCATCAACATGTCGATCTAAAATGGAGACAAATAGAGAATTAAAAACATTTAATTACACGCAGTCTCAAAGTCAAATCTTCATTCCCTTATGAGATTCTTTTAGCCGCAATGTGGGACCTCCCCGATATATGCAAAGGCAAGTAGTTATTTAAAAAGACACAAAGTATGGAGAATCAACGATGACCCAGAATGGCGATGGAAGAATAACTAAGTAGAAAGAAGAATACATGGATGAAACGAAATACGAAGTGGATGAGCAAGTGGGACATTTGTATGCAAGAGTGTACATACAATAAAGAGGCAAAAAGTACGTAAGAGAGAAATTCAGGGACTTCGCTTCCATACATACAAAACAATTTGGGCGGAAGAAAACACATTATATTAAAGAGTTTAATCCCATGCGGGAATATGATGAAAATGCTTACATAGGAGTAAAAATCAATCCAATTGAGGACTAGCTTACATCATCTATGGACAAAGCGCAAGAAGAAGTGGGAAATGAGAACATACTTATTTTATAACAAAAGAAAGGTAGATACATAACGGTATTACATCATAAAGTGTGTAGCCTATAATAACATCCGTATAAGTATGAAAATACCGTGTTGACAAATTAAGTGACTTATTTAAGAAGATAAGACTTGAAAAAATGACCATTTTTTGATCAAGATATACACTAAAAGATCCAACAACAATTTTTTGTTTTTTTTTTGGAAAGTTTGTAAAATTGATAAGACAGGCTCATGGTAGAGTGGGGCTCTTTGTTTTAACTCTCAGTCCCATAGATTATTTAATTATTAAAGAAGGAAGTATTATTACTTATTTATCCTTCTTAATCTTGGACGAGGGGCGCACACGTAATCTTCCTAGAGATTTGTGTAAAACATATAATTACATGGAACCTAGCGAAAGCGGAAATTAGGAATCCCTACAGCCTTCACTAAGTACTTGTGATGTAATAAAGCATTCGGCTAAACCTGGGTTGCCCGACCAATTTGGAAAGGCTTATTAACTTGCAAGTTCATACCTAGCCCAATAATTCAAAATACCCATACCATTTTTAGCTGCCCACTGCCCACTGCCGCCTAAAATTTGGCGGACCACTTAATGCGCCGGCGGGAAGAGCGACACCGTGTTTACATTTGTTCCGGTGGTCGACACCTCAGCATTTGTCTTTTCAATAAATTAATCCGCATTATATTGGGAGGGGGCGTGCTGATCACAGAGAACAATGAGCATTTGTCGTCACAGTACGAGATTGAGCTTGTTTAGCAGAGCCAAGAGAGCATTCTGACTGCATTGCACAGTGCTGTTTCGCTAACCCAGTTTGGGTATAGGTTTAGCTGCAGCTATTGTAGGCATGGGCATTGGCATGGAGACCAAAGTCTTTCCATCTCCATCTCCATCTCAAGCTCCTGCTCCTCCGGAGGAAGGAGGTCTTCTTCCTGAAATTCAACAGGCCATTTTGACAGGCATTCACTTCGACCTTCTCACGTCCAAGATTGTTGTGAGTACAATCACTTCCCCACCATTTTATGTTCTTCTATGAATTTTCTCTCTTACATTTATGCCGCTTTTAGATGCTTTTTCTTTCTTCTTTTTCCCCTTTGGTAGATTGCTGCCTCAAATCTCGTTGGTTGCGGAGGCTTCTAATGCGGTTGATAATGGTTTTGCTTCCATGAATTTAACGGATTGACGAAGAATTCTTCAACAAGCCGTTAGAGTGTGGTTGATTTTGTAAGCATTTTAGCTGCGATTTTTTCTCTCAAGGGAAATGTCGTGCTGATTCGGAGTAGAAATTTAGGAGGACTCTAGATATGGTTGATTCTGTTTTTTTATTTCATTAACTTAAAAGGTAGTTGGCTTATTACTCTATTTATTTTATAATTACCGAAATTTCGCAGCTGCTGGTGAGCGTGTTTAAATTTTAATCTTACAAGGATGTATGCAGTGGCGTTTGTCTGTGAAGGAAACGTGGTCCGAATGTTTTAAGTAAAACCTTAAATGGTTATTTATGTAACGGTTTATCGTGCAGATTCTAGGTTAATGGTTTTGTTGAGCGGCTTTTCTGCTAAGGGACTAGCTAAAACATACGTTATAGGACCTCCTCAAGCTACAGAGCGCGGAGGGGTAGCTACATTGTTCGCTTTTTTGTTTGACGGGAATATTATTATGGAAGCTCTCCTTATTCATACTTCAAGCTAATTCTTTGAAAAGTTGCCACATGTGGGGCTGTTAATGAACCCTCGAGGCTAAATTGTTGTTTAGACGCGAATCCGTTGCTGCAAGGGTTTTTTCATAGTGCAACTGCACAATGCCTTTGTAACCTGCATTCTGTCAAGGAAGGGGCTGATGAGAATGGACTGGATAATCTAAAAATGCCATGTATTTTTGTATTGTGGATGAGGCCTTTAATGTGATTTTGACACCCCTAGCCGTCGAGCCGAAATTCGGTGACGGTTTTGTACTCATTTTTGCCCTCAACGGCCTTCTTAAAATATTCGCAGTCCCCCGTCGAAGAGGGTCTATTTGTTTTTTCCTTCCAGACAGCAAAATCTGTTTGACGAAGCTGCCGAAAAACTTGATTAAAAATCTCTATTTTAGAACGTTCTTAGCTATTCGATGTCTTAACATACTTTCAAATTCATAAACCCAACTTTTTTCGAAGGCTCTGCCTTACTTTATCAGCTTTCAGGCCTAAGAAAATCGTCTTTGAAGGTTTCCGAACGTGTAAGGAGCATGCTACAAAGGTCTTTACTCAACCCATTAGTTCTCCAAATGTAGAACCTTTTCCAAGAGGGTTTTTATTGATTAATTAGAACTCTTAAGTACATTTGGTCAAGAGCACATTGTCTAGCTCTTTCTCAAAGCATGTTCAGAGCTGCTCATGGAAATTTGGTGCTAAAAGATGCAGTTATCCTATTTAATTTCTCTAATTAAGCATGAAGTAGCACAGGTTCCTAGGAATTGTTGAAAAGATATGGAATTAAACAAACCAAATTGAACTTTGGCCGCACTTGGTAAAATAGATTGAGTCAAGAATAAATCTAGAGCCTTTTAACAACCTTCTTCTGCTAACTCATCCTGTTAACATTAAAGCAGTACATTTGATTAAAAATGTATTATTTGGCTTGTCTTTAACGACCAACTGAACTACATTAAGAAAGATTACCCTGCACGCATTTAAACTATTCTTCAGAGTTTTTAATTTATTTTTTGAAGTAGCAGTTGTAATAAACTTCTTCAAGGCTCTATTTTAGAAGATTTCTTCTCTCCATTGCTATATAGAGACCGACACGCCTGTGGATTGGCTGGCACTTAAGGGGGCATTTTTGGAGGGTTAACAAGCATCACAAATTGGTCACTTTGGACAATGCGGAGGAGCAGTATACTCCTAAAAAAATCAATGGCTAATAGCAGACCTAATAAGGGCATGGAATGTTATATTCCCAGGGCCCTTGGGCGGCTAAAGTTGATTAAAATCTTATTAAGACTTTCGTGGGCTCTTCACCTCCTTCCCTGACCCCTAGTCGCTAATTGCAATGCATATAATGAAGGCTTTATTAATGATGGGGTGGTTGGAGCATGTCATCATTCATGAAGTGGGGAGGATTTCTTCTGGTGGATGTGCACGGAATATTTAAAATCCTAATTTCACTGCCGTGGTATTCATACTCTTTTGTATGTTGTGAGCTGGTGCATGTGGCGTAGAGGTTGTTGCAACCTCTTTTATCATCATTCCAGATGAGGAGGGATGCAGGAGTATCTTTGGGGTGAGTTTTACTTGGACTTAAAGAACACCTCTGGGAAGAAAAATGCAAGAAACGAAGAAAGTGAAAGCATTTCTCCCAAAATGCAGAGGCAAATTTCTGAAAAATAAGAGGGCCAGCACTGCTCAGAAACGTCGAAGTCACTCTAATATTGACGAGAATTTGGGATGTTTGGCTGTGTAATGCCCTCTTTTCAAAATTAATTAATTCCGATACCTGAAGCCTATTTTTTTATTATTTTCCGTAGGCTAAGGGGAAATTTTAAAGAGGAAAATAAATTAATTTAAGTGGTCCAAGGATATTTTTATATTTTAATTAGAAAATGACACTTAAATTATATTTTTAATTCAAAAAGCATTGTTAGAATAAAATAATAATAGAAGGTTGACTTCTATTATTAGGCTCTTAGTTAGATTTAATAAATAAATAAAGGAGGGGGTGCCAAAGTTGAAAAGGGAGCTGCATGTTTTTGTAAATCCTAATTTTAGGATAAGGGGTGGAAAAAGTATTATTTAAAGTGTTTAATCCTATTTTTAGGATGGGGTGCCCACTTTGGAGTGTTTGGGAGTTATAAAAGCAGACTTGGGGGTTCATTGTAACACATCTTGGAAATTCATCAATTATTCTCTTTATTTGCAAGTGGCTTTTGCTTCTGCATCAGTAATCAAGGGCAAAAACTCTCATTAACACACAAATCTAAGGACGAAAACCCTCATTAACACATATATCTCGAGGACGAAAACCCTCATGTTTGAGCTTGGCAACTCCATTCAGGGGTTGCAGTGACATTTCAGGGTGCAATTGTTCCGCCAGTTCAGCTCCAGGCTATTGTATTCAAACACTGGTATTGTTTTATTGTATCTGGTTGGAAATAAATAAATAAAAGACTGTTTTTTCCATATTGGTTCACTGTTTTTATTCAGATTATTGCTGCTGTTGTAAAAGTTCATTTTTGCAATACTGCTGCTCCTAGGATTTAACGAAAAATATCTAGATTTGTTAGAAAGTATTTTTAGGGATATTACAGTGGTATCAAAGCAAATTTCCTCCTAGCATGTGGAAGGGAATTTTAAAAAAAAAAGGAAAAGCAAAAAAAAATTGCAGCTTTGAACTTCATGCAGTTAGCGACAGAGAAGTCAGGTACCAACAAAGGGAGAAGAAGAAAGCTACAGAACAACCAGAAGTCATGGAAATCAAGGACCCGAAAGATGCATGTTTTGACAAGCTTGTTCAGGGACAAAACAGGTTAGCTAATATGATGGGTTAGTTGATCCAAGCTATGCAGGGCACGAATGTGCAAAGGGCTCCAAACAATGAGGGAAGTTCTTTAAGGGTGAACAATAACCAACTCACTCAGAGGACGGTCACCAGTTCTATTGTTAGGCCCTTCCAACCAGACTTCCTACGTAAAGAGGAAGCAATTTGGGAGGCAGAAATTCAGCCTACCATAGCAGATGATATTGCTACTAGCTATGAGGAGTACAAGGTACTTCCCGGTGAGATTAGAGATGCCATTTCCCTCACCAATTTTATTAATCTGCAAGAAGGTTTTGGGGTGGAGTTCCAAGAAGACCATGTTGAGGTGCATAAAAATGAAAAAAGGGCTTTACCGGTTGCTAATGTTGATTTTCAATTTGCTGAAATTTTCGAATAACAACCTATGAGAAGCAAATTGAATGTGTTCATGACTTTAGTAAGAATCATGAAGATGTTTTATTGACTTCTAATGTTTGCATGCATCAACAAGATTCACTTGTTGAATGTGAAGAGTTCAAGGTGAAGAAGAATGTTGATCTTAACCGAAAAGTTCCGAGTCACAAGGTTGGGGATGTTGAAGATATCTCAACCAAGCTTCATTCAACAAAGGAAGGTGAACAAGTTGAGGACAGCCAAAGGTATGAAAGTGTTGTGGATTTGTTGCTTCCTACTAAGTCATTACATATGTGTGGTCATCATGGACAACATAGTGGAAATGGTAATAGAGTGAAGAACACTTTGAGTGGCAAAGGGCACATAGATTTGTTCATACAAGTTCCAAATTATGTGAACATGAGAGTTTGGGATCCGAGTATTTGCAGAAGAGACTTGCAATTGCTTGAGGGCAAACAATTTTGGGAAGGGCGGACTTGTAATGTCCCCTTTTCAAAATTAATTAATTCTGATACCTGAAGCCTATTTTTATTATTTTCCGTAGGCTAAGGGGAAATTAAAAGAGGAAAATAAATTAATTTAAGTGGTCCAAGGATATTTTTATATTTTAATTGGAAAAGGACACTTAAATTATATTTTTAATTCAAAAAGCATTGTTAGAATAAAATAATAATAGAAGGTTGACTTCTATTATTAGGCTCTTAGTTAGATTTAATAAATAAATAAAGGAGGGGGCGCCAAAGTTGAAAAGGGAGTTGCATGCTTTTGTAAATCCTAATTTTAGGATAAGGGGTGGAAAAAGTATTATTTAAAGTGTTTAATCCTATTTTTAGGATGGGGTGCCCACTTTGGAGTGTTTGGGAGTTATAAAAGTAGACTTGGGGTTCATTGTAACACATCTTGGAAATTCATCAATTATTCTCTTTATTTGCAAGTGGCTTTTGCTTCTGCATCAATAATTGAGGACGAAAACCCTCATTTACACACAGATCTGAGGACGAAAACCCTCATGTTTGAGCTTGTCAACTCCATTCAAAGGTCAGGTGACATTTTAGGGTGCAATTGTTTCGCCGATTCCTCACTCCAGTGCTATCAGATTCGACCTTGGTTTTTGTAATGTCCCCAAATGAACATATTTGACCCAAGTTGGATTTTGCGCAAATCCAAACCTCAGAAGCAATATAATAAATTACTTATCAAATCAAACACTGCAGATCTGAATTTTATATGAGAAGTGCGACTAGGGTGGAGTGAAATACCACCACAAATCAACCTCTAAATCTATATCATTCCACGCAAATCTGATACCACTAATTTATAAAGCCCAAATATGTATAAAAATGCAGATATTCTGATATAAACAATGTTGCAAATAAATTATTTAAAAACCATGCTTGCAACATAACTTCAAAAATTCATATCTTTTGCTAGAGAAGTCCAAATGAGTTGAAACTTTGGATTTTGGGCCACAAAAATATGAAGAATAATATTCTAAAATTAGTTTTCGCACAACAAACACGAAACCCTAATTTTTCCCTAAAAAGTAGGTCGCCCAGCACATTTAGGGCATCAAATCAGCTACAAAAATGATGAAATTAATTTATTTTGATTCCCAAAATTCAGTACAATAAGCAACAATAAATTTCAGACTTGAAATGTCTCAAATACACTGCAAACCAGCCAAAAGATGGATCGCTCCAGCTGGTACAATGAACATACAACTGCTGCAATTTTATTCTTCAACAACACTGCTGAAAATAGTAGAAATCTGTGAAAGCCCAATAGAATTTCCTAAATGGAAATTCCTTTCAAACTCTTGGGGGTTTTCGTCCACAAGAAAGAAATACTAAAGGTTTTCGTTCTTAGATATTTTTATGCAAAATCTACAAGCTTAAGACACAAATCATAAATTATCAAGTGAATATCGAATGCCTCTCAAGCAAGTTTACTTCTCCTTTTAAAAGAAGAAGTGACCCAAAGGAACCTCCAAAATATCCAATCAACTTGCATGATTCTTTCAATGCATTTTCCACCCTCCATTTCTCTTAGGGAGAATACAAAAGGCATTTAATAATTATTTTCTTCTCCCAAGTCTAGTTGCTTTTTCCCTAGAGGGAATACAAAATAGAAATGTTTTATCCTTTTAAGTTCCCATTATTCCCCAAGGCAAGTCGCCATTTTCCATAGAAAATGCAAATTAAATAAGTGTTTTTCTTTTTATGCACTTTTCTAGGTTCTATTTTAATGTTAAGTTTATTAATTTATTATATGCGCTATTATATTTTTATTTTTTTTCACAATATAATCAAATTAATAAACTAAAGTCACCCTTATATTTTTCCTTTGGCCGTCGGGTTGACAAAATAGGCCAAAGGTCTTCAATTGGGAAGGGGATATTACAGTCCTCTCTTCCCAAAATTGCTTGCCCTCGAGCAATTCTGAATTTGTTTTGTCCAAGTGCCATGCACAATAGACAAAACATGCTGAAGTGATCCGCAAGCCTGGCACCTGTACCTGTCAAGTGGGCTAAGACTTGCCTCCATTTATCTTCCACGAGATGCTCATATATATGTACTTGGAGAAATGGTTCAACAAACTTCAAAATGAAAACTTCATCTTCTACCATATCATGCATCTCATGATGAAAATAGATTGGACTAGGCAGCAATAAATAAGATGCATTATTATGTTCATCATACCTTGGAGTATCGCCAACATCCACGTCAATCTTGGACTTCACAATGGCTTGACTTTGTTGCACCAATTCCCCTTCATTCTTGTCTGGAATGAGATGAATATTGTTGTGAACCAGCTACTGCGATAAATGAGACGACATATCTTCTTCCACACATTCATCAATCCTTTTTTGCCTTGTTATGTTGATGAGATTGATCTTTTCTTTGACTTCTTGAAGATGTTGTCTTGCATTGGCAGCCACTAATCTAGCCTCTTTGGCTTTTTGTGACCACATATAACACAAAAGTTGTGTCTTTATCACATCCTCCTAAGTCTGATATAAAAAATCAGAGTTCTTATGACTTGAATTCATCACACAAAACCCATTTTTAACACCCAATTCTTGGATGCCACATATGGAAGGCCCCATGGCATTGTCATCCTCATGTAAAATGAGCATCCTCTCATGATGGGGTAAAGAAACATGACTGCTGTCATAAAAATCAGAATACCTGTCATACTCTTTTGCCATGTCTTCAAGCTTCACAAGTGCATCTTCCGTGGAATTTTCATATCCAACACGTGTACTTTGAATGCCAACACTTGTAGACTCTTCTTCATTCGTTTCTCCATGTGTAAGCGCTGCCATCTCATGAGAGTGGGGAGATAAATTAACGCTGTCCCAAATCAGACTCTTGGGATCCTCCTCCACGCTTTCATTGCAAGCATCAACCTCTTCCCAAATCATAGGCCTTTGTTCAGAACATCCATGGCTGTTATAATCTGATTTTTCTCCATGTGTAGATGATATGACCAAATTCAAATCAGCACTATCAAACTCATCATATAAATTTTTACATACCTCATTGGAACTTGAAGACACCAAAGCACTCTCATGAAGAGTTGTATCAACCATATGTGAAGATTCTCTATTCCTTCCATGCATAAACAATTCTACTTCTTTGTCTTGTGGTGTTGGACCTTTGTGAATAGAAAGTGATGATGACTTAGGCCTCCGATCTTGTCTGACCCTCAAACTGTCTCTCCTACCTTTTGACCTATCCACATCCATTCTCTGCATAATGTGTTGCATGGTCCGTATCATCTGCTGATGGGCGTCTACCATTTCCTTAAGAAGATCTCTATCCATATCCCATGGAAAGTTTTTTTGTTTAACTCCCATGATTCAGCTCTATCACCAACCTCTCATGGCTACATCAAATCAAAAACCCTCCAGGTGGGAGGAACATTGCTCTGATACCACTGTAATGTCCCCAAATGAACATATTTGACCCAAGTTGGATTTTGCACAAATCCAAACCCCGATAATATAATAAATTACTTATAAAATCAAACACTGAGATCTGAATTTTATATGAGAAATGCAACTAGGGTGGAGTGAAATACCACCACAAATTAGCCTCTAAATCTATATCATTCTACGCAAATCTGATACCACTAATTTATAAAGCCCAAATATGTATAAAAAGCAGATTTCTGATATAAACAATGTTGCAATAAATTATTTAAAAACCATGTCTACAACATAACTTCAAAATTCATATCTTTTGCTAGAGAAGTCCAAATGAGCTGAAACTTTGGATCTTGGGCCACAAAAATATGAAAAATAATATTCTAAAATTAGTTTTCGCATGCAAACACGAAACCCTAAATTTTCCCTAAAAAGTAGGTCGCCCAGAGAACATTTAGGGCATCAAATTAGCTCCAAAATTATGAAATTAATTTATTTTGATTCCCAAAATTCAAGATCTGATAAGCAGCAATAAATTTCAGACTGGAATGTCTCAAATACATCATTGCAAACCAGCCAAAAGATGGATCGCTCCAACTGGTGCAATGAACATACAACTCACTGCAATTAAATTCTTCAACAACATTGTTGAAAATAGTAGAAATCATGAAAGCCCAATAGAATTTCTGAATGGAAATTCCTCTCAAACTCTTGGGGTTTTCGTCCACAAGAGGGAAAATACTAAGGGTTTTCGTCCTTAGATATTTTTATGCAAAAGCTACAAGCTTAAGACACAAATAAGAAATTATCAAGTGAATATCGAATGCCTCTCAAACAAGTCTACTTCTCCTTTTAAAAGAAGAAGAGACCCAAAGGAACCTCCAAAATATCCAATCAACTTGCATGATTCTTTCAATGCATTTTCCACCCTCCATTTCTCTTACGGAGAATACAAAAGACATTTAATAATTATTTTCTTCTCCCAAGTCTGGTTGCTTTTCCCCTAGAGGGAATACAAAATAGAAATGTTTTATCCTTTCTAAGTTCCCATTATTCCCCCAAGGCAAGTCGCCATTTTCCATAGAAAATACAAATTAAATAAGTGTTTTTCTTTTTATGCACTTTTCTAGGTTCTATTTTAATGTTAAGTTTATTAATTTATTAAATGTGCTATTATATTTTTTGGTCCGGGTTGACAAAAATAGGCCAAAAGTCTTCGATTGGGAAGGGGATATTACAGCTTTGTTTTATTGTATCTAGTTGGAAATAAATAAATAAAAGATTGTTTTTTCCATATTGGTTTGCTGTTTTTATTCAGATTATTGCTGCTGTTGTAAAAGTTCATTTTTGCACTACTGCTGCTCCTAGGATTTAACGAAAAATATCCAGATTTGTTAGAAAGTATTTTTTAGGAATATTACAGCCGAGGAGGCTCTCAATCAAATGGCAGACCATTCAGTAGGTGTTTGATGGTGGAGCATAAATCTGAGGAGCATGGCGGCATGTTGAGAGTTGACGGGTTATTAGTTTATTGAGTACTTGGCAGGTAGAGGATTCTTTTTTATAGCCCCGATATCAGACTATGGAGCTGCAGTTTCAGCTTAAAGAAATGTTGGGAGACAATGTAAGAACTTGGAGAGCAAGTTTACTCCATGCAGGACCATGGAGATTCCATAACAATGAACTACTTCTCTAGATCTCGCAAACGGTGGATTTTATCCTCTACGGTAGTTTTCTTTCATTTGCTAAGTTCTGTTTGCTCTTTATGTAAGGTCTCAAAGAACATAAATGAATTTTATAGCTATATGAATTCTTATGTTGGTCATCTGTTGGATTACATTCTTGAATGAATCTCTTTGGACACGCTATTAAATGGCCTCGCTAAGGGTACATTTTGAATATTGGAAAGTCCAACACTACTGGTTCCAATTAAATGGCTACAAGCCTGTTTTTGTATTTTAACATATATACTCTGATTAATGTTTCTAGTTACTTTTAAGCTAGACTGCTCGGAAATGCCAAGTACCCCCCCGTACCAGGGCTAATATGTACCGGGTACTAGTACTGGTATGGTTTGGGTGCGTTGTGGGTACATACCCAACAACTCGGGACATACCAGGGCTTGTGGGTATGTACCCATATGTTTTTTTTAAAGTGCTAAAAATAAATAAAACTTGAGGGCTTTGACTGGAATTGAACCTCGGAAAGTTTGTGTGAGATTCAATATTGCCAAAAGGCTCCGAAGGGCCAAGAGAGATGAAAAGGACTTCATTTGGTTGACTTACTATTTGGGTGCTTTCTTGTTGCTCCTCATGGGTTCTGCGTACCCACATGTTTTCTTTTTAAAGTGCAAAAAATAAATAAAACTTGAGGGCTTTGACTGGAATTGAACCTTGGAAAGTTTATGTGAGATTCAATATTGCCAAAAGGCTCCGAAGGGTCAAGAGAGATGAAAAAGACTCATTTGGTTGACTTACTATTTGGGTGCTTTCTTGTTGTTCCTCATGGGTCCTTTATTCTTCAGTCAATTTGGAATGCATGGGAACAAGTGAAGCACTTGGTGGTTGGGCAGCCTATCTTCTCTTCCTTTGACACCAGTGTGCCATGCCTACAAAGCGATTTTGTCGAATCTGAAATGTAATGACAAGATCCTTGCCTTGACAAGAGGCTGCTCTGCCCTCCTTTGGGTTCGAAGGGAATTAAAATATTTCATGACTTGTATAGATTTGGAAAGTGGATGGAATGGACAGACCTTAAAGCTTTCTATAATCTTCCTCAATCTTAGTTCAGAATGTATACAATGCTGAAAAATGCTTTTACAGCTCCCTCTACTGGACTAATTATGGAGGATGAGAATGACTTTTGGGATACTGTGAGGTGGTTCAAAGGGCCCCTTCTCCAAGAGGCTACCTCCAAACAACTCTATGAAAAGATTTCCTTCTCCCCAAACCTTTCCCTGGGCCTTAACAATAAGTGGAATGTTTGTGAGCCCATTAGTAGATGGACTCATAGATTTAATGTTTTGTGGTCTTCTTGTATTTAGTCAAAGAAATCTTGCTTTAGATGGCTTCGATTCATAATAAGCTTCTTGTTGGCTTCTAATATTTTATAGGTTGCTGAGACTATAAGCTTGTTGTTTTCTTTAAATTTTTATATATATTTATATTTTTTACTTTTTAAAAATATATTGTACGAACGTACCCACAGCATACCATACCTGAGGTTTTAAATTTTTTTCCATTTCAGCGTACCCGCATGCGAAACAATCTAGCTTTTAAGGATTGCAACTTCAACCTTTCCGGTATCGTAATAAACACTATATTTATTATGTCTATATTGTGCATGATTGTGGACATTTTATCAGTATGTAATCTTTAAATCTTGTTTTGTAGTACGGTCGTATCATCTTGTTTAAAATTGATGTTATTTGATTTGATACTTAAAACGAAACATTTCCAAGAAAACTTAAAGAATTGGGGTAATCATACAAAGGGTAAGGCATGTCTTTAATTAGAAAATTTCAAAGACTTATAGGGCAATCACACATAGTGTGACTCTACACTATCATTCGTACTCTATTTTATATTTGACTGGGTGAATGTTTTTGTATTTTGTATGTTTGGGGTTACATTTGTTGTTTTTGGATTTTTCAGAGCAAGGTATCAGTGTCATCTATTCAACATGCAAGTCAGTTATCGAGTGCTCGACTTGGTCTGCCTTTAAAATCTAATAAATGTGAAACATGTGGAAGTGACAAGCTTCATGACTGCGATGGTATGTGAAATGTGTGCTTGGCAATATGCTATTATATATATGGACTTTATGATAAACAGTGGAAAAAGTATGGTTTCAATTTAATCTGTTTTGCTATCTAAAAGTTGAAAGATTTTTGCAGGTCATTTTGGCTATTTGAAGCTCCCAACACCAGTATATCATCCTCTTTATGTACAGGAAGTCAAACGAATTCTTGGCAAAATATGTCTGAATTGCTTTCAACTGAAGAAACAAAATGCAAGAAAAGGAAAGAAGAGAAAGGTTAGGGCCAATCCCCGAAATGGAAAGAGATCTCTCTTGTATTCTTGTATTTGCACATTACAAAAATTGAAAAATGTAATGATGTTTATCTTTAAATGAAAATTAAACTGCCCTTGAAAATATAGTATTGTAGGTTTCTTTTGAAGTAGAAGACGCAATGTTGCTAACAAGGTGGAATATCCTCATATTGCATAACATGTCACCATTTTTGTATTGCATGATGTAGGTTTTGAAACAAAAAACACATGGTTGAAAATATTTTTTTATTGCAACTTGTAGTAGGTAGTTTATTGTGTTAAATATATCTGTGTGCAGTCAGGTGACCCTATAAAAGATATACTGGAAGGCAGTGGTCCTATGCCGAGTTATGACAATCATGAAATTGACGCTAAAGGTATTCCAGAGCTGAAAAGTTTTGGTGGCAATTTTGGTTGGAGCAAGGGTGGCAGCAATGTGGATTCAAGAGGCAACATCACTTTTTCTGGCATTGCTTTGAAAGAGGTACAAGGAAATATTTTAAGTTTGCTAAAGATTTTACATAAAATAGTGGGGGTAGTAGGTAGGGTCTCAATGTGTGGTTCAAAAACCATACTGAAGTATATTGTTAAACATTATTAGTACTATAAATTTTTTTGTTCTGGTCCTCTAAATATAATTAGAGTTTTTTTCTTTCTGGTTTGTAAAAATATTTACGCCTACTGGAAGTGCTACTTCTGCTAATTTTAAAGGAGTTGGTTTCTCAAATTATATAGTGCTACTTGTACTAATGAGGATAAGACCTAAACTGTGTATTTGTTCTAGTGCTATGTATTATATTTTTGGTTTTGTTTTTGAATGTGTGAAATGCTTATTAGATTCTGGAAGTTTGATCCGATCGATATCTCCTAAGGACGTAGTAGTGTGCATAATGGAGGAAAATGAATATTTAGAGACTTGGATAGCATTTGGGAATGTTTAGTGCATGATCCGTTAAAACATGAAATGCCCTTTTATCTGCTCGTTAGAGCGCTTTTTGAGTTGCACTTGTTATGTTCTCGTATCAATGGTTGTGTGTATATGGATATATTTAAACATTTATGACCGACTACGGATTGAACTTGTCTAGATCTTACAAATTTCAGGAACCTGAAGATTTAAGCATTCCAGTTCAGTCCACCGTATATGGTGGCAGGTCAATGAAAAACAGAAAGATCATAACGTGTCGAAGAATTTGAAGACTTGTACGGTGAGTTATTTTTTCCCAAATCACTACAGTCCTAAGACCTCTAAGGTAAGCTATATTTTCTTGAATCACTGCAGTCCTATGTTTTTGTTGCCAATGAGGTTTTAAATTCCATATAATCATCTATTCTTCACCATATTGTCATCCGAACAACCTACAGGGTTCTGTGGATTTTACCAATCTAGCATCACTTACTGGTAAAGATGTCACTGCTAAGAGACAAAGGAACAATACGGAGAGAGAGAATTTAAAGACAATGAAGGTGAGTGGTATATTCCAGCAATGATTTCCATCATTTTGAAATGTTGTTATTCGTGATGTTACAAGATATTTTGATGCACAAATGGATAGATTTGATTGACTGTTGTGAACAATAGCATGATCCTCCAGATTTAGTTAGTCTAGTCCTATCCACTTGCAATAAGTATATGACATTTAACAAAGAAGGTAAAGTGAAGTTTCAACAAACCTAAAGATTTCTAATGCGAGTTTCATATTTGTACAGCTCTTTGCTGCAAATATTGTTTTTGTTAATATATGAAAGCATCCATTCAAAAATTAAAGAAAAGACAGTTAAATTCATGTTATGTGGGTGATTTGGATGCATCACTATTTGGCTAATGACAATCTTCACTAATTGAATATTCATGACAAAGGACAAATTATTACATGACAGATGGTTTTGGATGCCAGTTGTGTTCTTTCATATTTAATCCATTTGTAGCTGGATTGAGTCAGCTATTTAATGTCTATAGCAGTAAAATATCATCTAGTCAGGTTCTAAGTTGCCACATTCGCCGAATTTCAAGCATGAAATTCAAAATTTGGCGGATTTCAAAGGTTGAGGAAAAACTCGCGTTTAAAATTGCGAATTTTATTGTGTGTTTTATGTTTTTTTTTGCTTGGAACGCTATCGTTTGGGTAATATATACATTACCGGTTGAGCCATGCATATCCCTTTTGCCCTGAACTCTACATATTGCCGTTGCTTGAAGAAACGTGTAGCTTGAAGTGTTTGCAGCCTGCGAGGTAGGGATCAACCAGCTGAGCGACTGAGCTCGAGCGTGAAGCTTGAGGAAAAGTTCGCTCAAGTCACCACCTGTGCAGAGTGTATTGTGTGCTTTGCTTTGGTCGCTGCCCTTGAAGAAGATTTTAAACTGCAGAAAAGACTAAATAGGTCAAATAGGTAAGAGCAAAGAATTTGGATTTTTTTAATGTTTGTTTTGTATTAAAGTTTAATTATTTTATTACGTTTCTAGTTATAGACTATAGTTTTTAGTTAATTATTTATAGTTAATGTTTAAGTATTTTATTAAATTTTTATTACTTTTTAGTTAATGTTTTAAAGTCAAATGTTTAACCATTTTTCACCTGGAGGCGTTTACTTTGAAGAAGGCATTGCTGGGAAGTGTCAAATTCCGGTGGCTTAACTTTACCGGTTGCCGGAATTTAGATATTTTTGTAAGTCCTAGATATTTTTGTAACTACAGGTGACCCCTTTCTTCCTTCAACCAGCAAAAGAAATGGTTTTATTACCGTGGTAAAACTGCAAACTTTGACAGTTCCTACAAACAGGGTGAGGATGAAAGGCCATCGAGGATAAGGATGGTGTGCGGGAGAATGACGATGGTGTTAGGGGCATTTCCATCGCCCCTCAAACACACTTCTCCATTGCCCAAACTCAGACTCAACATCATACGTAGGCTTACAGTCACTTGTGTGGGATGGGTAAGCACTTTTATCTTATTTCTTTGTTTTCAAGACTTCCACAGTTCAGGATTCTGGGAAAAACTGTCATCGATTTTAAAGAATTATTCTCTAAAATTGATAGGACCCTGAAGGCATACTGGGGCCTCCCCGAGGCGGGCACATTGCCAGAAGAGAAACGGAACAGAGGGAACACCTCCTTCGCCACGACCTAGACCGAAGGCGAGCTGCTCGACAGGTGAAAATATTCCTTCTGCCCTGTAAATATATATGGAATGATTTTAATTATGTCTCCAGGGGATCACAAATATCTCCTATCGCGCTTTAGGACGTTGTTTGGTTTTCCTGAGCTGATTAGGTTGTTTCATTAGGGTCGGGTGGTACCGGAGACTGTTGCAGATCTTGTAGAATTTCTTTTAGAAACGGAAGCCCAAGAAATCGAATATGAAATTGCAAGATGCAGACCGACGTATGTATTGGATTTGCTGTGCACAAATACCTGTGCCTTCATCAAATAAACAACCTCGGAAAATGAAAATGAAAATAAAAAATGATGATGATGATGGGACAAGTAATGCATTAATGTCAACACCATCTTAAGCTGTGGCATGATTCATCTCTCAGTACCGTTACATCTTTCCTTTCTAGGCCAAAAACTTCCTCTGCTTTTTTGGCCAGAGAATGACCCCAGAAACATAAGCCAAAAACCCTCCCACGCTAAAGGACCAAGCTTCCGCTTATGTTTTCATAGTCAAGGTAGGGTTTGGTGGGTCACGCCGTGCTCCAAGGTGAAGCTGGACGCCATGTATGTCAAGTCGGTGAAGGACATCCCTTACAATGTGTTTGTCTTTGGAGATCGCCTAGGTTATCCCGCGCTCCGATCTCTCTGCTCCTGCTCCTTCACCGAACGGGCGACTTGCATTTTGTAACTGTATGAAGATAATTCTACAAATATTTTGACATATTTTCAAAACAGAAGATAATTCTACAAAATGATTTTCTTACGAGACTGTCTGATTATCCAGTCTGTGTAAGTCTGGAAGATAAGCTACTGCAATGGAGTCCGTTTCAGGTTTATTGTTAAACAGGATGGTGGCATTTCGTTACAGTAGTTATGGTCCGTATACACTGAAATTATTCATGGGGTCCCGGTGATTTACGAAATGAAATTGTTTTAATTACGACTGATTTGCGGGCCCGTCGGTGTTTCTAGAAGGGATCCTCTTTTTGCTGTATTGTTTTTATTCTTTTTTCCTGACACAGTTCTATCATGGAATTAATATTTTTTTTTTCCAAAAGAAGGTCGCTTCTCCTTTATTGAATTGAGATTTGTAATGTTTAAGGATTTTTCCTTAATATAACTTGCCTATTTTAAACTATTATCATAGATATTTCATCAATTTGAATAATTTTAATCATGTATGTTATGATTAGAAAATTGATGATAAATCAAAAAATAAAGACATGAATAGATGTTTTTTTTTTTTTGGACGCTAAAACATTTTTATGATTGACAAAGGTGTCGCTCATGTAGAAGAATCCCGAACTCCTCTGTCAGAGGAAGAGTGCAGGGCAACAATAGATGAATTGTGGCCTAACAGATTTAAGCAAGCCATTAAGGAAACACTCTAGCAGAAGATATGACTTAAATCGACAAAAAACATTGCATTGATTTTGTGAAGGACCAAGAGAAATTTGATTCTCAAGCTTGACTACAGAAGACACAACTGCCAACTCTGTGTCCGTCAGTTTGTTGTAGACAGTCTCAAACTCTTTGAAAGTCTCTATTGATAGCATCTAGGGACTTCACAGACTGGGCAAGTTTTTGCTAGGGATGTGGCATATGACCCCGCAACGCTGTCTTGCATAACAATATGAGTTCTGTTTTTGCGAGCCACTTGAGAAACTTTGGAAGGGAAGGCACTGTGTGTCTTGAAGAGCCTTGTCCCAAAAAGACCAGATTTTAAGGATATGTGGTAGTTTGATCCGTTAGCCCCTTTCAAAAGGGCTCTCACAGATGGCGCACACTAGACATTCAGGGCCACGGGAGACTGTTTCAATGATTCCATATAACAAAAACAGAACCAAATCTTTAGAGATCATGTATCCACCGAGAAATTTTTGTCAGATCGTGTGAAGAAGCAAGGTTAATTAAGAGCCAAAGCATTTTCTATGGAAGTCAATTAAAGAAACCGATGCGAGTTCTAAATGTGTTTTTTTACGCCGGAGAGGATAACAATGTTTAGTTTATTGGAGTTGTAATTTTACTATTTTAAGTTTGTGTGATGGGGAGAGGACAATATAGTAACTTCCAACAAAAAAACATTGCCTACTATGCCTTGATGGATGTCCGTACGTTGCTATAAAGCTCGTATTTTGTTATGCGCCACACGTATGTTGGTATAGGTGAGTTGATCGGGGTGAATATACAGTTGTTTTATTTGATGAAACAATCACAATGTCTCTTGACGATGACCATGTCTTCTGTAAGATACAATTATGATATTCATTTAAAAGATAACATGTTGTATCATTTGGTTGAACACTTGGCGTTTATTTACAAAAGTTCATATTTTGGCATTTATATGTTCCCAAAGCGTAGACAACAATCCCATTTTGTCAGTATCCATCCGATTCTACTCTTGTTTACATTTGCCAGCATACTCCTCGCCTTGTTTCACCATATGCAACAAACAGGGCTCCAACCCAATTAGTTTAAATTTGCCAAAGTACTCCCAACCTGTGCCAAAATATAGAGGAATTTTGTTAGATATAGTTGCAAATGTTTTGATAGACATGTATGCAGAATGTGGAACCTTACATAAAGACATGTGAACTGTTTAACACAATGTAACTTATGTTCTTCACTCAAACATCTATCATAGATCATAGAATATATTTTACATCCAAACCATATTATACACATAAAATTCAAGCCCTCTCCGGCGTAACTTGCAACTCATTTGCAATTGCTAGTATAGTTTATAACTCAATAATAATGTTTAATTATTTTATTGCCTATGTGATATTATCTTTCTTTTTAAACATTCAGTCTAAAAGTATTATGTCATATACTCGAAGTTAAACACGAATTTTATTGTTGTTTTTTTGCAACAATTTTTTTGCGAATTTTATCCTCGGCGAATTTGAATGCGACAACTTAGGTCAGGTTGTGTTCCTTCATACATAATCCATTTGTTGTTGGATTGAGTCAGCAATTTAATGTCTATGGCAGTCAAAAATCATTTGGTCATCTACTTATCCCAGAAGAAAGGCAAAGAAGTGGTAGTTTTATGGCAGACTAGTATAGGGAATAGTCAACCGAAAATCCATAAGATGATGTACACATGCATTGTTGCCAAATAAAGTTAAAGAAGTTATCAGAACAGTTTATGTACTCAGCCGAATCTACACTGCCTTTAATTCCCCACGAGGCAAAATAGGGTTCATTCGTTAGAGCATTATCATTTATAAAGTTCCACTTGAGATTTGTATGGCCTTTTTATGCCAAGATTTTCTTGGTAAATACTACTTCAGGATAAAAACCATCATGTTTTGTACGGAAAGTTTATATAGCCTTTTTATGCCAAAATGTTTCTGGTAAATATTACTGTACTATATTGTTCGCTTTAGTTTTATTTATATGTATGCATGATACCTTTTTGTGAATTAATTCCACGAAGTTAAAAAAAACATCATAGTCAATGTGCTCAGCTGAATCTTATGTTTTGCATTGGAGAATTTCCGTGGGGAATCTATTGGTCAAGTTTCTGTTTTTTTAAATTTTATTTACGAGTCTAATGTTTATTGTTGGATTCTTGCAAAAACAATGTGTACTCTCAGGGAAAATCATTGTTCGTGCTCAATGCTGCAGCTTCTGAGAAGCAGAAAACAAAGCAAAATGATTCAAATAATGGGGAGGTCTCATTTGCACATAGTGGATTAAAAAGCCTGTCTCAGAACAAAAAAATTTGTCCATACTGTCAGGTATGATATTGATGATTTGTAGTTACATCTAGTACTAAAAGAGGATGTACTTATTTGAAGATTTAGCACGAGTAAGAATTTGCTTAAGTAAAAACATGGTATTATTGCATTGCCAAGGCGATCTCATAGTCAATGAACATCAAGTCTTTAGGAGCCAATTTGTGGAAATTTTATTTCTATGTAGTCAAGAGGAAAATTTTCTTGAATTGATCCTTTCAAGTACAGTCATTCGGGCAAATAAAACAATCTGAGGATGAAAGATTGAACAATGTGCCATTACACGATTAGAGTTTAGTTAGCCTCCAGAACAACTGAAAGGAAAGTATAACACCGTGCACATTGATCGATGATCGAAAAGAACTGGAGAAACAGGAAAATAATATCTATCATCCTCAAAACCACTTTAGGTAGAAATGTTTGTGGAAGAGAGAATATTAAACATTTGGAATTTGATGAACTTGGTAGTCGTTGTGAAGGTCTTCTAAACACAGTATTATAGTTAAAACCATTTCTTAGTAGAGAATAAATTACAATAGGAAAACGAACTCAGCAAATTTTATTGGAACTATGTTAGAATTATTATGACAAACAACTGTGATACAAATATTCAAAACAAGCAACAACATATATTTGGGTCTGTGTATAAAAGAGGTCTCCAGAGTCAAGGATAGAAGAAAGACATTTGATGATGGTATTGTCAATTAGAGTGATTATTAAAATCAGTTTTCCTTTAAAGTATGTTGGGGAAAAATATCTAAGATAGAGGAAAGACATTAGCATACAGTGGATTAAAAAGCCTGTCTCAGAACAAAAAGTTTTGTCCATACTGTCAGGTATAATCTTGATGATTTGTAGTTACATTTTGTACTAAAAGTGGATGTACATTTTTGAAGATTCAGCATGAGTCGGAATTTTCTTAAGTAAAAACATGGTATTATTTGATTGCCAAAGTGATCCCACAGTTGATAAACATCAAGTCTTTAGGAGCTAATTTGTGGATATCTTGGTTCTATATTGTCAGGAGGAAAATTCCTTGAATTGATCCTCTCAAGTACAGTTAGTCGGGCAAATAAATCAATCTGAAGATGAAAGGTTGAATGATGTGCCACTACAAGTTTAGAGTTTCGCTAGCCTCTAAAACAACTGAAAGGAAAGTATAACACCATGCATATTCATCGATGATTGAAAAGAACTGGAGAAACAGGGAAACAATATCTATCTTCCTCAAAACCACTTTATGTAGAAATGTTTGTGGAGGAGAGAATATTAAACATTGAGAATTCTATGAACCTGGTAGTTGTTGCGAAGGTCTTTTAAACACAGTATTATTGTTAAAACATCTCTTAGAAAAGAATAAATCCCAATAGGAGAATGAACTTAGCAGATTTTATTGAAACTATGTCCTAGTTGTAATGAAGAACAACTGTGATACAAATATTCTAAAACAAGCAATGCCATATATTAGGTCTGTGTATAAGAGAGATCTATGAATGCAATATAAAACCATTGAAGAAAATATTAAATATTTGAAACTAATTTATGTAATGCTTGTTGGGTAAAAAAATCAAGGTTAGAAGAAAGACATTTGATGATGATATTGTCAATTAGAGTGATTATTAAAACGAGTTTTCTTTTGAAGGATGTTGGGGAAAAATATCTAAGATAGAAGAAAGACTTTTGATGATGATATTGCCAATTAGAGTGATTATGAAATCCAGTTTGTTAGGTCCACATTAGAGTGACAATTTTTGGAGCTCATTTGATGCCCTAAATGTGTGGGCCGAAATAGTAGGAGGGCCGATCTGCGCATGTTTGGTAGTTGCTGTTATAATTTGGTTTACATTATCTTGTTCCTTGTATTTTTCCAAGTTCGGGATATGTCATTTTCTAGATTGGAGTTGTGTAGAGAAAGTTATGCTACCTTGAAGATTGCAACAGCTAGGGTTTCAAATTGAAATTATTTTCAGTCTGTTGTAGAATCGATTTTCGCCATAAATTCTCCGTGGTCAGTATCAGGTTTGGGAGTAAAAATAATTATTGTCTGTTGATTTTGGGTGTGTTTTGCATATAAAACCCTTGTTGCTTTTTGCATAAATTAATCCCTTTCCCACTTTATAAAATAATAAAATATATTTTTGGCAGCTATGGGAAATAAACTAGGGCAACTGGAATTAATTTATGCAAAAAGTGACTAGGGTTTTATATGCAAAACACACCCAAAATCAGCATACAATAGTTATTTTTACTCCTAAACCTTTGAAACAACCCTGGAGAATTTATGGCGAAAATCAAATTCTACAATAGTTGGAAAATAATTTCAATCTGAAACCCTAACTGCTGCAATCTTCAAGGTAGCCTAACTTTCTCTACACAACTCCGATCTAGGAAAATGACATATGCCCGAACTGGAAAAATACAAGGAATAAGATGATGTAAACCAAATTATAACTACCAAACATGCAGATCTGACCCTCCTATTTCGGCCCACACATTTAGGGCATCAAATGAGCTCCAAAAATTATTTTCTCTATCCCAGATGCTTGCCTATATTTTTAGGAACTCATTCATATAAAAATCAGAATTTTTGAATGCCAAATCAACTCATAAATCAGATCTGAAATCTGATTATAAAATTGGCAAATAACCCTCAGAAGAATTATGAAACTTGGGTATTTTCATTCACAGAAATTATGAGATATTAGACAATGATTTGCAGATCTAAATACCTCAATAATAATGCCCAAACAGTCCCAAAGTGAGTCGATCCAATAGAGAAAACACTGCTGCAATTTTATTCACCAAAATACTTCGAAAAGTCTTCAATAACACTGCTGGAAAAAGCCTGAAATAGACTGAAAATCTGATTACAATCA
This sequence comes from Taxus wallichiana var. yunnanensis, assembly GCA_018340775.1. Taxonomy (NCBI): domain Eukaryota; kingdom Viridiplantae; phylum Streptophyta; class Pinopsida; order Cupressales; family Taxaceae; genus Taxus; species Taxus wallichiana. Next base: position 422,173,324 of record CM031240.1, on the reverse strand, counting down.
ATGGGAATTTCTGAGTGAAAAACCCTCTCAAACTCTTGGGGTTTTCGTCCACAAGAGGTAGAATTCACAAGGGGTTTCGTCCTTGGAATTTTTATGCAAAAGCTTAGAGCTCAAATGCAAGAGAAATATCATATAAAAATCTGGATTATGGAAGAGGCAAGTCGACTTCCCTTTTAAAGGAAAAGGGCCAACAACCAACCTCCAAACCAGCCAATGAGCTCACATGATTTTCCCTATGCAAACATTTAATATTTTCCCATATTAAATGTTTTTCCCAACAACATTTCCCTCCTAGTGCAAGTCGCATTTCTCTAGGGGAAATACATAAATTAATTATGTTTTTATCTTTCCTAGGCTTCATTACTCCCCTTTGGCCCAAGTCGCCATTATCCTTTCTAGGAGGAATAAAATATAATAAATCCCTTTACAATGACTTTTGCCCCTTAAGGCAAATCGTATTTTCCATAGGGATTACAATTTATTTTTATTAAGCTAAATAAATTAATATAAGTGCTTTAATAATTTTATTTTATTTTTTTATAGCACTTTATAATAATTTATTATAACTTAAGTCACCCTTATATTTTTCCTTTGGCCATCGGGTTGACAAAATAGGCCAAAGGTCTTCGATTGGAAAGGGGACATTACAGTCCTCCCTTCCCAAAATTGCTTGCCCTCAAGCAATTCTGATTTTGTTTTGTCCAAGTGTCATGCACAAGAGACAAAACATGCTGAAGTGATCCGCAAGCCTGACACCTGTACCTGTCAAGTGAAGCAAATCTTGCCACAAAATATAGATCTCTTGATGCTCATAAATATGAGTATGGACCAATGGTTCAACATACTCCATAATGTAAACTTCGTCCTCTAATTTGTCATGCTTCTCATGAGGGAAAGAAATCTGAATGTGCAACAACAAATTAGACATATTATCATTCACTGCATACCTTGGAGTATCATCATTCTTTATCTCCATGATGACTTGGCTTCGCTGCATCAAATTCTTGGCATCCTTGTCAACAATGGGCTGAGTATCTTCACCAAACAACTTATCATGAGCTGCTGGTTTGGAAATTGCAGCAGCCTGCAATTCCACACAAGTGTCCATGTGAGGCTCCTCCTCATGTGCTAGCTGCTCCATAGAGTCTTCTTTCGTGGGTGTAGACTTCCTTGCATCAATTGCCCACATCTTTTCCTTGAACTCTTGTAGGTGTTGTCTCGCTTGAGCGGCTATCAATTTAGCAGCTTTAGCTCTGTTATTCCATTCCTCACACCTTTTCAATGTTTCCATTACATCTTCCTTGCTTGCATATACAAATTTCTTCTCCTGAGATGGAATAATTTCTCTAGCAAGCAAAGTTCCACTAACACAATTATTTTGTTCAATGGAAATCATACCTTTTGAAGCTTCTTCTTCTTCCTTTGGCTGCAGATTTGATTTATCTTCATGTGTTAAATCAACATGTCTATCAAATTCATCACATAAATTTTTGCATACCTCATTAGAACTTGAAGACACCAAAGCGCTCTCATGAAGAGTTGTATCATCCATCTGTGAAGATTCTTTGTTCTTTCCACGTATCAACTATTCGAAGCTATAGTGTGATATTCCTTCTTTGCCTGCTCAGTCTTGTAGCCTATCTTCGGGTGCATGTCCATGTAGTCTATGAAAGGAAAATTCTCCTTAACATCTTGAGGAAGAATGTTATACTCCTCAAATATGCTAATCACTACGCTTCCTTGTTTTGCATGGTGTTAGAAATTTGTGAATAGAAAATGATGATGATGATTTAGGCCTTCGATCTTGTCTGGCTCTCAAACTGTCTCTCTTATCTCTTGGCCTATCCAAAGCCATCCTCTCCATCATCTGCTGCATGGACTGTATCATTTGCTGCTGGGTGTCTACCATTTCCCTAAGAAGATCTCTATCCAGATCCCATGGAATTTTTTTTTGTCTACCTCCCATGATTTCAGCTGTATCACCAAACTCTCGTGGCTACATCAAATAAAACACCCTCCAGGTGGGAGGAACATTGCTCTGATAGCACTGAAAGATCCCCAAATGGATATTTTGACTCCAATGGAATTTTAGATCTATTTGACCTCTTCAACACAAATTGCAGGAGAGAGAATAAATATTTTAACTGCAGATATAATTGGGCTCTAAAAATTAGGATTTGGGCTGAGTATTAAACCCTCTCAAAACAACACATTCCCAATCCAATAAAATGCAGATTTTATGTGGTCAAAATTCAGTCCCTAATGGCATAGATAACCTTTCAAAAATCAAACTATTGACTGCAGTATTAAATAAGGCATGGCGACTAGGTATGGTCATGATATCCATACAAGCAACCCTCAAACAAACCAGATCTTTTAACCCACTGATCTCTGTATTATTTAAACTCAGAAGATGGAGAAATCTGAATGTTTAGAGACTAAACATGACTGAAATTTTTATCAGAAAATCTGTCTTCTTAGAGGACTGGAATGAACACTTTAATGCATTCAAAAATTCTTTAAAATCATCTAATTTGAGTCACTAATTTCAGATTAATAGCTGGTATACAGATCAGACCTGGAAATGTTATTTATTTCATAAGAAACACCCACAACATGGGTCGCTCCAGCTAGTACAGAGAAGATACAACTGCTACCAATCAAGTCTCCAAACCCTTCATGCAAAACTCCACAAAATAAGCTAGAAAATACTGAAATTCCTTGCAAGCTCGATGGAATTACTTGGGTAGAAATTCCCCCAAAACTCTAAGAGGGTTTTCGTCCTCTAGAGGCAATACACTAAGGGTTTTCGTCCTTAGAATATTTTTATACAAAAGCACCAGGCTTAAGATCAAATTCAGAAGTGATAAAATGATTATATGATGCCCCTCTTCAAGTCGACCTCTCCCTTATAAAGGGAAAAATGCCCCAAAAGGACCTCCAACTCAACCAATCACAAAAGGTGATTTCTTCTAGACATGTGCCCCAAATTCTCCTTAGACTAGGTCGCATTTTTCTTGGGAAGAGTAATAATTTTTATCCTTTCTAAACTCCACTCTCCCTCCTTTGTCCAAGTCACATTTTTGCCTAGGGATGACACAAAAATAGCATGGGTCTCTTTTCTACTCTCCCTAGAAAGGATACAACATAATATTAGACCCAATGCACCTATCTAGAGATTACAAATTTATTATTAAGTCAAATAAATTAATACAAGTGCTTTATTAATTTTATAAATATTTTTTTGCACTTTGTAATAACTTATTGTGACTTAAGTCACCCTTATATTTTTCCTTTGGCCGTTGGGTTGACAAAATGGGCCAAAGGTCTTCGATTGGGAAAAGGGGACATTACATAGGTCCACATTAGAGTGACAATTACTCAGAATCGGTGTGTTATGATTTCACATAATTACTTTCAACCGTATGCTAATTAAATTATTAGTTTGACGTAATTACTTCCAATTGTGTCTACCGATTAGATTATTAGTTTTGGACAAGAGAACAAGGTTAAGTGTTAGGGCCATCTCGGTGCGCCTCACTTAGATGCTCACCTTCTTGCCATGTAAAATGAATTACTATGTACTAAATTACTAATTAGATTATTACTTTTACATAATTACTTTCAATTGGGTACCATTTAGATTAGTTTTCACAAGAAAGAAAGGTTAAGTGTTAGGGCCATATTAGCATGCACTACTCGATGCTCACCTTCTTGCCATGTAAAAGGAGGTCTGAATTGGTTCAATCTCTTTTTGATGGTGCTCACACATTCACAAAGTTAATTTGTAGGAGAACATGAGTTTGTCACCAAATCAACTTGTGATTGTATACCCCTATGTCATTTAAGGACATAATGCTATGTTATTTCTTACAAGTTGCCATTTTAAGGTATTCCATCCTCTATGTACTCAAGAGTCTAATTTATTTTGGATTGTGTCATGAGGGACTTGCCATTTTATGCCAATCCCACACAACTAATTCATCAGTGTATACACCTCATTTTTATGCTTGCCAACCTTTTCTCTCATGCCGATTGGGGTGTGATCGGACTTGGTCACATGCACTAGACCACAACATTTGAGAGATATTGTTATGTTGCCCTTAATACCATACTTTATCCTCGCTTTGTTTCCTCCCTTTTTCACATGTTTCCATCATCATGTTCACTTGTTTACACTCATTCCTAGTCTTCCCATCTTTTTCGGTCAACTTGAACTTTCATCATGCTTCCATTATTTCTTTGCCTTCCATTCCCCATTGTTTTGCAACCTCGATCGTAGGTTTTCCTCAAAGTCGACACGATGAACCATGGTCGATTGTGTTGGGCTTTGTTTTTCCCATGATCGACGGATCAACCATGGTAGATCGCCTCGGGTATATATATGTCTCTTTTTGTCATTTTAGTATCAATCAATCATTACTCAAAGCACTTCACTTTACTTGCACATTGGACATTTGTGCACATATTCACATCTAGTTGTTAGACTTGAGGTTTCTGAACTTTCCCTTTTGCGCACTATGGGTAGTTAGGATTGGAGGTCTTTTTCTCGAGCTTTCCTTCTCCACCCATAATAATTCTCTTTTGACGTTGTTGTTTTTGGGAAGGATCAACATCAACACTTGATCCTGCCTACACCGCCAAAGTATCTCTAAACCCTTATTTGTCTTTTTGTTTCATGTTTATTGTTGTGTGGATGGTTGATCATTCATTGCTATAGATTAGGGTAGATGTATGTATGTTTTATTTTATTGCTTTGTCTTGTTATGTTATGCCTCTCGGCTTTATCCATCTTTTGACCTACTTATATTTTGAATCCTAGTAGGACACCTTTCTTTACTTTAGGTATAGGCCTTGGAAGCTCAGTAGCTATCTTAGGGTTGGGATTACCATCCCTTAGAATCATGCGGTCTTGCACTCCGTGACAACCTTTGGTATCTACACCTTGTGTGCAAGTTAGATTTGATCCTAATATTTGAGAACATAGGTGGCAATCCATCTTAGCTTGTCATACATTCTCGTGTGAACTTGACGTGAATTTTACTCTACCCTAGACAAAGTTATATTCGTTTTTTTATTTTTATTTTTTGACGTATGTCTTATGCACGATCGACCATCGTGTAAATCCCTTTACACGATCGATCTCGCCTCTGCATCTCAATTTTCCAAGCTTCGTGCCATTTGCCTCTCGTGCAACACTCCGCACAACCGATCCTCGCTAGGTTATTTTCCTTATATTGCGCTCTCTCTTTTCGTGACACCATTTACCCCTATGCATCTCTACATGACCTATCTTGTTAGGGTTTGGGGTAAAATCTCTTTGAGAGTCATTCAACTTTTCATCATCTCCTAAATTTTTTCTCATGAAGTCCAAATCCACTTAGGATTCCCATGGGTTCTTTTACTTTCTTCTATGCCAGACGGTGTCACCACGCAGCTAGTACCACCCGAGCCCATTCTTACTTCCACCAAGATTAACCCCATTGATCACTATAACCCAACATCTTCTTCCTTGATTGACACCATTGGTGAGAGTAACAAAGCACATCCGATGTTGTTTGAACCCATCCTCTCATCCATCCATATTGACAGGAAGTAGCCACCCTACGCCTGTAGGGCTGGTCTTGTCTGGGTCAGCCCCGAACTTCGTAACGCCATTTGCCCCAATGCTCCAACATGCATGGCCTGTTTACTCACTCAACAACCGATGATTTCCATAAAAATTTATCTCGAGACAAGTCATCAAAAATCTAAACAATAATGATTTTTTTTTAATGAAAACAACCAAACTTTATATTAATATAAAATCTTCAATTACATACTCTACCATGCCAAGCATGGAAGCTATTAGCCATATCTCTAGCATTATAAACAAAAATAGCTAGATGATCATTCATTGAAAAGAGTCTAGGTTTATGATTCTCCTAATTTCTTCTTGAATCTTAGTAGACCACCATAAAGGAGGTAAACCATAGCAAAGGATATCGTTGTTGTCAAGGGCCCAATTTGCCAATCCGTCAACAACCTTATTCTTTTGTCTAGGGATGTAGGTAAACTGAATTTCTTGGATCTTCTGGTTGTAGAGTTCATATTTCACAAACCTCCTTAGCAATCCGCCAATGAGGAGGATATCCATTATTAGAATTACTCAATAAATTCATCATGATTCTTGAGTCCGATTGAACCTTAATCTTCTGCCATCCAATTTTAATAGCTTCTTGTATTCCTCGACGGATGGCTTTGATTTCTGCCACATTATTAGTAGAAATTCCCAAATTTTCAGCAAAGATGAAGTGTACTTCTCCTTCTCTATTGCGACCAATCCCTCCCATAGCTGTTCTTCCAGGATTTCCCCTAGAAGCACCATCTGTATTGAGTAAACCATCATAATTCATCACATCTTCCACTTGAGTTCCAGTCTCTATTTTCTTCTTTTTGTGAAAGCAAGGCATGGTGGCATCCTTAGGATCTAGAGAGAGCTGCTTATAGATATGATCCCATTCTTGAGAAAGTTGAGCTGGAAGCGAAACCTTATGTTTAAGACTTTCTGTCAAATTGATTTTAATTTTTCCCAAACATATATAACTTCTCTATTGGTTTGTTGGAATATTCTGTAGTTTCGTTCTTTCCAAGTATTCCAGAGTAGTAGGGAGATACCACTCCAAACAGCTGGAAGCAAATTTTGTCCTTTAGGAATGGCTACCTTCCAAGTGTCATTAATCTGTGCTAGGGATCCAAAATTGTTCCATTGAAGTTTAAACAACCCGGCCAATTGTTTCCATAAAGGAGAAACCCATGGGCAAAGAAAGAAAAGATGATCCAATGTTTCCTCATCTTGAGTACAAAGCTCACATCTAAATGGACCTCTGAAACCTCTCTTTTTGAGCCTATCTCCAATTAAAAGCCTTTTATGAATGATTAGCCAAAGGAAGAAACTTACCTTAGGCCATATCTCTGGCTGCCATATACGCTGAAACAAGGCTTGATCGGGATGAGGAAAGACTTTAATAAGAGAGGTATATCACACCCTCTAAGGAGGGGCAATTAAACAAAGTTTCTCAAAACATAGCTCCTATGGAAGATACAAATCTTGAAACCTCACTTGAAACCCATTAATCATAACAAGCCTCCTATAAATGGAGTAACCCCTAACCAATCTCCAAAAACCCCTTTACAAAACAACAATACCAAGGCTTCTTCTTTTAGTAGCCCCAATCCACCACTTGATCGTAATCTCACGATTATCAAGTTGGATCAAATGGCCATTATATAATCTTCCTCAATTTTTAGCATGTTTGAAATGCAATCTCAGATTGAAAAAAATGGCTTCTCATTCAACCCAAGTCCCTCATAGGTCCTAATAAATGTTAAACGCTTACTTTTACTATGAATGCTAATAAGAATCCCATTCCTCCAATCTGCATTAAGGTTCTTCAAACCTTGTAGAATGAACCCCTTGCTCCTTATATAGCTTCTACGGATATAGGGGGATATCTCCTACCATTTCTTATGACAGATCAATTGATCCAGCCATCTATTTTACAACCTTTGGAAAATAAATGTAAGGAATGGATTCAAAGCAATACCTATGCCACAAGTAAACTCCCCATGAAGGTGTAAAAGTGGATCCCCATAAGATCCAAACTATGGTGGATTGGAAAATTCCAAAACCCTAAAAAATCTCAAGTGCTTCTTAGGGCTTACAGGTTATTATCGCAGATTTGTGAAGAATTATGGTAGAATTGCAGCACCACTCACAACGTTATTGAAGAAATACTCTTTTCATTGGAATGAAGAAGCAACCCAGGACATTTGAGTCATTAAGAAGGCCATGTGTACCACTCCAGTTTTGGCTACCCTAGATTTCTCCAAAACCTTTATTGTTGAATGTGATGCTTTAGGGTGTGGCATAGGTGTAATACTTATGCAAGAGGGCTGCCCCATCACATTTGAGAGTCGTTAACTCAAAGGTAAGAATAAAAACCAACTTATGAGAAGGAAATAATGGCTATTCTTCATGCAGTTAAACAGTGAAGACCACATCTCACATGTTGTCACTTCAAGGTACAGACAAATCATGACAACTTGAAAATTGAAATACTTCTTGAAGCAACGATTGTATACACCTAAATTTTTTACGCTTTCTATTTTCATACATGTTACTAACAATTTCTCTTTTTAGGTTAGAGGTCGCTAATGCATCTATTTCTGGGAACGGGTGCCTTAAGGGGCTCGTTCCGAGATAGGGGTATGGTTATTCATGTAACCATTGGGTTAGGGATGATACATGGAGAGAGAATAGCTTTTGGTCCTATTCATGTTCTTCTTTTGCTCTTACCTTCTTATTTTCCTCCACATTCCTCCGACATCTTACTTGCTCATGACCATGCGTCTCTTGTTGTGCATTCCCTTTGTTTTCCATGACACTTTGCACACACTCCCTCTCATTTCCCTCCTTGGTTGACGCCATCACCCGCGGGTGATCACAAGGCAATTTCAAATCCTTGGTGACGCCTTCCCCTAGGCTATGGCATCGGTATAAAGACCCCAACTTACATTTTCACATCATCATCATCATATCAAATCACAAAGGAACTCGCCATTATCTTTGCTCTCTTGTGCTAACTTGCATTTTCTCACTTAGCTCTTGAATTTCTTGCATCTTGACTCTTGGCTTGGAGATTCTTCTTGTTTGGATTGGTTTGCTTACACTTTGGGTCACCTATAGTGAGCTAGGATTGGATTGTTTCCCCTTCTCCACCCAAAAGTTGTTCTCTCTTTGTGTATGGTCATTTGGGAGATAGATGCATCGCGACCGCTCCCCAACAGTAAGTTCTCTAGCCCGACTTGTCATTTTGTATAGAGTAGTCTCCTACATCTTTGTCATTTACTTTATGTTAGCTTAGTATTTTATGCACATGCTAGGTTAGCATATTGTATTTCAGTTCTTTATTTTATGTTACATGCTTTACTTCGGTTAGCATAGGCTTTGCATGGGACACCACTCAGGATGTCACAAGACACTCAAAGACTTCAAGGCTATAGAAGCAAAACACGTAATCAAACATAGGGCATAGCCCACAAACAATGACAATCAAGACACAAGCATAAACAAGATACAAGCAAATCGATAACCATGGTTGGAAGTAGGCTTGTAAGACAAATGCTACACATGAAGCACCCATTAGCATGTTAGAAAAATTGATAGTATGCCACAATGTATACAACTAAAAATAGGAATGAAAGTAATATATGGGGGAGAGAGGCGATGGCTATTCTCCCCACAAAATGCACCACATACATAAAACCAACCATAAAACGTACTACGCGACCAACATGCTCATCTCTGTTGGCATGTGGCACGTGGTTCAATACTTAGTTTTTTTGCGATTTTGGTTGAAAAACACATCAGAAATACGTTTGTAGTCTCCAAGCCGATTCAAACCTCGCAACCTCCTTGTTATCAATGCCTGCTCCTACCAACCCACCCAAAGACGGACCACATGCAACCATTTCATTTCAACCAGATATATTCAAAAAACATTAAACTTGCGATTTGATTGTTGATGCGCGGTCCCACCCATGCATGTGCATGCATGTATGTATGGTACGATTTATGGGTCTTTTGATGTATGATGGTGCATTCTGTGGGGAGCCTCCGACAGGAGAGAGGGGAGAGGGCCCATGATAGAACTTGAATAATGCGGAAATAGGAAAGGAAGATGGCCCCACGAGCCCTAGTGGGACTGGGTAGGGAATAGTGGCAAGCATCATACATTGTGTAAGAACTTGTAAGTGATTTGCATTCACTATTAAGAACACACTTATACCGAGAGGGGGTGAATCATATAAGATAAACTTTTACTTATTAAAACTTATATCCACAATTAAAGCATTTGAAAGCATTCAAATAACATGACATAGAGCAACACCATATTTACTTGGAAAACCCTTTCTCGGGAAAAACCACAAAATAAGACTCGCTTGGATGTACTTGTCCAAATCCAACCCAAAATTAAATGCTTTACAAATGTTCGTAGGCACCAACCTACTGGATACACAATTCCATAATTCTAAGCACCAACTTAGCCAATTTGTGAGCTTCAACCCACTAGAGACGCTAATCCCCAATTTTGTGAGGCACCGACTTCAACAATATAAACTTCAACCTTTTGTAGTTGCTTCGAACCGGATGATGGCAATTCCGCTTCTCTTCATACACTCAAATCGATTATATTTCTAACATGGACACTAGTCCAATTAATGAAATCAGATCGCTTTATATTTCTGCTCTTCCTTCTTACTCTTTATTCAAACGACATTCTCATTTTACTTCGCTCTTTGTAACAAGGGGTATGGCTCTTTGGCAATCTTGGAGAGACAGTGCTTCCACCATCACTTCCAGGACATCTTGTCAAAGATGTCTCTCTCGGATTCTCTTGTGAGGCCCACAGTTCTCTATGGCTTTGAGGTTTGGGGGCCATCCCTGCTTGATTTTGATTGGGCTACTGTTGAGCGAGTCCAGATCCTCATGCTCAAACGCATCATCAGGTGCAAAGAGATAGTTCCACACAACATCCTCTTGGTTGAGTTTGGGGCTCTCCCTTTAGACTGGAGACTATTTTTGGCCTTGTTTCGCTTTTGCATCGCATCCGGGGCTTTCGATTCTTTTCAGAAGGGATATGATCTCTACCTCGCCTACCGTTCTTTCGAGGCTATTGCTCTTTCGACCATAGGGCTGCCCAAATGCTGGTACGCCAGAGTTTCACGTCTTCTTGGCTCTGTCGGGATTCAGATGGACCGCCTCCCACCATATAGATACTCCCGGATGCTCCTGCCCATCTCCTACCGAGTAAGCAAGATCTGCACAAGAATATCAGAGATGACATTTATAGGAAGCAATTCATCCAACACACTTGGATCAGCCCTCCGGGTGGATTACGCCCTAAGATGGCTTTCTATGCTGCACACTTCCTTGAGATCAATGATGGGCTTATTAGCCGGCCTACGTATATCTCCCGACATTGGTTGCAGGCACTCCGCATATCCTTAGGCTAGTTCAAAGTAGGCTCTCATAGACTTCGTGTGGAGGACCACCAGTTGGACCGCTCGGAGAGGATTTGCCAGCTTTGTTCTCTCCAGGAGGTCGAAACAGAGGAACACTTTATTTTCAGGTGCCCCATCTACTATGAGATTAGAGGGAGATTCCATTGCCTATTCTGGTAGCATCTGTCATTTGCAGCTTTCTTCAGGTATCGTGATCAACGGTGTCTTGCTCTCTCCTTACAAGAGGCTCGTAGGCTTTAGAATGAGACCTTCAGGTCCCTCCCGCACATGTTTACTCGACGCATCACATCTTTCTTTATGGTGCTCCCAGTTAAAGAGGGGCACCAAGCGGCACTTGACACCAATATGGATTCCCAAACTAGATCCATCAGGACTCGGGATGCCACCTCCATGCCCAAAGGCTTTCATGATTGCACTCGGTTAAGCCCCCGTGATCATGGTCAACCAGGAGGATATAGAGGACTCGTCTTGTTCGTCCTTCTCCCAGACACCGACATTCCAGACTCTCCACGGTTTCAACTATAGGATACAGGCATATCACCAACTACTTCCAGTCGGCCTCGGATGCTAGGTGACAGTGTCGATGATGGGACTTTTCTGCCCCCCTCTTCTTTGGCTCCATCCATTTGCACTCTTGTGGCCCTCGCTTCGCCTTCTTCTTTCCTTTCTCGCCTCTTTTTCTTGTTGTTTGTAATGTCCCCTTTTCGGAATTAATTACTTTTGGAAACTTGAGCCTATTTTTATTATTTTCGGTTGGCTACGGGGAAAGTGAAAGAGAAAAATAAATAAATTTAAGTGGTCCAAAGACATTTTATATTTTAATTGGAAAAGGACACTTAAATTATATGTTTAATTCAAAAAGCTTTGTTAGAATAAAATAATAATAGAAGGTTGACTTCTATTATTAGGCTCTTAGTTAGATTTTATAAATAAATAAAGTTGCATGCTTTTGTAAATCCTAATTTTAGGATAAGGGGTGGAAAAAGTATTATTTAAAGTGTTTAATCCTATTTTTAGGATGGGGCGCCCACTTTGGAGTGTTTGGGAGTTATAAAAGCATACTTGGGGGTTCAATGTAATAGATCTCGGAAATTGATCAGTTATTCTCTTTATTTGCAAGTGACTTTTGTTTTTGCATCACTAATTGAGGACGAAAACCCTCATTTACACATAGATCTAAGGACGAAAACCCTCACGTCTGAGATTGGCAGCTCCATTCAGGGGTTGCAGTGACATTTCAGAGTGCAATTGTTCCTCCAGTTCAGCTCCAGGCTATTGTATTTAGACATTGGTATTGTTTTATCTAGTTGGAAATAAATAAATAAAAGATTGTTTTTCCTTATTGGTTCGCTGTTTTTATTCAGATTATTGCTATTGTTGTAAAGTTCATTTTTGCACTACTGCTGCTCTTAGGATTTAACAAAAAATATCCAGATTTGTTAGAAAGTATTTTTTAGGAATATTACATTGTTCGGATGACCCTTTTTGGGTTTCCTTGCTGGTTCTTTTTAGCATTGTACTGTGCAGTCCCGTTGAGCTACTTTTGTGGTCATTTGTTGGACATTAATATAATTATCTTACTTATATTATCTATCTTCTCTCTTTCACTTCTTATCTCAAATGATGTATCTATTTCATTTTTTTGCTGGTGTTTCTCAACCTTTTCATTTATCTTTTATAGCCTTGATGTGCCTCTTCCCAAGAGGGGCGACTATCAAAAGATGTCTCTTGAATTAATATTAATTAACTTCTTTAACTCGCTTCCAAATGGGTCTGTTGGGCTTGTATTTGATATTTGTTTATTTCTTTTATTTCCTTAGATGAAATCGCTGGCCCTTTCATAATTAAAATGGTGGTATATAACGTGATTGCTGTTCATTACATTTACTGTTATTATATTAAATCTTATCACTGTAATATCTCAAAGACACTATTTCTCTTTGATCGTTGTGCATTCGCTTTTGACATCAATGACTCCCATTCTGTGCATTCTCTTGTGACATCAACAACTCCTTTGACATCAATGACAATATTTTTAACAATCTCCCCCTTTGTCATTGATGGCAACCGTGCACAAAGAAATAATCATCTCCAACTAGAATACTCTCACTTTTTGTAATTCTTCCTCTTATTGTACTGCTCCCACTTTCTTTAACTATCCCCTTAGACATCAATGGAAAAGAGATATACAACACAATCACAATGTATATCACCAAAATATCCATGGAGCTGAATAATGCAATGATTAGCTCCCCTTAATCCATGCTTCTCTCGACGGTTTTAATGACTAGTCAAAGAATGGATCACTCACAATTTCTTCCTCAAAACTCCAAAGTTTATTTTCGGAGGGGCCTCGTGAAGGTATCTCATTATCCTGCTCCGTTGTGGCAATGTACTCCATCTTTACTTGCTGATTTGCAACCTGTTCTCTCAAGAAGTGATACTTGATTGGAATGTGTTTTGTTCTAGAGTGCATAATTGGATTCTTCAAAATATTTATTGCACTAGTGTTATCACAGAGTATTCATATTCATATTCTATCTTAAAATCTTTCATTTTTTGCTTCATCCCAAAGGACTTGTGTACAACAAGATATTGCTGCTATGTATTCTCGCTTCAATTGTAGATAAAGAAACTGAAGGTTGTTTTTAGTTTAGCCATGACACAAGATTTTTGCCAAGAAAGAATGCTTCTCCACTTGTACTCTTTCTGTCATCAACACTTCTTGCTCAATTTGCATTTGTGTATGTTGTTAGTGTGAAATCTTTACCTTTTGGATACCACAAGCCATAGTCCAAAGTGCCTTTTAGATATTTGAATATCCTCTTCATTGTTTGCACATGTGTTTCTCTTGGGGCTGCTTGAAAACGTGCTACTAAGCCTATAGCTTGCATGATGTTTGGTCTTGATGCCGTGGTGTATAACAAGCTGCCAATCATGGATCTATAAAGTGTTTGATTCACTTCAGGAGATTCATCATCTTTACTTGCATCCTCGTAACCATGGGTGTGCTAATAGATGTGCGATCTTCCATTCTCGAACTTCTTCAACATCTCCTTTATATACTTGGTTTGGGAGATAAATATTCCTTTGTTAGATTGAGAAATTTGCAAACCAAGGAAAATTAACAACTCACCCCACATGGACATCCTTTTGCATATCTTTTGCAAACTCTTGGGACACGTTTACCATCTCCTCTAAAAATGATATCATCCACATATAACACAACAATCAACTGATTTTCACCTTCGGTCTTGATATAGAGATTACTATCAGCAACTCCCCTTTTTAAACCTTGTTCTTGTAGATATTTATTAAGCCTTGAATAACAGGCTCTGTGGGCTTGCTTTAGCCCATATAGTGCCTTCTTCAATCTGCACACAGTCCTTGTTTTCTGATAGAAGGAAACTTTGTGGTTGTTCAATATATACTTCTTCCTCTAACTTGCCATTTAGAAAAGCAGATTTCACATCCATTTGATAAAACTTTGAAGTTCTTAGAACCAACATATGCCAGAAACATTCTAATGGCTTCAAATCTCCCAACAGGAGCAAAGGTTTCTTCAAAATCAATACCTTCCATTTGAGCATACCCCTTAAAACCAACCTTGCTTTATTTCTTATTACTTGGCCATCTTCATTCAAACATTCGTGAACACCCACTTGGTACCAATTACATTCTTGTCTTTTAGCCTAGGAACGAGTTCCCATGTCTCATTCTTTTCAACTTGATTTAATTCTTGTTCAATAACATTGATCCAATGCTTGTCATTGTTAGCTTTTGCAAAATTTTTGGACTCTATTTTGGATAACAAAGAGAAGTTTACTTGTTCATATGTCCTTACTATTCTTCTTCTAGTTTGTACTCCAGTATCCTTATCACCAAGAATTAGACTTTTTGCATGATTTTTCTAGACAAATCTTTATGGTGCCTTAGTATCCTCCCGTTACACTTCATCTTGTTCTTTTACTTCTTCTTTTTCTTCTTCTTTGAAGTCTGGTCCCTCTGAATGATCATTTGTTTGTGCACTTACTTTTCGAGGCCTTGTTTCATCCATCTTTACATTGGCACTTTCTATGATTGTTTGTAGCCTTTTATTATAACATCTATAAGCTTTACTTTTTGAGGAATATCCAAGAAAAATACCTTCATCAGCTCTTGAGTTGAACTTTCCCAAGTCTTCTTCATCTCTCTTAATGAAGCATTTGCACCTGAACACTTTGAAATATTTGACTGATGCTAGTCTACCCTTCCATAACTCATAAGGGGTTTCGCTATCATTTACTTTGATTTGTCCTCTGTTCAAAATGTAGACTGCGGTGTTAACTGCTTCTCTCCAAAACCTGTCTGATAGCTTAGATTCATTTAACATTGTTCTAGCCATTTCTTGAACAGTTCGATTCTTTCTTTCTACAACTCCATTTTGCCGTGGAGTCCTTAAAGTAGAGAGATACTGTTTTATTCCATGCTGATCACAAAAGTCGTTAAATTCATTTGAGAGGAACTCACCTCCTCGATCTGATCTCAAGCACTTGATTTTTAAATTTGTTTCATTTTCCACCAAGGCCTTAAAAGCTTTAAACTTCTCGAACATCTTAGATTTTTCTTTTAGAAAAGTGTTATATCATTCAAGAATAATCATCAATGAGCAACATGAAATAACTTTCACCTTGTATGCTTTGCGTTCTTATAGGCCCACAAAGCCCCGTATGGATTAGTTCCAATGGCTTAGTTGTTGAGTACTCATATGATTTGAAACTTGCCCTTGTCTGCTTTCCCATACCAACACTTTGCTTCAACAAAGGATGTTTTATGCTTTAGTAATCTTCGACATCTCTTACGGCTTGTCTAGTGCTGATTTTCACTAGATTATTGAAATTCACATGGCCCATCCTTCAATGCCATAACCAACTTTTGTCAATTTGATTCATGTAACATTTCTCTCCCTTAACTTCACCGAGTATGTACAAAGTTGTTTGTTCTGCTTGCATTTGCAACTAATTTTCTTGTGTCTGCTTTTCTGATCTCACAACCTTGAGCATAAAACGTGAGAGTGTATCCTTGATCACACATTTGACTGACACTTAGAGTGTATCCTTCAACATGCAATACATTTTCTGGTTTTGCTTTTCCATTATCAAGGCTAAGGGTACTTTTCCAGCTATCTGTGTTGTGGCATTATCTCCAAATCTTACCGTACCTTGACTCATTTCCTTCAAGGTGATAAATTTGATCTTGTCCCTCAGCATGTGCCTCGAGCATCCACCGTTAATATATCATTGTTGCCCTTCGTCTTGTGCATGAAATGGCATTTGCTCAATCATAGATTTCTCCTTATCCTAATTAACTTCCTCTTGCTCCTATTTCCAAATTTTTGTAGGTTCTCTTTTCTTTACAACAGGAGCATTCACTTTCTTGTTTTGTCTAGGGGGTTCTACAACAACACTTATACAAAATTGTGATATATGTCCATAGTTATTACAATTATAACATACAATGTTATTCTCTTTGTAATTTGATAATAGGGCAAATGAGCTATAGTTTCTACTTAAAACTTCATAATTACTTCTCGCCATTGTCCCATGCATACCTATTTCTTACATGTGTCCTCGCACTCCATTGCTCTATGACCAAAATCTTTGCAAGCAAAGCAATAATCGTAAAATGAACTCTGCTTTCTTGATCATATGAGACTGTTTTGGAAAGAATGATCTTCTATGATTTCTTAGGGAAACATCATGTCACCGGTTCTCACCTTTGTTTTCTTCTTTAGGAGGATTGATCTTTTTGAGGAAGCTTATCTTCTTTGTTTGGTAGCTCATTAAATTTTGGATCTAGATTCGTCTTACTAACCTCTTTATTTTCCTCATAGCCAAGACCAGTTTTGATGAATGGCGAGCTTTGGTGATTGATTATATCATCCGTAACATCGGTGCTCTTTTCAAAATTGAAATTGCTTTTCAATTGAGTATTTGTCTTCTCAATTCCTTCCTCGTGGTAACAATTTCAGACTCTCGCTTCTTATAGTATTCTTCCTTTGTCTTGAATTGAATTCTCACCTCGTCCTCTATTTTCTCGTGCCTCTTCAAGTTGAATCTTTAGGTTAATGACCATTTTTTCTGATTCTTGTAGACTTTGGGACATTCTTGTTTCCAAAGCACAATTTTCTTCTTCATAGTATTGAATATGTAATCTTTGTTTCAAATTCTTTTCTTAAGCACTTTTATCTCACCTAAAGCACAAATGAGTTCTTTAAGATCTACCTCTCCTTCATCTTCGACATCTTCCTCTTCCAAGGTGTCTTTACTTGTAGAGGCATCATTTTTTATTTCTATAGTCGTGAACAAAGTTTCTTCCGTCCCTGTTTGATATGTTCTCTTCGCTTTCCTCAACCGAGCTATTATCTTTTTGGAATAGAGGTTTTTCTTGTGCTTACCAAACATTTTCTTATATTCATTTTGTTTGAAGCTCTTCTTGTTTTGAGGTTTTCTTTCCTTCTTATTCCCATCATGATTTTCCTCATCATTGCTATCATCCTTATGTGGACATTTGGTAGCAAAATGTCCTATTTTACCACAATTGAAACACTTGAAAGGTAGCTTACCTTTGTATTTGTTGGATCCCTTTTTAAGCTCTCTCTGATGAATTGGGCATCTTCCTCGGCTTGTTCATTGCTTGATTCAGGGCTCTTTATTTTACCCTCTCTTTGAAGCTTTGAAGGCTTCTCGATTCTCGTCCTCATCTCATGGGTGTGAGAGAATTCCATGTAGCTCGTCCATTTTCAACTGGTCTAGGTCTTTCATTTCTTCAATAGCAAAACCTTTTGCATCAAATCTTAATGGTAGAGACCTTAGTACCTTTTGAACTATTTCAAACTCTAACTTTTTCATCAAGCCCTCCGATGGTGTTACCAATCTCATCCACGAAGAAGATATGCTGCAACATTTTCTTCATCTTTCATTTTCAAGCTCTTAATCTGTCTCCTATGAGTTTGGAGCTTTGCCTTTTTTACTTTGCTGTCACTCTCATAGATGGTCTGAAGTTTATCCCAAATGTCCTTTGTCGAATTGCAATGCATTACTTTGACAAATTTTGATTCTGATAAGCCACACAAAATCGCGTTCACGGCTTTTGCATTATTTTCACTATCCTTCTTTCCGGTTGTATCTGTTGGTGGAGTTTGTGGTGTTATATATCCACTTACTTTGCTGCCTTTCGTATATCAAAAGCAAGGGTCATTAGATATGTTCTCATCCTTATGCTTTAGAATGCATAGTTTGTTTCGTCGAACAATATAGCCTTGTTTGTGGAGAAACCTTCTTGAACATGATGACTAGCCATGTGTGCTTCCGAGATCTACCTTCTAGCGATTAGACTATATTTGAAGGAACTTTGTTTTGATATAGATTGTTAAGTACACATTTATACTTAGAGGGGGTGAATCAGTATAAGATAAATTATTATTTATTAAAACTTATATCCACAATTAAATCATTTAAAAACATTCAACTAACATAACATAGAGCAACTCCCGATTTACGTGGAAAACCCTCTCTTGGGAAAAACCACAAAATAAGACTGCTTGGATCTATTGTCCAAATCCAACCCAAAATTAAATGCTTTACAAATGTTCGTAGGCACCAACCTCCGGAGACACCAATTCCTAATGCCAAGCACCAACTCAGCGAATTTGTGAGCTCCAACCCATTAGAGACACTAATCCCCAATTTTGTGAGGCACCGACCTCAACAATATAACCTTCCACCTTCTTTAGTTTCTTCTTCTCTTGGATGATGGCAATTCCACTTCTTTTCATACACAAATGAGATTATACTTCCAACGTGGACACTAGTCCAATTAATGAAATCAAATCGCTTTATATTTCTGCTCTTCCTTCTTACTCTTTGTTCAAATGATATTCTCATACTTCTGCTCTTCTCTCTTTCACTTCAGCTCTCAAATGAGGTATCTATTTCATTTTTTCTTTGCTCGTCTTTCTCAACCTTTTCATCTATCTTTTATAGCCTTAATGCACCTCTTCCCAAGAGGGGTGACTATCAAATGATATGTCTCTTAAATTAATATTTAATTAACTTCCTTAATCCCTTTCAAATGGATCGGCTGGGCTTGTATTTAATATTTGTTTATTTCTTATATTTCCTTAGATGAAATCCCTAATGGATGGTACTGTCTGGGATGATTGGAGGATACAACGGAAATTTAAAAATATAGAGCTGAGTCATATGTTATCCAATGTCCAAAAGTAAAGTGACCATTCGAGAAAAATAAATGTCAAGAGTATCAACAAGGATAAAGCAATGTAAAAGCAAAACAAGTGTTAATGTCTAGTTTTCTTACTCAGGAATCAAGCATATACCGATATACTTAAGAGGCGAGATGTAAATAGAAAGTGCGTGATTTCGTGACTACAACATCAAACCATCTGTTAGGGTCTCCTGTTCATGATTTCTTTGACTGAATTCATAATTAGTTTGCAAATCTTTGTTCATATACAAGAAGACCTGTAAGGCAAACTTTCAGACATTAGACAGTCTATTTTAATATAACTAGACTGCAGGAAAGTTTTCAGACACAGGAAAGCCAGTTTTATTTTATTGATTAGGAAATTATAAGTTTTCCATTTTTGAACTTTTGATGGATCACATAGAAGGTATTCTTTGATTTGTTATTGTTCTTCTTACAGCTAAACATGTTCTAATATGAAAAAACTGAATTCTGTTTAAGATTAATTTCAGATATAAGAAACCTGTATTTTATCAGAAGCAATGAATTTTGACCGAGGAGAATTTTTAGACATAAGAAAGTCTTATATAATTGATTTCTTTTTCTGGTGACTCACATAGAATGTATGTTTGGGCTTGTGGTTCTTGTTACATAATTATAAAACTGTGTTCTTATTTGAAATATGAAAACTGTTTAAATCTAACAGTAGATCTTGGTTACAACACTAGAATTTTTTCCCTTGCCTTAAAGCCTTCACTTGGCATGTTTTTCTAGCAATTTTGTCTTGGTTGAATATCACTGCAATTTCGTTGCTATGTCTGAAGCAATAATGGGCTTGCAAATCTTTGTTTATCTAGTAGTAGGACGGCAAGGGCAAATTTCAGACATAATTTGGTAATGGAAAGCAATTGATTTCTGAAATGAACATTAGTTTGAACTTTTATGGCAGTTTGTTATTTGAAAACCAACCACCATTTATTGAACTGATAAAAATTATTCCATTGATTTCATTTGAATCTGAATTTTCCTTGTACAGGTTCCCAATGAATTTGATGCAGAGACATATCCTGATGTTTCTGTTAATATGATTGGCAAGGATGATGGTATTCAGAGAATAGAGCTGAAAATACCTGATAAAAGCACACCTCCTACCGACTTTTGGCATTTCATAGAAAGATATGGTTATCGATCTAGTGATGCTTATTCTCGAGCCTACTCCCTTTTGAGGTAAAAAAATGTTTAGTGGAATATCCTTTTGAGGCCTATAGCTTCCTTTTGAATTTTCACTATTATGTCAAGAAAAATATGTCATTTTACAAAACCACACTTGGGTGGCACTATAGCTTATGTTAATGTTGTACTACAAATAAATATGCTGCAGAAGGCTTTACCATTTAAGTTCAGATATTTTGCTAATTATTAGTATTTGCCATTATACCAGATTATTCTTGATTGAAGCTTGATTAGCATTTGACAAATTGTTGTCTGTTAGTTTACTGCCTCCATTACAATGAAGTGCTTTCTTGTGCTTGAATGCGGCTTTCTCCCTGTTAGCATATAAAAGTTTGCGCAGTGGGCCAATTGTAACCAATTAGTAGTGTGCCCTTATTAGGATTATTACCATAAAAGTTGGAGTTTGCTATTTTGTGGACCCCAAAATTTGAAAATTAATAATCACAAATCTGAGGGCAAAGAAAACATAAGATAAAATAAGATAAGATAAGATAATTATATTAATGTCCAACAAATGACCACAAAAAGTAGGTCAAAGGGACTGCAGAATACAAATGTGTCCATACAAAGCGGAAACCAAAATGATTCTTAAAGAAGGACAAATCAAGAGAAGAGGTCAAAGACCAAAAGACCAAAAGCGAAGTGAATCGGAAAACCAAAAGGTTTCCGAAGAAGTACAAAGCATGAGAAGGGAAGAAGAAGAGAAGGAAGAAGACCTAGGTGAAGCAATGGGGAATGTCTATCCAGGAATGGTAAATCCATCTCTCCTAACATCCGAGGCCGACCGGAAGAAACTCAAAATAGTGTGATGATCTGAAGAAGAGGAAGAGGAGGTGAGATGACGAGACCTCCCTCTGTGTTCTTTGTCTGTCGAAAGTAATATGTCTCAAGGACCTGGTGGATCTAGTCCTTCCTCTATAACTAGAACTCGTATAATGGTGCCTGGAGATATCGGGAGGTTATGTATGGACCCCCTAAACCATACTGATCTAGAGTGTGACGTTGTATTGGTATCAATTTGGTGCTTAGTGCCTCTCTTTGAGGGTAGAGCCGAAAAGAAGGAAGTGATCCTCTGGGGAGAGTCTGCTTTGTTAAGTGTCTGAATAGTGTGATTTTGAAACCTAAGAGCCTCATGCATGTATAAAGCCAGGCACTTCTGATCGACATATCTGAAAAAGTTAGTGCACGGGTCCCCCTGAAAAGACAATGGAACCTCCCCCTAATCTCGTAGTAGATGGGACAATGGAAGATGAAGTGTGCTTTTGTCTCAACCTCTTGAAGACTGCATAATTGGCAAATCTTGTCTGACCGATCGATCTGGTGGTCTGTCTCACTCCGAAGCCTATGAGAACCCACTCGAAACGACCTAGGGGGATGCGAAGAGCGTGCATCCAATGGCGAAGGGTATATTGAGGACGAATAATAAGTCCGTCACTCAACTCCAAGAAGTGCTCCGCATAAAAAGCCATCTTCGGGCGTAACCCACCATGAGGGTTCACCCAAGTGGTGTGGATGAACTGTTTGTAAATATCCTCTCTGATGATCCTATTCAACTCTTGTTTGGAAGGTAGAAGAGCCGATACGTCTAAGGAGTATCGAAAAGGAGGAAGACGATCAACGAACATGATGTGGAGAATCGAACGGCAATGCTCTCAGGAACAATATGCCGAATGTGGGTACCTGTCTCTCCCCTCTATTGAGTTAAGCAAAGCTTTGGGTACAATGCAAGAAGGAAACTAGATCAAAAATGGTCTCCACCTTGCAAGAACGATGTGAAGGGGAACTGTTTGCTTGCACCTAATGGGGTGACAAAGGAGAAGTGTTTGGACTCTCTCGGCTGAAGCCCAATCCAACTTGAGCAAAGAGGGCCCCACACCACAGAGCCATAAAGAACAATGGGTCTGATAAGGGAATCCATGAGGGACATCTTGGAGGAGATGTCCTGAAAATGGTGTCGAAAGCACTGTCGCTCGAGGAGGGCTAAGGAACCGTAACCCTTATTGACACGCGACTGGAGGGCTTGTCTCAAACTAAAACACGACCCAAAAATTGCACACCCAAGTAAGTGTAGGTACCGATAATCTCAATCTCCTCCCCCTAAAGAAGAAATGGAGGTGTGAGGTCTTCAACCCGTTGAAGACCATAACCTTGGTTTTACCTAGGTTGACCATCAACTGTCGGAGATCACAAAACAACCCTAAGGCATCCAATGTTTCTCGAAGTCCCTCAAGAGATGAGGCTAGGAGGACCATGTCATCAACAAACAAAAGGATAAATACCAAAACTTGGTGGAGGCACCCATCACCGCCCTGGATATGCTCGCGAAGAAAGGTCTCGAGTTTATCAATGTAAATCCCAGACAAAGTGGGGGATAAGGGGCAGCCCTGTTTAACTCCAACGATACTCTTAACGAAATTTGATATCCCATGAACAATATAGAGACGACCAAGAACAGTCTCATATAAATGCATGATGGCAATCAAAAGGATCTCGAAATGCCAATGTCTCCGAGCCTCTGGAAAAGAGCCTCACAAGGAACAAAATCAAAAGCTTTCCAAAAGTCTACAAAACAACAACAGACTAGTGATGGCGTGCTTCCTCAATGATGCCCCGAAGAGTGAAGATATGGTCAATGGTCTAGTAAGTGGGCCGAACCCCGCTTTGCCCCTAGCTTTGAGGTGTCTCAGCTCCAACTCCCTAGAAAACAACATGTGGAGAACAATAGCATAAAGCTTCGAGAATGTATGGCCAACCATGATAGTCTTGTAATTATTGGGATCAAAATTGGGGCCCGATTTGTGTATCGGGTGAATGGAGTGATGTGACCAAGCCGACGGAAAACCAGATCGTACCACGTGGTTGAAAAGATCAACCAAGAAACTACCCAATCCTCTAAAGCCAAACTTGAAGAATTCAGCTTGAAGCCCTCCAAATCAGCATCCTGCTCTCGTTTATAACTCGACTTGATATTCCGGTAAGTGAACAAGTAACATGAGGAGGGAGGAGGATCAACCTGGATACGAGGTTGTCCAGGGATATCATATAGAGTGGAGGTGTGGGAGAACATGGACTCGGGGTTAAGGTCGAGAGGAAGGGGAGAGTGGCGAGGGAGGATGGAACGCCAGAAATGTTTGAGAGAGTGACAAGGGAGGATGGAGCGCTAGAAATGTCTGGGAAAGTGTTAGAGAGAAGAACACAAGATCCGTCTCCTTTGGAAAAAAAGAGACGTTTCTTACGTCGAAGAAGACAACGGTAAGAGGCTTTGTAAGAGGGATGGTCGTGGATGAAGGCGTGACGAAGCTGGCGGTGAAGGAATTTGCACTCATCATCGTACCACTTGTTCATAGGGCAAGATCTGGAGTTATTGGGTTGATGGGAAGTGGGGGAAGAACTGGTGGAATTGGGGAAAGATTTGAGGGCTGCCTCCCAAATGATGGAAGAGAGGCAGGTGTATTTGGTAACACAATCCAATGAGAAGAAATGGGTCTCCGAAGGGAGTAATTAACGGATGTGGGAAGAGAAGGTATCGGGTCTCCTTCATCAAACTGGAACGTAGTACGAGGGAGGCTATGAATGGGAACAATGGTGGGAGGGGGATATCAACTTGGAGAGAAAATGAAAGAAGGGCATGATCGACAAGGGGGATGGGGGAAACAAAGAGGTGATGGACAAGTGACAAGAGATATTGGCTAGAAAGGACATAATCCACAACACTCGCACCCCCACCGTGAGGCCGACATGTGAAGAAGTGAGAGTTAGGAAAGCAAGTGAGCCCATTTAGGATCAACAACTCATGGGATTCCCTAATCAAGAAGGTGCCGCCATAGACAAAGAAGGGCCCGAATTATCCTCTTATGCATTGTGAAGTCCCACCGCCTCTAGATCTGGATCCATCGCTTGGGTGCGGAACACCTCGAGTGCAGAACACATCCTTTGATCGGTCATGGAGAGGAACTGGAGGGCTTTGGTATGGGCATTGAAGTCCCCCATAAGGATGACTTCGCCAATCATTGAGTATTGAGTAATCTTGCATACAGGTCACTGAAAGGATCACCATCATGGCCATTGTGAATGGCATACAAAGAGGAAGTCGGAGGAAAGTAGCAAACTGCAATAAAAATATCCCTGGAAGGGAGATCTGCCCCTCTAATCCGGATCCACATGAACCTGGAAAACTCATCCGTGGTCACCAACGAAATCTTGCTCCAGAGGAAATCTCTATACAAACAAGCCACACCCCCTAAGCCCCTGACACCACCCGAACACCGTGTCTCCTGTCTGCAAGTAGAGTACCAATGGTATCCTGTGATCTCCAGAAGGGGTCGTATAGGGCTCTCATGTGTCTCTATGACGAAAAGGATGTCAGACAATCCAAGAGCATCATACATAAGACCAGGTGATGACCAGAAAGAACCATTACCATTCCAGCAACTAATGGAGATACTTGTACCCCGTCTCCTCTCCTTGTGGACCTGTCATTTAGAAGTCCTGGTTGGGACTCCCATCCTCGAGGGAATGTGTCTCTGATGACAGCTCAAAGATTCTTGATAACTGCCCATTTCCCTACCTGACGAGTTGCCAAAACCAACTCTCTGGAGTGTTTGAGCTCCACCACCTATGACTTGGTAAGATCTTCGTCAAGGAAAATCTTGTTAGGGAGAGAGTGTAGCACCCGTTTGGCTCTGAGAGCCCTAAGCCGATTTGCTGCTGATTTGAATCTGAGGAAAAGAGTGGAGTCATAGCCCAACCAGGCTTTGTCTAGAACAATATCGGGAATATGTAGAGTATCCCGGAGAAACCTGTTCCCAACCACCAAGGGTCCGGTGATGAGGGAGGTAGAGGGAGTCCCCTCACCTTGAGATTCAATTCCCTCTCGCGCCTGGTACTTTCCTCGAGATATCTTGGCCTGAACAACCTCCTCAACAACTGCCATAGGGGAGGGAGACCCATCTTTTCCAACAACCTGAGCCCATGACCTAATGTTTGTTTTTGTTTCTTGTTTAAAAGAAGCCTGCTGCGATCTAATCTCGTCCTGCTTATTTTTGAGGTCCAGGATTTCCGCATGCAAGGTATTGTTGGGAGGATTGAGAACCCTGTGCTCCTCACTGGTGTGGATCCTTTCTTTTAATAAAACATTTTCCGATTCAACTGCTGTAATTCGGTTGGTGAGTTCATGGATTTCAGTACGAAGAGCCTCATTAGCGAGTTCCACATAGCACTTGACCTTGAACTCTAATTTTATGTGTTGTTACTCTCTATTTTGTCTCATGCAAAAGTATATTGTGATGCAGGTTGGATGAAATATTAAACATTGAAAATGATGAATTCGAAAGGCAAATTCAGGTGTCCAGCCGCAAGAAATATATCTTATGCAAAAATAGTTGATTTATCGTAATTTTGTATGAAATGATAAACATTAAAATATGAGATGTAAAGGCAAATTTAGGCATCTATCAGTATGAAAGATATTAGGGGCAAATCTAGTTATTCTTTTCTCCTTACATTCACCTTTAATAGTAAAAGACGTGTTTTGGTTTTGATACTTAAATGACAAAATTTAACCTGCCATGAGTCTCCTTCGCCATATCTAAACAATGTTCAAGAGGTCTGAACTAAGAGGAACTTAGGAAATCTTAAGGCAACTAGCAAGAAAAGGTTTGACTGTAATTTTTAATAATTCAATTTATATAACCTATGCCTAGATGACTTTAGTGGGCATTTGTATGTGTTGTATGTTGTATTTTTTTCTTGTGGGATATCTGGTGGTGCGTCTTGACATGTGATCCTACAGTGAGGAGGTAATTCCTTCCTCAACAGTAGCTGTTCATCTTTCATCTCCTGTATTGGATCATGGTGAACTACCTCAGCTTCATGCTACAAGTTCATCTTTCCTATTATTTCTGCCAATGGTCTGTATATTATTGGATCCATGTTGGGGTAAATCCGTATCTTCTAAATTTTTAATGCACCCAAGACACAGTTCTGTTGAGTTTCCCAGCAGCACCATTCAACTAAGGTTTAGTGAGAGTTGTTTGTTAAAACAGTATTAGAAGACTGATTTCCAGTTCCAACATGTCTGTACTGAAGTTATATTTTCTTTACATTCCTTTAAAATTATGTTTTTGGTAATCTCAGTATTAAATTGTATGTTGTATTATTCTATTATATGAATGCATTTTTAGTTAAATAGTCCATACATTCATGAAATCATATCGTGACAACATAAAATTCCTCCAATTGAAAACTCTGATTTAAAACATTTCCAGCATCACCGTGGCTGTGTTTGCAAGTCTTTTATTTGTTCTTTACTTGCCATTCTGCAATGACAAAATTTTCGACTTCTCAATGTTAGATTGCACGCTTTAATAATATGTATTATCTTTGTTTCAATTCACATTTCTGAAGTAGATATGTTTTTTTTTTTGCTACTCATTACAAGAAAATAAGGTTTCCTCCACAATTGAACTTTTCTATTGAGCATTTTATCTGATCATGCACCATACTATCTTGTTAGAAATCAATAAATTCAAATATGCACCAGGTTATTGTGTAGGAGTACAACTTAAATATATATTTTGTGAATATTAAGTTGCAATATTCTCGGTTTTATTAGATTCTTTTTTTTTTGTGAATGACTACTATATAAATGATGCATTATCTCAGTCTCCAAGAACAGCTAGCCAAATATTATACGAGGTTGACGTGTAGAATTCATATTTAGGTTCTTATTACATCTTTATTGTTTATAAAATGTTCCGACTTTGAAGATTGCGAACATGATAGATAGCATTTACCAAGAAAATTGCTAGAAAATTTGTTCGAAGTATCTCGTTGAATGATGAGAAATATGGCTGAAGGAAATAATGACTTGAATCTTCCATGATATAAGTTTATTCCTATTTTATTTTGTAGGCTATGAAGATCATGGAGCAAATACCTGAAAAACTCTGAAGAAGCTAGGTGTTAACGAGTCTGTAAAACAGCCAGGGGCTCTTATTTTAGAGTGTCTTCCAGTACCCCCTAACTGTGTACGAATTCCTGATATGTGGGCAAAGACAACAATAATGGCATCCGTAAGTAATACGCGTTCTAGTTGGAAATTCGTTGAAATTGTGATTAACTCTAGAATGTTCATAATTGTTCTCATTTCTTTCTAGGACTATACTTGCCCATTATAATGTAATTTAAAAAAAAACTTGTTTTCTACTTGGCAATTTGTTAATATTGAAACTAAAATAAGAAGTATTATAATTGTTCTCATTTGTTTCTAGGACCATGCCTCCCAAGTGTTGAGGAAAATAATAAGTGTTTCTGAAGAGATTAGAGAGTCGAGATCTGGAAAAGTTAGCTTCATGTCTCATGAGGCTGAAGTTAAGGAACTACAGACGTTGGTCACACAGTATCTACGTGTAAAGGGTGGCCCAAAGGTATATTTAACGGATAGAGTTGTAAGGGTGTGCCTCCCTTTTATTTTAGTTTATATTTAAAAAAACTAATAACAGGTTTATGGTACTTGCTCTATATATTATTCAGGTACCAGGAAGCAAGGACCCTCCTGTTAATCCTGGAAGACTAATAAAAAGTAATAAATCATTTTCTAATATGTGGCTAGATAAAATTCGATCCATTTTCCTCAAGAAGAGTTGTGGTCTATCATCTCGTGGTATTATAACAGGAGATGCATTTAGAGGGATAAATGAAATTGGTATACCTGCAGAGATTGCCAAGAGAGTGACAATCGAGGAGTGTGTCAACATCTACAACAAGGAGAGGTTGCAGAAAATTGTAGATAAAGGACAATGCAGAACGTTTGTGGATAAGGGAGGAAAGCATTGTTCAAATGAATTTGTAAAACCATCGAAGAAAATTGAAATTGGTGAGGTGATTAATAGGGGCTTCAAGATGGGGACATTGCTTTAATTAACCGTGCTCCAACTATCCACAAACACTCCTTACTGGCTTTGAGAACATTTGTTCATCCTGGACAGACTATGGTAATTAATCCTCTTATATGTGCACCACTTGGAGCAGATTTTGATGGTGACTGCCTTCACGTCTTTTATCCCAAATCTTTAGAATCTCGAGCCGAGCTTTCTGAGCTGTTAAGCGTGGATCAACAATTGTTTAGCTCTCACCGTGGAGAAGCAAATTTTGCTTTAACTGTTGATACTGCACTTGCTGCAAAGCTTCTAGCTTGCATTTTTCTTTTAAATAAAACTACTATGTATCAGTTATCAATGTGGACTTCAGCAACTTTACCTGAACCAGCACTTTTTAAGGTGCATGATGAAGGGCCATTTTGGACAGCTAACCAGATTCTTCAGATGGCTATACCACCTGATCTCAATTGCGTTGGGAATGAATTTTCCATAAACAATAGTGAAATACTATCATTCCATGGAAATAAAATGAAATTGCAAAGCACTCTTTCGGAAATTTTTAATGCCATTGTGCGATACAAAGGTCCAAAGGCAGCTGTAAAGAGTATGGACACAGTTGAATGTTGTTTGATTGAGTGGTTATCCCAAGAAGGTTTTAGTACAGGCTTGGATGATTTGGTGGTTATCTGTGATGTGTCTCGTAGAAATGAATTTATGAGGGAGATGGAGAGCCGTCTAAATGAAATTTCTCAGCTAATGAAGCACATGAGAGGAGCATACGAGAATGCCATAGTCTCGCAAGTGCAAAAGCTTTTAAACGAAGTGCAAGAAACAATTATCAGGGCTATCTCATGTACAAACTCGTATGTTTTGATGGTTGAAAGTGGGAATGCTCGAGCTATAAGTAAAGTGGTTCAGCAGCTTGGATTTGTAGGGCTTCAGTTGTTTCCGGAAGGCGGGCTTTTCCTAGTGAATGGCGCTACAGGCTTTCTTCACATCTTCCATTCAATAGTTCTTGCTCCTTTAACTGTGATGAGAAAAATGATTCTTCCGAGGTTTATGGTCTGATTAAGTCATCATCTGTTCATGGATTGAACCCTTGTGAGGCATTTATACATTCTCTCTCTTGCAGAGAAGGACTATTGGGTCAGAAAATGGGACTGAAAGAACCAGGGACGCTTTTCAAAAACCTAATGGCCTTTCTGCGTGATTTAACAATTTGCTATGATGGAACAGTCAGGAATGCATGTGGAAAGTTTCTGGTTCAATTCCAATATGGAAGCAGAAGTTCTTTGGGAAATGAGCATTTTCCCCATCAGTGCGGTTGTGACGATAGGTTGGATGTTTTAACTCCAGGGGAACCTGTGGGCATACTTGCTGGCACAGCAATTGCTAACCCAGCTTACAAAATGCTGTCTAATGCTGCTCAAAATAGTATATCACCATTGGATATCCTTAAGGTAATTTTAAACCCACCTTGTGTTGTTAAATTTATGCATGCTTATTCAGCATTTTATTTAAGGATTGTTGGTTTCCATGTATAAGTAAAGTTGAATTAGAAGCAAATGACAACAGGAAACATTAATGAGGACATATTCTCCCTTGCGACCAAATGTCCATCCGGAAATTCGAACAAGTGATCGACGGGTAATTCTTCATATGAAAAATTGTTGCAGTGATGAAACACACTGCGAAGAGAAAAAGCTGCAATAATTCAAGAGCATCTAAAGAAAATTCCTTTGAAAGACTTTGCTGTATACATTTTTATTGAGTGAGTAGGCCTACTCCATTTTTCTGGTTATTGTATCTTTTCTTCAAGGTCTTAAGCTCATGTCTGATTTGGTTCTTCTTTTATGTTTAATGTATATATGCGATCAAAAATATTCGACAATGGTCTATATAGAGTTATGCCATTTGCTCAGTTATGTATATGCATTTAGCCAGAAGCGCAGCTACCCACTTATGAGAAAGGCTGGTAATCTTATATTATTTGCAGAAAGTTTAGTGCAAGAAACTTGAGGTAATTTCATGACGTTTTGATGCACATCTTAATAACTTCGTATATGAGGGACACTGAGATCTGGATATTCTATTAAAGAATTTTTATTTATTTTATAGTCCAACGCACGTTTCTTTGGACGCTGAAAATAGTATCCAGTTCAAATGGCTAAATGCGGACCATTTGATCATGGGCATTGTTTACTGCCCTTAAATGTTCAATTCATATGAGCACCCATTAACATAAATTAACCTGTTATTTTTTCATGTAGCATCTTGCTGTGTATATGGTAAACAACCCTCAATGGTTCATTATTAGATGAAGCATAGCAAGTGTAAACGTACAACACATCCTACACGCATACACAATTTATATATACATATGCGCATATGCACATACATATGTATACACCCACATAGAGAGGCAGGGATAAGTATGTGCACATTTTTTAGTGAACGAACAAATCAGTTGTGGATGAAGGTAGATGGTGGAAAGAGTACAAACATAGTGATGAGACGAAAGATGTTTGTGACAGATGGAGCCAAGGACTTCGACATTATTTAGAGTGATCTTGTAGTGTGTTTGTAACGCATTTTATGAATTTATTTAAAACTAAATGTAAATAATACATATACACATATGCACACACTTATCTGAACACGTGTGGAAAGAGGGAGAGATGATGTGTGTACATGTATGAGTGAATGAATAAATTGGTAGTGGATGAAGATAGATAGTGGTAAGAGTACATGCATTGTGGATCCAAAGGCATTGATACATTTTGAAGCAATTTTATAGCGTGGCTTTAACCCATTCTATGGATCTATTTGAAACTAAATGCTGAATGATAACTTTAAGACATAATATCTATCATTACAGTGACACTAGTTGATGTTTTATTAATTTTTCTATTGTTTTGTACAATAATAGAAATTTTCTTCTTGTACAAGAACTTAGCATTTTTTTTTTTGTATTTTTGTTTTTTGTTTTTAGCACTAAGCTTGACTCAAAGAAACATAGCCTAGTGTTTATCTAGGCTCCATAAATAACTTTGTGAATAATTTTTGAACATTTTCACCCTCTCGTGCCTAGAAATTATATTGATGTTCACGAATGACCAAAAGTAGGTCAATGGGACTCGAGAGTACATGCATGCAATTGCAATAAAAAGTGCTAGGATAACAAGATCCTAGGATCAAAGACTATAAAAGTGCTAAGGGTAAAAGGACCCTAGGATCAAAGATTGACAAAACAAAAAGCATTGAAAAATAAACGAGGGAAAACCCAAATCAGTAAAGGCCAAACCCATGTGGTTAAGGTACCAATACAAATAGCCATATAGGGGAAGTAAGAACTCCCCCAAATGACACGAGTAGACGAAAGTTGGAAAGACTATATGAAGAACTGAAAACAAAGACTATATGAAGAACTAACAACAAAGAGGTAAACCCAAATTAGTAAAGCCCCAACCCATGTGGTTAAGGTATCAATACAAATAGTCACGTGGGGGGGGTAAGAACTCCCAAACAACATAGGTAGATGAAAATTGGAAAGACTGGATGGTAGTCTCATCAAACATCTCTAACCATGTTTGAGACAAGAATCATTTGTTTTATTGTCTATCACCGTGAAAGGAACAATGTAGGATATGATAATGCTCATCAAGGAGTGTCTAGGGTTAAGGGGGCCAGGCTTGATAATCCTCGAGAGGATATAAAACACTCCTAGAATTCCTTCTAACATTTAAGGTCGAAGAAACACCGAGAGGGCGACAAATCCAAACAACATGGGAAGCAATCAAGACAATCCATGAGGTCGAGGAGAAAATCCATGACCTCGAGGAGCGAACCTGTTGTTGGGAGATAGTGTGTTGGTGAATGTAAGTAATAATATTATGCGAGAGATGAGCGCCACCTTACGACCTACCCCTCTTAGTGTGTGAAGCAATAGTATATAATGGACACTCAATGCTGCCAACATTTGTGATGAGCTAAAGGAAAGAGGTGATTAGCTTGGGGCGTTAGGGGCTTCCAACATGGAGTTGTGTTGAAAGGTAACAACCTATTGAAGAAAAGAGCCATGCATCGTGGGTCCGAATATCTTTTGAAGGAAAGTGGATAGAAAGTCACCTAATCTCTATAAAGATAGTGGTATCTCCCTCAAATCTCATAATAAACGGGAATTTGAATACAAAGTGCTTCAGAGGGAACAAAGATGAAAAATTTGGCCCCCATATGGAATATGATGATTAGTCTCAACCCACATGTTGAATATTTATAGTACAAGCATCGGTTATGCAGTTGGGAACTGCCTCTAACTAAATGTAAACTGAAAACCAATTTGTAACCACCTACTCTTATATAATAAATGCTGTCACACTTGTTGGTGTGTGCATTCACCTTACTTGAATTCTTTCTTCTCTTTGCATATGCTAACATTGGTATCGAGCAAAGGTTCGCATCCCGAGGAAGCCCGGTCATGCAAATTGATAGGGCACAAACTATTTGCGTTTGCAGTCATGTAAGGAAGAATGACTATTACAAAGTCATCTGGTGTAGATATGTCTTGTTTATTAGCGTATCTCAAGGGCAAATACTATGAATATTTGTCCGCAAAAGACATATTTACAGTTTGTAGACATCTAGTCGCAAACAAAATTGCGAGAGCAAAAAGAGATTTTCCCCACTGTCGTATGCAATAACAAGAGTCGCAGGGGCACATAAACGACTTTCCACAATGGAAGTATAAAGGGAAAGGTTGTTTTTTTCACATAGTTTCTTGTAGATCGAAATTTGACAAAAATACAGTCGTGACACGAAGAACCCTAGTTGCGTTTTTAACATCGTGAATACAATCATATATTCTCGCCTCAACCTAGGGTATGAACTCCAAGTTGAGGGTTACTCCAGGTTGAGGTGGAAGGGCATCATTTATTCCCGTCGAGGCCAGGATAAGACTCTTGGTATTGTTTATTATTTCTGTTTTTCTATTTTTTGGAATAATAAATGGCGAATATTTCAAACTTGATTCTGCCAGATTCGCAAAAGTTAATGTGCACAAATTTCAATGTATGGAGCCATAAAATTTTGACGCTTGCAAAATTTTGAGATTGTGATAAAATAATCACAGGCAACAAAGGCAGACCTGCTGCAAACTTCGCTGATTATGACAGACGTCATAAGGAGGCTCTATTACTTCTCAAGTTGTCGGTTTCGAGATGATATGATACCGGAAGTGCGGAATGCCACTGTGGCAAGCACGTTGTGGACTAGTTTGAGGGATAAATATTAGATGTCAGAAAAGAGTTGGGTTTTATACCTGAAGAATATGCTCTTTTCCGTAAAGTTACAAGGTGGATTGTTGTCTGAGCACCTACTTCAGATGAAAGACCTCTGAGATTAGTTATCTTCCATCAACAAAAAGGTGGATGACGATGAGATGGTGGCTTTGGTTACGAACAACTTACCTTTTCATATGAATC
Organism: Taxus wallichiana var. yunnanensis; assembly: GCA_018340775.1. Taxonomy (NCBI): domain Eukaryota; kingdom Viridiplantae; phylum Streptophyta; class Pinopsida; order Cupressales; family Taxaceae; genus Taxus; species Taxus wallichiana. The sequence goes on along the minus strand of CM031240.1, from coordinate 422,139,420 downwards.
ATTTGTGGAGGCACTCCATTTAATGGCTAAAAGTGAAACTTTCACGTTTGACAAGGTGAGTTCTTGCTTGTTGCAAAGGGAGCGGAGACAAATTCGGTAGAATCTAGTTGTGACCAATTAGAGGGTGCTCCAAAAGGAAAATAGAGACGTCATTCTGGTGAGTCCTCCACTCGGTATCAGGTCACATGCTATTACTTGTCACAAGATTAGGCATCTTCGTAAGGATTGTCGGAACTGGAAGTGTGATCTTTTGCAACATAACAAAAAACCATGTGATGAAGAACATGTGGCAATAATTGCAGAAGAATGGGATTTGGATGACGGGCATGCTCTTTAATGTCTTACGACATCATGCTCACATGACAGTAGTACTAGTTGTCAGATCATTGACTCCGACACATCTCTCTCGCACTTTTCATGTTGTAGGGACTGGTATGTTTCATTTACTGCAAGTATATGTTTTGAATCAATAGTACTAGCTGATAGAGAATCACTTGCAGTAGAAGGGATAGGAGATATATGCATTGTATTGAATAATGCTCATAAACTGTTGGTACGGAATGTTAGATATGTACCTTCTTTACAAAAGAGTCTTCTATCTATTCGTCAATTAATTGCAAATCCCAATATTTATGTGGATTTATATGGGAAGAAGAGAGACGGATGATTGCCCTTGTTATTGGGCAAGGTGGCCGATATTTGCTTGTTGATCCTGCTATGATCAACATGAATGCACGTGTGCAAAACAACTCCACCATATAGGATGTTCATGAGGCTAAAATGCCTTGGGAGGAAGCCATTCCCCATAGATCTATTGACTTGGATATAGTCAACCTACATGCACTTAGTGTGGAGGGAACAACCACTATACCAAATGTATGGGAGGATGGATTTAATCATTACAAGAACAGTTTGTTGTGGATGGAGACTTCACTATTCCAAAAGCACTGAAGGTGCATGGTGAGATGGCATGTCGAGCCACTCACTCAGAGGTACTTGCTCGAAGGATAGTAGACCATGCTTTCTGAAAAGTTTGGATGAGAACTACATGGTGTTGCAAGGACATGATTGAGGTGACTTAGATTGTAGGCTAATAGAGTCTCTGTATAGACTCCATAGGATTCACAATCCTGGAACAAAATTTCTCAATCCATCTCTTCACGTTTATAATTTCAGCACTCTGTAGATGGGGCTAATAGTCTCAGCCATTGATGATTCATCGCTGGTCAATGAATCACGTAACGAAGAATCAGTGGACCACTTGCCATATCCTTTGTTCACACGACCAAATTCTTGTTTTGTGGTCCTCCATTCGACAACCGCAACACAACAATGGACTGCTGATTTCAAAGTACCATCTATGGCATAGTCTATAGATCTAATGACTAAACATATGGGCTTTAGGTTATTTGTAAAATTTTGAGACAAACTGGTATTGTTTTTGGTTTAGTCATTAAGTGGGGTTGTTGAATATTTATATTACAAGCATCGGTTATGCTGCTGGGAACTGCCTCTAATTGAATGTAAACTGAAAACTATTTTGTAACCACCTACTTTTATATAATAAATGCTGTCACACTTGTTGGTGTGTGCATTCAACCTTCTCTGAATTCTTTATTCTCTTTGTATATGCTAACACTGCACTTGGTGTGAGCACCCTCAATTGGTAGAGGGGAAACCTCAAGCTTGTGAGACCAATGATGTTATAGATTGTTACGATGACAAATGACACCATTCATCACTTGCAAAAAAAAAATCAACTTATAAGGCAAGCTTAGGCTTGAGCAGTTGAGAAGGAGAGGTTCAATTGATTTGGATGTATTGCTTGTAGATATCCTCTTTGATAGCTCTAATGATGTTTCCTTTATGGGAAGAAGTTGATGAGGGGCGTTGGAGCACCTAAAAGGAGGTAACCTATAAATAGATGCGTCGGACCGGGAGGAGCAAACTAGTCTCAAAATATCACCATTGCTAACGTCTATTAGGGCCCAATGATACAATCTTCTTTGAAGAACATAGGGCTAAGTTTGGATACCTCTCCTGGCGTGAAGTTGAATCTGCCACGGTTCTAAGTGCATCAATGTAGAAAGTAAGCCCGAAGATAGTCTTAATGTGTATGGGACTGGGCGGAAAAGTCAGCTTGGATGATGCATTGAGGAACAATTCGTTTGCAACACGGATCATATGCTAAATCATGAGAGTCTGGACCCTTTCAATACTAGCCAAATCAATGGACTTGAGCTAGTTTCCAAAAACCTTGGACCCATACAAAACCGTGGGCTTGATGATTGTATTGAAGAGGCACATCTTTGAAGGGATATCCTAGAAGTAGATCTAAAAACATTGGCACTCCAAGATAGAAAGGGAGGCATATCCCTTGCAAATGCGTGACCGAGAAGCAGGTTTCATACTAAAAGATGGTTCAAAAAATTAGACATACAAGTGTAGTTTGATGTGATCTCCAAGTTTTCCCTTTGTATAGAAGAATTCATACCATGGAAGAGAATGTTTGCAGGTGTTGAATATCATAACCTTAGTTTTGTTAAGGTTGACCAACAGTTGACAAAGTTCATAGAAATGAGCAAGGGCATCAAGTTGTCTCTGCAAAGTTTTGACAAAGAGACCGGTGGGAAGAATCTCATTGGCAACAAGAAGTATGGCTATCGCCACAACATGTAAAATGCAACCATCATGAGTGTGAATACACTATCAAAGAAAATTCTCTAGCTCATTGATGAAGAAGCGGAAGAGGGGTTAGTGAGAGAGGACATCCCTGCTTGACCCCAATGGTACTCCTCATAAAGTTGGAAAGACCATTAGAAATACGAAGTTGGCTGACAATTATCTCATAGAGCCTCCAAGTAGAAATAATGATACTGCGGAGTTGTGGCATCACACAACTTTGGAACTGAATCAAAGGCCTTCTAGATTTCTACAAAAACAAAAATAGATTTGGAAGGCCAATGATGAGCTTCTTCAATAATAGCTCAAAGTATAAACAAGAATATAGTTCACTCCGCTTGCTCTCCCGTGGGGAAACAAGGAAGCCTGTTGAGAATGTGAAGACTTTGTCTGTGATTCCCCCATTCGGAGAAGGTGCCTTCCATAGGATGTGACTGTGTATTTCCATCTACTGATTCTCTTTATAAACCAAACTCCTCAAGAATCAACTCCTGAAGACATAACTCATCATGCAAGATCATGAATAGGTTTCTGGTGGGATCCTGTATGGGCATTGAAGTTACCCAAAAGAATAACAGGGCCCATTGAGGAATAATATAGGAAGATCTCCATATATAGGTTAACGTAGGGATCCCTATCAACGTGCACAACTAAGGTCGATGAGGTTTGGGGGAAATAGTAGACTGCAATGAAGATGGCATGGATAGGAGGTGGCTGCCTCTGAACATGGAACAACATTTATTTAGAATGGACATTGGAAACTACTAAAGATACTTTGGGGATGAGGCTGTCATGAATGAGGCACGAACACCACTAGATCTACGTGTCTCATGTCAACAGGATGAGCCCAAAGCATAACCTGTGATTGGAGGGAGGTCCTGCTCATAGTTCTCTCGGGTGTTGGTAAGAAAGACCATAATGTACCATTGCAATTCCAACAGGGTATCAAGATGGCACCGTCACCTATTGAGACCTGAGGTTGCCGTCATGTTGACAGTCCATATCGTGACCACCTAGGAGGGGGAGAATCACGACTGACTGATAGGCATACAGGCTCAAATAACAGCCCACTTGTTTTCTTTCCTTCAGCTACAATTTGAATACAAACAATCTCATGCTCCTCCACTTGAAGTCATGTGGGATCTGTGTTAGAATAAATGTTTTGAGGGAGGGTGAAGAGTTTCTTTTTGGCCTTAAGAGCTTGCAAATGTTCTTCAACAGTTCGAAATTGGATAGCAAGTGTGTTGTTCAGCAATGTCCAAGATTTATAAGGAGATATCCATAAAGTCTAAAGATTCACTCAAAAAAAATGTGCGACCTACCTGCAATGAATCAGCTGGCCTAGGAGGCCACAAACAGAAAGGTTGAATGTGAGTGCCTTGGTTTGTTGTGCCTTTTCTTCTTCAAACTTTTCCCGGACAGCCATCTCAACAATTGGAGGTGCCTTCTTTGCTTTAACTGTTTGTACACATGATTTTTGCTCTTTAGCCTGTTTTTGAGCAGATTGTTTGTGGGCTGTGGTTTCCTTTTTAGCTGCGTGCGCTGAATGATTATCATCGATTGCTTGTTCTTAACTTCTGAAACCATTTAATTAAGGTGCTGAAAGCATGGGGGATGGGCAGGGGTGGCTTGGATCTGCTCAAGTTTAGCAATTCTTGCCTGCAAATTGGCTATAATACCATCCTTCTTGTAATTGTTTCTGGAGCAGTGCATAAGGTCTTGAAGTTCAGATCCTAATGTCTCAATTCCCGATATCCGATTGCAAAGACTGGCAAGTGTCTCAATTCCAGATACCCAACTGCAAAGACTGGTGTATTTTTCTTTTGGTGACAAAACCTTGTGAAAGCAAGGAGTTTTAAACTTCTGTGCTAGAGGGAACTCCATGTGGAATGCAGCCTCTTTTTATGAAGAATCCTGTAGATTTGAATACTCGGAAATGGCTTGAAAATATCACGAAAGTGGCTGCAAAATAGGAAAATACCCACGAGAATGGCTGGAAAATACCAAATAAATGGCTGCAGATGGGAAGAGCCTGCTTTCCTATGAAGAAGTCTGATAATCTCTAAAACCTCAACCCGGATCAGTTCTAGGAGACTTGCAACCGAATACAAGGATATTCTAAGCTCATGCAAGCAGATGCAGAGCTCATGAAGCCACATGCGATGCTCATGCAACCTCAAGAACTTCTTTTAGGGAAATCCTTATGAACTTCTTTTCTTTTTATAAGTTGAACATGCATATGCAACCCAATTCTCCCTATAAATGTTTGACATAAATGACTTACAATAAAATGTCTTTCCAAGTCATACAATTCAAAAAAGTTATAATCAACCCAATGTTCCATATGATATCCGCTCCAATTGATGCCCCATAGTGGCTCCACTCCATCATAGCTCTAGAGGTACACAATGGTTCTCCTTAGTGTCTCCAAGCCTCTTATGGAAAATATGAAAAATGTAATAGTCATTTGAGAGTAGACATGCTTAGGTTAGTAGGATTTCAGTCAGTCCTTAGCTATGTCAAGAACCCAACATTGCTTATTGTATTAGTTGACATTGGTTGTGATTTTGATATTAGAAGATTAGAGAACTAGGAATTTCTACAATGATCAGCCATTGGGTGTAGTTTGGAGCTTGAGAGTTTTCACTTCACTAGGATTGTATTTTCTAGATTTAGTCTCCTAGTTGAACTAAAGAAAAACACCTAATGGATTGGCCAAAGTTTGTGCTAATTCGAGAACCCTATGAGAGTATGTTTGGTTAATGTCGGGAGCTACAGAGTCCATTGCTATGCTCTGGGTTTTTAATGAAATATTAATTAGTGTCCTTTAGTAGTAAATGGTTAAGGGGAATATAAACAAAGTGCCTTATTAGAAAAATCAAAATTACTTTTTGCAAGTGGTTTGAGCGCAATTAGTTTCTGGGTGCACTTTTATGTGCAAGGCTCAAGGTTAAATCTCCCATGGGATTTGTCCTGAAATAATAGAGATTTGTAAATTGTAGTCCTTACCGACATAGAAATTGCAAAGTCCACAGATTAAAAACATAGATGTTTTTCGGTAAATTCAATAAATAACTATCCCAAGATATAATTATTATTCAATTTTATATGTTGTAACAAACTTCTATAGATGACAAGATGAGATACAGTCATACAAGAGCTACATTTTCCTAAATTCTGATGCAAATCCTATCCATACAGGAAGAAATTTTGTTTAATTGGTAGGGAAATGAAAATCCATCACGCAATATTGAAACTAATGGAAGTCTTACCCTTCAGCATTTTTTAAGTCAGGGCTCTTGATTCAATGTTGACTTTTATCTGTTAAATTTTTTTTTATACCTATTAAGGTGACTCTTGTAGAAAAATCTAATGATTGCAACTTTCACCAATCTTTTGCCAATCTTAGAGATCCTTATTCTCCTTTTGGAGAAGTCCTTGTATCCTACCTAGAAGGGTTGCGGTGTCTGCATAAAAGCAAAATTAAAGTTCTCAAATCTGATGGAATTATGATCCGAGATGGATCACGTGAAAATAGAGAATGGAAAATGAGGTTTTTAAAACCTTCCATGATGAAACATTACTTTTTTACCAATGCTGCATAAATATATTGATCATAGCATCAAAACAAAAAGAAAATCCTCACCAAGTATTTGTTTAGGACCAACAATAGGTAGTCATGACTTAGATTCGTAGTTTTTTGAAGTTTTGGTTCTGATTGGACACAACTCGTGGAACATAAAGTGATAATGAGCCAGGGGTCTAAAACTAACTCTAAGTTCATCATTTGGTTTTAGGCCAGGTGTCCATTTTTGTGAAGCGGAGAAACTTGAAATACATGAAGGCACCAGCTGGAATGTCTCATCAGTTGCCACAACAATAGGGGATGGTGAGAGTTTTTTTTTACCGATAGCAATTGTTTAGCTCTCTTTAACACAACAAGTAACTAAAGAAGAGTCAATATTGAATTGTCCTCGAAGTCCATTTTTAGGAATAGGAGGAGAATAGTCAGAAACAGAGGAGACAACTCTAGCATTTTTCCTTAAATTATTAATCATATTTTAATTGTTCCAAAGAGAATGAACATCTTTATAACTCTAATAAATTGTTTATGATGGAATAAAAGTAATTTTAAATCCTTCTCTGCAGAGTTTCCTAACCCAAGAGGGTTTCTCCGCAAATATTTCTTGTGTATTTGTTCATTTTATTCTGTATCTGTTTTCTTATACAAAAATGTTGAGAATTCTAGATTTTTGTTAAGTATAAGCTCTAGTTGTATTCTTTCACACAGAAATCTAAGATTTCTGAATCATAAAAACTGTGTTCTAATTGGGAAAAGATATGTCTGGGGTAATGCTGATTAATAAATCGCCAATTACTGAGCAAGTTAACAAGTATTTCTCATCATAGATAGAATAAAGCATTATTGTGTGTTATTCTACTATTGGGATTGTAATGTTTGGAGAATAGCTCAAGGTTTCTTGCATGGATGGGCTTATGTTGATTTCATGGTTTCTCGCGACCAAGGATCATACCTATGGAATTGAGGAGAAAAAGGGAAAAGTGCAAGTTAAGAACTCAATTTTTGTTTTCCCATAGATTGTAGAGAAGAGGAATGTAAATTTTTGTGGGTTGGGGGAAGGAGGCAATTTGGGGGATGATCTATTTTTATTGCAATTTGGTACACTAGGGTATGAATCATGTATATACAAAATTAGGGGCCCTAATGGCATGCAATGAGATAGATCATGGGAATATACCTATGCATGCAGATTGGTGTGGCATCTCACTTGAATTATATACTTTTATTTACAATGTTGTTCTATATAACGTTATATTTATACGAGGTTTAACAACTGCAGAAATGTGCCCGGAAAATGGCATGAATTTCGTGCTCCCTGTAATCCAAAAATGTTGGCTAAAGAAAAAATGCAGATTCGTGTTGATGACAAGGCTCAAGAGCTCCAAATACTTATGTTAGAAACAGTTTAAACCACGAACTTCCATGGGGTATGCTTGTATGAACTGTAAATCTAGTCATGAAAAATGTATTCTAGATGGGGATAGACATCCAAGGTTTAGTTTTCACAATTCTCTCTAAAATTTAATATGTCAATGTGACGAAGCATTGTACTTCTCTGATTTATCTAGTAATAATAGAACACATATCTATGCAACTTGAAGACCTTTCAAATAAATCTGATTTAGCTTGATTAATAGTGTTATCATGCTTGGAACTATATGTTTTGAAAAATGAATTGGGCAGAGATGTTATTTTCTTGACAGCTTCTGTATTGAGGAAACATGTGGACTGGACCCTTGTAATAATCTTGTCATACTGCTGTCCAAATTTACTGTTCAACGGAATTGGTTTTCTGTAACAAGAAAATTTGTAATATTTTGGTATATACAAAGCAATTTTTGTTTCCTTTTTCATACGAGTGATAAAAAGTGGAGTAGCTAGTAAGTGTTTTCATGTAATGCCTCTTCAGATATGAAGATTCTGACTTTAGATATATATCACACATTCTTATTGGCATTGTAGTAATGTGGCTTTGATGAGAACTCGAAATAAAAGTTTTCATGGTATTGAATGTGACACGTTTTCATCTGTCATTAGTTTACTGCACCTGTTAGTGTAATAGTAGACAAATATTGCACTCAAAACTTTTGGGTGTATATAGAATTATGCTCCATCAAGACATTATTAAAAGTTCTTGGAGGCAGTATGCCAGGTGATTTATATGTCTGGGCAATTGCAATTAATTCTCCTGACTGTAGCTGAGATCATATTTAAATTTTGCTTATTTTATATTTTTCGAGATGTGATTGATAATTTCCTAAGTGCTTTGTATGAACATTGTTACTTAGCAGGTATTTCTATGTGCATTCCAATGTCTTCAGCTTTTACAACTATTTATTTACAAGAGTTTTTATTTTTACATTCAATTGCAAGTAACTCACATCATTTCAAAATTTATAGTATTATTGAATAAGCAAAGACCTTGAATATTTTATATTTTTTAATATGTGATTGATTAATTCCCTAGCTTTGTACAAAAATTGTTACTTAGCAGGCATTTCTATGTGCATTCACACGTCTTCAGCTTTTACAACTATTTATTTACAAGACCCTTTTTATTTTTACATTCAACTGCAAGCACAGTTAATTAACTAATTTAGTAATTTGTAATGCATATTATGTTTCATGTTGCAGATACCAAGAAAATTGGGACGAGTGTCTAATTAGGGCACCATATATCGGCCACATTCAGTTAGATAAGGTGATGATTCTTTTGTCTATTTTTTAAGTGCAGTAAAGTAACAAGTTATTATTTATTCACTAAATTCAGATTCCATTGTTGAAATTGAACATATTTATATCTTTTATATTGCAGAAATTATTGGAAGAGGAGAAGTTAACACTGGATTCATTGCACCACAACTTGAATGAAAGAATTGGCAAGAAGATGCATTGCTTGAATGGCCTCTCGAACAAAATTATCTTGCATACTTGGTAGTCTCCTCTGAATCTCGTTTGGGCTAGAAAAATTAGAAAATTTCGAATTTTTAGGTGAACTAGATGGGCCCTAGTAGTCTCTTCTTTGCATTTGTATATCATTATAAGTGATTAGGTAATTGGTTGCTTGCATTCTTTCTATCTTAGGCCAGAATCAATCCAAGAAGTAGAGACCTATTCCAAATTTCAAATATACTTTCAAAATCTTCCCATTGAAGTTTTATTTTAACTTTGCTTGGGTTATTATTTTGAGGCTACATGAGAAGGTTCTATTCTTTCTTATCTCAATGAAATAGATGTTAGTCCATTAATTTTTTCAATGAGGTAATTCTGATTATGACTTCCCTTGTGAGAGAAACATGTTGTTGACACACTTTACAGTTTCTTTTTGTTTCAGTATCATTACATTTAGAAAGGGACATTCTTTTATCTTTAGTATCCTCCCTGTGATTTATTACTTATATTTTCTTTTGAAGCTACATAATAGGCCTTCCACATATTATTCAATTTTTTTGTCTGTGGCATGACTATTATGGAGAACAACAAAAGTTACTAGGCTTCTGACCATGATGCTTATATTTTAATGAAGGCTAGATAAAGATGTACAACATTTTCTTCGATAAGTAGATTATTAGTTAGCTTATGTGCCACTTTCCATCTCTATTTTAGCGATTGTCAATGCATGCTTGAGGTTTTTCCATAATAAAGGAACGGTTATCTTTTCTATTACTCGTTTTAGGGACGGTTCTTAAGACATGTAAATTATCCGTCATAATGTTTTCCAAATTGTAGTTGTCTATAAGTTCCTACTGTATTTGCCCAATTTAATGTAGCTTGAAACAATTTCAAACATAGGCACTGCTAATCACCATCATGAGTTAGAAGTGACACTTAAAACGCTTCAATTAAACTTCAACCTCTTTAATTGTTTATGTTAGAATAGATTGCCTTCATTTATTTTGCTTTTCTAACTTTTGAGATAGAAAACTTTCTACTAGTAGTTTTAAGAGAGTTTGGTTCTGAATTTTTTTCTTTTATATTGATGATGAGTTGCGCTTGCGCTTTTATTTTTAAATGCTTTTGCTCAAGATTCCCTAGATCCCCAAATAATTAGAATGGGTAATTCTTACCCATCCTGCCACAGTTTTCCTCGTCACCTCCGTTTTGGAGGTTGTCAATGCATGCATTAGAGGTTTTCCATGTGAAAGAATGATTCTCGTTTACTATTGCTCATTCTAGGGGTGGTTTTTAACACGTTCATACTATCTGTCATAATGTTTTTAAGATTATATTTGTCTGGGCTCTTACCATATTTGCCCAATTTAATGTATCTTGAAACAATTTCAAACACAGGCTCTGCTAATCATCATTGGGAGTTAGAAGCGATACTCAAAACCTTCAAGGAAACTTGTATTGCTTGAATTTTATTAAGGAAATCTCTATGCATTTATGTAAGAATATATTGCCTTTATTTATTTTGGTTTTCTAACTTTTGAGATGATAGAAATCTCTCTACTAGTATAACTAGAGAGTTTGGCTCTGTTTTTGTTTTTATATTGATGATGAGTTGGGCTTGTGGTTGTCTTTCTAAATGTTTTTGCTCAAGATTACTGAAGCCGAGGGGCTCTAGACCCACAAAAAATGGGAATGGGTAATTATTATCCAACCTACTACAATCTTCTTTAAATAGAACATTGCCAACAAAAACAATAGTATTGTCAGTGATGCCAAAAGCACTGATCACCGCTCGAGAAATGATCATCTGCTTGTATGCTACTTATGACATTAGACAGATAAACTCAGATCCTCACCATTGCTGTGATTATATGGCAGCTTCTTACTGCCTCCCTCCTAACCAGATGGTTTCATGCACAAGGAGGAACTGATAACTTCACACATTATTCAGTTTTATGCTTCATCATAGTAACCAGGAAACTCCAGTACAGGGAAGAAGTCGCCTTCTGCGTAACCACATCTTCTGGTACCTTTATTCATTTACCCTATACCCGGCTTTGAAGTGGAGTCCCTGTCCCCGTTTTTGTACTCCTGTGTCTCCAGGTGAATATGTTCTCTATTTATCTTCTCTCATAGATGTAAATGCAAAGCTTACGGAGATACCAAGTCTGAAATTCCACCTCCAGCAAAATGAATAGAAGCACATGCATTCTTTTTGAAGAAATGGCTGCCAACTATTCTATTTCTATCCTCTTCCCCTTTCATTGAATAATTAAATTATCTGCGGGCTACCAAGAAAGAAATCCAACAGGATCATAGAGGAAAGAAGTTAAAATTAAAGCACTAAATTTACACTCATTTATTTCCTTGCTTGATCTTATTCCTCAATAGAACTCCCAAGAAAGATCTTACTATACATTCAACTCTACCCCATTTTTATCCTCATATTCATCCATAGCTCAGAAAGCCTACAAGTTGTATTACTTCTCTGATCTATCCTATAATAATATGTTGGAATACGTGAACAAGGAAGAAATAAAGAGAAGGTGGATTGCACACTTTGGAGTTTGTGTGTCTGTCATTTTACAATGCGGTTGACATAGTTACAACCGTCTCAGTTAAATTGTAACTGATAACTGATTACGTAAAGCCTTATATTCTAATATAATAGACAAATGGGACAAAAGTTTTTTGCCATTAAACACATCAAGCAACTATGGCGGTCTCACGCACACTTCTCATTTCACAGCATACTCCACACAACTTAAGAGTACATGGCTTACCCTCACATTATTCTCACTTCACACATACATCACACTTTAAATTCTTGATTATAATGTTAAGCAGAATTCTACGACACACTCATCTATCTCAATTCTTTTCTAGAACCCATCATCTCTCTCATTTCCATTCGCTCAAAAATCATGGTAACTGGATCTATGTCTCACGCACACTTCTCATTTAACAACCTACTCCACACAGCTTAAGAGTACATGTTACCCTCACCTTATCCTCTTCACACCTGCGTCAGACTTTAAATTCTTGATCATAATGTTAAGCAGAATTCTACTAGACACTCATCTATTTCAATTCTTTTCCCAAGCCCCTCATCTCTCTCATTTCCATTCGCTCAAAATCCATAGAAATTGAAGCAATGGACCTACCTCCATTCTTCTTTCTCTGGGAAGGTTTGGCATACAAAAAAGCATTTTTTTGAAGCACACAATTTATCAAATGTGTCTTATTCTTTTAAAATTTCTAGGGCTTCTATAATTAGAGGAAAGTATGTATGCTTGCCACCAAGACTGCACTGTTGCTCTTATGGGCAGAAATTCTTTGCTTTTAAGTCATCAAATAAACCATTTTTATGTCTTTATTTCCTTGAGATGTCACTCTTTCCATACACATTTAACTTTATGTAGGTTTTGGACCATATGTCTAGTTTCTGCCTCACATCCTATCTAAAAGGATCCATATCTATCATGTATTCTAGTCTATCACGGTCTTTATGCAGCAGAGACGTGCCCCCATTATTCAATTGTATACCATTGACGATTATCTTTGCGGATGAACCATCAAAGTTGTTGGATACCTTAGGTTAGTGGGACGTGCACCCTAAGGTAACCTCCAGATTTTAAAGAAGCTGGTTCTTCTCTGTGGTGTGAGATGAGGGTTGAAGAGAAATGAAACATAACACAAAACTAATAGAAGCGATGCGCCGAAAAAGGAGTTAATCAAGGACCTAACTGCCTAAAATGGGGAAAAGGTGAGCAATGAAAAGGGTGGACGAAATGCACCACATGCCAGAGATAGATTCACACAGAACACCACTTCAAACTCATTAAGCACAACTTCCAAAACCTGTAGTGAACATTAGAAATATGCACAATATACCAATAGTGAATAAAGGCTATTAGAGACAATAAAAAACATGCAAAGGATGGACGAAATGCATCACATGGCATATTATATTGCTCCAAAATTGTGCACAATACAACAGGTAAGAGGCAAGAAAATGCCATTACAAAGCTCCTGGAAGAAGGCTTGAGTTCCATGTTCCTACCCTAAGAGGAGAAGAAATAGGGCCCCGAAAGAAAATGGGACTAACTCCTAGATTCTTTTATGTGAGCCCCAGATTACAATATATAGGATGAGAAGAAGAGAAGAGAACAATCTTGAATTAGGTTTTTCAACCACTTGTTCATTGTAATAAATGAGACGAAGTGACAGAAATAGATTTGTGAAATCTATCTCACATTACCCCATGATCTATCATTTTAAGGAGTGAGAGCCATACTCATTTATTACATTCTCAACTACTTTGAAACCACCTCCCTTGGAGTGGGCTCGCTTTTTAAGGAATATGCCCTCAAATTTTCATTCGATATTTGAATTTCTTCGTTGATGTGTGTCGGGTTTTGGGTCACGATTCCGCCGACACCTTTTCTTATATCGCTTTGTTCGGGATAGTCTCCCGAGTGCAAGTGAACCATTGGAACCTCTGTGGGTTAGCTTCCTTTACACGGAACTGTGCATTAACTTCTCCATTGAAGTGACAAGTTAATAACTTCTTCACCCTCCACTTTTGAAAGGTCTGATCATTTAAAATTTCTGGATGAGTTCCATTACCGCCCGTATGTGGCATTAACCTGCGGCCATTCTTTGCAACCTGCTTGGGTTTGGGGCCCATTCATGCTGAGATTTTTGTAGAGGCCAAGCGCATCTCCAGGGTCCTCGTTTTCCTTGCCTCTTTTGAAATTGTGTCGGGCCGACATGTGGCACTTTCCGCGGCTTTTCTACTTCTTTGAGTTTATAATGGGTCTCATTCCGGGCTTAGACTTTTCATCATGATTTGGCTAAGTCTTCTCTTATATTGCCGAGGGCTTGACTCTTTTTACATTTGCTCCGAGACTCTTAGAGCTATCTTGATTTAATCAACAGAATTTGCTTGTTATCTAATTTCAGCGGGCGGTGGAGGAAATTTGATAACAATACCTATACTAGAAATTTTGAAGCCACATCATAAATGTTCTTTCTTCCATGAGTTACCTTTCGATCCACATCATTTTTCAAAATGCTATGCCTACATGACCCTCCTCCGTGCCCCTGCATTTGTTTGGCACATTTGTACATATGCTTCGATCCAAATCCTGAGACGAGTATAACATGGCTTATCTTACTACTAATGAAATTAGTGTCCATTCCTAGGAAAAAGGCACTAATAGTAGGGTTGCTCTTCATTTTCTCACCACCTATGTTTTTCATTGTTCTATTGAAGGCTAAATGCCTTTAGAGTTTGGAAATGTGGGACTTCCATGGGCAGCCTTTTTACTATTGGACTTCCATGGCAGCCCTTTTTCAAAGTTTGATTGCCCCCCTCTTTGCTATTTGTTCTCCATCCTTTGTGTTGCACATGTCATGTTCCTAAGAGGCACAAGGAATGTGGCACCCCATGGGCATCATGTATAAAAGTTATTCTTGGGAAGCTTAGGCTGAATACTGAAACCCAAAAAATGGCCAAGTATTGACAAGATTGGATTTTCAAAAATCTCTCAAATGGTAGCTCCAAAGGGATTAAGACCATTTCAAGACCCTATTTTCTTATATTTACTAAAATAAATTTAAAGCTAACAAAATAGAAACTTGAATATTATTGTAGTAAATACAAGACATGAAATGCTACTCTGAGCTGTGAAAAAGGGGTGAAAAGCTACCAGTTGTATTGATGGAGCTGCAAAAGTTGAAGAGAAAATACTCGTAATAGGGTACCCAACATACGGACTAAGTGACATAAACAACAATTCATCTTGAGATGTGTATTGCTGCTTGCAAAGGGCACAAAACTACATTTCTCAAATTAGTACTGATTTGAGAAAAGCTGCAAATTACAAAGTGTGAAATAAATTGATGGAGCTAGGAAGTCTAAAAAGACCATGTTGCTTTGGCTTCAACTAAGCTACATGCAAATTCCCAGGTTCGTATGCCAAGCCATTTTCTGCAGCTCAAGTTTTACTGTGATTTTCACACTACATTTTGTAAAAACACAAGTAAAATAAAGAGATTAATTTCAGAAAATCAAAGAGATGTATTGAAGGTTTACTCTGATTTCTCACTATATTTTGCAAAAGAATGCCAGTTGAATAGAAGAAAGCCGCCCAATAGAGGAAATCCACTCATCCTCTATATACTGCAGAGAGCAGCGATGCCCTTCCTTCCTCTAGATACAGCCCTACCTCTCTAAAATATATAACCGCCCCACCTATCCATATATAGGATGCCACCTAAACTAGATGGAGATTGGACCGACACCCCCTACCTACCTAGCTATTCTAGATAAAACTATATAGATTCCCCCACCACCCCGCCCCGCCCCGCCTGCCTCGCCCACCCCATATATAGCTATAGATAGGGCCTACGCCCCCTACGATGGCCTAGACCAAAGGCACGATATCGAATGCAGCGCTTTGACCGCTAGTATATAGAGCTTCCTATCTCTTATTGGGTCCCCTCTCTATACTTAGGAAGGGGGCCCTCTCTTATGAGTGCGAGTGCCGGTGCGAGTGCCAATGCTAGATAATTCAGAAGGGGATTCAATCGAGGGCCCTATAGATTCTATGGGCTTCTTGTCGGTTTGTATATATATATGATATGGGATGGACTGAGACTCTTACCCCATATTGGGGTGCGAGGAAGGGGTCATCATCCATCTGTTTGAGCATGATCCGACATCATCTATTATATACGTGATACGAATGATGATTGGTCGTACCGGTCATCCCATTCCTCATCTATAGGTGATACTAAACTATCTACCACCCTCCCCTAGTTCATAGTTCGAGTACGGGCACAATCTATAGTTCAATTGGCCGGCGATTAGATTCAGGGATGATAGATAGTCGACACTCCGCTCTAGATATATGGGCGGCCTACTAGACTAGATAGAGAAATGGGGAGATTGAGGGGCACATTTCTGCCCATATAATAGTTATAGGGGCTCAACGACCCCCTCTCTCTATATGGGGATAGAATATAGCTCCTCTCCCAATGGCCTACTAGATATTATCTCTCTTAATTTAAGTATAATGAAGAGGATAATTTTAGAAAATCAAAGAAATATATGAAGGTTTGAGATAAGTCTTAAGCAAGTGAAATGAGGCTCCAATTAATCAACTTCACAACTATTCCCTCAAATAATCTCACTACTATGCTTACATGCAGATTATGCACCAAAAAGGTGAGAAGTTCGTAAACCGTTTATATGCAAGTAAAGTTATAAAGAGAGATTACTACTTACGAGGTGACTCCCCTCCATATTTGTTTGGTAACATCCAAATTATGATGAAGGAAAATCACTTGTTTCTTTCTAACTTGTACTTGCACTCATATACGAAATTCTCGACAATACACACACATCCTTTTTTCAATACACAATCAAACAAGAAGGAACATTTGGGCAGTAACATTCAAGTATGAGGTGCAAGGAGTCAAACATCAACCATTTACAATAATCCACAGAGTAAAACATTTCAGATTTCAACTTTTTGGGCTCCTTGTAAAAGCTCCTTGGTACATTATGTGGAGTTGATTGTTGCACAATTGGTGTAGAAGAAGATGAGATGCAATGGGGTCAAATACTTGCGTTTAAGTATTGATTTATGCAAGATGAAGGTCCGGAAGGAGTAAATGCTATGCGTGAAGATATATCAAATTTGTGTCTTTATGGTTTTAGGTGCATTATAGTCATCGAAAAACTTCATGCAAAGTGGAATGGGGTCGTCATAATAAGGTTTAGTCAAAATTTTAGTACAAGTTGATTGCTTGAGTGCACACCATTTCGGAGGCGACTCTTAAGTATGGACATACATGAGACCAACCATAAGTGTTTTTGTTTTTTCAGTCATGTTTCTTTTGCATTAATTTTTGAGAACAAAAGTAAATTTAATAGAAAGAGATAAATTTATATGTTGGTTATAGTGAGCAGTCAAAAGCATATAGGTAGTGGATTGTCGTAGATATCTTTCTTCTTTGAAGATGGTAAAATCTACGAAAGGTATTGTATGGGTAACTGCTGATAATTTTGGAATAAATTCTCCTCTTGAAATAAAACAAGACTTAGAGCTGAAACAATAGGAGTCAAGTTTTAGGGGAGATTGATAAAGAACAAAGTGATACCTAGCCTTCACAACGAAATTCGGAGAGCCGATTTACGAGAGATTTGGTATTATACAATGATGAATGATATTCAGGGTGCCTATGGATACTCAATATAGTTATATGTATATGGCGGCCTACTATATCTATATATTGGTTGGTCTACCCCGCCCCAGGCGGAGGGACAGGAGCGCTCCAACTATATACTGGGGGCTCAACCTATCCCTAATATAGAGTATAGCGATAGCGTAGCGCAGTCTGATTGATTCCTCTCTTCTCGTAGCATCTAATCTACATGCATGATGGAAACTATATGTAACATGACAACGGGTCACCCTCGAGTGATGAGATGATTAAGATAGGGGAGGGGTTGGGCAATGGGGCATCCCCTCTCCCGATTAGAGAGGGAAGGGCTTTGTAGAGAGAGAGAGGAGTATACCGAGTAAGGAGAGACCCTTCCTCTCTCCTCTTTGATTAGAGAGTCGAGGAGAGAGAATAGAGGAAATCTGCGGGTGCCTATCCTCTATCCTCTATATAGATGTGCCGACTAGATACTAGATATAGCTGCCCCGATCTCATAGTTCAGAAGCAGGCCTCATAGTTAAGGGCTCGGCCTAGCACCTATCAATCAATCAAGGGTTGCCTCTGTTACCAAAATATTGTGTAACATTATAAATGTAATGTCCCTCTTTTCGAATAGATATCATTGAAGACGTTTGGTCCTTTTTGTCTACCCGACGGCCAAAGGATGTGTCAAGGGTGACTAAGTTTTATTTTTTTATTATATTGTGGAAATATTAAAATAAAATATTATAAGTTGCACATATAATAAATAATAAAGCTTATTAATAAAATAAAAGAGTCGAATGTAAAAATACAATTATTTTTAATTGTATTTACCTATAGGAGGTACGACTTGTCCATGTAATGGAAAAATAGGAAATGTCACATTAGCTCCCTTAGAAAAATGCAACTTGGACAAAGGAGGAAGAATGGAGTTTAGAAAGAATAAAAATTGTTACTCCTCCCAAAAAATGCGACCTAGTCTAAGGAGAATTTGGGGCACATGTCTAGAAGAAATCACCTGTTGTGATTGGTTGAGTTGGAGGTCCGTTTGGGCCAATTTTCTATTTAAAAGGGTCGACTTAGAGGAGGGGATCATATAATCATTTCATCAATCCAGAATTTTATTATCAGATTTTGCATTGTTAAGAGCTCTTAGCTTTTATCAGAAATTCCAAGGACGAAAACCCTTGTGGATTTCATCTCTTGCGGACGAAAACCCCAAGGGATTGAGAGGGGATTTCATTCAGAAATTTCCAGCGTTCTTAATCAGATTTCCAGGTTAATTTCAGCAGTGTTTGTGAAGGTGTTTTCAGTGGTTTATGGCAGCAGTTGGGTCGACTTATTGTGGATGTTTTTGCAACATTTCAAGAGGTATTTCCTTCAAAAATAATTGTCAAATATTCTCCATATTATTGTAAACCAAATCGCTGTAATTTTATATTTTTCTGAAGTGATATTTCGAGGGTTTCAGGCAGATTAATAATCAGATTTCAGATCTGATTTCTGGGTTGTTTTGGCTGCAATAAATTCTGATTTTTGCATGATTTGACTTCTAAAAATACTAGTAATCATTTGGGATTGACAATATAAATTTTGAGTGTTATTTGCATTGAGATCCAGCTCAAACCCTAGTCACATTTTCTTAATTAAATTCAGATCTGCATTAGGGTAATTGCCATAACATTCATAAATCAGCATTTGGTGTTTTTAATTGATTTAAAATTCATTGGAGAGTAAGAGAGACCCATTGGGGATCTTTCAATTAAATAAAATGTAATATTATTAATAATGAGTTTATAGAACTCATATTAATAATATAGTTGTAATAGTTTTATTATTGGTGAGTTGTGAGAACAACTCACGTAACTATTTTAGTGTGAGAGATATCTTAGGGATAAGTTTGAGAGATTGTAGGGATTGGAGAGAGATATGTGGGTTGTTGAGGATTGATGTTGACTCCTTGTATTAAGGAGAACATCCTCCTATATAATGTAAACTCCATCTATGAAAATATATCCCGAATGATTTCTAAATTCAATATAATAATATTCGGTGTTTTATTATTGTGTAGTTTTTATCAGTGGTATCAGAGTTGGTTTATGATAGAGAAATGAGAAAGTTTCAATGAGAGGCAACGCTTTGCATTAGCCCATGTGTGGATCGATTTGAATCAATCTTCCTTGCACCACGTCGCTGCCATTATTGTGGCCTCATTAGACAACCGTCCACCTTTCTCAGAGTATGGATGTCCACCTTTGTGTAAAGGTTTGAGGAGCACACTGGAAGTTAACGCCATTTGACGGACATTTATGCCGCAATTCTCTGAAATGTCTTGAAGTCGATGACTCAACTCATGCCTTATGTGACTTGATCTGCAAGACGTCTGTAGAAGAAATAACAACTCAGTGGATCTCTTACTGCCTGAACGCAAGCATTTTCCAGTTCTTCCATATAGATCTGCATGCAATAATTGGTTATTACTTGCCTCGAAGTTGACTATTTTCTATTTGCCTAAGCTGTTGTAAAGGATTATATTTAATATTTGTGAAAGCTTTAGGGAGTTAGAATTATTTTTTATAACAACATTGTGCAGTTAGCTCATTAGTCAGATCTGACAGTTATGGGAGAGAAGCCCATTCTATCCATGCTTGAAATTATCGATCCTGAGGACATTATAATATGAAGAGGTATCTTCCATAAACGTCCAATATTGCGAGGTTTCTGGCGCTGATAAAATCAATGTAACAGGTAAATAAAGTAGAACGTGATACATTGAGTAGCGAAGTTGTGCATCGACTGATCGAATAATTGTATGATTGGATCCATCACATGTGTACTATTACTAAATCGACCCCAGTCAATGAATTTTCCTCCTTCAACAGACTCTGGCACAATATTGAGAGGCCTGTTATCATTTCCATCTTCAGTATTTATGCTACAGACGTCAATCACCACCTTGACGCTGCTTCCACCCGAAATCATGTATGGCGCATGTTATTTGATTATGAATCATGTCATTTTGTCTTACATTGTTTCTTTGGTCACTATAAGTAATTCGAGTCATTAAAGGCAAGTAGTCAATAGTTTGTTATTGTATTTGTGTCCCTAAAGTCTCATATTAAGAGCCATTGTGGTTTCTAAAAATTAATTTTTGTGTTGTCTTTTATAGTTATATGGTCAAAGTTGTGTTTTTTACAACTAGTGAGTTTAAGTCTTGTATGTCGTTTTGTGTTATTCAAATTGTCATCTTATAATGGTCTTATAATTACTGGGTTAAGTATTGTTTATAAAAGAATCAAAATCATTTATGGAGTTTGTTATAAATGTTGATAGTCATTTTTTTTGGTGTCAAAGCCAAGTGTTGTCTTCTCAAATTCGAGTTTAAGTTTTGAGTCATTGTAAAAGTCCTGTATTTTTGGGTCCATTATCAAAAAGTCAAATATTGTAAAAGTAAATTTTTTTTGCCTTGTGGACGCATATTCGATGTTACCCGACGTCCAATTTTTGGGAGAATAAGATGAATAATATTGCAGTTCTAATGATATTTTTGATGACTTCAAAGAAGGAAAATATGCTTGGCTTCGGGGGTTTGTCCCTCAACCCCGCCCTATATCGCGACAGGGAGGGCGCCTAGGGCGTTGCCCCGGGACCCTGCAAGGGGTGTTGCCCCTTGACCCTGTTGGGGGCTGCCGCAACAATCAAAATCATTTATGGAGTTTGTTATAAATGTTGATAGTCATTTTTTTTTTGGTGTCAAAGCCAAGTGTTGTCTTCTCAAATTCGAGTTTAAGTTTTGAGTCATTGTAAAGTCCCGTATTTTTGGGTCCATTATCAAAAAGTCAAATATTGTAAAAGTAAATTTTTTTGCCTTGTGGACGCATATTCGATGTTACCCGACGTCCAATTTTTGGGAGAATAAGATGAATAATATTGCAATTCTAATGATATTTTTGATGACTTCAAAGAAGGAAAATATGCTTGGCTTCGGGGTCTCGTCCCTCAACCCGCCCCGTATCGCAACAGGGAGGGCGCCAGTGGCGCTACCCGGACCTGCAAGGGGTGTTGCCCCTTGACCCTGTTGGGCTGCCGCCTTCGTGCCCTCGCTTTGGAATTTCAGAACCAAAGCGAAGATTTGTGGGGAAGATGCATTGACAAAAGGTGGTGCAAATTTGAGCTCCATGGTCCAATCTGAGTAAGTAGTGACACATGGAGGAAGGAGGAAACAGAGGTTGAGGTCAATCAACGACCTCTCGTTAGTCACCAACGACGGGGCCGCACAAAGCTATGGTGGCAGTGTGTGTGTGTATGTGTGTTTTTTTAGTTGTGTGGAATATGATTTGAGTTCATGTTAGAATAAGTGAAATGTTCACATTGAGGGGGGGAACTGGAACATGGTCTCAATGTTCAATTTTCCCTCTATTCAGTGTGTATTCGATGAAGAAGGGTTCCTACATGATTCCCTAAAGAAAAGACAAAGTGGACATACGAAAGCACACAGAAAAGCAACAACATGATATTTGGGTTGTTGGTTGTCCTGTAAAAACATCCTTTTTTTTACGTTGTTAGTTGTCCTGTAAAACCATCCTTTGTTGAGGTTATTGGTTGTCCTGTAAACCATCCTTGTTGAGGTTGTTAGCTGTTCTACAAAACCATCCACATCATGAGCATGCATGGACGACAAGCTATAGAAGGAAGTGTGATTGTTGTTTCTATAATGTCAACATTAGGGAGTGTATATTGGGAATTAATAATGTTAACAATAGGGGAGTGAATGTTACCAAAATATTGTGTAACATTATTAAATAAAATGTAATATTATTAATAATGAGTTTATAGAACTCATATTAATAATATAGTTGTAATAGTTTTATTATTGGTGAGTTGTGAGAACAACTCACGTAACTATTTTAGTGTGAGAGATATTTTAGGGATAAATTTGAGAGATTATAGGGATTGGAGAGAGATATGTGGGTTGTTGAGGATTGATGTTGACTCCTTGTATTAAGGAGAACATCCTCCTATATAATGTAAACTCCATCTATGAAAAGATATCCCGAATGATTTCTAAATTCAATATAATAATATTCGGTGTTTTATTATTGTGTAGTTTTTATTAGCCTCTCTCTCATCTATATAGCCACACTTGCCCGCCCTATATCCCTATTAGAATAGTGGTTGGGCCCGAGCTAGCCGTGCCGGCCGTGCCAATGACCCTTTTGGGAGAATGATGAGGAATGCACCTACCGAGACGGAAGCCAAAGGTTTCTCTCGTAGGTGGACGTATCGAACCGAAATACTCTCTAGGATTGACATCTTGATACATCGGTTTCCCATGATAATAATCACTAAACCGACTTGGATCTCGAACCATGTCTATATAAAGGGCCATATAGATCTCTAGCCATTGGGAGAGAGGGCCGGCCCATATCTCGTAGAGGGGGTCCTCGACTTGCCTATCGGGTGATCTCTATTCCAATCGAGAATGGGGCCCCTAGAACTATATCTAATCTAGGGGTGAGTGATAGATCTATAGAATCAATGGGCACCCTATATAGATATTAGATATGGAGTGCCCGAACTACCTGAACTATCTATCCCCTCTATATCTATCTGGGCCCAATATCTATCTCTCTATCTGTCTAGGGGTCCCCTAGAGATCGGAGCCCTACCCTATAGATCTCTCTGGGGGCCCGGCCCCCTATCTATGGCTTGTTCGGGGAAAGCCACGAGATACCAAATGTCGTGCCTCCTTGACGCGAGTCCCAAAATACGTTAAAAGATAACCACATATATCGACCAAAGGTGGGAAAGGTAATAAAGTGGTGATAATTTTTTTAATAAATAGTTATACGACAGTTAAAAATACTCATTACGAAAGCAACGCGACTAAGTCGCAGTAATCAACGAAGGGACCAATGCACAACCTCGAGCGACTTGGAGGTGTTTAAACAATTTATGTTTTGTTAAAACAACGTTGTAATAGTGGCATGAGCGACAACAAGCTGGCTTAACGTTGCATTCACTAGTTATACAGATTACAATTATTTTTAAATGCGTCGACGATTACTATCATAACAACGATACATAAACACTCCACTTGCGATATAACATATCGCGCGAGAGGATGGTGAGGTGAGATTAAATGTTTGCGAAGTCAAATTATCCCTAAGGCGGTCATGTGTCCCATTTTGCCTTCAGAATGGACCCATGCCCTCAAGACTAAATCGCGGGTTAAAATAATTTTTAATTAATTTAATTATTTTAATTGTCCTGCTAAGGGAATTCCACAACATGGGTTAAGTTAATTATATAAATTTAAACCATTTAAATTTAATTAACCCATTACGCTAACTTACCCGAAAATAACTAAATTTAATTTAATTATTTTAATTATCCCGCTAAGGGAATCCCCTAATTTATAAATTGATTTAATTTAATACATTTAACCATTCAAATTTACTTTACCCCATAGTTTAATCTCACCTGGAATATTCTAAGGATAACTTAATTAAAACAGCCTTAAGAAAACATCATAATAAAATAAAATACCCAAATCCCCCAAGTTATGCACACTAAATCACAACCCTTGATCTGGTTTAATCTCCACCGTAGGATTAGAATGCCCTAAAATCCTAAAAGATGAGGATATATTTTTCAAAACCTAAGTTTTATTTTTATTTCTTCTCCACATTTCATTTGGGTCTCTCTCATTTTCTTCTCGTGTTTTTTTTTTTTTGCAGGAAGAAAGCTCAAGGATTTGAGGATTCGATCTTCCTCCATTCTTCCAGGGTAGAACTCCAAGATCTGGACTGGTGGTTTGTAGGGTTGAAATTTGATTAATATTTTTTTTTCTTTTGGGAGAAAATCCCACAACTAGGGCAAAAATTTCTGAAAAGTTCTTTGTTTAGTTTTGCTTTGAAAATTATCCAGAGAGTTGGATATATATTTTTTAATTTACTAGGCGAATATATATATGTATATATATATATATATATATATATATATATATCGGCCGTGTCTTGATACATTAAAGCCCTGGGGCGATTTGTAGTTGAATGGCCGTGAGGCTCGCACTGTGGAAGGAACGGCTCAGGGGCCGTGGCAATGCATTGTTGGGAGGGTCAGTGACATAGCCCATGTCAAGGGTTATCATTTTTTTGTTACGAGGCCCCTATCTATTTATGGCCGTCGCCTCCATCGGCGCGAATGCCACTTGACCGACGCCTATCTAGATTTGGGGCGGGGCGGGGCGGGCCCCGCCATTGGGTCGCCTATTCTATATCTATACCGCCTCTCCTCCCTGCGCCCCCGATCTATATTCCATAGGCCCTCCCATAGAGAAGATAGTTCTCATCTCCGCCGGCCGATCAAGTTATCTCCGCTAGGCCTATCAAGAGTATTGAGCTATTCGTCTCATCGATCAACCGATGATGGCATCTCATCTCTCATGGCATCTCCCTATCTAATCTATTTATGGCGTGATGGTACGTGTGACTATGGCCGAGTGAGTTCTCTATGTAGGGCTTGTGCCGTCCCGAGTGAATACCTTTCTTTCTCCCGCCAAACTAGATTCAACAAACTAGATTCTATGGCGACCAACGGAGCTGCCTTTATAGAGCGGGAGCCATGTAGATAGATCGAGGGACCCCCGACTATGACTATATACATTTCTCATTTATGTATGCTTATATTATATATATGAAAGTATGAATTACTACCAGCAATGAAAGGTCGATCTACACAATCTAAGAAACAATGGTATAAGTTGGTGAGCAGTAAATTTTGCTCTTACTTATGTTGTTTCACATGTATTTTGACCTAACACATGTGAAGAGGCCACAACAAAGCCCGAACGGGAAGCTGCAATGTATGAGTTGGGAAAGGAAAGAAAGAAGGGTGACAATCTCTCCACAATCGGAAGGGAAGGTCTCAAGTTCCTCGCAAGTGTGGCCATGGGTATAAACAAATTTGCAGAAATACGAAATTAAAATATAAAGCATGGGAAAAAGGTGATGTTGGAGAATTAATTTGATTGAATAACCTTGTTTTAGAGATGAAATGAAAAAATGTGCTTAAGCTAAAGTTTATTATGTGATCGCATCCTATTAAATATCTCCAAAGTTGTTTGCCAAAGTGCAAGTTGTCTATATTTTAGACGAATGGGATTGACAACACATTCTCCCGACAAATAATGTCTTATCCTTGCAAGCATGTAATAGGCTATTTGGAAAATGATGAATTGACCTCGTGTAACAAAAAGAGGAACGATCTCATCCATTGAGATGGTTGGTATTGGGTCAATGTCCGGGAGTGAAGGCGAATACTCGTAGGCCGAGGATCATCAAATGAAGTTGTTAAGTGACAAAGGTTCTCGATGTAGAGAGGCGCAGCAAACAAAGTGTTAAAAGTGTCGAGGTGTTTTGATGTGGAAGCATTGACAATAAGTGGAGGCAAATGACGTGTACCGTTGGACGTGTACATGAGGTGTGTTTGAGACATGACACATTTAAGAGGCACTGAAAAAATAGTACTTGTTAGGCTATTAGTGTTGGGATTTCCGTCATTGAAAATTCTTGAATGCTGGTCATACCAAAGAAGGGAATGGTAGAACCATCGGGGATGGATAGTCCCAACTAGGGCAGAGCAATCATTAAAGGTGTACCTCTGGCAATTAACTAGCCTCCATAGTTTTGGCTTGGGCAAGGACATTCTAATAGGACACCATAGTTATGGTGTGCGACAATGTCTAAGAAAACTTAAATGTTGGAGTAGGTCACCATAGCTATGGTGTACGATATAGGTATGCAGATAGGACACCATAGTTATGGTATGTGGTAGATGTCCTATAAGACTTCAAAGTTGGAGAATGTATGACATCAAGTGTTTAGACTCTAGGAGATTAATGCAAACATATCTTATAAGCTATATCATGGCACTATATAGTTGTTTCAATATTGGATATGTTACGATAATATAATTTTTGTTAGAATTGATCATTCTAACAACAAACAGTAAAGAATGCAAAACACATCAACATATATTGCATTTGGAATATCAACTAGGTGAACCTGGTATCTCACCACTCCGTAGTTTACTTAGCGATTGTAGCGGCTAGTTACCCATGTACTTTGGTGAGATGGTAAAGAATGCAAGACACATCAACATAGACTCGCACTTGGAATATCAACTAAGTGAACCTAGTATTTCACCACTCACTAGTTTACTTAGCGATCAGTAGCCGCGAGTTACCCATGTACTTTGATGAGATGGAATGACGACCATAGGGACACTTGGTGATATTTGCTACATTGGTATCAATGATATAGATTAAGTTCATTTTTGGACTTAATCAAACTCTTTGAGCTTTGTATTCTACACAAGCATACGATCGATCTAATGACTAAATCATTTAGATTTTAGATTGTTATCGAATTTAGTCATTGAAGGAGGTAATCGTGGCACTATATAGTTGTTTCAATATTGGATATATTATGATAATGTGTTAGAATTGATCATTCTAACAACAAACATGTAAAGAATGCAAGACACATGAACATATACTACACTTGGAATATCAACTAAGTGAACCTAGTATTTCACCACTCCGTAGTTTACTTAGCGGTCAGTAGTGGCAAGTTACCCATGTACTTTGGTGAGTGTAATGTCCCCTCTTTCCGAATAAGCTTGGACGAAGACCTTTGGCCCTTTTTGTCTACCCGATGGCCAAGGGGGTTTCTAGGGTGACTAAGCTTTATTATTTTATTATATTGTGCTATTGTTTTAAAAATAATAATATTATGAAAAGCACATATAATAAATAATAAAGTTTAATAATAAATTAAAATGTCAACATCAAAATACAATTAAAAGTAATTGTATTAGAAAGGGAAAGTGCGACTTGCCTTGGGAGTCATTTTTGGGAAATCGTGCCACTAAGCCCAAAAGAGGAAAATGCGACCAGCATAGGGGAATGAAATAATTTGATTGGCTGGGTTGGAGGTGGTAGTTGGGCTGATTTCCCTTTAAATAAACAAGTCGACTTGTATGGAGGCATCCAGATTTTTATTATCATCTTTTTGCATTGTTAAGAGCTCTAGCTTTTATCAGAAATTCCAAGGACGAAAACCCTTGCGGATTTATCTCTTGCGGATGAAAACCCCAAGGGATTGAGAGGGGATTTCACTCAGAAATTTCCAGTGTGGTAAATCAGATTTTCCGGATTCATTACAGCAGTGAAGGTGACAGTTTGAAGGTATTTTCAGTGTGTTTTGACCAGCAGCTGGGCCGATCCATTGTGGACAGTTTGACAGCGATTCCAGAGGTATTTATCCACAAAAATATTTGACAAATATTCTCTGTACTTTTGTGAAATAAATCGCTGTATTTGCATCATATTCTGAAGTGAGTTTTGAGGGTTTTCAGGCAGATTTTTATCAGACTTCAGATCTGATTTTCTGGGTTGTATCGGCTGTAATAAAGTCAGTTTTCTGTATAATTCAGTCTCTAATTATCTGGGCAATCATTAGAAATCAGAAATATTGCCATTGGGTGTTATTTATATTGATATCTCTATTAAACCCTAGTCGCATTTTCCAGATCTGCATTAGGGAAATTGCCATAATATATGTAAATCTGTATTTGCTGTTTTGTTTGAATTAAAAATTCATTGGAATTTAAGGAGGATCCATCTGGGGATCTTTCAAAGTGAGATGGAATGGCGACCATAGGGACACGTAATGATACTTGCTGCATTGGCAGTAGTGTTATAGATTAATTAAGTTCATGTTTGGACTTAACCAAACTCTCCGAACCTTGTATTCTACACAAGATCATATGATCGATCTAATGACATAATCATTTAGATTTTAGATTGTTATCGAATTTAGTCATTAAGGGGGTTATTAGATCAATATTTAGCATTTTCTAGTCACACAATCAAATGTCAAAGGCTAAGTTGTAATCATATAAACAAGAAATACTATATTTCATTTCCCTACTTTTGACTTCATGGTTGTCGGTTTTAACATGTCATACATAATGTAATATGATATTCTTCAAATCCATAAACCATTAACCATACTAGGGTGGAAACTCACAATCATATCATAAATCAAACATAAATGAAGTCTAGGTTGACATTAAGGATATCATACTTTAGGATAGGTCACTATTAGGTAGTTAAGTGTCCACACCTTAAGTTAGAGTCATTAGCTTATGCCCTATAAGATTTTAGCGACAATTATTCAAGGCTATCAAAACATACAAGTGATTCCAAGATGCGAAAACATGTAGGGTGTTGGGCTTTATTTATCATCCAACCTGCTAGTCCTATGGAAATTTGGTAGTGCTCAATAGATAGAATACTCTTGCTTTTCGCTATCACTTAGGCTAGAAGGAGAAGCTCTCACTCAAGGAGTAGAAAGAGATCGTCATACTCCCCATTATAAAAAGATACACAAAGATCAACATTGCACATGAGTAACTCATTTAAACCCTATAAAAATAATTGAAGCATTTAAAAATACAAACTGCTCATGGTTCACCATACATTATTTCAGATGCAAAGGTGTGTTCTTTATAAAAGATCCCATTAAAGTTCAAGAGTAAGCTATAATTATATCATACATCATAATCATCCTCAAGACTCTTAGATCTGCTCTCCTCTAGAAACTTGATCTTTTTCCTAGGTATCAAAATGTGTGCCCTCTTCCAACCTTTATGTCAAATCCAATCTGTGTCAAGTGAACTTCCAACTCCAATGACCCGGGGTGATATTTGTAGTGCTCCACCTTCCCTTGCTTGCCAATTGTTTCTAGCTAGTTCTAGTTGTCCATCTTCTAAAAGGTTTTAGAATATTCTATTGTTATTCCCTATGTGTGCTTCTAGGATCGATCCTCGAGTTATCTGGCTACAACATGTCTTGATTTTCTTCCTCCGATCAGTTTTGTGTGGCTTCTTCTTCTGCTTCTACAGTGTCTCATGCATGGATTTCCAAAAGTTTGTCTTTTCCCCTTGGTTGATGCTAAGTGTATCTATGGGTTATGTGCACATTTCTTCTAGGAATGCTTCTTGGTGTGCTGCTTGGGGTCAACATTCCCCCATACCACCTTTCTTGTTTGTCATTAGACAAGGTTGGGCTTACTGCTTTTTGTTCAATCTCACCTCTTGTGCGATTAGTAGTGCATGTACCTTATGCTGAAGTTCCTTCTCGAAAATTTTCCATTCTTGTGTTGTTTCATTTATGGTGGCTTTCATTTCTTGATTGGCTTTAATCAAGGTCTCATAATCTCTCCCAAATTATACGGTTTTTCCTTGTGTGTTTTGGTATGAGCCTCAAATTCTTCCCTCAATTTTTGGTATGCCTCACGCAGGTGTTTGCTTCCTCCATTGCTTTCCCTTGGAGTTGCTCAAACTGCAAATTTGCCTACTTGCTTTTGGGACAATCACGCTTTAAAGGTGGTGGACTCATCAAAGTTATTTCTAGTGCTCCATCTTATTCTTTTCTTTGTGAATGCACACAACCAAATCCTTGCTCTTTTCCTAATCCTCCTCCATATAGGTATTCACAAAGTTTTGAGAGTTTACAAATCTCTTGAAAACTTTCCCTTCCATTCTTGCCCTTCCTTTGATTGAGTTGATCAAAATGTTCAACCCCGCTCCTCTTCCGCTTGAATTTCCTTCTCTATAGGTTGTGGGATTGTTGGTTTTTCACGTAGTAGCCTTTCTATCATTGTGTCAATCTTTTCAATAGGTTCCAACCCTTTCGTTCTTGATCCTCTATATATTTGTGGTCATTCACGTTCAATCATTTCATTAGGCTTTTAATCTTTGCTTGCGAAAATGCAATATTGTCTAATTGCTTGGCAATATTTTATTTCTCGTCTTTGATTTTGCCCTTTAAATTATTAGTATTCTTCTCAAGGGGTATTCCATGCTGCCCAATGTCTGTTATTGCTTTGATGTAGGCCACACTTGCTTGATTCATTGTGAACTTGCACGAGATCACATATATTATTCCCCTTGGGCATATTTTGGCTAGTGGGCTTATCTTGTCCCTCCCGCAAGCTTGGTCCCACCAACACTATCTCAAACTGTGGACTGAGCAATTTATGTTTTTTCTTTGATTTAGGCCAAACTTCTTGATTCAATGTGAAGTTGCATAGATCACATATATTATGCCCCTTGGGTATATCCTGGCTAGTGGGCTCATCTTGTCCCTCCAACAAGTTCAGTCCCCAAAGTGGGATCTCAAAGCCTAGATCTATATTTTGGTAAGAAAATATTTTCTAAATGCCTACATGTAATATCTTTCACATTTTCATCACTACCATTCTACTCACTTTCTTTCATAGAGTCCTCGTTGCTTTACGTATACGTTTTTTCTTATGAATTTTCTAATTACCTTACTTCTAATCCTTCCTCACTTGGTCCTACTTATTTCTACGTCACCTTTTTTCCGCTTGTCTCTATTCCCGGTTCTTTAGGGTGTCTCCTTGGGTGTTCTTCGCATTACACTTGTATCTACACAAGGCTCATCTTACACCATGGGCTCTACTTCGCCTATGCTACATGCTTCATGGGGAACTTAGTGTTATCTACTTAGTCGGGAGGATTGTGCTCGCACTTTGGGAGAACCGTCACTTTTTCTTCTCGTTCTTTTTGTGTGATGTTTCTTTCCACTTGTGCTTTCTTTTGTGAGTTCCACTCTCTTACACTTTAGACTTGGCGGGATGAGTCTTGGGCCCATTATGTCGTGATTGTTTTGAGGATTCGAACCTCAACCTTCTTCATCATCACTACTCTCCTTGCTCCGATCTTTCTTTTTCTCACCGACCATTTTCTTAACTATGACTCGCGTTCATGTGTTTTGCTTTTTGTTTTCTCTTTTTCTTTCTTCTTCTTTGTGCTCTTGCATCTACACTCTCTCATCTATTCTACTTTTGGTTTCCTTTCTTGTGTTAGAGCACGAGTCTAAGAATTCTTTCCTAAAAACTCTTTAAGTATTTGTTGCATGGGGTCTACTTCAATCTTGTCATCCTCTAACTCTTAATCTTCCAAAGGCGATTTTCTTCCTCACAATCTTATATTTTTGTGCAAACCGATGCTCTCCGCGTTGACTTCTTTTGTTTTAAGGTCTACAGGGGGGATTGTCTTGGACTTTACTCGAGTCATCTTCTAAATACTCTCGTTCCTAAATACTCTCGTTGCTAAATACTCTCATCACATTATCATACTTACTCAATTTTGATGCATGTCAAAGTCATTTGGTTTTGATTCTAGTTGTAATGCCCCAAATTAAAACGTTCAAACTAACTCGTGTTAATAGTAGAAAGATGGAATATATTTTTTGAAAGGATTAATGAGAACAAGTGTTTGGTATTACGTGATTCAATTCACTTTTCCGTTTTGTCAAGCAATGCCAATGGCTTGCACCACTACGATTTCTCGCATGGTGCGAGTGTCGGTTAGAGTGGCGAGATGATTAAGTTTTAAAAGCGATTGCTAGTTTAAAAGGATCATGGTTTAAAGGAGACGTTTGTCAAACTTCGGTAGCAATAATGATGCTCGTGAAAGAGGGCGATAAAGGTGGTGATAACCAAATTTATTGGTGTTAAAATATAGCACTTTATATAGAATAAAGATGTACGGTTCCAAGCAGTTGTTGATAACCAACAAATAGTTGTAACTAAATGTAACTGCACCTCTCAATAAATGAACCTCTGCTGTGTCATTTGAACAATGCGCTTTGCTCTCTCTATTTCCTTCTTCTCTCCAGTGCACATACTAACATTGGTATCAGAGCGTCCAAGGTTGCACAGTTTGAGGAAGCCTCTAAGAGGTACGAACTATAAATTCGAGGAAGCCCTAACAAGGCACGGATTTGATAAAACGTGGGGTATTTGGAGAAAAATACCAGACACTAGGGCAAAGAAGGAAGAAATTCCTCCATTCGAGGCTAAGAAACCGTGGCTGCTCAGGAGGGCAATAAAACTCAGACATTTGAAGAAAATACGTTAGGAAAAGTCGTCGCAAATTAGAAACGTCAAACCAGTCAAGAATACAATCGTTTTTTGTGAAAACGTGAAGCAATACAATTGGTTTTGCACAAAAACGTGAGTCGCAGAAGGCAAAAGAGAGCGAAACGTGACTGTAGCAATACCCAGTCGCAAATCCAGTTTTGGAGGAAAATGTGAGTCACAGAAGGCATAACGAGAGCACATAAATCGTGCAAATCCAGTCGAATACAAATCGTTGGAGCAAAGTCGTGTGACATGCAAATCGTTGGAGCAAAGTCGTGTGACTCGAAGGATTCAAGGGCATCATTTGGTTTATTTTCTTCAAACTGAAAAGTCGATGAAATTTTTCCCACAAAGGTACCTTGCTTTTGAATAATCAAATTTGGAGGAATAAGTAATAATATTTTTAATACAAGCAACTATAGTTGGGTGATTTGCATATTTTTAATATTACTTGTTGGAATAAGTATTATTTTATTGAGTGTGGGCAAAACTATTATTTTATTATTTCCGTTCTTTTGGAATAATAAAATGGCAAATATATCACACCTTACTTTGTCGGAGACACAAAAGTTAACGGGCACTAATTTCAATGTTTGGAGTCATAAGATTTTAACGGTCGTGGAGTTTCGTGATTGTGATAAAATAATCAAGGGTGATGAAAGTCGACCATCAACAAACTTCGAGGATTATGGCAAACGTCATAAGGAAGCGTTTTTGCTTCTCAAGTTGTTGGTGTCGGATGATATGATACTGGAAGTGCGGAATGCCATTGTGCGGCAAGCACGTTGTAGGTAGTTTGAAGGGTAAATATCGTGTTACCGGAACGCGGGTTTTGGGGCGGGAGCGGAGCGGGAGCGTCCGGGAGCGGAGCGCGCGCGGGAGCGGCAGGGAGCGGCCGCACCGTGGAAACGGCCGGGCGGCTGCGCCGCACTCCGGCCGTTTCCACGCGCCGGCCGCTCCTCGCCGCTTCCCCGTCAAAAACACGCGTTTTTAATTTTTTTAATTTTTTCCACTTTTTTAAACTCGCAAATCAATAAAAATAATAAATTCTTCTAATCTAAAACCTAAAAGCTACATCTAAACAATAAAACAAAAGAACAACACACAAACATAACATAAAGCAAACAAACTCACATGGAGCATATGATGATGAGACGAGTTCTGTGGCACCACGAGACCTACATGCACAAGGGGGTGCAACTGGCAGTGGCCCTAGTGCGAGTGGTTCGAGCCCATGTGGTTCTAATGAACCACATAATGATGTAGCTGGTTTTGATCCTCTTGATGAAGAGGAATATGATGAATATTGACAATGAAAGATAGTTTGAGCTTTGAATATTGATCTATGATTGAATTTAATATATCATGAGATTCATGACATTCACATTGTGTTTGATTTAAGTATTTTAAATTTTAATTTAACTTTTAAACTTTTAAGTTTCTAAGTTTTATCGGTATCCTAGCTTGTTTGTTGTGGTTATTCACTTATTTAGCTTATAACTTGTCTTTCATATGCATAATATGTGGTTAATAATTAAATTCCTATTTAGAAGGCTGAAATTTATATATTTTTAATTTTTATATAGTTTTTGTACTTTAACGCCGTATCCTACGCCGTATCCGGGGTCAAAAAAATTTGCCGTTTCACAGATCGGATACCCCGCTCCCGCCTCCCGTATCCAAAACGCTTTGCAACATAGGTAAATATCAAACATTAGAAAAGAGTCGGGTTTTATAGCTGAAAAATATACTCTTTTCGTAAAGTTACAAGAAGGTGGATCGTTGTTTGAGCACCTACTTCGGATGAAAGACCTCCGAGACCAGTTATCTTCCATCAACAAAAAGGTGGACGACGATGATATGGTGGCTTTGGTTTTGAACAGTTTCCCTTCTTCGTATGAGTCATTTGTGGAGGCCCACCATTTAATGGCTGAAAGTCAAACACTCACATTTGACAAGGTGAGTTCCTATCTGCATGCAAAAGGAGTGGAGATAACTACGGTATAATCTAATTGTGACCATTCGTAGAGTGCTCTTATCACTCACCAAAGGGAAAATGGAAATGTTAATCTAGTGAGTCTTCCACTCGGTATCGGGTCACATGCTTTTACTATCACAAGGTTGGACACCTCGAAGGATTGCTTAAGCGGAAGTATGATCTTTCACAAGAAAACAAAAAGCCATGTAATGAGGAACATGTGGCAGCAATGCGAAAGAACGAGATTCGGATGATAGGCATGCTCTTTATTGTCTTACGACATCATGCTCAAATGACAAAGGTGGTACCGATTCTTGGATCATTGACTCGTAAAGGCCTCGCACATTTTTTCATGTCGTAGGGATTGGTATGTTTCATTTACTTTGCAAATATCTGCTTTTGAATCAAATCTTAAATTGGAGAATCACTTGCAGTAGAAGGGATAAGAGATATATGCATCAGTATTGAATAATGCTCATAAATTGTTGATACGAATGTTAGATATGTACCTTCTTTACAAAAGAATCTTCTATCTATTCGTCGATTGACTGAAAATTCCAAAGATTTTGTGGATTTCTATGAAAAGAAGTGTGTTGTGTCGATGTCAAATAGAGACAGATGATAATTGCCCTTGTATTGGGCAAGGTGGTCAGTATCAGCTTGTTGATCCGGTTGCGATCAATATGAATGCACGTGTGGAGGACAACTCTACCATTCGGATGTATAGGAGGTCAGAATGCCTCGGGAGGAAGCCATTCCTCACAAATCGTGACTTGGATACAAATAACCTACATGCACCTATTGTGGAGGGAGTATCCACTATACCAGTGTACGGGAGGCGGACATGCCTTGGGAGGATAGATTTCCTCATTCTGAAGAACGATTTGTTGTGGACGGAGGCTCCACTATTCCAAATGCACTGATGATGCATGGTGAGATGGCATGCCCAACCACTCACTCAGAGGTCCTTACTCGAAGGACAGTAGAGCATGAACAACTTGTTCATTGTGTTGTGAAGGATCTTTCCCAATAGAGGGGGATAGATGAGCAAATAGATGAGGAGTTGGTTCTCACTCCTACCACTGTTGAGACGGAGATGGATATTTCTCGTACTACTGCAGAGTTGGTTCTAACTCCTACTGCACACATGGGTCACATTTCTCTTATTGAGAAAGTTGAATGAGCACTACACGGTGTTGCGAAGGATGTGATCAAGGTGACTTCGATTGCAATATAATTGAGTCTTTGACAGACTCAAAGAGGGCTACACAAGCCCGGAATAGGTTTTTCAATCCACATCTTCAAGGTTCTGTTTTCAAAGACTCTGAGATGGGGCGACACTCTCAGCTATTGGTGATTCATCACCGGTCAATGAATCACGTAATGAGAACCAAAGGACCACTTGCCATATCCTTTGTTCATGGGACCAGATTTTTGTTTTGTGGTTCTTCATTCGACAACCACAACACGATCATGGACAGCTGATTTTAAAGTACAACTTATGGCACATTCGTAGATGTAATGACTAAACATATGGGCTTTAGGAAATTTGTAAAATTTCGGGACAAATTGTCTTGTTTCTGGTTTAGTCATTAAGAGGGTGTTAAAATATAGCACTTTATATAGAATAAAGATGTACGGTTCAAGCAAATGATAACCAACAAATAGTCAGAACTAAATGTAACTGCTCCTCTCAATAAATAAACCTCTACCCGTGTCATTTAAAGGTGCGCTTTGTTCTCTCTATTTCTTTCTTCTCTTTGCACATGCTAACAGGTGTATGGGTCTCACAGATTGTTTAAGTGCCAAAATTGTGTTAATTAAAAGTAGGAAAATGGCTTAAGCATCACTTATTAGGTCTATGGTTATCTTATAACAGGTCTTAGCTTTCATATGTTAAATCTTGTTAAGTGTTCTAATAGTTGACATCACAAATCTTACCCAGCAGTCCCGTTTCAAATTTAATTAGCCAACATTACATTACCTATGTTCCTAAGTTTATTAAAAGCCATATTGGATTAATGTTTAGATTTATATTAGAATTAGTCAACTCAAGGGCAAGACAAGTGGGGGGAAGATGTAATGAGAACCATTGGATTTGATAATCCTCCACCATTGATTTTTAGGTTATCTAAAACCCTAAAAATATCCTTATGGTTTGGGTAAGACTATCTTCTATTCTCCTATTTTTCATTTCCTTTCATTTCTCCTCATTG
Organism: Taxus wallichiana var. yunnanensis; assembly: GCA_018340775.1. Classification (NCBI taxonomy): domain Eukaryota; kingdom Viridiplantae; phylum Streptophyta; class Pinopsida; order Cupressales; family Taxaceae; genus Taxus; species Taxus wallichiana. The sequence goes on along the minus strand of CM031240.1, from coordinate 422,102,832 downwards.
TTTTGCAAAGAACTTCAAGTTTCAATGAGAGAGTGTGTACACACACACACACACATACATACATACATACATACATACATATGTCAATAAGGATGGAGTGACTGGAAGAGAAGGTAATGATTGTGTATATATGGATGCCCTAGCCGTGGTTGTATATATATATATATATATACTGTGTTTTTTGAAGCGTATTAATACATAAGGAGGCCGAGTGGGTGCGTATGTGTGTGTGTGTAAGTTGTGTTTTATATGAATGGGCGGCCAAGGTATTGGACTACATCCAAGTCAATGTCTCGAGCCCTTAGTACAACGGAGGTGGAATGACCATGGGCCGCAATATTTAGGGTTCATGGGTTGCGCGCCAGTAGCAGGTGCGGCCCTCATGTTTTAAATTTTGTTTTATAAAATATGAAACTCCAAGAAATCTAATGTGCCGATATATATTTACTTATTCTATAATTTGATTATACATAAATCACTAATGCGCTTCATACTTCATTGTTAGGGACTTATATACATATATATTTACTTATTCTATAATTTGATTATACATAAATCACTAATACGCTTCATACTTCATTGTTAGGGACTTATTTGGAGTCATATTCTCGCTCCCAAATGCTCTCATCACATTATCATACCAACTCTTTTTTTGGGTTATGTCGAGTCATTTGGTTTTGATTCTTGCACTAATGAGCTTCATACTTCACCGTTAGGGACTCATCCGATGGCAGTGTTATGAATACCATTTGTTTTGGGATGCCCACTTCGTCCAATATCATCAACATTTGGATACAATCCCCATTTGAATGTTCTGCCTCTTTGATGCATACTCTCCATTGTGCCGATATTTCATCTACTATGTATTACGCACTCTTGATCTTTACCTCATTTTTTCCATCAGGTGCGCAACATACAAATATTTCTTTGCTGCAAATCCTTATCACACTGCTACGGTTCAGTTTGTGCCAATTAAACATACAACCAATGCCACCCATGTAGACTTTTCAATAATCTCATCTAGAACAAATGTGTATCCTCCTCTTCTCAACTGAAGGTACTTGAAATCTTATCTACTTAACTTTTTTCTAATAACCATGTGCATATATTTCCCTTCTTTAACATGTTATCTGGCTGAAGTGTGTAGATGATAAATGAATCCTTCTTCTAGTGAAGTACATGCGCCCCTCATGTGTGCATTACAACAAAAATTTTACCAATTCTTTAGGTTTGCCAAAATAAGTTAGTCCATTTAATTACAATACCCTGTTTCCTCTAATCTTTTAGTAATCAAGGTCTTTCTCTTCCTCCTTCTTGGAGCCTCCAATTCCTTCTTTAGCTTGTCACTAGATTTTTGCCATTTTGCTTGGCCACAAGGTAGGTCATTAATGTTGTCACAAACAACTCCCAAACCTTCTTCACCTCTTTTTGGACTTTGTGGGGTTTCCTTTAGCTTTTCTTGGGGTGTTTCACTTGTTGAGCTTGTGCTTGCCCCTTCGCTTTCCTCTTGCATAACTCATGCTTCCTCTTGCTTTCGCTTCTCCATGGTAGGGTGTCATCACTCTCCTTAGCTCCATACAATGCATAATTGCTTTCACCCAGCTGCCTTTCTCACCCAAGTACTGTAACTAATTGTCCACTTCCAACCTAGAAATCCTTCTTTCCTTGTCTTTTAGTGGTGTTGTGACCCTCAATTGTGATGCCTAGTTTGCTTGCAACCCACAACTTTGTTCGCTTTTTCTCACCTAGCTTTGTTTGCTCAAATTCCTTGAATGCAAATAATATTCAATGCACTTACCCCTTACATAAGTTGTGATGCACTAATTTCTCCCAACTACCTTCATCTACTCATGTTTCATCCAATGGTCATGTGATGTCATTCTTCCCATGCAACTTCCACTTAAGTATGACCTCTGCCTTTCCCAATTTGTTGTGTTCTTGGGCCATGCACATCATTTCTTTTGTGCAACCATTTCCTCATGTGCCTCAAGTATGCAAATTCGTACTCGAGCCATGCACACCTGCTTCCGCAAGCATTGCTCCATGCCTTATGTACTTGAGTACTCAATCGCTTCCTTCTTCATGCATCACTTCCTCTTTGCATACGGTTCTTTCTCAGCTTTTTCCTGAACCTCGTTAAGTTGCCTTGATTGCAAACCTCATCTTACTTCCATTTGCCTAATGTGCATACACTTATCACCTATTACCTTCATTTAACATCCCCTCGAATAATCATGAGTCAAGTCTTCTTGTGCATTGTTTCTTTGCACAACGCTTCACTCTTATAACTAGAACCAATGCTTACACAACTTCAAACTATGAGATAGCTTACACCCTTCGTTGCTTGTTTATACCACTTCGTTTGTACGACTCACATTTTTGGAGGCAAGCTCTCCTATCAACAATAAACAAATATCACCTAATTAAAGAAAATTAAGGAAAGCAAGAAATATTTTTGGACAAGGCTTTTCTCTTTGCCATTGAACTTATTACTTTTGTGATTGCGCAATTTCTTGAAGTAGGGCTTGAGCCTACTTCCTTAAATTTCTGTTGGAAGAATTCACCATTAAGCTTACGTAGCTTGCATGCGTAATCCTCTATAATGTGGTGATTCACATAAGGCCCCATCCCATCCATCTTATATGGAGCTTTCCAGGATGCTCTGCATACCGTGGGTTATAACGCAACATGTTGGCATCTACACACAACTTATTGTTCTTAATGTGTTTATCATACCATGCCTTTTGTCGACTCTTCTCTACATATTGGTTCCATCTCGCCAATAACCACTTCTTATCCAATATCATTGCCTCTACTAGTCTTTTGTCAAGCAACTTCTGATCATTCAGTCCTCCTGCCCATGTAATGCGCAGCGATTGTATTAAACTTCGACTAGTAATAATGCCTCTCATCCATAGACTAATTGAAATGGACTATACCAATTCAACCACTTATATGCTGTCCTACATGTCTACAACACATTTGAAACTCTATCATCCTAGTCTTTGCACCTACATCAAACATCTTTGTGAGTGTAATGCCAATTTTTTATTAAAGGCATAGTTTGTGGCTGGTAAGGTGTTGTCTTGTGATGCACAATCATAAGCTCTTGTACAAGCATACATATCATATCTGCAAGAAAATGGCTTCCTCAGTTGCTTGTAAGGCTTAATAGACAATCATATTTTGTAATTATATTCTTCCATAATAATCTTGTGGAGTTGTTTACAATCCTTAGCCAGTGCAACCTCAATTCATTGTGTAAGGTAATCAATGGCTGTTATGATGTAATGTAAACCATTTTGTTGCATGGGCAGGCTAATTGATTTTACAAAATTTACTGTCCATTAATCAAATGGTTCTTGTGCGACCATGAGATTCAATGGTATTTTGTATTGTCTGATAGGTTTTCCAACTCATTGACATATATCACATCGTTGTGCATACTCCGTTGTCTCCTTATATAATGTTGGCCACCAAAAACATGCCAACAATATTTTGTGTGTAGTTGATTCTCTCCAGTAGTGGCCTTTGGCAATTCCTTTTGATCCTCACGCAACATCTCTAGTTCATGTTCCATTGCACACTTGTGCACCGCTTCATCTCTTCCCAACTCATACAACTCTTCCCCAATTGATTGATATGGTGTAGCTTTGACTACAAGTTTTTTTGTTTCTTTATAGTCCAATCACTTGGAGCTAATTCATGTGTTAAAAATGCTGCTATGATTGCCATTTTTTCTGTAACTTTTTGTACATGGTATAATTGCACATCGGGAGTTCTCTTCCACGTAGTGTCCTCTAGCAATTCTTGTGTGACATGCAACATCTCTGGTCATTCATGTTCCATCACTCTCCTATGCACCACTTCATCCCTTCCCAATTTATACAACTCTTCCCCAATTAACTGATATGGTGTAGCTTTGATGTAAGTTTTTTCTTTTTCTTTATAGTACAATTACTTGGAGCTAATTCAGATGTTAAAAATGTTACGTCCACTATTTTTTCTGGAACATTTTGTACACAGTATAGTTGCACATCAGGATTCCATCTTCAATCGAGTGCACATCCTCATATGTTGCTATGAATGACAAATGGTTTGGTCTTGTGTTTGGTTTTCCTGGCTTTACCACAACAAAAAACTAAAACTATTGGAAAAAATCTATTCATTGACAAATTCGCCCATGCAACATATTGATTAGGTATTCAGTGCCTCATGGTCGATGAAAAATACAAAGGGGTAGCGAGAAGGTACTTGTCGAACTTCTGCAATGCATGATTATTGCTAGCACTTTTCACTTCATGGTCGTATACTTCCTTTCAGCTTTAAGTTTAGACAATTTGCTACCTGCAATTTAGATGGGATGATTCATCTTACCTTCCCTTAGCTGGGTAAGTATTGACCCAATGACTGTTCTTGATACATCAATGTGCACGTGAAATGGCATTTTCCAGTTTGCGAATCGTAATATGGGCACACTAGCTAATTTCTCTTTCAAGATATCTAGAAACATTTGTTGTGCCTCAGTCCGACACAAATGAACCCATCCTTCATCAGCAATTCTGCTATTCCGCTAGTGACCCAGTTCTTTGTGTTTAGTTCTAGATGAACTTGATGTAATACCCACAATGTCCCAGGAGGGCATGCACACAGTTCTTTGTGCATGAAGCTTCTAACTGCAAGATCCCATCTATCTTTGTTAGATCCACCAACATGCCTTCCTTGCATAGGACATGTTGAGCAATGTGCCAAATGACACCACAAAATTACATTTGTTCAGTTTTGAGGAGATGTAAAGTTGTCTACACATCTCAAACATCAAGCAAAAATTCACATGGTGATCCCTCACAAGCCCATATACTGTCCAATCAGCAAGGTACTCCCAAAGAAACTTTTGAATAACGTCTTTAAATGCCTCTACCATTAGGCTCGCGAACACTGTTGACGATTCTTTAGTTTGAATGATGTTAAATTGTAGGTAAATGACCCCACTCTATAGCGAAAGTAGTCTTTGCCTTGCCCTCATCTGCAATTTGCACCCAATGGTAACTAGAGAACCCATGAATAAAAGTGTAGATTTCACACCCAACTACTACTTCTAACACCTTATCTGTGAATGACACATGTCTGGATTGTGTATGCATGCATCATTCAACAAGTGGTGGTCTATGCATATCCAAATTACAACTATCTTTGTTGGATCCACTAACATGGCTTCCGTGCATATGACATGTCAAGCAATGTGCCAAATGGAACAACAAACATAACTTTATTCAGTCATCGAAGTATACTTGGAGAAACTTGTGAATAAAGTCTCTAAATCCCTCTACCATTATGTGCAAGAACACTGTTGGTACTTTCTTTTATTTGAAATGCATTACTTTGTAGGTAAATGACCCCACTCTAGCAAAGGTGGTCTTTGTCTTATCCTCATCTGTAATTTGCACTTGAATCTTCATACAAAAGTTGTACATATTAGAACAGACTCTGAACTGAAGATTGCCATCGTAGATGATTAGTAGATTTTGATGTGGAGTTGATGCGCATCATAGAACTGATTTGGGAGTTATGAGACCTACATCCAAGGAGCCACAATGAGATAAAAGAGTGCATGAATCCTAGAAAAAGATGGCAATTAAGTTGCACAAAGACGCGAGGCCATTGGTAAAAGAGGCCTTACAAAATGAATATGAATCTCTACACGAAGGTCAAAGAGGGGATTGACAATATCCTAGTAGATACGATTAATTTATCCACCGGAAGAGTTTGACTAGATAAGTCCAATGGTGATAAGCATCTAAAAGTAAGGTAGGATTGGGGTATGCATAGACTACTACTTGTTGAATGATGCATGCCTCTCGGGATTTGTTCTGTGCTATTCGCAAATGAGGTTTTAGGAGTAGTAGGGTTATGAAATCTGCACTTTTGTTAATGGATTATCGTGGTACCGTTAGATGCGAATTGCAAATGAGAACATGGAAAAGCCTACTTTTTCCATAGAGCGGGCATCATTTACGTACAAAGTGTAATGCCTTTCGAGTAAAGAATGCACTAACAATCACAAAGGCCATAGAAAAAGAGGCCTTACAAAATGAATCTGAATCTCTCGCATAAAGGTCAAAGAGGAGATTGACAAGATGCTAGAAGTAGGATTGATTTATTCAAAGGAAGAGTCTCATTGATAAGTGCAATGGTGATAAGCAACATAAAGGATGGAAAGTTCGAGTATGAGTAGACTACTACTTGTTGAATGATGCATGCATATAGGACTCAATCCTACACCATTCACAAATGAGGTGAGGTGTTAGGAGTAGCGAAGAGTGAAACCTACACTTGATTGATGTGTTCTCAAGTTACCACCGAGTGCTCATAAGCATCAGAACGCGTCCTCGAGGGGTCCCGTATCCATGGGGAAACGTTTCCGAAACGCGAAACACGTACGAAATGTGCCAGACGTTTCCGGAAACGTTTCTGCCGATTTTTCTAAGTTTTAAGCATCAAAACTTTTTAAAAAAAAAAATAAAAGCATTTAATACACCTAACCCTAATCTACCTACCTAGACTTGCTAAAGACACTTCCTAAAAGCTATATAATGACCTCTTGGGTCCATTCTAAATCACACTCTCATTTTCTCTCTTGCTAAATTCAGTTTTCACTAAACTAACATTTAGCATTGTGAAGAGCAAAGAGACATCAAGGAGCAGCTTGAAGGAAGAGACAAAATATTTTGAGTGCTTTATCAATTATCTCTTATGGTCTACAAATTTACAATTATAAAATGAATATTATGCATATATATATATATTTAATAATATATTGTATGGACGTTTCCGGTAACATTTTGTATCCAAGATTTTTTGAAAATTGCCGTTTTCAGATTTCGTATTCGCTTCCGCTTTCTGCTTCCGTGCAACATAGGAAAAAGTAGTCCTTTACATGTTCTCATTTGCAATTTGCATCTAATGGTAACTGATAATCCATAAACAAAAGTGCAGATTTATTAACCTTACTACTCCTAAAACCTCATTTGCGAATGGCACAGAACAAATCCGATAGGCATCATTCAACAAGTAGTAGTCTATGCATGCCCCGATCCAACGTTACTTTTAGATGCTTATCACCATTGGACTTATCTAGTCGACTCTTCCAAAGGATAAATCAATCCTACTACTAGGATATTGTCAATCCCTTCTTTGACCTTTGTGTGGAGATTCATATTCATTTTGTAAGGCCTCTTTTACCAATGGCCTCGCCTTTGTGCAACTTAATTGCCATCTTTTCTAGGATTCATGCACTCCTTTATCTCATCAGAGCTCCTCGGATGTAGGTCTCATAACTCCCAAATCAGTTCTATGATGCGCATCAACTCCACATCAAAATCTACTAATCATCTACGATGGCAATCTTCGCCCGAGTCTGTTCTAATATGTACAACTTTTGTATGAAGATTCTGATTGTAGTATGTATTCTCTCGTGCTTTGTGTGTTCTCCACATTTCTCTTGCCATTGGTTGTTTCTACATTTAGATGGTTTGCATCCCCACCTTCTTTCTTCCCTATCGATACAAAGATATTCATCTAGGCTATTGATCTGTAAACTCTTTAACTTTGGAATTATCCACAAAATCACAATTAATTGCTGCTGTTCTACTTTCTATTAGAAAATAACAGAGATAGCTAGTGAATGAATTATACTTGTGCTTAGAATCAACAATTTGTAGAAAGGGAAAGAATATAGACTCATACACCAACAATTTTATCCTGGAAAACCTCCAGAGGAGGAAAAACAATCGAGAAGGGCAATTGCTCTTTCTTCCCACTTTTATTGGCCAATTCAATAATAAGTACAAAAATTACAATAAGTATGAAAGAGAAGTAGATAATATCTCACACTTCCAATTATTTGCTTGCTCTGACTCAATTACTCCTTGCTTCTACAAATCACAATTCCAACACTAAGAGCTTCTTACTCACTTGCTTCATGCTTTGATGCCTTTGTACTCTTCCATAACATGCATTTATAGTCTTTCTCATGTTCTCCCGTGCACTGGAGAATGGGAAAAGTCATGCAGAAGAAGAGACATGGACACCCTTTGGAATTCTGGGACTGTTCGCATCATATTTTTATTTTCTTTGCAAGAGTCGACCGCCGCCCAATGCAGATCAGCGTCGTCCTTGGACCGCCGCCCTAGTGGTGTGGCGGTCTTGTAGAACCGCCACCACTGTGGCGGCGCCTCCCTCACTAAACAAAAAACCCCGTGTATATTTTTTTTTTTCTTCGTGTGGCTGATTTGATAAAGTAGAGTCTTTTTTTTTCTCCTAGTCTCTCTCGACCTTTTGCTGCAAAGACTACATCCTTCTCCACCCGCCTTGTGAGTCCAAGACGCAATCCTCAATGGAAGGTAAAGAATCGTAGTTCTTCATTTTTATCTAGCATGGATGGCTCATATAGGTGCAAGTTCTCGCAGCTTACTACGAGTACATCCTCATGAATGACGACAAATCAAGTCGAAAGGCATTTTCTCCAACCTCGCTCTAATATGGTGAAGGGTCCATATCGTAATGGCTTGAGCTTCCGTGCTTGACCTCAGTAGTCTCTCCTTGCTCAAGCAAAGCCAAACTCTATCTCCAACATGAAGCTTATGTTCCCTTCTATGTTGATCGTGCCTCGTGTTGTACTTGGCCTGAGATTTCTCCAACGGTTCCTTGACTTTGAGATGGATTTGTTTGATCCTCTCAATGAATTTGTTTGCTCTAGTCACCTCTCGTGTCTCGTATCCTTCTCGCCCCGTTGTCCAACCGCTATGTCCAACGGATTTGTATGTAGATATCCCAAGCATGCTTCAAACGGTGACTTCATAGTGATGTGTGTACCGCCTTGGTTATAGGAATGCTGAATGTAGGCTAAGGACTCATCCCAAGTCCTTGGCTATTTGCTGTTATACCCTCCGATCAACTATACCAAAGTCCCGTTTACCACCTCTGTTTGTCCTTCCGTCTCGTGGATGAAAAGTTGTGCTCCTCTCAGAACTCGGTATCCATCTTGTCCCACGAAGTGGTCCAAAATTTCCCAAGAACCTGGAATCCCTATTAGAAACAATAGACTTTGGCAAACCAAAATGCACCCATACATTAGCAAAGAAAAGATCTGCCGCCTCATGTGCTTTTGCTGTCTTTTTACATGCCATAAGAATACACATCTTACTAAATCTATCGACAACAACATAGAGATAGTCATGGCCATGTTTAGACATAGGTAATCCTCCTACAAAATCCATAGAAATGTCCTCCCACGGATGAGTAGGTATTGGAAAAGGCATATACAAACCTTCCTTCCTAGTCTTAGGCTTGCTAGTACAACAAAGTTTACATCCCCGTATAAATTTTTATACTTCTTGCATATTGGGCCAATACACGTACCTTTGCAAGTGGGCTAGGGTCTTACCAACATCAAAATGTCCCGCTACTTTTGAGGTATGTGCTTCCCTCATCAATAGAATTCGCTCTTCTTTTAGCATGCAAAGCTTCCCCATCGACAGAGCAGCCCGCCTTTGAGATAACGATCTTCAATCCCGACCTTTCAGCCCTCGGGACTGCAATTGCTGAAATGTCACCCCAAAGTCTTTATCCTGGGCATATGCCTCTCCTTAAGCTTCCTTCGTGAAGGGCTCGATCTGAGAGATAGTGGCCAAACAAGAAAACTTCTCTTGTGTGGGTGGCCTAGACAACATGTCTGCCACCAAGTTTGTACTACCCTTGTATTTAATCACTAGATGGAATTGCTGAAGGAACCCCATCCATTTGTAGTGCCTTGCCTGCTGTAATTTAGATTGTGCTTGCAAATACTGGAGAGGTTTGTGGTCAGTGTGCACAATAGTTTCTTTACCCAACAAATAATGCTTCCATTTTTTAATTGCTTGAACTAGTGCATACATTTCCTTATCATATACTTTTGAATATCGTTTAACCGCTGAAGTGAAAGTTTCATAATGATAACATACAGGTTACCTCCTTGCAAGCAACACCGCGCCCAAGGCGTAATCACCGGCATTTGTCTCTACTTCAAAAGGCTGCTGCAAATTAGGTTGAGCAAGTATTGGAGCATGACTAATCTTGTATTTCAATAACTCAAAGGATTTGTCTTGTTCCTTACCCTAGTCAAAACTCTTACTCTTTGGCCACTTTGTGTGTAGAGGTGTTGCGATCGCAGAGAAGCCTCGGAATGAACTTCCTCATGTATTGTATTGCTCCCACAAAACTCCTAGTTTCTGTGGCTCTTGTTGGTGTTGGCCAATTAGTGATGGCTTCCACCTTCTTTGGATCCACTCGTAGCTCTCCTCCTCCAACCACGTGCCCAAGATAGACAAGTGATTGTTTGGCAAATTCACATTTCTTCATATTACAAAGCAATTGTTTCTCCCTGAGAACTTGCAAGACTTGACTGCAAATGAGTTAGATGTTCTTCCCATGTGGCACTAAAAATCAAGATATTGTCTAGATATACAATGACACATGAATCTATGAAATCCCGCAATACATCATTCATCAATCTCATAAATGTAGCGGGTGCATTACATAACCCAAAAGGAAGTACTAACCATTCATACAAACCCTGTTTTGTCTTGAAGGCAGTCTTCCATATATCCTCCTCCTTCATTCTGACTTGGTGATAACCGGACTTGAGATCCAACTTCGTGAAAAATTTGGCATGTGAAGTTGGTCCAAGAGATCATCTATGCGGGGAAGTGGATATCTGTTCTTTATGGTGATCTTGTTCAAAGCACGGTAGTCGATGCACATTCTCCAAGAACCATCCTTCTTTGGCACCATCACAATAGGCGAACCACATGGTGAGGTGCTCGGACGTATCACCCTTGGTCTAGTAGTTCTTGGAGTTGTTTCTTTACTTTAGTACTCTCGAGCAAGGATTGCCTGTCACAACCCGATGTTTGGTAGAGGGATTCTGCAATAGTCAATCTCATGCTCTACTTCCCGCTTTTGGTGGTAACCGCCAGAGCCCGAAATACTTCCCGAAAAGACCGAATAATACTATCCAAATCATGCTTTCCCGGTTATAAATCTCTGCAACTTCTACCCCATCTTGTTTATCCTTCAATAAAAGGAAACAAAACTGATTATGATTTGCTCGAATAAGTCATTTTGCTTGGTTAGCACTTACCATAAGTAACTCGTGTCTTATGCCGGTGTGCCCGGATGTCAGTAGAATGATCCCATCCTCGACCCATCTCGCACCGGTTTTCCTCCTCATAAATATAAAGATCCCTAACATACAAGTAAGGACTCCCGAATACAACATCAAAAGCATCAAGTGGAATAATGTCATCTTCAAAAACATCAATACATTGGAAATTTATCCCAAACTTGACCTTACATCTTCTTGTTACTCGAATTTCAACACCCTTCTTCACCCAACCCAAAGGATAAGGGCGTGGATGCTCATAAGTCTCAAGACCAAGCTTCTTTACAACCGCTTGTAAATCAAGTTAGACCGAGAACCAGATCAACCAAAGCGTTTACCTTAGTTCTCTTGATCTGGATTTTGATCTGGAATAGTCTACTCATCTCCTCTTCCTGGCTGTCCATGTTGGTGGCCGTGCATCCAAGCCTCTCGTCTACATCAGAGTCATCTTCGATTTCCACCTCCCCTTCGTTTTCACAATGTCATGGACTTCTTCAAGTCCTTGGTTCGGTTCTTCGGATGTAACTCCGGATGCAACTTCCAACATGTAGCGTTAGTATGACCATTGATATCATAGTTCTTGCAAAAATTCTTGGGATCTTTACAAGTATTCAAAGTAGTGGCAGCTTGTTTACCTTTCCCTTTCCACTTACCCTTGTTACTTGTTTGCCCAAACTCTTTCTTCTGTTGATTTGTTGACTTCTTTACCCTTGGCTCTACTTCTCCTTGCTTCTTTTCATCATCTATGTAGTACGCCTGTACGCATGCTTCGTTGAGATCTTTGGGTTTGTGGAGATGAATTTTCTTCAAGGTGAGTGTGAAGTCCTCCCAAGTACTTGGTCGAATATCCTCATCTTCCAAGTCCATGTTAAGCAACATAGCTTGCCTCTCAAACTCCGTAGTATAGTCCTCGCATACTTTGACCACTTCCTTGTCTAAAATACGCCATTTAATCATTTGGTCACTTATGGCCAATAGGATAGAAGTTAGCTCTAAGTAGTTCTTTAAATTCTTGCCAAGATTTCACAATAGGAGGCTTTTTCTTTTCACAAGTGGCTAAATGGGTTTCCCACCTAACCAGAGCATGTCCCTCCATCTTGAGACGTGTAAAGGTGATCCTTTGTGCCTCAGTGACATTATGGACGCTAAAGTAGACTTCTAACTGCTTTTAACCATTTATCAAGCAACTCGCATCTACTTGTCCTTCAAAGCTTTTAATCTCAACTTTTGTTTCAACTTTAAAAGGAGTATGATTGGATTTTACCTTTTCTCTTGTGTTAGAAGTCTCTTCTTCATGTTCTTCCCCATAACTTTCCTCATGGTGGTTCCTTCCTATGCCAAAATTTTCAGCTAAGCCTCGAACCACCGAGTCCATGGAGTCTTGTTTGACGTGAAGCTGTCTTCTCGTAAATCAGCAAGCTCTTCTTGCCTTCTAAACATCCTATCCGTCATGGTCTCCAAAGATCTCGATTCTACGGACCAAGTTCTCTTCCTACATTTGTCCCCGAATTCTCTCGTTTCCACTTCTTTGTAGAAATTTCTGGATTGCAAGGTAAAGCCTCTTCGCCTTTAGATCTCGCCACCGTCATACAAATCCAAGAACAACTACTACATTCCCGGATAATTGTTAGCTCGATACCAAAATGATCTCAGAACTCTTCAACTTTGGAATTATCCACAAAATCACAATTAATCGCTGCTGTTCTACTTTCTATTAGAAAATAGCAGAGGTAGCTAGTGAATTAATTATACTTGTGCTTAGAATCAACAATTTGCGTAAAGGGAAAGAATATAGACTCATACACCAACAATTTTATCGTAGAAAACCTCCAGAGGAGGAAAAACCAGTCGGGAAGGGCAATTGCTCTTTCTTCCCACTTTTATTGGCCAATTCAATAATAAGTACAAGAATTACAATAAGTATGAAAGAGAAGTAGATAATATCTCACACTTCCAATTATTTGCTTGCTTCGACTCAATTACTCCTTGCTTTCTACAAATCACAATTCCAACACTAAGAGCTTCTTACTCACTTGCTTCATGCTTCGATGCCTTTGTTCTCTTCCATAACATGCATTTATAGTCTTTCTCATGTTCTCCGTGCATGAGAATGGGAAAAGTCATGCGAGAAGAAGAGACATGGACACCCTTTGGAATTCTCGGGACTGTTTGCGTCATATATTTTTATTTTTTGTCTCGCAAGAGCCGGGACCTGTCGCCAATGCAGATCGGAGGTCCTAGGATCGCGCCCGGTGGGTCGGCGTTAGCCAGAACCGCCGCCGCACAGTGGCGGCGGTCTTGTCACTAAACAGTACGTAACCTTCGTGTATTTTTTTTTCTTCTTCGTGTTGGCTGATTTGATAAAGTGGAGTCATTTTGGATCCCTATGGATCAGCTATCCATCTAGGCTATCTCGCGTTTGTGCACATCCTCTAAGGCATCCTTAATGCCCCTATATTCGTAACTTCATGGACTAGTAAAAGATGTTTTGTTGCGGCATCTCGCCGAAATTGTGCCTCGTGCACTAGATCTAGACGTCATTCCTCCCCTTGATCCACTTGCATCTCCTAAGTCAACGGTTGTCGGATTTGTGCCTCTTTGAGTCACACCTCTTTGCATAATCAAGGGTTAACTACTGCACCAATGGACTTTGACTCCCAAGCCCTCCCGTTGGTGCTAGAAGACCCATGCCTCTCGAACCGTGTAGTCTTTTTCATTACCTTGCATCACCTGTTCGACACTAATTTGTTGCTTACTCTTGTAAGAAACCCCTTAACCTCTTCTACTTCTTTGTTTCTACCAAATCTTTCTTCCCAAAACTTAATACATGCATAGGTGTTGACTTCAAGCGGGTTCAGGTCTGTGATTCCTTAAGGAATTGCGCATTGCTCTCCACCTTCAAGTGGCTCCAAGTCATCTCCTTCAAATTGACTCACTTCAACCAAAGAATCCTCATTTGAGTGCATACCTTTGATATGGGAACTAAATCTGTGCCCTTCCTATTCTCCGTGGGTACTCATGTCATTCACATAGATTTAGCTTTCCATTCTCAGGGAGTCAAGTCGCTGATCCAGTAGCGTCGATTCCATTGGTCTTAATTTGTCTACTATCCAATCAAAGAGTTTCCTATTCTTGAATGTCACCCCCGCATTCCAACGTGATACACTTCAATGATCTTCACAATCAATATAATAGGTCATGGCAATGGAATCAAAAAGTTTGGCTTTATTTTTCATCTAATTCCTAGTGCTGTGCATACTTGCTGAGTATTATCATTGTCCTATTACTATGCTAGAAGCTTAAGCACTAGCCCCGAGGGGCAGTGAGATCACCAAAACCCGCGTTATGAGAAATATTATATATACACGACGATTAACTTTATGCGTGAGTTGCTCATTTAAACCCTAAGAATAAGAATCAAAGCATTCAACGTACAATTAAATTCTCATCATTCACCATAGATCTCATACCTCATTCTGATATAAGTTTTCTATATATTTTCTTTAGAAAAGACTCCATTAAAGTTCAGGAGTTAGCTATCATTATGCAAATTCTCATTATGAGAAAGATTATATATACATGAAGATTAACGTTATGTGTGAGTTTCTCATTTAAACCCTAAGAATAAGAATCAAAGCATTCAACATACAAACAAATACTCATCATTCACCACAGATTTCATACCTTCATTCTGATATAAGTGTTCTATATATTTTCTTTACAAAAGACTCCATTAAAGTTCAGGAGTTAGCTATCATTATGCAATATATCATAATCAGCCTCAAAACTCTTAGATCAGCTCCCTGATACAAAGTTGATCCTTTTCCTAGGTCTCAAAATGTGTACCCTCTTTCAATCTCCATGTCAAAACCATTTTTTGTCCGAGTAATGTCCCAAATCTAATGACCAACGTGGGTATTTATAGTACTCATCCACCTCCCTTATGCATGCCAGCTATTGCCTAGCTGGATCCAGCTGCCGATCCTCTAGAAGGTTCTAGAACATTCCCTAGTTCTACCCCATGTGCGTTGCAAGGATCGATCCTTGATTATCCACCCACAACCCAACTCAATCT
Source organism: Taxus wallichiana var. yunnanensis (assembly GCA_018340775.1). NCBI lineage: Eukaryota > Viridiplantae > Streptophyta > Pinopsida > Cupressales > Taxaceae > Taxus > Taxus wallichiana. Next base: position 422,087,557 of record CM031240.1, on the reverse strand, counting down.
TCTTCCACTTGTCATCTCTGTGCGACATCTACTTTCATAGGTGTCATGCACACAAGTTTCCAAAAACTGCATTCCTCCTCTTGCCGAACACTAACTATATCCATGGGTTTCTGCACGGATATCTTCTGTGCAGCATTATAATTAGCCAAAAATTCAGAGTGCACCAACCTTGTGGGTTAATATAGGGGCGCTCATAAATGATTTGGACAAATCCCAGCAGTGCAAGTCATACCTGACTACAAGCACACAAGCGGCTATTGCTAAGAGTACTTATGCAAATTTAACTCAGAAAATTAAACACACACATGCTATCTTATCCACATGTAAAGCAATGCCACAGAAACGAATAGCCTTCAGGGTGTTCTTGACAAATGCACACCAAGGCAAAGTGATTAGTCCATGTAATCAATAAATACATGAAATAAGAAAATGCTAAGTAATCACTCAATAACACTGTTAAAATATAGAGCATTATATACAATGTAATGCGGTTATGTCTTTGTTATTCGGTTGGTAACTATTCAACTGAACTGTAACCACCTCCTATAATAAATTGGATCTGCCTGGGTCATTCGATGCAGTGCAGTTTGCCTTCTTTGAATTCTTTCTTCTCTTTGCATATGCTAACAAGCACAACACACTATCCATTAATTGTAATAAACATCAATTTGCAACTAAAACTGATTTGATTTCTTTTACTATTTTTGAAATGGAAAATAAAATTTGCTAATAATATAGATGTTGGGCTAACCAATGATCAAGGATTTCAGCAATTATTCCTTCATGGTGCTAAATCTCTATCCCGGCCTCCACTTTGAGTGGTAGTTTCTTTGAAGGTTCTTGGTTGGCACAGGGCTGCTCCTTTGTTTGGGCTGCAGACTGCTCTTCATTTTCGCTTGGATTCTCGATGAAACTCCTAGCTTTTGCATGAGATTGTCCATGATCTTCTTCAACTATTAAGCTTCAAAATTGATTGATAAATTCATCTTTCTACAATTTGCTGAACCCTGCTTCATCTTGAGGTTCAATTTCATGAACCATGTTTCTCATGTCTCTACTACTCTTTGATCTCTCTTGCAAGGGAATGCTTCACCTTCTGCTCTTGCACGAGTTTTTCTAGTGACGAATACAATTCTGCAAAATGGTCACACAAAGCCACACAACAAGGAACACAGCCTGGCTGTGATATCAATCTGATCCGTAATTAGCATAGATGTTCATAGCTAATTCATTAACTCGCTTTGATACAAATCTGATCCACATTTAGCTTAGATATTCATAGCTTATTCAACAACTCAAATCTTAAGGAAAATCTTCTTAGTTTTTATGCTTGCCTTCCTCTTATGTAATTTGCCTAAGAAAACAATAAACTGTGCAAGAAATGAATTGGTAAGTCCTGAGATTAATTGCAGGTAGTTGTGGGAATGAAGGCAAAAAGCACATAAACTGAAAATACATAAAAACATAGCTCATGACACAAGGATTATGTGGGAAGAAACTCCCCAACGACAAGATCTAAGCCTTCTCTTGCCACCATCTCTTTACACCTATTTAAACCAATTTCCCATTTAAAGCCTCCAAGAACACCCACAGCTGAACAATAGTGCCCTTAAGACTTGCAATGATTTACAATTTGGACTAAACACACTCTCACTTCCGCACTATAACGATCCGGTTCAAACTAACAGACTAATATGCTTTCATAAGACTCCCAGGATGTGTATTCATATGCAAATATCAGCAAATAAATCCACAGGCAAGCCCAAATGGTGCAAGCCTTTGAAAACATGGACTGCCAGATGTTTCAGTTCCTTGGAATACCAAGGATTCCTGTTTTTTTTTTCCATGTAACGGTTTCGGTTATTGTCGAACTTGTCCTGGTGACTTGTACTGTACATGATGGTTTTCAACTCCGGTCGAACACATTTGACAAGTTTGAGTCCATATAAACTTGGTACATGTTCCTTTCTCGACGCTTGCTATGGACCCACAGGTGTTCTCTGCAATCCAGTTTTTGAGTTTTCTGCAATGCTCTGATCACTGTTGAATTATTTCTTCTTGGGTAAATTACAGCATTTCAAGTTACACACTGAGTCAATGTGACTAGTGATTTGACTTCAGACTAGTGGCTTAGCTAGTTGATGTCTGCTAACATTCATGTTCAAATTCGATCAGCTTAACTTTTGGATTAAAATACAAATTCCATGGGCCCAAAAAGAGGTCAGGTTTCCATAGAACCAATATCATATAAAAAATATCTTCATGTTTGTTTGGGTGCCAAAGATTACCATAAAAAGCCCATTTGACATCTCTAGGAATTTTATCGTGGGTTTATCTCTTGTTCTCCATTTGTTTTAACTCCACTGACCACTGCAATAAAGGATCCATGGAATCCCCGTGTGCTTACAAATAAGAGCATGACTGGAAAAGTGCCTTACCTCGTGTAGGAATTCATCACTCCAAACATCCAATTGCGGATCATTTGGAGCAATTTTGAAGTTTGGGTTGCTCAATCCTGTTTTGTTTTGTTGGGAAGCCATTTCCTCAGCAAGATAACCTGAAGGGATGCCAATGGTTGTGTTTTTAAAGGGGTTGGGAATGTTTATTATTTTTGCTCGCTTTAATTTGATGTTTTCCCATCAGCTTCTATTTAATACGATACAAATTTTAACCATTTGTCAGTTAATCTCTAGATTTTATTGTATGGAAGTTTTGTTTATTCATGTAGAAAATATGCCAGTTTTCATCTTTTCAAGCTGCTCGCTCTTTTATTTAATCCTCATCCTTTTCATATTACTACAGAATGTTCAATTCATCAAAAGACAATTTTGATGCTGCCAGAACTTTATGCTTTTGTTATTGAATTTATAACATTATTGCGATTATTTCCTATAACAGTTTGCGTTGTTTCCTTCTCTTCATGATATATTATCCTTTTATCTATTGGTTTTTGAAATGCTGTGCATTTAGTCCAACTTTTATCTCCCTTTATTGAAGGAATGAGTGTGGTAGAGAGAGATGGCAGCAAGATAGACACATACATTTTAGCAATTCTTATGGCAAGAAATTTGTATTCAACCATATTTAGTGGCTCTTGCGGTTAAAGTTTCTGATTCAATTTTGTTTTTACCACAGCAATTCTTGCAATGTTGCAAAAAATATGAAGAAAAGGATTTTGAGATGCCTTGCTTACATTTTGCCTTGCGAAATGATTCAACAGCCCGGAAAGAAAGCATTATTGATACCATGATTAATATAATATATCCAAATTTGTTAGAAACATCAACCAAAGGTATGTTGTTGGCAGAATTAGCCAAATCTCTTTGAAAATTCATAAGTAGATCATATAGTTCAAATTTTCCTTTTGGTTCTCATGCATTGACTTAGATATGCTTAAAATGCACACCCAACTTTAGTAGGGTTGCACTATTTATTTCTAGGTTTGACCAGTGAAAACAGATTAAAAGATTTGTTTCTAGCTTTGACCAGTGAAAGCAGATTAAAAGATTTGTTTATAAATGATGTTTTGTGATCATATATGTGGGGTTCTGCTGTGGGTTCTATAATTCCAAAATACAAAGTTCAGGACAGAGATACTTTACTTGGACTCCCAATGGTAGAATTTGTTTTATCCTTCGTTTCAAATTGACAAGTTTGTTATTGCTTAAAAATACATATGGTGAACTTAGGTAATGTAGATTTAACTAATTTAGTTTCCTATATTACCATGCATTCTAAGCCTGGTTTGAGATGCATTCTGTATCAGATTCAGACTGCAAGTTTGATTCTTGCATAAATGATCAGATGGCGCTGTTTTACCAAGTTGTCATATTTTCCTTTGGCATGGTCACATAATGTGACAATTCAAACTTATTTGAAAACACCACATTTCAAGAATTGAAATGCTTTTTGGGGAGATTTTTTTTTTTTGCTTATGATCCCTAGGGTGAAGGCCCTAGACTCAATAAAAGCTTTCCAGACCAGTCCATGATATATACAATCATCAATGGACACATAGGAAAAGTGAAAGACACATTATCGTGCATCAAAATATAAATACACACACACACACACACACTACAAAATACTGGATATCCTCTTTACAAAAAACCTGAAACTAGAACCCAACAACCATATCCGATCCAAAAATCCCCACCAAGCTGCAAAAGCAGATACCACACAGGCTCACACCTCCATGCCCGAAGCAGATGGCTTCTTAGCCAGAATTTCCACCTTCGAGTCGCTCTGAGGCTGCGAAGAGGAGGGAGAGTGATCCACGCAGCATTCGGGCATTGCCACTTTGGCCTTTTCAAGAAGCCGAAATCCTTGATTCTCAACAACCGCCTCCAAACCATGAGCGAGGGCCTGCATCCCACAAGCCATTGCATGAATGTGATACTGCATACTCACCAGCCTTTCCTCCAAATCCTTCAGCTCCTTATGCAGGATGAATTGGCCTGACGAGTTTGAGATTATTTTTGCAGCACTCAAACCCTGGGCCACATCAAAGACATTTTGCCTCCCCACAGGGCATCGCCGGGTCTAGCATGAGCTTCCTCAGTTTGTCGTAGATGACCACTTCTTCTTCTGTGTCTACACTCTTCCCCACCGTCCACACTTACTCCAACAAGCCATGCATCGAAACATTCTTAATTCTTCCGCCCAACCAGTCCGCAAAGGACTTTCCCAAAGATTCAGCAGTCTGGGCCCAATGCCGCTTCCAACTAGACCCCTCGACCATACCTTCCTCTCGACGCCATGCAGACCGAGGCAAAGTAGAGCTAAGCAGAATGGGAAGGAAAACTAGCAGATATGGCTGAATGAAAGCTCAAGGGATGTACATCCCTCACACCGGCCCTCCTTTAATACTCTTGCCACCTCCCAAACCAATAAATGCTACGTGCACTGAGTACTGAAATCTCTGCCCAAATCTTTCACTTCACTCAACATCACACTATGGGTTGGGGAAATGAATAGAAGGCGTCCTTTATAATCATTAGCAATCACCAACCGACGCCATTCGTGCGTCCCCTACTAAAAGAGCCTGAATATCATTGGGGAAGCTCGTCTCCAAGAAAGGGAGGTTAAATGAAGATTATCCCATAAACCAACCCCTCTATTAGCTAAACAGTCCACCACCTTATTGCCATCTCTCAAAGTATGAGAGAAATTCACTTCTGAAAAGGAAGGCAGAATAGACTTGATATTCGAGCAAATGGATTTCAATTGCCACGCCTTAGGGGCCTTCCCTGAACCATATTTATTATAGCCAAATAGTCCCCTTCAATCCATATCCAAAGCCAATTCCTGCACCTTGCTTCCAATAATCCAAAGAGAAGAGCCATACCTTCTGCAAAGTTATTGGAAGAAACACCACAATCCAAAGCCATAACCAAAAGAGGTTGACAATCTGCACTCTTGAACACACATCCACACCCTGCATTACCAAGATTGCCTTTTGAGGCACCATCAAAATTTAACTTAATCCACCCCTCGGAGGAGGCTTCCATGTAACCACCTTTTTCCCTTACTCCCCTTATCGGAGATTTGGGGAGAAAATTTAACTATACAAACCAATTTGTGATTAATTTTATAATCCTGTGAAATTATAGACATTACATGGTGTCGAAAATTCAAATCCTTGCGTTTATTTTAATTAATGATTATGAATTTGTCTTTAAGGATAGAGCTAAATTTGCAAATTTGTAATACGTCCAATTTAAGAGTTTGAAGAAAATTATTTTGAATTTAATTAATAAAAATGAAATGAAATACTTTTTGAACATCCATAAGAAAAAGGAAAAGATGTCCAAAATAATTAGTTCCATCCATCCAATTGCTTCCAGGCTGTGTCAGAGCTGAATAGTTAAAATCCTGATCTTGTTGCTAAACAGTAGCAAAAGTCAATTTAAATTAGGTCCTGCAGATGGACTCAGACTCTCTGGAAATTTAGATTCCTAAGAAATATTCAAGCAATTTTTTTATGTCACAAAAACCTGAAACATATAATGATTTCTCTATATGGAAGAGTTGCCTGTGACTAGGCTTGTGCTTTTGAGAATTTATTGTCATAATTGTCCCAATAGACTTTAATTTTGACTTTTCTAAATAGTCATCAAAATTTCAATAAAGGGTACGGTCTTCCTTGTCACGAAAATTAAGAGGTGAAAGAAGATGGACACTTGCTAGTGAGTTTTGATATTGCATCATTATACACGTGTCCCTAAAATGAGGCTATATAGGTTTGTAGGAACATCATGAACTTTAGAACTGCTATTTTATCTGAATTATGCTTGAGACTACTTTTATAAAGGGTTTGGCTTTCTTTGTCAAGAAAATCAAGAGGTGAAAGTTAGAAGATGGACACTTGCTAGTGAGTTTTGATATTGTGTCAGTATAGACATAAATCCCGAAGAATGAGATTAGGATTTTAGGAACATCATGAACTTTAGAACTGCTATATTAGCTTAATTATGCTTGAGACCTACTTTTTTCACTTTTAGGGAGAATTCTACGAGCAGGAAGAAGGCTACTAGTGATGGGGTCACTTCTGTCACCCATTGTTTTTACTTATCGATGGAGGACTTTGGAAGAAGGGCTTCAAATATCACCGCTTAAAGATGAAATTGTGGGATAGGTCTGTGACCGTATTTGTCAACCACCTTGATAGTCTCTTGGAACAGATTTGGAGATGGAAGGATGCATTTCATTTTAGGGCGTTTTGGTCATAAAGAAGTTGGATCACTCACTATCTCATTGGGTATTTTAGAAAGAAATTTACAAGCAAGTAGGCACCACCATCCGAGTCAGAAATTTTTCATTCCATGTACATTAGCAACATGAGTTTGTAGGATTTCAGATGCTGAACTTTTGGCCAATTTGGTTAAAAGGAGAGGGAAATTAAGAAATATTTTAGTAAAGCTAGCCAAAGATTGTGTGCCTGAACAAAGGGTTATTTATGAGATAAATCTCGAGTCATGATCCTTTATATCAAAATGACATCAAAAAAGTTAGCAAGGATCTTAAAGAGGTACATGGTCAAGACAACCTTTACCCCTGTAAACACTAGGGAATACACTGTTGGGTCAAACCACAACTACAAAAGTTGTATATACCTTAGTTGTTCCTATGGAATGCATTGGTGAGACAAGAAGATATATTCAAGTTAGGGCACACAAACATGCGAAGGATATCCTACACAATCTTGTGGAAATAGCAGTCTTTGTGGAGCACTTGCATAGGACTGAACACCATATTTGTGTAGAGGATACCAAGATCATAGCAAGGGGAGGCGCCACTATAATAAAAGAAGTGTTACAGAAGCAATTGTGATATAAAAACACATCTTAAAAACCTCAATAAATATGATGGTCTCTTTATTAGCGATTCATGGAGACCTGGATTTAACCTCATAAAGATCATCTCCAGTGTTGGGAGGAATTAGAGTGTTATCTTGAAAAGAGGAGTATTCTGTTATAAACTTAAAAAATCAAACTTGGTTAGTTATTAAGGGTTATGCTGTACTGCCAAGACCATCTGAATAGTCACATATTGAGTGGTCGTGTTAGTATATAAACTTGTTCACCTACTTATTCTTTCATGAATTTCTATATTCTAATTCTTATTTATATATATTTGTCTATTACATATGTGATTCTTTACATATCTAAATATATGGTATTTAACTTGTAGTAATCAGAGCCTTTGTCCTATGGCCTATGGTTATTGGATTGATTTATGGTTTGTAATCAAGGCTGGTGACCGGATTTTTTTATAGGCATGTGGACAAATTCAAACAATTCAAAAACAGATGTTTAAAATATAAAAATATAAGACATCTAGCCTAAACCAGTGACTCATGACTGATAAAAAAGTAGTAGAACATAAAACATTTTCTATTACATTCAGATTAACATTAATATTTCCTATGGCCTCTCAATAGTGGAAGGAATAAAGTAGGAAAACATTTCAAAACTTAATATAAGGTATGAAATTTCAAACTTTTGAAAGTTAGATCTCGAGGGGAAAAATAGAAAAACAAGAAAACAAAAACAAGAACAAAAGTGTATACCTTGATAAGTGGAGCAATCTTTTTTAATATGAAAATATATGCTCCTTAATAACTAGAATGTCTTTTACAGCCATTTTTCATATCAATTCATTAAAGATTTTATCCCAATGTTGGATTAATATTATAAGTGGGTCCAATTAAAATGAAGTGAGCCTCACAATTATAATTTTGTTTTATGTACAAAAACATATAGGATAAACAATAGTTAAAAAAAGGGTGCAAAAAAAAAAAAAACTAGAAAGATCAAATGAAAAGGAAAAGGATTATCGTCTAGACTGTCTGGAAACGCTTCTAAGCCCCCGTACCAGCCTGGAAACGCATTTCAGGTACTGGTACGGTGCAGATGCGTTAGGTACGCTGGCAAAGCGTACCCACGGGGACAGTGCGGTCAGGGTACGGCGGTTTTGCCGCACTGCCTGCACGTACCTGTCCTCGTGGGTATGTTTCCAAGCGTACCAGCCAAAAAAACTTGCCAAAGACTGTTTGTTTCCTTTTTTGGCAATTCTTTCCTTTTTTGGATTTTCGGTGGAAAAATCACAAGGATAGAAAAATTTTGCCATTTTTGGAAAGGGTCCTAAAGATGTAGCAAGAAAAAACTTGCATGTGCCATAACTTTCATTCTCGACTCCGTTTCAAGTGTCGTTTTCTCTAAAAGTGTATATTTTCTCGAGCTCTACGCATTGATGGCAATATTTTTCTTATTTTCATAAAATCCATTTTTGCACCTTTTTGTGCCAAGCAACTTCTTGCAATCTTCAGAAAGAATCATGAGCTTTGATCGCTTTGTAGATGCATTAGTAATTAAAAATACTTGGATAGCTTTCCAAAACTCGGCGAGTATTCTCCCATGCTCGGACTAATTGTCCCACTCCGCCACTTGGATCCATATTTTTCCTGCTTAGTTATGATGTTTCAGGAAATATGTCAGACAATACTATCGTGCTGAGTGGATCAAGGAAGGTCACCATGAACAATCAAAACTCCTTGAATCTTATCACAGTCACTAAGATAAATAACTGTGATAGAGAAATAATAAATTTCAATAAGTATGCAAATGCTTCTTTAAATTTATAATTTATATACATATATATATATATATATATATATAAACGTACCCAAAAGCGTACCGTACCCAAGATTTTTAAAAATTTGCCGTATCGGCGCGTACCATTGCACTGTACTCGTATCCAGATCAGGCCTAGATTATCGTTGATTGAAAACTAATATATTTTATTGCAAGGTTTTCTTAAACTTGCAACAAAAGCAAATATTAAAACTTACAAATTTGTGTATTTATTTAGTCAAATTTAGACTAAAAAATGTATGTAGAAAAATATTGCTTACAAGAAAAAACAAAACAATGAGATCCGACAATCATCTTGGGATAAATTAGAATGCTTTTTTGAGTTAGACAAAGTGGGTATATTGAGTCACTAAATATGGAGTTGGAAAAAGCAAAACAATGAGATGAAGATCCAACAATTAATCAATCAAAATAATTTTGTATCTAAACTTGTAGTTAGAAACAATGAATACATTAAGCATTCAACGAAACTATAATCAATCCTTTTTAAAATCAAGTTAAATGTGTCAAGTATACAGAATTTTTTTCAAAAACAAAAGCTAACTTTGGTTGCAAAAGAAACTAATACTCAAAAAGATTTGTGTTTTTCATAATAGGAAATTTAGACAAACGGTAAACCAAAAAGATTTGTTTTTCAAATTGAAGCAAAGTAAAATAATAAGATTTTCTCAAATTCCAACAAGTGCTATAATGCTAAGTCACAAGGTTCGAGTTAATATCCAACGAGGATAAAGTTCGGTTTGAGTTTGCCAATGGACAAAGTTCAAAATAGATGTCTTTAAGTTTGAGCAAAATAATTTTTTAAGCATCTTTTTAAAAATTAATGCAAAATATTTTTTTAAGCATTTGCGTAAATATGATGGACAAAGTGGAGGGAGCTTTCCATCCTCTACTTTCAGTTGGTATATGTATGCATGTATACACATGTTTATAAACAATGCAAAAGCACGCCAAAAACTTCCAATGTAAAAATAATGGATAAAGTTATGTTTTGACAAGGATAAAGTTTGTGTACCTTGTGACATAACTATAAAGAGTAACAATATTAATCACCAAGATTTGGAGAACCCAACCGTCGAACCTTTATCGACACTCGCATAATATTTTTTTCAATTTAGTAGTCACAGTTATCATAATTGGAATTGCAATTATCAAAGATATTTGCAGACTTCTAATTAAAGTTTAAGAACAACCCTCGGAGTTCAAGTATTCAATTAGAAATAATTTGGATGTGAGTTCACTCTTTGAAGTTCAACAAAGAGGGTAATTGTTGTTCATATTCTACCTACACTTTGAGGTGGAAGTTTTCCCAACATAGAGGGCATTATAGACCTAATTAATTTTGGCGAGTTAATTAAGGGTTGTGATGTACTGCCACGACCCTCTGAATATATGTATATTCAAGGGTCTTGTACATGACCCTTGGATTGTATATAAACCTATTCACCTATTCATTCTTTCACAGATTTTTACATTCTTATTCTTATTTGTACATTGATTTATTAAATAAATGATTCTACACGTATTTATTGTATGCACCTACTTGGTATAGAACACAGTTCTTTTGGATAGAAAGATGAAAAATTCAAAAGGATTTTAGAATGACAACATATCTATTGTTTTTCATAAGACATTTATCTATGTTTTTAGGAAAAGGAAATGAAAACGGAAGCAGATCTAAAACAAGGGAACACTGTTCTTATCTTATATGAGCACAAAATGAGTATTATGCAGTTTTTATATAGTTCTATTTATAAATAATTTTTGTACTAACATTTCTTTCCAATTTCAGTTCCAATGGTATTCATGAAAATTCAAAACTTTCAACATGCATAAAATTTGTGCGCAATCTGTTATAAGTCTAAAGTAAAAGTAGCTCAATGTATCAATATGTTCTACTTTTGTTTTGGATTTAGGTTTTTAACTTTTTATTTTGTTTTTGACTTGTTCAAGTTACGGGTGGGGTTTAGTGTTGATGAGTTTACTTTTTTTTTTTTTTTTTTTCAAATTTTCAAATTTTAAGTTTTAAACTTAAAAAGGCAATGGAAATGTCCACGTACCAGCAGGAAATGACCACACTATTTTTGCAAGTTACTCAGAATTTTCCTATGCTTCTGATAATGTTTCCCTAATGCTTCAAAAGCATTCTAGGGGGACACCTTGTGCAGGGGTTGTTTCTTGCAATGAATATATTCAAGCATAACTTTAGGTTGATTTCTTTCTTTGTGGAGCAATTCATTCAAAGTTATTCTGCCCTGAATATTGATGCAAGTTGGGTAAGAGGGGGCCAAATTAATGGAAACCTTTCCCCACAGCCTAGACACACTTGAACAATTGGACATATTATCAAATTCGGGACAAAAAAGCTTTGCTTGTTTATTGAATTCAAAACTTGGGAACATTGGAATTACACACATGGTTCTCCTTTATTGAAATTACAACATAAAGCTGAAGAACATAACAACATGCCCTCAAATGGATACTAATATAGTACTACCATTTCTAGACTTGGGCAAAAAAGCTCCTTTGTAAGACTCTCTAAACTCTCTTCCTCTCTCTCCCTTGTTTGCTGCTACTTTCCAAATCCCTTCCACGACTTAAAATTGTCTCTCCTTAAACTTTTTGGATCTCTCTGACATTCTTTGACAGTTCTCATCACCCCTTCACATTCCCAAGGCGCTCGGAATTACATGAAATTGGCATTTCTTCAACTTGAGGCTGTTACTCTCCGCGCTCCTGTGCTGCGGGGAAATCACTTTGTGTAGTCTGTTAATTTTGTAACTGTTCGTAAATACAGTTTGGCATTTTTGTAACTGCCACCTGTGCGAACCAATGGTTTCGTCTCTGGACAAGATCATTCTGATCTGGAAGATGAATGAAACCTCGTCCTGAGATTATCTGATGTCTTCACTCTTGGGGATGCTTATGGTCCATTTGATCATCCTTCATGTATGCAATGATGTTGGCAAGTAGACAATTGCAACCACAGATATACACAAACCATTCTCTATTTTTGGGTGATGCAAGATTACTTGTGGACCCAAATGCTTCTGCATCTTACACAGCAGGTAAGTGAAATGAACCATGCGATCCTCCTTATGAACATTTCATAAGCTCTACTGATCTTTTGTGTTTGGAAAATCTTGGATACACTCATCCAAGTTGCATCCTCAGTTCTATCTCTCCACTTCACTATGTACTCCCTATACTCATTTCCTCGTTTTCTAGAAGACCCTTGATTTGTTTACCATCTCTATTTCTCCTCTTCTTAGGTAGCTGCTGTCTCCGATCTGCCATTGAAGAATGTAAATATGCATTCTCATTACTCACATATCCCTCACAGTAAGGGTACAAATCTGCTACATTGAACATGGGAGAGATCAATCCCTTCCAAGAGTTCTATCTCATACGCATACACTGGAAACTTTATTAAAATCTTACATGGTCCAATTTGCTTTGATTCAAGAGGATCTACCAGCAGTGGTTCCTGCGAAGCCTATCCTCGTAGCTTGTTGTTCATGTGGGTCACCATCCATTGTCTACAGTACACCAGAGTGACATTCACATGGCCACAATACCTCCAAGATCATCAATCTATCTCAAAATAGATGCCTTGCACGTGTATGTAGTGGCATAACACAATCTATGCAGATCAGACTCGACACCACCCATCTGTGCGCCCAACTATCTGCAATACCTACCATTGGCTTTAGCAACACTTGACACTCCTCCAACCCAAACCACTAAGGACAATTCATCCTGTAGAACCTCGTTGCTCCAAGTGTTACACTTCAGACATTGGACAACACAATCCATGTGTCATGCCATGTGGCACTCCCAAGGATCACGTTAATCCAAGACATCTGACAGCATACCACGCACTTGTCAGCCACATCATGTAACAATAGGAAGATGAATAACACATGGAAACAATTCAACTTCCATAAGGGTTCTTCATACCTTCTCGGATTTATAATATATGTATACACATTTGTAGCATTTGCACGCATGCAAATGACATGCAACAGTGTGGGAACGAAGTCCCTCCTCAATGAAGGTGAGGTTGCCTTTATTGAAAACCAAAACTGTATTTACATCTGTACATTCAAAATTGTATGTGGGGGTGTTTTGGAACATCAATGGAAAGAAAAGTGAATGAGGGGATGGAATGGAATGAAGGAAAGAAATGGAAAGGAATGAATAAAAGGAACATGCAAGAGTTAGGTAAAACAGAGCCTAATATTGCACGAAGAGGAAAGAGGAATAACTAACACAAATAAAACGGAGTTTGAGTTAGCTAAACAAGAATATGTAAAAGGGAACACACGTAAGCAAGTAGATAATCAGAGCTTGATCACTGTGAACTAGAACAACAGATTAATAACGTTGACAATAAGATCAAAGACAATATTTGCATGCAAGATTCAAACACTAACATCTAATGAACATAAGAACATCAAATGCTATAAGAGACAATGAATGGGACACAAAGTTCATATTTCATTAACTCCAAAATGTCTTCTCAAAAGAACACAAAGTTTCTTTCTTTGAAGTAAAGCTTGCATACAAAAGTATTTTCTTCTCCTCTCTCAAAGTCACCTTTACAAATGAGCCCCTCACTTCCTTTTATAACCCAAAAGTTGGTTACAAAGTAGTTAGGGTTTTACATGATCATTAAATAAGGCACTTAAGTGACCTTTGACTTTTTCTAACCAACTTTATTAAAGACAACCAAAAATAGAAATCACTTAAGTTATCCATAGTTTCCCGAAAAAGCAAATAACATCCTTTTCTTAAAAATCCACTTTTTAAAATATACAATAATAACCAATGCCTTATCCATTGAAATGGGGTCCGCCTATCTCAAGCGTATGAGAAATGGACTCTCCCACTTCATTAGATACCAAGAAAATTATCTCCCTAAACCGCCGTGAAATTAGGATCTGCCGCTTTTGCCAGTTGAAAGGATCTAAACCTTCCCAAAGTTTCAAACATCTTTTCTTCTTTTGGAGGTTCATTTGGTCGAAGAATAGCCTCACAAAATACCTACAATTCAAGAATCCTACTTGGCATATCATTTAAATTAATAATCTTTGATTGAGTGTTCTCAAATAAGTTCTTTAATTTGATGCACCGCTCCATTAAACTGACGAGAAATTGTTGGCGGAGTGTACATGTCCTTAAACAATTGTGAAAATTGCTCTTCCACCTGTTTCGATGAACACCTTTGATTATGCTCATTTACGAGGTTGCAAGGAATCTCAACTATGAATTCTTGAATCAAGGCGAGTGAAGTGAAGGCTTCATTGCATATGCTCTCATAATGGATCATAAAATCCTCGAGAAGCGTCTTCCTTGATTTGAGATGCAAACACCAAAGAAAACGTGTCCCTCGATGTTCAAATTCGAGAATTCCTTCAATGGCTAAAACTGAGGATTCCATACTTGTCATCTCCTACAAACTGGGCAATATCTCATCCAAATTTGATATATTAGAAACAAAAGTTTCTTTGAAAGAAAGAATTGGATCAAGATACACACTGACATCTTCATGAAGCTTAACCGTGGTCTTGATCGTCCCTTGGCCTAAAACGAGAATCTCTGAAAGCCAAGTTTTAGTGACATGGCCTAATGTGTTTATTTCTTTTGACAAATTGAGAGTTTCTTCATTAGGGGCAGCCACTGAATCAGGTACTGGGAAAGTGGTTGATATGGGATTTATCAAATGTTGAACATATTCCACCAATTAATTCTTTTCGGCCTTGAGTTGAGAGTTCTGAGACTTATATTTCTCAAGTCTCTTTAAGCACGATATCAATTGAATCTCGAGCCATAGCCATGTCACTTTCTAATGTAGACCTCCCAAGTCCAAGTCTGAAACTTCATAATCAGCATGTGTCATGGCATCACGCTCCTTATCAACTTGTGGGATGGCGAGATCTGCAAATCTATTTCTCATCATTATCCACCATTATTCGAGAAAGCACCTTAGGCTTCTTTGAATGACGTCATTTGAAAGTTTGAAAAGGGCATCAAAATCAATGTCAATTGCCTTGACAACCCTCTTCCTTTTCTTAACCTCGGAATCAACCCAGGAAGGAGTATCATGCACTATTTCCGCATATAAAATCCTAGAGCTCAAATCAATATTCTCATTGTTCTCGACATCATGAGATCCTGCAAGAATCCTATCTACGACCTCGATTTGGGAGAAATAACCTCAATATCCACCTCCTGATTATTCGGGAGATTTTGGGAAATCCTTCATGAATCGCATGCTCAAGTGTTTGATATTTGGACTACTCGCACTTGAGTGAACGCTTGTTCAAAGCATGGCGAGGATCGCTTGCCACGAGCTTCGAGCACTATTAACAATGTGGGTAGAAGAATCTTACTCGAGGTAGAAAATCTTGATACACGCTCTCTTTCTTCTTCGTGGGTTAGGGTTTTTAGATTTTTCTCCTCGTGACACGTTACTTGGCGAAGTGGATTTTGCAACCACTCCTTTCTTGCTTGTTGTGTATGATTGGATGGTACAGAGGTTGATCGAGAAGAGGCTTTGGTTGAATGAAGGCCTCCTCGTGTTGGCAATTTTTGATCCTGAAGCATGATCTTGAATTGATTGTAACTTGGCAAGTTCTCTTATCATACCAAGATATGCTTCTTTCAAGAATCGGTTGATTCTTGCTATCAAGAGAAAATTCATCTCTTTTGGTCCAGTCAATTCGAGGCAACGGGTAAAAGCAACTGCATCATATGAGGGATCAATGACATCTTCATCATCATTTATGAATGAATCGGGAGGGTTCTTGATGCGGAAGGCCTTGATTTGAGCAAGTGTTAGGTGAGAAAACTCTCGTCTTCTTACTTCATGTTCGTCCAACAAATAGCCCAAAAATCTTCCATGGTAGGGTTATGTTGATACTTTGCTCCAAGAATCTTCTGCATATATCCATTGATATCAAACTGGGCTCTCTTCACATATGGATGGATTGTGATGAGAGCGAACTCTTTTTCCATGAGTTGTGCACCAAAAGATTTGGACATTGGTATTCTCCGATTTGGATTGGGAAATGAATTCCCGAACGGTGCTTGTCACTGAGAAGACAGTGAACTTGGAATAGTTGTCGCAAGCTCCATTAATGCCCATTTGTCACTGACGTACTTAGGAAGCTTCCATGGAGTACCAACAAAACCACTCACGCGAATGTAGGAAAAGGATGAAAATTGAATAAACCATGTTCCCCATTGGGAAATGACACTCATGGCTTCTTTAGAAAATCTTTCCTCTATATTCCGATTCAGGTTCCAAATCACGCGGAAGGTGAATGCATCATTGACTCTTCTAAAATGGTGAGAGCTATTTTTGAAATTGAGTTGCAGGTAATAATGAAAAACACTATTTGACAGCCCCATGACTCCTCTTGTTTCAAGTCCCGAAAATAGCTTTCTTCTTGCTACTACATAAGTCAGATACGATGTCATGTAGAAGCATCCAGTCATCTTAACTTCTATCAATTGTTTGTGAAGGGTATTACTGATGATGGTGGCCCAATCCACAAACTCTTTCTTGGCAAGGATGATACAAATAAACTGATACATCCATGGGTGGAAAATCCTAGCAGAGGGTAAACCGAAAACTCAACTTAGGAGAGTAATCATGTCCCCGATTTCTTCCACGAACTCAACGCGGTACAGTTCTTTGGGAAACCGATCAATTCGAGGCCTCTTGGTCACTAACTAGTTATTAACCATCTTGCTCCATCTCATGGGTTCTTCATCCCAAAATTCTTGTGTTGACTGGCGAGTGATATCCACATTCTCAGGAAAGTTAGGTATGCCAAGCAATTCCTCAATGTGCTCTGGTGTGATTAAGAGGAAAGGCTCACGATTATCTTTAAAAATTCCTCGTCTCTCAGGATCATAATGCTCCGCACAAGCGATAACCAACTCTAGACATTGCACCGAGACAGAAATGTTGCTGCTTGAGGTAGACCACTATGGTAAAGCCTATCCGAGAATATGGTTTTGCCTTCAGTTTTCACCCGTTCATAGAATTGTTGCACATTGATGTGACCCAGATTTGTATCAGTTATATTGTCGTATGCTGATTTGATAGAACTGGGAGGAATGATTCCTTGGAATTCATACTTGAGTGCGGACTTATTCGATTTCTCCACTGGCTTCCTCGATCTTCCTGCGGATTTGTTAGATTTCTCGGCCATTATGAATTTCATAGAAGAATGACTTGGGCACGCAAAACAACGCAAGCGGGGTCGGGTCTCAGTCTCCAAACCCCGTTAATGCAAGAAAAATATGACTCACTTTAATTTTATTATTATTATTATTTTAAAAATAATAATAATAATAACCAGTCTCGGTTACAATTTTTTTTTTTTTTTTTAAATACAAATATATCGAGACTAAGCTCGAGTTCCAAATCTGGCGATACAACGATATATATATATATATATATTTTAAAATTAAAATCTCCCAATTTTATTTAATTTGACAGAGCAAATTCTCCTTGGTATGCGTGAAAATCGCCAGATTTTAATGACCACGTAATTTGAGATTTACTTCTTCGATGCGATCTTCTGATCGATGCGTGACTATACTTGTTGAATCTTCTTGTAAATGCGTTGATACCCCTGGAGAATGCGTGGTGGATATGTCTTTTTCTTGTTTTGGACTGTATGAATTTTCCCAATGCGTGAAAATAGAATTTCAACTTTACTCTGATTTTTACCTTGTCTTCTTCCCCTGCATAGGCATTTTGGCCTGATTTGGTGAATGCGTGGGCAGAGCTTTATTTATTTTTTTTATACATCTGTTGTTTTCTTCTAATCCTCCAACACGTGGGTTCTTGTTTTTGCTGTCCTCCTTTATTAAAAAAAAAAAAAACTTGCGTAGCTTTTGCTTATTTGGACTGTCTTCCTTTCTTTCCTTGCATTGAAAAATGATTTTACTTTGTTGTGTTGGATCTAGTGAATACTCCCTTCTTGCTCCTTGGCTGCAGCAAAGATTAGCTTGGATGAGTTTCTGGCTTTTTGCATGAAGGCTGCGTGGTGAGAGACCTGGAGAATGCGTGGGTTTTCTCTTGTGCTTTCACTTACTACCCTCCCTCTGCCAATGCGCGGGTTCTTGATTCTATTTGTATTTTTTCTCCTTTGTTGTTTGTTTCCCACGTGGTGTTTTGCTTTCACCTTGCTAGGCGTTGAAAACTGTTTATGCCTTCATCTGCTGCCCTTCCTCTGCCAATGCGTGGGTTCTCCTTCTTTGTCTTTTTCCTATTTTTGGACTGTTCCTTTCTCCGTGACAAATGCGTTGAAAAATCTGTTCTTTCTTGTTGTTCCTTTCTCCCTGACAAATGCGTTGAACTTTGTGCTTTTCTCCTTGTTTGGCAAAGCGTGGATTTGACAACTGTTGCGTGGTGTTTGCTTTCTTGGACTGGTTTTATCCTTTGCAATGGCCTTTACTTGGACTGTCCTCTTGCACGTATTTCTCCTTCACAATGGCGTTCATAGACTATTGTTTGATGGATGTGATAAAAATATTATTATGTTCCTTAGAAGAAGTGAGAAGCAATTTTAGAAAGCTTCGTACGACTCTTTCCAACGAGTTCGACGGAGGAATTTATGAGGGTTAACCCGACTTCCCTCTTCCCGGTAGTGGAATTAATTGCCAAGGGAAATGGGGAAAGCAACGACCAATTGCCAACGGGAATGGCAAAGTAGGTTGGCAATCTCCGTTTCAATTTCCCCATGTGGGAAATCGGGAGATTTTTTTCCCGTTTTCCAATTTATTAATTTGGCAATTGGGGGAAGAAATCCCACGAGCGGGGATTTAAAGCAATTTTGTCAGAAAGGGAAATCCGGGCCCGGGAAGCCAATTTGGCATCCCCGACAATGGGAAGCGAAGCTTTATTTTCCCCGCAATTAAAATAAAACTTGTCGAATGAATTTTAATTAATATTTATTTAATTAAATACTCCATAAAGTTATTAAAAATTAATTTTATCAAACAAAGAGTAATTAATTAATTAAATATTAATTAATTAATTTTAAATGCGACTTGAGACCTGGCGGAGGAGTTCTTGCCCGAAAAGGACGAAACGAAGACCGAACGATCACAAAAATGAGACGGTCGTGATGAGAGTGATAAACCACGCAAAGTAACACTTTTGAAAAATTGCAAAATTTCCATTTTTATTTTATTTATTTATTATTTATTTTTTAAATTTTGCGTAGTCAAAATTGGCTGATTCTTGGTGTCAAACAACAAGGTCCTTCAGGCTATCTATCCCGTCGTTTCAACATATCTCGATGGCAAAACCCATGCAAGATAAGATACACACAATGATCAACAATGCAATCATGGAAGCACTCGTGGAACAATGGAAATTTGTGTTTAACAGTCCTCAAATCAGTGGATCCACCGACCTCATCATCGGGAAAGTTTTTGGTGGTCAAATCCATCCAAGTTTCAAGTAAATGTAAATGTTTCTTGTGTTTGAAGGAAAAGTAAATGCAGATGTAGTAAACAATTAGCTAGATTAGTTGGATTCCTATTTTTCTTTGAATGATTTTTTTTTATGAAGAGAAGTTCAAGATCACACTTCTGAAAGTTTCTTCACCCATCAAAAAGTGGTGGCAAGTAAGGAGACTTGACGGTAAGGAGATCTAATCCAACATGTGCTACATTCTTGGAAGCTTTCAACGATGAATGGTATCTTGAAGATATTTATTATGATTACTACATTTAATGGCATAAAAATTGACCCAATCCAACAAGTGCTACATTCCTGGAAGCTTTCAACGATGAATGGTATAAGATATTTATCATGATTACTACATTCAATGGAAAAAACTTTGACAAGTACACGAATGATCAGTCCAAGCCTTACACCGATACCTTACATGACTTGTATGGAAAAATAAGTTCATTTGAGTCATAGCAGCAAAGTTTTCAAGTATTGCAGCAGCCTATGACCATCCATCCAAATCAAATTGAAGTTGGCTAAGGTCAAGATGATGGGGGAGATTACTATTGTGTGGAAATAATTTCGAACAGTCCAAATTGAAGGGCAAGTAGGAAACAACCTCCATCCGAAATAACACACCTTCATACAAGTCCAAATTTCTTGAGATAGGTAAATGGTGCGACTAACATAAAAGCAACTTCGAGTCCAATGCAAAATGCCATGCTCATAAGAGTTTGCTTACATGAGAAAAAAGAAAAGATTATGAAGTGAATCCCTTTAATGGAATCATTGATGCAGATCCGAAGGTTGTAGTAGCCTCCACACAAGCAACACCAATAGCGCAAAATGCTGAAGTAGACCATCTATTCCATTCACAAATGTGGGTGCTAAGGTAGCTGTTACGTTTTCTGTTCAATGGTGGTAGCATGAAGAACCTTATCTCCAAAGCAATCGTCAAGCCACTAAATCTGCCAACCATATCTCATTCGCAACCTTAGAAATTGGGATGGTTCAATTCTTGCGACAACAAAGGTATATGCATCACTCTCCAATGCTGCTTATCATATTCTACCCACAAGTGGAAGAGTTAGTTTGTATTGTAGCACCAATTGATGTATATGATGTACTCCTTCAACATCCATACATGCATAGTCACTAGTTTGTGTACAAGGGCAATCCTCGGAACATAGTTTATTAAGCAATAGGAGATCATATTCTTGAAGTGATTCCACAGTCTAATCATGTTGTGCCAACTTATAAGAAGATTGTGCCATACAATTATGCATATTCAACATTCAAAACTTCACCTCCTAAAGACTCGTGACCTCAACTCGGCAAAGACAAATGAGATTCTAGAAACCATGTTTGCACAAAATTGTTCTATGCTAGTGTATATAGTCGTTAGAATGGGTCAATTGCATCAAGCCAAATGGTCCACCTAGAAGCCAATGTTCCACTAGTGCTCTCTAGACTTAATGCAATCGACACTATTGCTTTTCAAAGAGGGGTGATTAATCCGAGAGGATCTACCAAAGCCTATCCTCAAAGCTTGTGGTTCATGTGTCTCTCCATCCATGGTTTGTGACATTAGAGCAATCCCTAGATGGTCGTGATAGCTCTAAGATCATCAATTTGTCTCCAACAAATGCCACACACTTCAATGCCAAACCGAAATGGACAACTCACACTATGTAGAACCTCGTTGCTCCTAGCATTGCACTTCAAAACCAGACATCACATATTTCATGACACTCCCGAGGCTTGTGTTATACCAAAACATTTGACAACATATCATGCACTTGCCAACCACATTAATGGTCAAAAGACAAAGAGTCACGCATGGAAACAATTCAACTTACATAACGGTTCTTCATGGATTCTCGGTGTCGTATATATGTATACACACATTTGGAGCCTTAGCATATAGATGGCAAGCAATTAGAGTAGAAGATAAATAGTCATACTTGTTCTGAGAGTATGCCATGTATAAAACACATAGATACATAAAACATTTACTGTTATAGTTCTGTTATCTCTCTCTCTCTCTGTTGATTCGCTGCATTTTCTAATGAAGCTTCTGCACATGCACATAACACATCTAGATCCTCTTTGGGAGTGTTGTTTGTTGGGTCATCTCCTTGTTCCTACATCATACTTCCACTTGAGCTTGTCATACATTTCTCTTGGGAACTTCTTGTTATTTCCTTCTGAGATCAGCACAATGCTTGTATCTCATTGTGTTTTTACCAGTTTTGTTTATGTATCTCATGCATATAATCGGCAAATTTTTTTGCTGCATCACTCCATCAAATCAGCTGTGTTTCTTAACTTATCAAGACATCTAGGGTTATAACAATACACAATCTGAAAAAGGCTCTTGGCAGTACTTGTGTTGACTCAGCTGTAAAAAAGTCAGCTCGTGCTATATTTGTCTCCCATTGTCTTGGCTTGTTCCCAACCAAGCATCTCAACAAGTTTCTGAGGTTTCTATTCACAACCTCCGTTTGTCCATCTGATTGGGGATGTTGGGCTAAATTGAAACTCAACCTTGTACCCAACTTTCTCCACAAAGTTCTCAAAAAATGCCCGAAAAGCTGTCCCTGTTTGAAACAATGCTCTTAGGCAAACCATGCAACCTTACTACTTTCTCGAAAATCTGTCCACATAAGTTGCAACATAAGTGGCATCATTATTATTTTTGCTAGCTATAAAGTTTGCCATCTTTGAAAATCTGTCTACAACAACATAGATAGGCTCAACTCCTTTCTGAGTTCTTGGCAGTCCAAGATTAAAATTTATATTCACATTTTCCCACCG
This sequence comes from Taxus wallichiana var. yunnanensis, assembly GCA_018340775.1. Taxonomy (NCBI): domain Eukaryota; kingdom Viridiplantae; phylum Streptophyta; class Pinopsida; order Cupressales; family Taxaceae; genus Taxus; species Taxus wallichiana. The sequence goes on along the minus strand of CM031240.1, from coordinate 422,065,102 downwards.
TCCTGCTATTGGCAATGGCTGGTACAAACCCACATTTTGTTTTTTCCTTGGCATGTTGGCAAACTCTACAACTTTGCACAACATTCTTCACATCCACACTCATCCTTGGTCAATAGTTACTCTCACACAGTTGCGCCAATGTTGTACCCCCTCTAAAGTGATTGGCTAGACCTCGTCTATGCTTCTCTTATCAAGTTCTCTCTCATTGAACATGAGGTATGCACAATCACTGTCCTCTAAACAAAAACCCTCTTGCACGATGAAATCCAACTATGGAGTTCTATCCTTGCCGGTTGACTTTTACCCTTGGCACGTTGGCAAACTCTACAACTTTGCACAAAATTCTTCGCGTCCACACTCATCCTTGGCCAACAACAACTCCCCACTTCCCCACAGCTGCACTAATGTTGTAACCCCTCCTATTTGTCCAAATCGATCTCCATTATGCTTCTCTTGTATCAAATTCTCCCTAATTGAACCATGAGGTATGCACAATTGCTTCCCCTTCAAAAACAAACCTTCTTGCATGAAGAATTCCAACCATGGAGTTCTATCCATGTAAGATAGGCTCTTAATACGCTGCCCAAGCTTTCGTAAAATCCAAATCTTTGTTATATAATTCTCTCACCTAGCTACTTCCACTCTCATCTCATGCAACAAAAGACATCTCCTACTCAATGCATCAACAACCTTATTGGACTTCCCACTTCTATGCTTCAAAACAAATGAGTAAGTTTCAAGAAACTTAACCCACTTTATGTGCTTTTGGTTTAATTTACCTTGGTTGTTTATGATCTCCAGTGCTTGATGGTCCATGAATCAAATGTACTCCTTAGGCAGCAAGTAGTGCCTCCACTTCTTCAATGCGTGAACAACCGCATAGATTTCTTTATTATAAACCATATACTTTTTCATGGATTCATCCAATTTCTTGTTGAAGTAAGCAACGTGCTTACCTTCTTAACTCAAAACACCAACCATTGTCCCACGAGTATCACAATAAATTTGGACCACCTTATTGAAATCCGACAATGCTAGAACCAATTGTTCAATCACCTTCTTCTTCAAAACTTGAAAGCTATTCTCTGTTGCACCTGCCCAGATGAATTCTTTCCTATTAGGCCTCATGGTTTGTGTGATAGGTGGACATCACACTAAAGTATCGGATGAACTTCGTGTAAAATCTTGCTAACCCATGAAAGCTTCTTGTTTCAAATATACTCTTGGTGACTGCCACCCAACAATGGTTCTTATTTTCTGGATCGATCCTTAATCTATCATGGAAAATCACAAAAACCCAAATAAACTAGTTCTTCCTTCATAAAACTGCTCTTCTTTAAGTTGACTAGTAACAGTTCTTCCCTCAATCTATATAATACAAGCCTCAAATGCGTCAAGTGCTCCTCCTTTGTTCTACTAAAAATCAAGATATCATCCAAATACACAATAAAAAACTTACCGAGAAATGGTTTCAGCACTTCATTCATGGGTCTCATGAATGTGCCTAGTGCATTTATCAAGTTGAATGGTGTGACTAGCCTCTCGTACAACTTATCCTTTGTCCTGAATGCGATTTTCCTCATCACATTCTATAATCAGTATTTGATGAATCCACTCTTCAAATCTATCTTCATGAAGTATTTGGCTCCACTCAAGTAGTTCATCAAGACATCCATCTATGGCAATGATAATCTTTGCTTGATTGTAATCTTGTTGATGGCTCTTGATTCTGTGCATATGAGCCATTCTCCATCTTTCTTTGGTGCAAGGACTGTGGGAACTACACATGGGCGCAAGCTTTGTCATATCAAACCCTCTTGGATTTGTTTCTTCAGCTCCTTATTCTCCACAGGTATTAACCTATACGCCGCCTTGTTCTATAAGTTTGATCTTGGGATCAAGTCCATGTGATGACTAATGCTTCTCATGGCTGGCAACCCACATGTCAAATTTCAGCATATTATCTTAACAAACTTTCCACCTCACGTGGAGTTTCAGTGATTCTACTTGCTGTGCCATCTTGCATGGGATTGGGAATGAAAGCAAACAAGCTTTCTCCTCGTTTACTTCTCTTAGTAAAGTTTTTCTGGAAACCAACAAAATCTTAGGACTACTGTCCACTTCTTCCTCTCTGTCCTTCAATGGACTCAAAATATATCTTTTCCTGGCCTTTTCAAGAGAGTAGATATTGACGCTACCATCATGTATAGCCTTCTTATCAAATCACCAAGGCCTTCACAACAATACATGACAAACATCCATGGCACAATTGTATGCTAAACCTCATTTTTATATGACCCAATTTGAAAATTGACCAAGCATTGCTCACTTACCAAGATTTGATGTCCTTTTTGCAACCAAGACACTTTCTAGGGGTATGGGTGGATGATCTTCTTCAACCCAAGCTTCTCTACCATCTCACTAGACACCAAATTGTTCATGCTACCACTATCAATAATACCCTTGCAGCACATACCCCCAGATTTACATACAGTTCTAAAAAGATTCTTCCTTTGCGATAGTTCATTGTCCTCCTTTTCTGGTAACAGCAGCTTTCTCTTCATCATAAGAGCTTCTCCATGTTTTGTTCTTCCATGTGATTGGGAAGCAATGCTATCCTCATCCATTTGTGCAATGTCATTACTCGCTTATTCTTGTACAACTGTTTTTCTGTGCTTGTGTGCAATCAAATGCTCTATGTCCAGCATCTCCATGCCTATAACATTTAGACATGAATCCTATACCTCTACCAAAGTATCCTCTTCCTCTAAAAGGATACTCTCTTCCTCTTGGGTTATGACTGAAATTGTTGTGTAAGTACTTGCTTCTCATTAATGAACATGCTATCCTCTTCCTGTGCTTGCTTGACTTCTTCCTCAACCTCCTGATGTCTTTTGTTCTCTCCTAGAAAACATATTTTCCACCTTCAATGCACATCGAGATGCTTCTTCTAGTAACCTCAACCTTATCATCCCAAATATGCCTTATATAGAGATGCGAGGACCATTCACATACCTTGGAATCATCTCCTTGTCATCTTCCACATGACCAGCCTAACTGGCAAGCTTATAAAACTCCTCTATGTAATCTTTTACACTCATCTCCTTTTGCACCAACTTCTACAATTTCTTGAACAAAATTGAATTGATAAACCAAAGATCAATTTCACAACCATTTTATCCCAAAACTTGATTTGGTCTTTGTTTGTACAAACCCATTTTGTCTGCACATGAACCCACCACAAGGTTGCATGTCCCTTCAACTTTGTACAAGCAAGTTTCATTCTCTTGGGATCCTCCATTTGTTCATAGTCAAAATACTTCTGTAACTTTGTGATCCAATCAATAATATCCTTAGGACATAGACTTCTTGAGTAGTTACAGGTTTCCAACCATGGCTTTCATCCCATCTTGGAAATGATCTTTAAAAACCTATCTTCTGGTTCGCTAACCAACTCTTCAATCTGAACCTCAAGTGCTTATACTTTCTGATTGTCTCTCACATTTGTTGCAACTCTCTTCCACTCAGTAGGTTACACTTTACATAGCCTCTAATAAGCTTGGATTCCTTTCATCTCTGCCACTGAGTTGTGGTTCTTCATCATCTCTGGCAAGTCTGCAACTCTTAAAGATCTTCCTGTTCCAAGGGAAAATCCGTTGTGTGTCATTTCTTCACTTTGCAGCTCTTTGCAATTGTAGGACTTCTTTGACACTTGCAACAAATCCACTAGAGCCTCACAAACCCAATCTAACAAGGCACAAACTTGCTCTAATACCAAATATGATGTAGAAGCATCTGGGCCCACAAGTAAATCTTGCATCACCGACAAACAGAGTGCCACTTATGCATATGTATGGTTGTGACTTGTCGTCTTGCCGACATTGTCACATGTGTGGAGGCTATCAAACAAGACTACAAGCATCCATAGGAGTCCAATACCACAAAAAGGCCTTAGAAGGAGGTTTCAATCATGTCTAGATCAGAATGTTTCTTTCTTGGGCAAATAGAGAAACTGCCAGTTTACATAGGCGGGACTTGCGAAACTGCATGTCTATGTTAACCAACAGCTACAAAACCAATGTGATGGTTTTGTAACCATCTCAATAGTTTCACAACTGCTGGAGTGCACAAAGCGGCAGTTTCGCCTGCAGTGGCTGTGCACACAAATTAACAGCCTCAATTGCAAGAGACGTTAGTTACACACAATTTTAAGCATCTTGGGGATGCAAAGGGGCAGTGAGGACTGTCACATAATCTCAGAGAGATTTGAAAGGATCAAGGGGAGGCAGTCTTCAGTTGTTCAAGGGAGTTGGAAGGTAGTGGCAAGCAAGGAAGGGATGAAGAGACATACTCTAGAGAGAGGTTTTATGTTCGAGTCCTAAACAAAGTAAGACCGTGTTAGTGCGCATTTGAGGGACTGTTGTAATCATAGTTACCAGGAGATGGGTATGGGTACCTGTACGAGGAAATTGGGATGGGTATAGGTACGCCATTTTTCAGAAATATAGGAGACGGGAAAATTATTTATATAATTTTATAAATGTATTTAAATATATAAGTAAAGTGTAGAGAAAATAATATTAAATAGCCTAAGAAAACGTTAATAACTGTTAAAAGTAAAGATATTAGATTTGACAAAGATAGACTAATTAAACTATGTTCCACCAAGTTTCGGGACGGGGACGGCAGGGGACGGGGGACATGTTTCTAGGACGGATTTTTTTGGAGGCCTTTTTTTAGGGGACGACAGGGGATGGCTATTAAAAAATAAGGGAAAATATAAAAAATATAGGAAATTTCAAATATTCATATGATAACATTGATAAAGCATTCATCACACACATTATAGAACCTTAATACATAAAATTGGAGCTGAATTGAGATTTCACATAAGGTTCAAGTTTCAATTACAATAATAATTACAATGAAATGCCCAAGGGCTGCAAGTTTCAACTAGACAACAACAAAATGTCTGAAACATAGAAAAAGTATATAGTACACAACACCTGCACAAAAGTCTAACAATTCAAATGCAATCATATGCATCATCAAGCATACAATTAGCAAATGCATTGTCACACTTTTGAGCAGGCATATTGGAGCGGTCATGATAATAGGGTTTTTCAGAATTGAGTAAAAACCCATTTTTTTTTCAGCAAAACATATTACTTTATGCTCTGTTCATACACCTTTTCTGCACAACACAACATTGAACTGAATAACACACTCTTTTTCACCAAAACATTTTACTCCATGTTTTGTAGTCACACACACCTTTCACAACATTGAGTCAAAAACAATCTTTTTTGGAAAACATATTACTCTATGCTTTGTTTGTACACCCTGTGCTGCACAACACAACATTGAACTGATACCACAATGTTTTTCACCAAAACATATTACTCTACATTATGTATTCATACACATAGTTCAAAGAATTGGGTAAATACCCCTGTGTTTTTCACGAAAGCATATTACTCAATGCTCTGTTTATACACCCTCTGCTGCACAACAAACCATTCAACATAATACCACAATTTGTTTATCACCAAAACATATTACTCTATGTTCTCTATTCATAGACACGTTGCTGCATGAGCAATACAAAACTATTAAATGAATTCATTGTAGAATATTGCTCTCTTGCCTTCTTCTCACTGTTGTTCTCTTTTCTTCTCTCTGTTGTTTTCTTTCTTTGTCTTCTCCTTCACAAGATGGGAAATGACAAAAATGAGCTTCTTTTTTTGTTTTAGTTGTAAGAGAGGTTGTTTTAGGTTTAGGTTAGTTAGGAATGAGTGTGGGGGTCCTTGTGGGCCCCCATATTCCTTTTTAAAAATTAACTGTGTTTTAAAAAAAAATAACTTTACCTTTGCTGGGACGTTGTGGACGCCCAGACGCCCCGATACGGTCAGGAGAAGTCCCCGACCTTACCGGGACATCCGGCATCCCCTACTCCAATTTTGACGTCCTCGTGGCATCCCCAATTTTTTTAACAAATTGGGGATGGGTAGAGGACATTTCAACCTGTCCCGGTACGGGAAGAGCCTAAAAAGGCAGGGGATGCATCCCTGTGGAACATAGTAATTAAATTGATATTTGTCTTTGATATCTTGTCAGATCTAGGGTTAAGAGTACAAAGTACTTTTTTAATAGAAAAACATTGAAATGCAAGTTTCATGACAAGTACCAACAAGACTAGTCTCTGACACACATGTTTTTGGTAGGAGACAAGTCTCTGTGCAACACTGGTTGTAATGTTTTTACCTTTATCTTGTGATTTCAATCAAGCAAGGAGAGTTATGTGTGTATAATCTCTGTGTTCAAGTTTTGAATCCAAATCCAATAAACAGGCTGAATTTGTATGTCCATTTGTGCAAGTGTGTCTAGGCTGTGGTGAAAGATTGACACTAACTGGCCACTGTATTACCCGACCTACATCAACAATGGGTCCAATAGTGGGGCTCAAAATATTGGGAAATTCAAATTCTCACATATGGCGACTCTTGAAACATTTAAAGAAATATTTGTACATCAAGAAAGTCTAAAACATTTAATTATTTAAATGGATTTAAATGCTTCTTAATCTCCCGGAGTCCCTAGATAATCATTTGTAGGGATTATAAGGATTTTTATTAGGCCTCCCTTTTGGTGAGAAGAAGCATGTTGAGAACAATTTTGTTTTATAACCTAACAATAACATGATCCCAACATAAGTAGGAGATACTAATTAAGGGGCATTTTGTTTTAGATTATGTTTTTAACTTTCTGTTGTATAGATGTTATTTTGTTGAAACTGGTAGAAGAAACCTACTTTATTAAATTCTTTTATGGAATACTGTCTTCTTATTTTTAGTTTTTTTTTATTGTTGGAAGAAGAATATAATGAACATTTTGCCACATGGACGCCGGCTGACCCAGACCCAGACCCAAGAGTGGTAACTGAGTCACACATACATAAGAGTAACTACTTAGCCATTCAACACTCTACATGATCGTGAAGCAAAACAAAAGGCAATGACATGCAGGAGGTCACATATCGAGTAAATTACTCAGGTTTATCTTGATTGGTCATATCCCACACAAGTTCTTTGCTCATTGACAAGGATAATGGTCGGTTCCTGTATTTACATCATTGTGTTCCAATCAGGATAGGTTTATGTATTTGGTGCATATATGGAGTGGCTAGAAACAATGTCTCGAGGCCTCTCAGAAAGAGCTGCAAATCCACTGTAGGAGAGTGGTCAGTACTAGACAATCCAAGATTTTAAAAATAGTTTGTTGGTAAATACTAAATATGTATGAGATCTATAACTGTTAAGAATATAATACATTTAAATGTTTAATTATATTATATCTTGTTTTGTCACACATAAATAGGAACACGTAAATTTTTATGTGAATAGGTCTTAAAGAAAGGTATGATTTCACAACTTAAATTTGCAGGTGATGATCGAATTGAAACTGTACACATCTCATGGAACAATGAAAGCTTGGAATCTTGGGTTCCTCGACCTACCTGTTCTGGAAAGAAGGATAAGGAGAGATTATGATAGAAGTAGTAGTTGAGAAAAATGTAGTGAAGAAACGTGGTGATGCATGGAAAATCGTCTTTGATGCATGCTTACCTTTTATTAGTTTTCTGGATCTCAACCGATGTATGCCGTACAGCATCCATGAATTATATAAACTACTAGGAATCTCATCTGCCTATCAGCTAACTATACAGGTATGCAATTTACAGTTTGTATCTACTTATCACCTAGCTAATCATGTATGCAATTTATGGTTTTCTATTTCTTTCTGTCAATTATAATCGTACAATGTTAAACTCTCTCCTAATGGTCAATGGGGTTGTTTTTAAATTTGCAGAAGGAGATGGAATTTAATTGTTTTTGCTTCATATGATATGCTCTAGATAATATTTATCTTGTTTGGGGGTGCGGGGCCCTGAAAGAAAAACTACATTTAATGTTACACCAAAAAGCAAGAGAGTTATATAACCTGAGCATCATCTTATTGGGAAAGCTTTTCCTATGAAATAGAGAAAAAACTTGCATCTAAGCCTTTGCCCTAAGGAAAAGAGTCTAAATCTTTATGGATGCATTTGATGTTTGCTCAAAAACATGGATACCTGTATTCTTTATTCAGCTCGCATAGGTGGACTGGGAAATCATCTTCATGAATTGTCACTCTGTTCTTCTCTTCTTAAGGATGGTTACTTTCTGCAATAATACTGCAACTCTCTGGTCATAGTTAACCTCTGCCTCCGGTCATGTCCAAAAGGTCATTGGAGATGGAAATTTCCAAAAGACATCTACTATTGATTTGTCTTGCGTATAGTGAACAAAAAGGTACAGATATGCTAGCTTTTCTTAGCCTTGTTCTGTCTGTCTGACTTATTGTAAGCGCTACCTACCACAAATGTTTTCTAGAAGGACTTCTGCATGAACATAGTGTGATATTTTCTGTGCCATTGTTCTTCAGGCTCTAAGACTTCCAATCTTTTGTTCACTTGTAATGCTGCAGGGAATTTATGTATTGCACCCATACCAATCCTAATCATCAAAGTACGGCCTATAGTAGCTTACATTCTCTCCAGCAAGGGGCTAAACTGCTTTTAGGAATCATTTTATTAGGCCCCAGGAAATTTGGATTTTGTGCCCCACTTTTGTTTTTAGCACAATATAATTCTGTGTGTGTGCTATAGTACCTTTTCTAGTTTTATGATGTTTTCGGTTGGGAAAACAATATAGTTTAAACTCTCCATGCATATTGGATCTATGGTCATTCCCTTTGTTTGTTCTGATCGTGGCAGTTTGTGTAAATTGGAATTAAGCTACTGCACAGATTATGAATCTTTTTTATGTCTTGAGATAAAGCAGCAGTTTGAATAATAATAAAAGTGCTGTACGAGTGCATCTTATTTTTCATCAGCTTAGCAATGTGATGGTGTGGATTCCTCTTATGGTATTAGTAGGCCTTTGTGTATGGTTAATTGTTTATGACATAGGGTAGCTACCAAGATACATGTTAAGATGCTAAATTATCTTGCCTTATGTTGTACCTTTTCAATGACATTCTAAATGTTGCATTTTATATTACATAGCTCGCTTGAATGTTCTAATAAGAGTTTCTAAGAGCTATTAGGCTCTTCCATGAAAAGTGATTTGTGCACAAGTAATGCTATCTAGTTCATTTTTTTGTAGTATAGACCAAGGATATACTGTTTATTCAAATCTTCACAAAGTTCTGAATGCTGATGTGATTGATTGTGTAAGTGATGGCATCTAATTTACCTGCTTGGTGGACCTGAAGGATAATCAAGTATAATACCGTTTATTGTTATCATACAAAAAGGTATAATGGTGATATGAATTGTTTTGTCCAATAAGATAAATTGGGAACTCCTTGTGTTTGCATGACATCCCAAAGTCATATGGAGATCAGAAAGCTTGTAAGTTTTCAGTATAAATTTCTTTCTGCTACGAATAAAACCATGTTGGTTTTAGTTGATTGAATCTCCATGTTAAAAGATTCTTTATACAAGTAGAATGGCACATCCAAACTCTATTTTGTACTTTGTATTTCTATATGATGTGTGGTGGTAAACAAAGGAATATCAATATGTTTTGTTTATTATACAAACATGTAAAACAAGAAACAATATCAATATCTATAGTTTGGTATTCACACATCTTGGAGAAATAATGTAACATTTTGTTTGTCAAGTGTACGCTGAAGTGGCTAGTATTATGAGGAATCATAATAGTTCTATTTGATTTGATAATAATAATAATAATATAAATATTGACTAGTGACAAATTAAAGGACTACAAAAGGGTGCTATGGTTAGGTATAGATCAGCAATAACAACAATGTTTGAATCTTTTGAAATATGATAGTACCAGAAATGTAACGTCTTAGTCAGAGTCTAGTCAGAAAAAGGATAAGAGGCAATACATGAGGGAACGATGCAAATATTTTTGACACAATTCAGTTGAATTATCAAGGTTAGATGGTCAAATGATGTTGCTATTTTGCAGACCTGTACATGGTCTGGGAAATGCATGCTTGACTTAGTAGATGCTTGACCAAATGATGCCAACACTGATCTTGATGCTGTCAAGCATATCGCTATTATTGAGGTAGATCTTTCATGGGAGGCTATGAGAGCCGCAGATCTTGGGGTGAACTTTGATGGGACATGGGTAGCCTGCAGAGAGCTAAAGGACAGGCTAAAATTCCATAGGCATAAAAGAAAGCCATGTAACAAGATTATGAAATATCCCTTGTAGGATATCACTCAAAATTCCCAAATTTATAAATTTTCAACAAACTGAAATTCTGATTTTCAGGACAGCAAGGTACAGAAATATAGAATATTTTATTTCTTCCAAAATGTCCACTTACAAAAATACCCAGAAGCTTCAAAAGGCTTGGAAAAATATGGAGAACAATAAAGTATTGAGAAATAATTTTTAGCACACAGATCTGATTTTATTTATTTATTTTAAATACATAAACTACCTTAAAACCCTAGTTTTTACAAACAACTGAAATTGATCATATTATTTTCTGAATTTTGGACAGCAACAAGTACAAATTTTATAAAATAGATCCAACCTAGAAAAACCCAAAAATATGGCACCAAACCCTAACAAAAACAACTTGCAAACTCCCAAAGGTGACGTCACCCTAGGAGAACAGCCAGAAACACCACGGAATTCCTCTTGGAAGTTCACTATTGCTATCTCCAATGCCAGAAATGCTCTGACCTAGAAGTCTGTAGAAATATGAATCAACACCCTGGAAATCTCTAAAAACTCTGCAACCCTGAACTAAAAATCTGATCTGAATGAAGCCCCAAAATAGCAAGCTAGGGATGGATCTTTCACCACCGAAGAATGCTCTGCTAGCTAGGGATGGATCTCTCACCACCGAAGCTAGGGTTCCTGTAGAATCTCACCTCCACAAGCAAGGTCAAAAGCAAGCAACCCACACAAAAGTAGAAGATATCATAATGTGTCTCTCTCCCCAAGCGACTCCTTTTATAATTTCCCTTTTGCCAAAAAGAAGCCCAAAACCCTAATCGCCCCACATGGAGAGTCTTCATGTGTGTAATCATCACTTAAAGTGACTTTATGTCGCCTATGCCAAAAAGGTCCACTTAAGTGACCCCAACAAAGAATTAGAACATAAAGTACCATATATTCACCCATCACTTAAGTCATCGACTAAATATAACATAAAGTACCTTAGGGGAGCATCTCACAACCTTATTTCACTTAAGTCACCTCAAAGTACGTGTCCAACTCCAAAACATAACATATAAGTGAAATGAAGGTACAAACCACACCCAATAACCATCAACGTCACTAGCCCCTTGGGCATAACCAAGGCTAAGATGGATGAAAAGCCTCCTAGGCCATTTGCTCGGAAATGGGGACATTACGATTAATGATTTACATAAGCATAAACCTAGTTGGAACAACATATGGCTAGGAGTGATTGTTAGATAGATACTTGGAAAGTCTAATGGATAGATTGTTATGGTGAATGAATTGCTAAAGGAACATTATGAACGTAAAGAGAGGCTAGGATGTCCGATGGGGCCATATAGCTCATGTTATGTTTGTACAATAGATGCACGTGGATATCTACATTTGCATGAGTAATAAAGCATTCAAGAAAGCAAGTTGGAGGATTTAGAAAGAAACATACGGAGTTGTGCGAAGGAAGCAACGTGTGCCGTATTTGTATGTTTGAAATGATGTGAAAGAGAAATTAGGAGAATTTTGTCAAGTAACAAACAGATTGTGCTAAGAAAGGAACATGTGGCTTCTTCTTGTGGCTTCATGCTGTTTTATTTTTGGAGGGTTGACTTATGTCTTTGGAGCAACATCTTTCATTAATGGCATCCAAGCTTCAGGTTAAACCAACAAACATCTGATGGTAGTTAAGTTTATACGAATTGATGATGTGTCCTTGAACGAAGACAAGTAGTATGAGTGATTTCTTGTACCACAATGAGCTGTATGAACTTGTGCTAACAAAAGGGATTGATTACACAAACTACAATGTTTATCGTCATATCTGGACCATAATAATCTGATAAATGATATTATTCCTCTCACAGTTGCTGCACAGGTCTTTATAGCTCTGCACCTTTTTTGATGAAGGACACTTTCCCCATGGTTTTACAATGTTCTTGATGATAATCATTTAACTTAATATCTTTTTGTGGAATTTTTTGAACTGTGTGTATTATATCATCTCTTTGATGAACAATATTCTTGCATGGTGATTTCTCTATAACCTCCCTTTGTGTAGTTATTGTTAATAATTACAAGGCAAGGGGATCCACAAAACACACAAATACCTCTAAGCAATTTTATTACCAGAGAGAAGGAGAATACTAATGCATCAATCTGGGGGCTTTCACTGTAATACTTGGTTCAGATTTGAGCAGAGAAAATAATAAAAATCTAAACAAAATAATAATATTCTTTCACACACTATTATTCAGCAGACAAACATACAATTATATAGGCAAGTCTGCTTCTATATTTATGGAGAGGAATTTCCATAAATTACTCCCGAACAACTCTACACTATTCTACGTGAGTTGTTATAACTCACTCAACAAACATTCTTATATGAGTTGTTTAACTCATATTAACTTTTACTATTTATGTGAGTAAATCTCACGTTATTACAATCCACACATAATTAATAATGTCACCACTATAAATTCCTAACATTCACCCCCTTAGTGTGAACATTATTAATTCCCAATATTCACCCCCTTAATGTGAACACAAGGAAGAATCATGTTTTGAAGAAGTTGAACCACCTCCTAAAAGTGCCACTTAGACCAGGTACAAACTCCATAAGTTATCTCTTTACCCTCGTGAAGGCGTAGTGACGAGCCGAATTATGTAGGAATACTCCCTACCTCTTTGGGTTCCTATGGGACTTTCCCTTCCTCCTAGGGTGCCCGAATTCTAAATCTCCAAGATCCACAAGCTTGGCACTAATTGGATAACCATCCCCGAGTTTACCTCATAATCTTCTCCTTCTCAAAAGCAAGTCTTCTGAAAACACGAATCTTTCCCAAATTCTGAAAAAGAGTTTTATTTGCAAATCAACACACTAAAAATATGAAACGCACACAACTGAAATAAAATGCGTCACCAAATCATATGGGCCCCGTCGTTGGTGATTGATGTGAGGTTGGAAACCTCCATCCTCTGTTGCTTCCATCCTCCGCCGTGATGCTGCTAACTCAGCCGAATTTGATCATGAACTCAATTTTACGTACCTCAATCGAGGCGTCGGATTCTACCAAAAATGCATCCGTAAGGCAATTTTTTCTATTTTAATTTTTTTTTATGATAACCCAAATTGATGACTTTGACATTAAGATGAACAATGTCAACTTTTGACTCTTTTACAATACAAATGATAATGAAAAGTAATTAAAGATTACTTTTCAATACAACTTCCAAATTTGACTACAAAAATTTTGACAAACAATTTATAACACATACACACCTTACCGACATGTGAAACTTTGACACGTCTCACGATGACTAAAGAGACATTAAAAATCTATAAAACAAAAATGACCATTGACACCTAAGGTCCTAGAGACCAACAAACTTAAATAACGATTTAAAACCTAAAGATGTGTTGAATTATATAGGACTTGACTACTGACTTATAGTACTTCGGATAGATTTGCCAATTTATCCCACTAGGAATAGACATGCACAACATGTATCTATTTCAGATCTGTCCAAACCTTGTGTGAATCTACGTTTCCGACGACCTTTTCTTCTATCTTGTGACCGGTAGAGCTCTCAAGACACCTGCTCATGAATGACGTTCAGCTGAGAATAAGTCAAAACTAAGGAAATGCGGACGAATCACAAGAGTAAGGTGGAATAACGTTGACAGTATGGTGCATTTATCTGTTCCACGAATACCATGAATAGGACGGCTACTAGATGTCACCATTCGCCAAAAACTTAGCAACAAATCAAAGAATACAAGATGAAGATGTAAATCAAACTTTTTCCCACAATACACAGAATTTTGAGAAGCTATTGGTGGAACAGTAAATGTGGAAAAAGACTTTCGAGGAAGACAATGTTGAAATCAAGTGTAGATCTGATGAAAACTAAAGCAAATAAATTTGAACGGTGGATGGAAAGATGCAGAAAACCAAATGCAAGGAAGTAACCATGTATTCACCAATGACAATAAATTGGACAGCGTATGAGTCCTACATCAAAAACACACAGAATGAAAGCTCAATCCATTCGCAGAAATTTCCCAAGCTTCCAAATCGATCTTCCTTTGACATTTTTACTATACTGCAGGCTGCACTTTGTAAAGAGCACAATATTAAATATAGACATGATTCCTGCAACGTATACTTAATGTAAGTAAAACAGGTTTGAAGCCTATTCCAGGACATCCCACCAAAGACTCGTTATTTCGCTCTGATACCAAATGTAATACTTGGTTCACATTTGAGCAGAGAAAATAATAAACAGACTAATAATATTTTTTCACACACTGTTATTCACCAGACAAACATACAATTATATAGGCAAGTCTGCTCCTATATTTATGGAGAGTGAATCTCCATAAATTACTCCTGGAACGACTCTACACTATTCTATGTGAGTTGTTATAACTCACTTAACAAAGATTCTTGTATGAGTTGTTTAACTCATATTAACTTTTACTATTTACGTGAGTCAATCACAACATTATCCACACATAATTAATAATGTCGCCACTATAAATTCTTAACAATCACCACAAAACATCTCGTAATGACGTATGATGGGAAGTCAGCTTGACAACTCCCACAATCAACACAATTTAATTGTCCATTGTGACAAAGTTTCTCCTTTATCTCATACCTTACCAGCAACCTTGCGTAATTTCCTTTTCCTTTCTTGATATCAATATGCCAAGAAATGTATTCAAAAAGGAAAACTAGGCGAAAATGGAATCTCTGCTTAAAAATAAGCAAATTTCAAAATGTTGTCAAACATGTTCCGTATTCCCAGACTGAAAATTCAGTAACCTCTTCTTGGCCCACTTCGCAAAACTATTAACCTCCTTTGTTTATAGCCTATGGGCACTCTTGTGATTGAATCTCAGTGAGCAGAGTATAAACAGTGGGGTCGGGTCATAACCGCCTACACCATACAACTACTCTACAGAGTCCAAACACAACTTGGGCCTAGAACTGAACTTTAAAATAGTAGTATCAATAACTCACTTAACTAAAATTAAGAAATAACATGGATCCTCCAATTGTTTCAACCTACTAGTTCATTGAACACTATATATTGGATTGCTGTGTACATTGTCATCTGCTGTGCTTTTGCGATGCAGGAACATGCAGGTTCTTATAGGCAATCTAGTATCAACCAAAAACAGTTTGAACAGTTGGAGCCAATTGTTTGCATGTTGTGTCGCATTTTGTGTTATTGGCGGGTCACGATGTGAAGGATTGTGTTGTTGTCGGGCCGTAGAATACTTTGTTGCATTTTGTGGTGTGCGCAAGCCTATTGCGCAATGTTTACATGGTGTGCAATTCCACTGCACAATGTCTAGTCTGTTGCGTAGCCCTTGCAAGTATGTGGAGTCTTTGTGCAAGTTATGGAATTCAGTCTTACAAGCTTTGATGGGTTGGAGGATGTTGCAGAATACTAGGAAGCTGCACAAGTCTATCAGAAGTCGTGGAACACTATGGGAGTTGTGCAAGCCTAAGGGGAGCCATGCAATACTGCAAGTTTACATTTGAAGTTGTGAAGCATTGGAGAAGGATTATTTGAAGCGGCGAAGCTCGGACAGGCCAACTATGTCTGTACTGGGTTCTTTGGATGATAATTTCATATTGGTTTAGGAGTCAAGTTTGTTGCATTGGATGGCTACACAAACAAAGCTCAATTTCCTTAGGAAGTCGGCTCTCAAGTAGCTGAGTAGCTCATGGTTAACTTTGCGAATAATAGTAGTTTGTAGGCAAGCCTAAGGCTTGAAGTAGAGTGCCTTAAAGCTGGAAGTTTCTTCCATGTAGAGACACGTGGCAAGTCTAGATTCAGTGTGAGTGGCATAGTGGTGTTGAATGGTCGTTAGCTTGTGGGCATTGGTGCAAATTGTAGGGATGTTCCGCTGGTGATTGGTCTGTCTGTTGCATGAATATAATTTATGGAGTCGTCGCGTCATTAGTGTGATTCTGCTGCATAATTCTGTAGGCAGGCTCAGCTTGGCGACTCCCTGCTGGAGTACCATATCCGCGTTTGCATCATCTAGGGGAGCTTTCACGATACAAACTCAAAAAGAAAGTAAAGAAGCAGTGACCAATACCCATTTCTGAATTAACACCTATATAAGAAATGACCAAGGCATATAAAGCACAGTGCCCAAAGAATCATGCTTAGGAATGCAAATGCCCGAGAGCAGAATGTTTATGTCACTGCACATCTTATCTGTCCTTTCAAGATGGTTGGATCACCCTAGAATGAGTTTGCTTGATGAATGCTCATGGAGAAAGTTGAAGAAAGACCATATTAGTTTTTTCTTCTAGCTTTAAATTAAGTTTATACCTGCTTGAATATGTCAGGAAATACATTGGCTGCACTCCCTTGGACGTAAGTCTTGTAGCAGGTCTGCATTGCTAGGATGTGCAAAGAACAAATGCCCTTGGAAAACAATAATGCACCACGATCCTTGAACACTGCCATGATGAAAGGATCACTGTTGCTTTAACAGTCCCTATGCTTAATAGAATGAAACTACAACACAGAGTGGGCAAGATGTGGCAGTTGAGGTAGCTCACAACCGACAGATGAATGAAGACTAAGTATGAACCAATAACAAAGCAACCGCTCCTCAGCAAAATTATCTTAATGCTCAAACAGATATCCACACAACAAACATCTTGACAACAATGATATCAGGGCTATGTAGTGGGCCACACGCAAAGTGCACACACTGTTAGGGCGAAGGGATATACACAAATTGGTAAAGGTAAATAATGCTATTGTTGAGAGGGCGAAATTATTCACCAATAGAAATCCTTGAGGGAAAAATCAAGACGATAAGAAAAATTTTGCCATTAAGAGAGCGGCATCAAATTAACATTATTACTCCAGTGCTCTGCATATTCCATTTGGAAAATTGAAGAAGTTAAACTTGTTACTGTTCCTCGATTTTTCTAGTTAGGGCATGTCTGATAAGGTTTGGGTGTACAAGCGTATGAATTGCATCTGGTTTCCTCTTATATTCCTACCACTGCCTGGTGTGATGATTGTTACACTTGGAAAGACACCATCTGTGAATATCTCGCTATGGAGATTGAAACATCATCTTTTGACCTTTTGGTTGTAAGATAAACAATACCATCCAAGGGAAGACACCATCTGTGAATATCTTGCTATGGAGATTGAAACATCATCTTTTGAGCTTTTGGTTGTAAGATAAACAGTACCTTCCATGCATTTCATTGCAAAGCCTAATAATAAAATAGAGCCATTCAAAATGTAGCATTTGATATGTTTTGGAGTGTAACATTATACACTGTTTGAGTAGCTCTGGGAATCTCTGGTAGGTTCCAGTTTGGGTATTATTTGATATTACACTATAATATAGTGTAGTGGTGTGGTGACTCAACACACAATGGCACACAATGGTGTGGTGTAGTGGTGTGGTGATATTACAAATACATGGTGACATCTTGCATTTAGCAGAGGCAAAGAAGCAGCTCAAGCAGTTTTCACTTTTCCTTTTCCTGTCTCTGTTACTGTCATGCAGTGGTTTATCTGGAGGTTCCTGGTTAAACTGACTTTGTTCTCTATTTAAAACATGGTAGTTGGAAATTGTGTCTAGCAGAATGTGGTTAATGTTTCTGTGCTGATGAAAGGTGTAGTTCTCATAAGCTTAGATGTGGTTATCTTGTCCCAGGTAAATGTTTTCCCTCTGGGGACATCTTACATTTTGCAGAGGAAAACAAGCTGCTCAAATAATTTTCCTGGTTCTCCATTACTATCATGCAATGGTTTATCTGGAGGTTCCTGGTTAGACTGGACTTGTTCTTTGTTCAAAACTGGAGAATTGGATATTGTGTTGAGCAGAACCTGGTTTATGCTGATAAAATGTGTGGTTCTCATAGGCTTAGATGTGGTTATCTTGTCCTAGGTAAACTTTTTCCCACTGTACTTTACGGGGTTAATTGAAAAAATTTAATGACATTGATGCCAGATTTCATCAGCTTACCGTTACTCAGTTCTTAATACTAATTTTAGGCTTAAGTTTTCATAGTAATACATGTCTGCTTGGAAGATAAACAGATCCTTTCATAGAAGAGATTGACCAAGAATAGAACCCCTCCTTGGAAACGGGCAATTTCTGGATTCAAAAGATGGATTTGTTTTGATGTTCGAATGAGTTGAAGCATTATTTACCATTAAAGAATCATTTTCAGTGCTGGAATCATGCTAGAGGCACAAATAATCAGATGAAAGTCAACTTATAAGAATATTCAAGGCAAATTCTTACCATCGATAAAGTGCTTTACTAAGTTGTTTGCCAAGTTGCCATTGAATTGGGTGTGAGAGTTGTGTTGTGTTTTGTGGAAGTTAGGGTTGTTCACTCGTAACTGTGTTCAAGACAGGAACATGCAAGCCTGCGCATTGAGTAGTGCATTCTATTTGTATAAACTGACTAAGAATGTGATTTGTTGTTGTCGATTCTGTGGTTGTGATTGCAGCAGGGTGATTAGTTTGGCTTCTCTGTATTTCTCTCTCCCTTTGTTGCAAATTTGTAGAAATCCCCTCAAAACTTTTCATTATGGACGTTTCTACAGTTTATTTCATTTTTGATGATGTGAATATCCTATTTCTTGCCTCTAAATCCCAAGTAAAATTCTTGGCCGCATATTCTGTGGAGAATGTATTTTATATATTATCACTAAATCATTGTTTTAAGGAATTTAATTTCAGTTAGTCCTCCCAAATTTAAATGCACATACTGCAGAGGTAAATGCATTCAATAAGAATATGCAAGAGGATTACCATATGAGATGCAATGAGTGTATTTGATTCATTTTTATTAGACTCGAGCCCCATATCTGCCATATTAATTATTTGATACGTAATCACTATATCATGTTTTAATGGATTTGATTTCAGTTGTTCCTCCCAAATTTAAATGTGCATACTTCAGAGATCACTGTATTCAATAAGAATAGGCAAGAGGATTACTATAGCAATGAGTGTATTTGATTCATTTTTATTAGACTCGAGCCCCATATCTGCCACATTAGTTATTTGATCTACAATTTGTTTAGTAAATTTGTACACTCAAATTGTTGTTCATATGGATTCATTCTCCTCCAGAGTGCATTAGATTCCGATTTCTTAGATGCTAGTCTTATTTGTGCCGTGATAGTTTTTGATCTACAGTTCATTTATATATTTAAATACTCTAATATTTGTTTGAATGTGCTTTCATTGAGTTCATCATATTCTTGGCTTTTAGATGCAAGCCACAAATGTACAATGCAATTTCTTTATATTTTAATGTATTTGATTCTCATTGTTTTAATGCACTCTTTGGTTAGGATTCAGTTTAGTGAGACCAGAATTTGGTTTAAGAAGGTAAGGTACATGACCTATATGTATAAGGTATTCTTTTCACCAGAGACAGTACTGGTACTGACCCTGGTTTTGGTTCTCCCCAGAAATGTCTCAGATTCTTCAGAAATGTTAACAGCATTTCTGTGACATTTATGCGGAGGGCGAGATGTTTCAGGCCATTTACAGAATGAGCCTGCAGCAGGAGTCCGTTTAAAGAAACAAAAAAAGAACAAACTTATCTAATCATAAGTCATGATTTATAAACCTATAATATCCAAGTTTTTAAGTGTGCTATGCATTTTTTATTTATTTTAAAGCTGATTATGCACGTAATATCAATATTATGGATTTTTTCTTTATATTTGTATAGTTTTAAATTTTTAATATTTTGATATTTTATGTATGGATGTTTCCATGAATGAACCGTACCCAAGAAAATCAGTGTTCCAAACCCGAAACCATACCCGCATCTTTGTAACATATTATTGTATTTAAATCTAATAAAAAGTTCCTTTTGAGGTTTCCAGCTTCGAGAATCCCGTGGAAAAAACTTGTGAACTTCTTAACAGTGTATTTATTTTAATTTAACCAACAATTTCTGTACATACTAGAGGCTCTTCCATTTGTTATCGATTCCTAACCGAAACAATATAAAAGAACCAACAGATAGCTTTGATTAATACACCTCACTTGCACTACACTTCAATTCTGGAAAGAATGCAGATCTGATGAGTAATAACTTTGCTTGTCCAGAATGCAGATCCTGATGAGTAATACTAATAACTTTGTTTGAGTATGCTCTAACTTTCTGATTAAAAGGGATATAGCTTTTTGCTTTCTTTGGAAAGTTTGTTGTAGAACTGCAGATATAATGGTCACAGTGAGGGTGTCAGATTCTTATTCTCTAGATGCAAGGGCTCATATCTACTGCGTCAGTTTTTATGATGTTTAGTTTATTTATATTGTAGTATGTTATTATGTTTTATCGCATTCTCTCTTAGCACATCTTTAAGAAAAAAACTTGAACATAGTCGGTCAGATAGTTAGAATTTAGTCTACCAAAGGTTAGATCTTGGCCAGGTTAGGTAAGGTGCTTGTGGTTTCCTAACTTCAAGAATCCTATGGAATGGATTATTAAATCCTGTAGAATAATCATTAGAGTCTTCCATATGCTGTTTCCTAATTTTAATAGTATAAAATAAAGCTCACGGGGATGTGTATTAAACAAGATAACAACTCACTTGTACTTAATATCAATTGCACATATAATACATACCATTTGTTTAGGAGGATGTCCAGACATTGGATGAAAAATAAAGCTCATGCAAGATGCATTAAAAAGAGAACTCACTCACACTTCATATTAATGGCAGATAGAATGCATATCATTTGTTTGGGAGGATGGCCAGACATTGAATAAGAAAAATCCTTAGGACATGAAATTGTGCATAGTAATATATTATTGTTTATTTGTACTTTCGTGGTAAAATTGAAAGCCCCTCACATTAGTGTTCCTTTTTTTCACATGTGTATGCCTGCAAAGCTATATTGGGAGGGGCTTTTATCTAGATTTAATGCTCTTTCAGACGAAATCATAAACAAGAATGCAAAGGGTGCCATATTCATTTAGCTGAATATTGTCTAATGGCTGTGATATGTTATGCAGCGACTCTCTGTAGCCCTAGAGATGGTTGGAAAGAACGTCTTCAAGGAACACTTGTTGTTGGTTTCTGATTGCATTGCCTATACTGGGAATATTATTGGCTTTAATCCAGCTGGCTATCGAGATTTTTATCAATTTATGGATTTTCCTGTACCCTTTACAGAAGGTACCTTGAAGGTGAGAGCTAAGGAGGATGATTTAAAATACTGTTTAGTTTGTTGTGAAAAAGAACCTTACTCAAAAGTAAGTTTATATGCATATGCAGGTGCCCATCAAATGCTTTGGGAAAGCAGCTCAGAGAGGTGTGAAAGACACCCTTTCTGATGCAGTTGCATCTTGCTCATGGGGCAAACGGGCTCCTGTGGGTACAGGTTCCAATTTTGATATTGTATGGCATGATATAGAGGTAATTTTGGTAATCTTTGCTTATATGAACAATTTATAGAATTGATTATGTTAAACAAAACAAAACAAACAGCAACACAAGGTTAGCCTTTCTCTAAGGAAGTCTGTCTTCTATTTACAATGTAGGGGAAAAACAAATAGTACCATATTTAAATGCTACTTGTATGTTGTATTAAATTGCATCCTCTATTGCACCTATTTTTGGATTAGGCTTGTCGATCTCTGTTTAAACTTGTTGAATTCTAATATAGATGTTGCATCTGTACATTTGTTTTTAATTTGCAGATGATAAGACATCCAATATTCTGTCACGATTGCCCTTTTGAAAATAAAAACATTAAGTTTCTGATTTGTCTGCAGGAAGTAAAAGAACCATTGGAACTCCAACATAAACAGATGGATGTGGGCGAGTTCCTTGAAATTGTAGGCATGGTACCATGCACAAAGGTTGTACCATCGAGCTTGTGTTTAGGGACAGATTTTGATGATCCGACTTTACCATGTCAAGATGACAGTTCTGAGAAAAATTTAACATCTACTTGGGATTCCGAGGTAAGATCACCAGTCCACATGGATAGCTGGGGAGGAATTTCTGAAAATCTGAGGCAGCTGGAAGTGAAAGAGTTACAGGACAAGGGTTGGAACAACCCTATTCGTCATGAAGTTAAAATAACAGGTTGGAACACTGATTCAAATATCGAGCAGACTATGAAAAGTAATGGTGACTGCATGCAATCTGGTTGGGAGCACTTTCAAAAACGAGATTCAGATCTTGGTTGGGACAACGGGCGAGAAGAAATTGCTGAGGAAAATAAAACCAACCCTACTCAAAATGGTTGGGAGCAACTGGAACCAGTCTCAGAAGCTTATAGAGGAAAACATGATGGGGTAAGTAGTTTGAATAAAGATTCTGATACAACAGAGAAAAGATCAGATTGGGGTAGTGGCTGGGGTGGACTTTCCAACAATCAGGAGCTGCTTGGAGCAAAGGAGTTGCATACAGATGGATGGAATGGTAATACTGAAAATGACCAGAAAGTATCAGGTTGGGGTGACGACTGTAACGATGGGAAATTTAGTTCCACGGAAAATAATTCTAGCCTTGCTCATTCTACTCAGGTGTGGGAACAAAACATGGAAGATATTCCCCAACATGAACAAGCTAGGAGTGTCTCTCTGCAGTTTGGATATCAAAGACGTGATGCTTCATCAAAATTCAAACCAACTGGGGCAAACACAGTTCCACTTGGTAGAAAAAGGCCATTAACTCAAGCTTCATCAGAGCCATTAGTTAAGCTAGATACAAGTTTGCAGCATACTGGCCAGTTGGAGAAAAGTAGTGAGCAGAAATTTCAAGTTCAAGAGTCATCTAATAATGGTTGGAATCCGAATTGAGCATTAAAACAGTTTTGGAGAGTGACTGGAATAGCAAGCAGTCTATAGCTGTTGAGGCCGAGCCATGCCTTTCGCAGCCTTCATGGGGATCTTTTGAACAAAGTAAAAATCATGCTGAAGATTCAAATAATGATGGCTGGAACCCAGTCAAAGCTGATACTTCCTTTTCTCAACCTTCTTGGGGACGACCTGTTTCAAATGTGGATGTTTCAAAAGCGAACAAATCTCTGAAGCTACCCTGAAGGCAACTGAAGCAGGTGATGGTCAGGGCATGGGTAGGGGCACGGGTAGGGGTAGGAGTGGGGGTAGAGCTAGAGGTGGTAGAGAGATGGGGGTGGTAGGGGTAGGGGTAGGGGTGACAGAGCCTGGGACAATGACCGGAATAATAAGCAATCTATGACAGTTGAGACTGAACCTTGCCTTTCTCAGCCTTCTTGGGGATCTTCAGATCAAAATAAATTTCATGACGGCGATTCTACCAATAATGGTTGGAGCTCAGGGACCATGGGCTCTAATATTCAAGCAGGCTCGGGAAGTGACTGGAGTAGTAAGCAATGTTTAACAGTTCAGAGTGAAACTTGTGATTCTCAGCCTTTGGGGGACCCGAACAAAATAAACTCCTTGCTGAAGACTTAACTAATGATGGATGGAACCCTAAGACCCCAGAACCAGAGATCAAAACAGGCTTCGGAAGTGACTGGAATAATAAGCAACCTATGTCTGAGGCTGAACCTTGGCGGTGTCTCCCTGAAAGTCAGCGTAGTGGTAAGGGTGGTAGAGATAGGGGTCATAGGGGTAGAGGTGACTGGGGTAGAGGTAGAGGTACTAGGCAGTTTACATCCAGTGCAAATTATCCAGATCTATTTGTTCCACGGGAAGATGAGATACTTCAGGAAGTGCAACCACTGATGCAATCAATGAGGAAAATTCTGTTCCGTAGCAGGTATTTTTCCTTCGATATTCGTTCTCTAATGATAGAGACAACCTGAGATTTACATTGGCCTACTTGATCATTTATTTCATTACTGTAGTGGAGATGCTTGCTAGAAATTTCCTGGCAGCTCCTTTGTGAGCAAGTAAACTGCTGTCCGAGTTCATATGTTGTTTCTGACCACGGTGGATTACAGTCTTGGCTGATAAGAAAAACAAAGTAAAGAACCAAGTCCAAATTCTGAATCGGGCTTCTTGAAATCTGTGTGTATGTTTTCATTTTCCTCTGGCAGGGTACAGATCTTCCGAATAGAAAATTTCATGTTTAGAACATCATATTTTTCGGAAATATCTTTGGTCTAATAGTTACCATTCTTTTTACTAGCCTGCAGATTAGTGTGAGATCAAATATGAATTGCTTTATGCTGCCTGTCAAGTTTAATTGGAGACCAGTATGAACAAATTCTGACAATTCTTTTACTTAGAGACTGTTGAGACCTGAAATATCCCTAGTTGGGATCTTACCACAAAATTGACAACACACAGAAATTTGCAGCAAAATACTAAATCTGATTTTTGCAGATTTTATGCAGAAAAAGTACAGCTAGGGCAGCGAACAGAAAAATATGAATAACTCTCAAAATACCCGTCCAAAATACTTGAAATTTTAACTGGAACAAGATAATAATATGAAGAACACAAGGGAAATATTTTTGGAATTTTTCAGTCAATATAACGCTGCCAGAAAATTACAGCGTGCCTAAAATAGCCGGGAAACTTCGAAAATTAATATCTTTCCGAATACAAATGCAATAATGATGAAACTTTGGAAATAACATATATAAATATAGTAGATGATTTTCCAACCTTCAGATCTGAAAACGGCCAGCTGGAAACCCTAGAAATTAGGGCTGCAATTTCCCAAACAAGTCGCCCCCTTTGGAAAATGGTCAAAACCCTTGTGAAACCCTCTGTAGATGATGCCGAATCCTTCCTCTATGGCTGCCGTAGGTCTGATCCGAAAACCAGCTGAAAATCTCCACAAAAACTCTCAAAAATCCTCAAACCCTAATTCTGAAAATTCTGAAAATATCTCTGTAAAACCAGCCCTGAAATCTGCTCCAAATGACAAGCTAGGGTAGATCTTTCACTACCGAAGAATGCCCTGCTAGCTAGGGATGGATCTCTCACCACCGAAGCTAGGGTTCCCGTGGGATCTTACTCCACAAGCTAAAAGTTTGCAAACAGCAGTTGCACCATGAAAAGAAATATAAGTGTATGCATGAATGACTATCCTTTCACCCCTCTTCTCCTTTTATAACCTTTTCATGTCAAAGAAACCCTAAAACCCCCAAGGCGCACTTTCCCATGGAGAGGGCCCATTTAATAAATATTTTAAAGTTACTTTTTCCCCCTAGGCGCCTTGGCCCAAAAAGGCGCCCCCAACAAAGAAATATAACATTAAATGCAATACATATCCCTCAAGTCGCCAAAAAGGTACTTTAAGTGGCCCCAACGAAGAAACATAACATTAAATGCCAGAAGTGTCCACTTAAGTGATCCCAACGACAAAATAGAATACAAAGGGCCCATTAGACCCTCCCAACGCCCAAAATATAACAAAACCCTAGTAGGAAACCAGACAACCATCCCCAATAACCTCCAAAGTCGTTAGTCCCTTGGGAATGACCAGGGCTAAGACCAAAATAGGGCCGTTAGGCCAACTGCTCGGAATTGGGGACATTACAAGACCTTGAACATTATTCTAAATTGTAATCAAATTTGCATCTAAAAAAATGGGCTTGAAATGTTTCTCGGAAAATTCAAGGAACTTTTTCTATGAGCCTATGGAGGAAATGAAAAGGATACAGGCTTGTTGATAACGACAGATCCTACATGTACTGCTTTTGTGCCATTGATGTCTCAGAGCCTGTAGCACCAGTGGATATTGCTACCATAATGCTCCACGTCCATGGTGGGAATCCAAGGAAGGCAAATTAGATGCAAATGGCAGCTCATCATCTTCCATATGGAACTGAGTATCTTCATACAGTATAACTTAAATGGAACAAAATATGCTGGCAGTATAAAATAGGAAGTGTTTTAAATGATTGGAGCATAAGGATTGCACACAGAAACTTATTTAAGATCCAATGACTATTGTGTTGTAATGAGCACTAAGACATTGAAACATGGCAGGTTTCAAATGGCTTCTGTACTCTCACACCATCATGTTTTGTATGAGATTCCTCTTCCTCAAGTCAGTTGCTTTCACGATAATCAATTATTTCTAAACCTTTCGTAACAGTTATTCAGTGTTCCCTAGAGAACCACTTCTTTACTCTTCCCTGAATGCTGGTACTAAGATATCTGAATTCTCTTGTCTATCTTGTTTTGCTTGATTTGCCCTGTAAATTTATAAGGCTGTGTTCTAAGTTTTAAACTGAACGACCAACCTTCAAGGAGTTTTTTCACAGTTTTTTTCCGAGTTATCAGCTGGTTGTTGTATTCACAGTATGATGTGATTTCGTACTCTTATTTGTATTCAAATCTAATAGAAAACATTTCTCCAATTTCTTACAGACTCATTTGATACATTTTGTAACTTTATTTTGTAGAAAATTTGTGTTTTTAAAAAAAATTGAAGTATTATTTAAATTACCTAGTTTTGCCGAGTCAGAAATATTTTGGTCTGCCAAGTCCAGGTCATGTCTGAGTATGGGAACTATGGTTGTAAATCTTAACAGATTATTTCTTGACAAAGGACCAGAGTAAATTGCATCTGTACATGGAAATGTAACAGCCCTATTTAGAACAATCTGCATGCAGTTATCAGAAGGTAGCACAGTCCAAGCTTTTTTAAAAACAAGAATCATGTCGGAAGTGACACATGGAAATGGAACAGCCCTATTTGGAACAATCTGAATGCAATTAGCAGAAGGTAGCACGGTCCAAGCTTTGTTCAAAACAAGAATTGTGTTGGTAGTGACACAACAAAACCTTGTACATGTAAAAATCAGAAGCATCATACACAATGTCTGTGTTCTGTTAATGTCCAATTAGGGAATTTAAAAGTCACTTCTGAAAAGATAACAGGCTTCGCAAGCTTTCATAATGCAGGAATAGTGTCTTTTAATCCTTGTCTGTCATTTACAATCTCACAATAATTTAAACAAGCACCTTTACATCTTTTCAGAGAAGTTCTTGGCATTGACCATCTCTAATTAGAAGCTTATTTTGCTGGGAAAGAAAATATTTATATGCTGAGATTGGTTATTTTTCCAATGCAATCTTAACAAAGAATGCAAAAGATGTTTTTGAAACTGAATACTTCTGCAGATTGCTTTTACTGAAAATCTGATATGAATGGATTGCTTGTTTCTTATATTGTGACAGCTATCAGGATGGGGATAGATTAACAACTGAAGATGAAAAAGAAGTAACAGAAAAAGTTCTTTGTCACCATCCTGAAAAGGAAGCAAAAATTGGCAGTGGCATTGATTACATAATGGTATGCAGCAGTTTCCTCCTTCACAGTTTTCATAAACTTAAGAAATATGAAAAAATTGAACTTCAAAATCAGAAAAAAAATATCACAAGTTGCATTTGGTTTATAATAATTTATTAAAATAAAAATTTCACTGATCATAACAATTAGAATGTTGGCCTTCAAAAAATGCAATATATTTCTTAAGTTTTTTTGAGTCGAAAGATATAGATAAATAAGTTCAGGCCCATTCTTTAATATATTCCATGACACTCATCTGGCATAACTCTTGTTTTAAATTTAGACCTTAGGGATATCACCATGGTCCTACACATGCCATCAATTGCACCCAATCTCATTACAAATATGCATTAACCTACACATTTTATTCTAATCTAAGATGTGTTAGACCGAGCTATTTCAGCTTGAAAAATAAATGATGTTGGGTTAGTTGAACTTAATATAATTCCATATTTCACCGTCTCCATTATACAACATGTGCAAATATTGAACTTAGAAGTGTCACATGAACTTGCATATGTTTGCTTTAAGTTCATAACAATATCTAAACCAATTAAAGCCACAACATTCCTAATAAGAGATTGTAGTTGAGATCAGTTGGCATTACCTGACTTGCTGTTGCTATCATTCTTGAGCCTACAGTGACATTCAATGTGATTGGCCCTAATACTTGGCGTGGACCATTATCAAATCGGCAGAATCATACCTGAATATTTAAGGTCTTTTACCTCCATATCAAGTATATTGAGAAAAGATATATTACAAATGTTAGGACCTGATCTGTTATCTAACAGGGCTTGCTCAACACCACTACCTAACATTTGTCCATAAGGGCAGGTGTTGGTTGATAATATGCTTAGGTAGGGTAGTTTTATATTCATAATTTCCACATTGAATGAATCCTTTTATGATGCAACCACTTGTAAAGTATGACCTACACAAAAGGAGGAGCTCACATGGAAAACACATGAGCGTACACATTAAAAATAAACTCTTAAGCCTATGAAGGATGTTTTGAATTTTAATTTTTACAGATCACGAGGCCTTGAAATAAGTAATGAACAAGTTAGTTCTACATCCACATTAATTTTTTTCCATGCAATAGTTTCTTTTGGAAGTAGCTCAAAGTTGAGAGGCAAAATAATTAGTGCTTTAAGCCTTGTTAATCTTTCGAAATACAAACCAACCTCACTCTAATATGGTCTAAAAGCACATTGCTATACCCCTAATAGGCCAGATTACACGATGCAAGATGATTTTCAACTTAGTTGTGGGTGTATCATGTTGTCTTTTAACATGCATCTCAACCAGTTCTTGAGTTGACAAATAAGGTGAGGCAAGGTGATCTTCTCAGTGGACTGAGGTGGTGATTGAAGATTGTTTTATCAATCACCTTAGTAGACGTTGCCTTATGCATTAGAAAACAAATGTTACATGTAGTTGAGATTATAAGAAACTAAAAAGATAAGGGGAGCAAGTGCATGAAATATCGATGAAAGTCTTAGAATGAATGATTCATTCACTTTCAA
The DNA here is from genome assembly GCA_018340775.1 of Taxus wallichiana var. yunnanensis. Lineage (NCBI taxonomy): Eukaryota > Viridiplantae > Streptophyta > Pinopsida > Cupressales > Taxaceae > Taxus > Taxus wallichiana. The sequence continues at coordinate 422,036,011 of CM031240.1, read as the reverse complement.
ATAAACAATGAAAAGAAGAAAACCACTTGATACATAACAAGATGAATCTCAAATGACATGCAACACTTAATCACAAACAAAAATTACTTTTCAATTTCAAATAGGGCGGTGGAATCTCATTAAACAAGAAATGAAATAAAATTATATTAATGCCCACAAAGGACCAAAAGTAGGTCAACGGGACTTGCGATTACATCCAATCTAAATTTCCAAGTGGGGGAGGAAGAACCACAAAGAGTATGATTTGATGAAAGTCGAAAGATTGGATGGTAGTACCATCGAACATCTTTGACCATGCCTAAGACAAAGGAATCATGTGTCGTCGTCTATTATTGTGAAAGGGCCAATGCGAGGATCTTATAATGCTCACCTGGGAGTGTTTAAGGCTGATGGAGCTCGGTTGGGAACTCTATGAGGAAGTAAAGCAACTCCCCTTATAATCCCTCATAAGTCTAAGGTTGTAGAGACTTCGGTGACAAAAATGAAACTTGTATGAGTGCGTGCCCCCATGGCTTGGGAAGCGGTTTGGAAGGAATGAATCCAAGACACCAAAGAGCAACGCCATGATGTTGAGGAGCACGTCCCCATTGTTGAGAGTGTGTTGTGAATGTTAATAGTAGTGATGTGCGAGATGAGAGCCGCATCACTAACCTCTCATACTACGTGGTGAAATAACAATATCCAAAGGGTGCTTAGTGTTGTTGACTACTTGTGATGGGCCTAAGGGCGCTAGGGGGTTCGTGGAGGGACCTATGTCAAAGGTTGATATCCCTTGAAGAAAAAGGGTCGGGCATCATTAGCTAGAATTTTGAAAGAAAGTGGATATAGAATTGCCTGTCTTTATAAAAATAGTGCACTAGAAGGTAACCTTAAGGGTGAAATGCAACTTGGGTTTGAGTCACTATAGAAGGAGATGATGCTCACTCTTTCAAGTATCAATACTTGGCAGAAATTCCGAGCCTAGTCATAAAGGTTCCTCAAGTAATGCGTGCACAGATGCAAATCACTCCAACCAAGGAGGATCCTCTGCACAACTTGGTGGATCTTCTAGCCAATGGCATAACATTATTCCAAAAGTGGAAATGTGCAAGTTCAATGGGAATGATCCAATCACCTGGATCAACTAAATGGAGATTTTTTTATCTGCATCAAGTCCCAAATGGCCAGAAGGTGGTTATGACCTCTTTGTATCTGGATTCAAAACAATTCACTTGGTATCATTGGTTGTGTACTCAAAAGAAGGCTCTTAAGGTTATGTAATATCCCCTTCCCATTCGAAGACCTTTGGCCTATTTTGTTAACCCGACGGCCAAAGGAAAAATGTAAGGGTGGCTTAAGTTATATTTAATTATTATAAAGTGCCATTAATAAAAGAAAAAAAATATAGAGCACTTATAATAATTTATATGACTTAATAATTATTAAATCAAGGATGGAAAAGGCCCAAATATAAATTGTTATCCATCCTAGGTGAAAAGGTGACTTGCCTTAAAAGGGGGAATGGGAACATAGAAAGGATAAATGCCCATTTTACTATGTATTTCCCCTAGAAAAATGCGACTTGCATTAAGAGGGAAAAAGTTGTTGGAAAAAGCATTTAATATGGGAAAATATTAAATGCTTGCATAGGGAAAATCCTTGGGTACTAATTGGATATTGTAGAGGTTGTTTTGGGTCTCTTCTTCCTTTATAAGGAGAAGTTGACTTGAAGGGAAAGATATTCCATACCATTTGATATTTTCTAATTTGTGTCTTAAGCTTGTAGCTTATGCATATTCTTTCATGTGCAACTGCTGTTTGCAAATATCCAGCTTGTGGAGTAAGATCCCACAGGAACCCTAGCTTCGGTGGTGAGAGATCCATCCCTAGCTAGCAGGGCATTCTTCGGTAGTGAGAGATCTACCCTAGCTTGTCAATTTTGGAGCTGAATTGATGCCCTAAATGTGCTGGGCGACCTACTTTTTAGGGAAAATTAGGGTTTCGTGTTTGCTGTGCGAAAACTATTTTTGGAATATTATTCTTCATATTTTTGTGGCCCAAGATCCAAAGTTTCAGCTCATTTGGACTTCTCTAGCAAAAGATATTAATTTTAGAAGTTTTCAGCTGTTTAGGGCACGCTGTAAATTTCTGGCAGCATTCTGTTATTCAAAAAATTCCAAAAACAGTTCTATAATATCTGTTATTGTATTAGCAAGCTCCATTTAAAATTTCAAGAGATTTGAGCAAGTATTTTTGGAGTTATCCATTATTTTCTGTTCGCTGCCCTAGATTTAATTTTCTGCAAAAATCAGATTTCTGTTTGGCTGCAATTTGTCTGTATTTTGCATATTTAAAGTTGGGATTGCCTAAAATCCGTTTAGGGGTAAAATAATGTCCATTGGGGACATTACAGGTTACTTTGTCGCTTTACAGAGGATCTAGAGATACATTATAGTAGTAGAGTGGTTGAGAACTACTTGCGGCAAATGGCAAAGTTGCGGCAAATATAGATCATGATAGTTTGAAAAACTTCTTGGGCGACAAATATCTTTAGAAGAGAAACAAAAATGGGTCACAAAGATGTTGGGTTATGACTTTGAGATCATTTATAAGAAAGGGAAAGAAAATGTGGTGGTCGATGCATTATCTAGGAGGTATGTCCACAAAAGCATTGTTGTGTGCCATGTCTATACTGAAGGTAGATTGGGTAGACTAAGCAAGGGAAGAATGGCGTAAAAGATGCAAAGACCCAAGACTCTCATTCATAATTTACAACAAGATGCAAGCATATATGAAAAATTTATATGGAAGGGTGATACATTGTGGTACAAGGATAGATTGTATTTGTGCAAGAACTCTACACTTAAACATCATGTTCTTTCAGAGCTTCATTCTTCTCCACTAGGTGGCCATTCTGGGTTCTTGAAAACTTATCATCGAGTTAAACAAGATTTCTTTTGGGAGGGGTTGAAAGGTGATGTTCAAAAATTTGTGGCAGAATGTTTGGTGTGCCAACATAATAAGGGCGAGACCATTAAGACACCGGGTCTCCTACAACCTTTGTCTATTCCTAGTTAGAGATGGGAAGAGGTCTCTATGGATTTCATCACAAGATTACCAAAATTAGAAGGGAAAAGTGTAATCATGGTCGTGGTGGATAGACTTACCAAGTATGCTCATTTTTGTGCCTTGTCTCATCCTTTTACAACACTTATACTTGTCATCTCTTTTATGGATATAGTTCAAAAGCTTCATGGCACACCCAAAATTATAGTAAGTGATCGTGACGCGATATTTACGAGCAATTTTGGACTGATTTGTTCTCTTGTTTGGGTACCCAATTGGCTCAGAGTTCATCTTATCATCCCCAATCGATGGGCAAACTAAGGTGGTAAACAAATGTTTGGAGGGGTATCTTTGATGTTTTACTTCGGATAAACAAGAACAATGGGTGCAATGGTTGCCACTTGCAAAATGGTGGTAAAATACTTCATTTCATACCTCATGTAAAATGTCTCCATCATTACGGGTACCATCCTCCATCACTCATCTCTAGCTTGAAGGTCAAACCTAAAGTGAGAGCAAATAAGATCACATCCAACACTAGCACGAGGTACTCTTTAGCCTTAGAGAAAATTTGGGAATGGCACAAAACCATATGAAGCAACAGGTTGATCAACATCATAGTGAATGACACTTTGAACAAGCAGTTGCATCCATATAAGCAGTTTTCCTTAAAACAACAAAAGAAGGATAATAAGCTTGCACCTAAATATTATGGTCCTTACCAAGTTTTGTAGAAAATCGGTAGTGCGGCATACAAGCTTGAGCTCCCTTAGGGAACTAAAATACATCTAGTTTTCCTTGTTTCTTGCTTGAAGAAAGTCATTGGGCAGAAGGTGTCAACCTAATCAGCTCTTCCCGAGTTGGACAAGGAGGGAATGATCCTTTTAGAACTTGAAGGGATCCTTCAAACATGCACCAAAACATTGAGGACAAGAGTCATCAAATGAAAGAATATGGACAGTGAAGATGCAACATGGGAGGATGAAGCATTTTTGTAGCAACATCCAGGGCTGGCCAACATTGGGGACAATGTTGCTTTGAAGGGGAGGGGCATGCTACACCCTTAGTCCTATAGGTTATATTGGATATGTAGGGTTGACTTGTGGCTTACATAATCCCTTTTCTTGTCATATGTCATTCATTTATGCTTTCATATGTTTAACAGTCAGCTTGGGTGTTGGCCATAGTATAGGAAGGTTATATATAGGAGGTAGTAAGGAGTAGTTAATGATATATTGTATGGTTTAGAGGTTTCCCCCTTGAAGTGGCTAAGTCATTCTACTTGCATATGATGATCATTTCTCTATATTTTGGTGTTCTTTGGTGTTCTATTACCGCTTATATTCATTACAATCACTAGATCATGTAAAATGCGACCATTATAGGCATGTGTATGTTGTTGAAAAAATTGTCAAGCTCATTGATGTAAATGATGAAAAGGGGGTTGGTGAGAGAGGTTGTAGCATACTTGCAAACACAAAGGACATGGCTACACACAATATAAAAGTATGGGGTGCATGATTACACAAAATCTAGAAGTATGGGGTCACTTGCAAACCTGAATAAGTGGATTGCAAATCCAAAACAATAATGGAAGAAGACTTCTCCAAAATCAAAATGTGATAAACACATAAGATTGTATTGATATGAAAATAGATTGATTACATAGAGAAACCTCTTATTTATAATAAAATGAGTAACTTCTAATACCCTAAACCATAGTGGTATTACCCAATAGTTTCAAAAAAGAGTGGTTTCCACCTACTACCACTAACTAGAACATTCTAAGAGGTAGCTTGTGGAGCAAGTTACTAGCTAGAACCTAACATGTCTAGATACATTGAACTTGGTGGAGCAAGCTACTTATTCAAACCCAACACTAGGTAGAATATGAGATTTATAACAAAATTACTCATTTACATTTTAAAATAGAGTGACAAAAAATGGGTTGAGTTTTGGCACACAACAAAGGGCATACTTGCTTGACCGCAATGGTCCTCTTCACAAAGCTAGATAGATCGTGAGAAGTTCAAAACTTTGCTCGACAACTATCTTAAAGAGCCCCCAAGTAGTTTTAATGAGAGAAGTGGAATGTTGACATTATGCAACTTATGGAAAGAGAAAACACATAAATCATAGTCACGATAGTATGAATAGAGTCTACTTTCAAAAAGTGGCAATAATATTAGATCTCCAAGATATTTTACATTTTTCTTTTCACAATGAGTTATTTATAAAAAATATTGAAAAGGAGCTAATTGCCAATCTTCTTCCTACTATCTATCCTAGACTAGGAGCCAACAACAAATCCGTAGCTGATGTACAACACATCTCCAACCACTAAATTATAAAAGATTAAACTTCACAAAGAAGGGGAAATTAGAGTATGGCGATGAGGGCCACTACACATGACCTAAGTTATTAGGACAAGTGTGGGTATGAGGGTTTGTTGTTTTGTTTCGAGACCTAGGTACGACATGGCTTGGATACGTGTGCTCAAAAACAAAAATAACCATATTACCAATGTCATATGCATAAAATAAGCACAAAAACAAAAATAACCATATTATCAATGTTATATGCATAAAATAAACAAAAACATAACAAAACTGCTGCTCACAATGGGTAATTCAAAATGTGACATGAATCATGACATGATATATTACATAGGTTTATATTATTTTTTCAAAATAGGAAAAATAGTTGATAGTTTTCAAATTTAAGAACTACATGAACATATCATCATATTGCTCTTCACGTAGAGTATCCAAATCACCAGTTGGTTCATTAGAACTGGATGCAATATGACTAGGTGTAGTTGTGTTTTAAGTATAACAAGAAAAGTTATGCACAGTTATAGACTTGATAATGTAAACTTTCTTCACAATTCTTTATCATTGTCTCCAAGAGTAACATCTTTGGCTTGTCACAAAATTCAAGATTCACAATCCAGTCAGGGCCAAATGAAATGCCCTTAAATGATTTCTTTTTGTCACATACAGCTGTTTTACTGTGTTCAGGTCTGTAACATAGGAAAATTGTTCATGTGCCCTTTATATTTGAAGAATGCAACTGAAAATGTGCCCTAGGAAAGTCGCGACTGGTTGCTGATAATTCTCTCGAAATTCTGTTCACGATGTAATCTCAGTGCTTTATAGATAGGTAGGTAATATACAGTTCATGTGTGCCCTAGTTCGTGATTCACAACAGACAGGATTTTCATTTGTGCCCTTGATATCTTTAAAAAACGCACAACTCCTGAAACTCCACAAGTTTAACAGTGATTCGTGACTGTATTTTCGTATGGCGGTGGCGGAAATGAAGTCTTTGGATTCACGATTGAGTTTGTCTGATCTTCGATCTCGTTTCAAAGTCTTTTTCCTTCCCTTGTGACCCCTTGCAGGCCCTCACAATCACATTCACCAGCAAGTGTTTATCCTGATTTTATTCAATTTTTCAACCACGACCACGACTGTATTCTGTTATATGTGACTGTATTTTTCCAAACTGCGTGACTGGCTTTCAAAATGTTTGCATAAATCAATTTGCAGGCCCTTGCAATGACTGTAAACTTGAACTGTGCCCTAACGGGACTGACTTGAACTTCTTCCCTTCTCTTTCTCCTTGCTTGCCCCACTCTGATACCAATGTTAGAATATGTGGAGAGAGAAAGAATAAAGAAATAATAGAATGTACAAAGAACGAATGAAGAGTAACTGGAATGCACATGTTATTCATTATGTGTCTGTCCTTTTATTATGTGAGAGATGGTTACAAAATGGTTGAAGCGTTATGACTGTTTATTAGTTAACACTTAACTAATATTAAATAATCACTAATTATAAACCATATATTAAGCCTTATATTCTAATAGAGCTTGGTCATCAGGTCAAATATGAGGGATGACCTAAAATATATAGTAAAAAAACCTCTTATGGTCTTCCATAAGGAGGGTTCACCATTCACCAGATTGGCATCTGGCTTGGCTGTGACCTAAAAATATACCTTTTCTTTTGCATTATATGAATGCCAAAAGTGTTCAAGAGTGTTATGAATTTAATAAACATATCCTTCTTGGAGATGTTTTCCAGGTCTATTCTCTCTATATAATTGCTTTTGAAGAATAGATTTTGGATTCATTTGATCAGATGTTCATGAGGCCTCCATTTGGGCAGACACCGTTAACTCTTAGCTAGCCAACAATCTATAGAAATATGGATGGCGGACACCGTTAAATCCTAGACATTTATTCTAAAATTTTAGAAAAAGGTGTATCTGTATCAATGTATTTGATTTGAATGCTCAAATCAGAGTAATCCTACTTGTTGAGAGTACAGACCTGTCAGGGAGAAACAAGACAGGTTTGGGTATGCACAGAAATTGCCGCAAATGTCTCACGCTTATATCCCTCAAATTTTAGAAGACAACTCTGTTAAAGGACCTGTGTGCTCCATTAAACAGCCATATTATTAAAAACCACGTAGCTTTTGTATGCCCAACCCCTAACTCACAGTAAGATCCACCCATGGCCTCTCTTGGAAACATCAAGAGAGTCAATCAAATCCTAAACATTTATTCTAAAATCCAGAAAATTTATTTCCAATAGCTGTCGAGGTGGCAGGGCATTTCATGTTTTTGGGAACTCTCTCTCTCTCTAATCACCCACATATTAAAGATGAACCCTTGTACCTGTACCAATATATTTTGAAAAAAGCACCTCTGTCCGGTCCTGAAGTACACTGGTAACTAGGGTCCAATGTATTCAACATTCATACATCAACACATCTTTTGTCTAATAGTTGGCCAAATTATAAGAACTATTGAGGTCAATCATATGAACCGAGAACAACTCACAATATGCAGGGCATTTTATGTTCTCTCTTACTCACTCGCATATTACAAATGAACCCATGTCTCTATGCCAATATTTTGAAAAGAGGAGCATCTGTCCAATTGCAAAAATACGCTGGTAACTAGGGGTCAATGTATTAAACTGGATGGAACCAATAACAAATCACAATCTGCAACTAAGTTTCAAATTGCACGGACAAGAATGCTATTTTGTTCTGATGATTGAATCTTTTAATTCGTCCATAAACCAAATATGTGAGAAGGTCATTCTATCCCAGAGAGCTGAGATGATCTCAGTGAATGGGTGCATGTGCAGGTATGGATGGCATTGTTCCAAAGGATACAATACATAGATGTAGGATTGGAGCCAAGTGTGGTTGAACCCTTTAGGTAATGTTCTGTACTCTAAAAAGTGCTATTACTGCCATGAAGATCCAATACAGTGAGAAAATATAACAATAAAAAAGAGGCGCCACCAGGAAAATTAATAAGTAATGAAAAGAAAATGGTCAAACACAGTAGTAAAGCATAAGAATATAGTGTCAAAAGTACTCCTTACACTTTTCACAATGTCTTCCTTCCAAATATTGTTTTAATTGGTCACATTATTTCTCTCTATGAATTGTTGCATTTTGATCATAATTGTCATAGAAAAGTACCACGATAACAGGATTGAAATCAACAAAACAGGACGAAAGAAGAATTGGGATAGAAAAGTTCACTAGAAAATATCTATGAAATTTAATTTAAATTTGAATGGTGGACATGGTAAGGTAAGAAGATATGTTGTCCAGAGAACAAGTGGACGAACAAATTTTATAGGTACTTGGAAGCTGGAAATATGTAATGTATGGCACAAGTTATGTTGTGCAATATGAGGACGAAAAAAATGCACTGAAAGGATGTGAATTGCATTCTGAAATATTTAAGGACAATGTTACAGGTTTTAAGTTATAGCTATAGTAAATTGTTAGAGTAGACTGCATGGAAATGCCAAGTACCCCCTTGTACCAGGCCTGATACGTACCGGTACTGGTACTGGTATGCTGTGGGTACTCTGTGGGTATGTACCCACAGGCACTAGGTCCGGACCCGGGACATACCTAGGGCCTGTGGGTATGTACCCACAGCGTACCCACATGGTTTTTTAAATTTTTAAGTGCAAAAAAATAAATAAAACTTGAGGGCTTTGACTGGAATTGAACCTTGGAAAGTTCATGTGAGATTCAATATTGCCAATAGGCTCTGAAGGGTCAAGAGAGATGAAAATGACTTCATTTGGTTGACTTACTATTTGGGTGCTTTCTTGTTGCTCCTCATGGGTCCTTTATTCTTCAGTCAATTTGGAAGGCATGGGAACAAGTGAAGCACTTGGTGGTTGCAGCCTATCTTCTCTTCCTTTAACACTAGGTGCCAAGCCTACAAATCAATTTTGTCGAATCTGAAATATAATGACAAGATCCTTGCCTTGACAAGGGGCTGCTCTGCCCTCCTTTGGTTTGAGAAAGGAATTAAAATATCTCATGACTTGTACAGATTTGGGAAGTGGATGGAATGGACAGACCTTAAAGCTTTCTATAAGCTTCCTCAATCTCAGTTCAGAATGTATACAATGCTCAGAAATGCTTTCACAGCTCCCTCTACTGGACTAATTATGGAGGATGAGAATGAGTTTTGGGATACTATGAGGTGGCTCAAAGGGGCCCTTCTCCAAGAGGCTACCTCCAAACAACTCTATGAAATGATTGCCTTCTCCCCAAACCTTTCCCTCGGCCTTAACAATAAGTGGAATGTTTGTGAGCCCATTAGTAGATGAACTCATAGATTTAATGTTTTGTGGTCTTCTTGTATTCAGTCAAAGAAATCTTGCTTTAGATGGCTTCCGATTCATGATAAACTTCTTGTTGGCTTCTTATATTTTATAGATTGTTGAGACTATAAGCTTGTTGTTTTCTTTAATTTTTTATATTTTTTTATATTTTTTACTTTTTAAAAATATATTGTACTAACGTACCATACCCAAAGTTTTAAAAAAATTGCCATTTCAGCGTACCGTACCTGTACCTGTACCGAAACAGTCTAATAAACTAACTAGATTCTTCTCAAGATAAGATTATGTTGCTTTAAGCAAAGCTTACAGATTAAGATCATCTGGGCCAATTACAGAAAAATATAGTGGAGGTTGTTAGGTCGAAGAGGGTTGAATTTATAGCTATAGTAAATTAGGATTTTGACATTATTCCTAGAGCTACCAAAAGAGAAAATAAACTAACCAATAGATTCTTCTCAAGGATATCATGTTTCTTAAGCCAAAGCTTGCAGAATCTCTGGATTAATTGCCAAGAAAGAAAAGAGTAAAGGATGTTAAATTGCAAGTTAAAGAAGTTTGACGTTATAGCTATGTTAAATAAGAGTTAGGACATTATTCTTAGAGCTTCCAAAATAATAAATTAAACTAACTAGTAGATTATTCTCGAGACAATTTTATGTTGCTTCAGGCAAAGCTTTGCAAAATCTCTGTACAAATTGAAATTGCAAGAAAAGAAGGATGTTGATTTTTTCTGTGAGGGCCTAGTCAATTGACAGTTGGATGAATTGCTTCCACAAGTCATATGGCATAATAAGATGTCGAGTGGAAATATGTAAATCATAGTTTCATAAGATATAATCATATGGGTCAAGGATAGGGTAGAAGCAGTGTTCCACGAGTATTCATCTCCCCAAATCTGATGGTCTCGAAGACTTGGGAACGGCTGGAAAATGTCCCCCGCCATCCCACCACCGCCACTAGTTGTACAGGGACATCCCTGAAATGTTTCCCTCAAAGAGGGGACATTTCTGAGATGTCTCCCAGTTTTGGGCATTTAGGGATGTCCCTGAGATGTCCCAGAGACTTCCAGAAGTCTCTCGCCCCGTCCTGGATACTCCCAGCCGTCCCTGGAGGCATAAGGCTGTCAAAAAGTTAGAAAAATAAATAAAATCATTTTGTTTTCTAATTTTGGCCCCCAACCCTAACCCAAATATTCAATGGGCCCCTCCCACCCCTAAGCACAAAAAAAAAAAAAAAAACTATAAATAAGACTTACACCCTCACTCCAAATCACAATAAAAAAATTGAAGGGTGTGAGCATTAGCAAGCAAGAGTGAGACGGTGAGAGCATTAGCAATCAAGAGTGAGAGCATTAGCAACAAGTAACAACAAGAGTTAGAGCAAGTGCCCTCTCATTACCAAGCAAGAGTGAGAGCATTAGCAAAGAAGAGGAACAACATTAGCAACAAGTAACAACAAGAGTTAGAGCAAGTGCCGTCCCCAAACCTAGGCCCTTGGTCCCCGTCTCCGAGATTCATCTCGCCGTCCCCTCATTCCTAGACTCTGTGGAACACTGGTTAGAAGTGACACCAGAATTAAATAGGGTGTATAAGAGCCACCAAAAGAGAGGAAAACAAATATTAGTGGATTGTATCCAAGGAATTTAAAATTGTGCCATTAGAAGCTAAATGCTGCCTATCAATGTGTACTTGAAAATCTAGTAGAAAATGGTAAGGTACAATGCAATGAGTTGATTTTTGGGGGTTTAGCTGGTTTCAGGGGACAATTGCTTCCACAACTCTTATGAGTTTCTGTGTGACACCCAGTTGCCCCACCTGCACTTCACATTCCCACTGGAACACAGAATCTAGAAGCACGAATTGAACATTAACAAAGCTGATCCCTGCCACTGATATTCTAAATTTGCAGTTCATGTAAGAACAAAATTGAGAAAAAAAATCGACTGTTTCAAGGAACTCTCCCTCTCCCTCTCTGACATCCTCCACTCTTAATTTCCACCCCTCGCCCCCGCTCTTAATATATGTCATTCTTCTTTGGCCGGTTATGGATATTAAATTTTAATATAATTTTCTCCTTCAATAATTAAATGACATATATATTTAAAGGTCACAATTTTATCAATTTGATGTAAAGATGGCAAAAGAGTTGAAAAAAGAAAAGAAAAGTTTTAAAGGTTTCATATCCTTGTATTTTGATGTGAAATCGGGCAAAATATATGTACAACTCCTAAGTATTGTAAATGTGCAAACGCTAGTAAGGAATGCAATAGATATGTCATCTTTATGCTTTAGTCAAGTTGTATGGTCAAACACAACTGTTTTTAACTGCACCTGGGTATTTTGCTTCTCAGGTTGATGCACATTCGAACTTCACAATGAGCAGATGTTTATTCATTGTAAGGACGGACGGTTCAAAATCAGATTTCTCTTACAAGAAATGCTTGAAACACCTTGTTCATGAAAAGTTTCCCGACTCTGCTGAAGATTTTGTTAAAAAGCACTTTTGATGATAGAAAAGCATACAATGCTTCAGCAATATTTTGCCTTTTCTAATGTTATAGAAACTGGCTCTCAGTTCCATTATCAGAGGGATTATCCACTTTGATTACTCTCCATAAGGATTACGCGTCTGTTTCTTCATTCAATGTTCCATCCCGAAAAAACCGAAATACATCGTAAAAATTTGATATCTGGTTTCGTGCATGATGATCTTTGTTAGGTACATGATGTTTTCATTTTCACTACATGATCCAGGAATTATATACGCTTGCTCAGCCAATATGCAAATTCCTGATGGCTATGGATATGAAGTCATATTTTGGACTGATCACTGTATTGACCTATTGTTAATATCTTGTGTTATAAATTTGCATTCGCTTGTATATATATCTTCTGAACAGGAAGAAAACCGATAGAATCTTTTTGAAGATTTGTAATGCTTTTCTGGTATGTGAGATCCTGTAGAGAACATATAGTTGAAAGGTAGATCCAAGGCAACAGTTGCTTCCGAGTATTATATATTACTATCCAGATAGAAGATGAACTGTTTAAATTTATTTATGCAAAACAATTTTGATGGAGTGTCGGCTTTTGTTAATAGAAACAGATAGAAGCAAGCGGTCTGATCTGTTGACAATAATGGAGAATAGTAATTGTGTCATCTAAATCCGAGGTAGAGAATGCATATTTACTAACCTCACAAATTATAAATCATTGAAGGAGATCGCTCAAAACTAGCATTTCAGTCGGTCTCTTCTGTACTACTTTTTATCACCGTTGTGTTCTCTTCAAAAACTGAATTCTGTGAATGGTAAATCCAGTCATTTTTGAAAAATATTGCAATTTTCTCAATGGAGGAGCTATTTGTATTCAAATGCATAAAAGAAAAAAAAAAAGGGATTAACCAAAAGGGGAGTGACAGGGACGTGCCTGTGTCTTTTCCTTCACGCACTGTTGATGGTTCAAAATTTCAGGGTATGGTCGGTTAAGCTTCGTGGTAAATGTATCTGGGGGAATCATTTTCAGCGGTAGAATCTTATCTATCTAACTGATTCGGTAGCTGCTTTATTTTTTAAATTGAGGATGTATACTACGTGGCAGACGTGCAGCCTGTAGGATAATTCTCCTCTCTTTTACGATGGCATTTAAGGTCGGGATAAGATGTTAGTTCAAATGGCATACAAGCTTCTTTAATATTTTTATAGATCTCTGTTTAGGTTGTGCTTTTGGGGTTAAAAAAATTAATATTCTCCTGCAATAAATATTTAAATAACCTGTTATACCAAAAACCTAAAAACGCAAAGCTACTTTTTGAGGCTTCCCATTCGAATTCAATTTTTAATGCGCCTTCTAGGGGTAGCATCTTTCTAGTAGTTGGCAAAACATGAGCGGACAAAAAGTAAAATACAGGTTATGATGATTTAATATAATGACCTATGATGTTCAATAGCCCAGTAGGCTGCTTCGTTCAATTATGATCAATGGTGCATGCATGAAAGGTATGATGTTTGATTATAATAGTTACAAATTCAATATAGATTGCAAAGTAGGCGCAGATAAAGGATCTTTGGTATATGCAATTGTATGATATTCTTGAGCAAAAATTTGCTCGGGGAAGTGCTACCATGTGTTAACAAATTGGCAGGCAGAATTTAGTCTGACTGAAAGATAAAGCAAAGTGACCTAGTTCATGTGGTGTCTTCAACATAATTATTTTTAATTGGAATTGTTTTCCCTACATTTTCTTGCGTATTCTCATTGTTTGCATTACAACTGTGTATATATAGTATTCTGGATGCCCTTTTTGAATTCATCTCAGAATTCACCATTAATTTATATTATTAAAAACTCGAATGTGATGTGAGATGAATTGAGCCAATAACTATTGTTAATTATTTTTGCTAAATTTTAACAAATCTTACATATATGTTGTCATTAAACAACCGTAAAACTATTTGGTCCTAGTATTAGTATTAAAAGATATGGATGAACTTGCACGAAATACCTTTCAGTTAATTAAGTATAATTGGATTTATACTATTACAAAGATACTATATTTGCACGAGGCTTTGTCTTTATGCTACTTTCTAAAAAGAAAGTACTACATTCTTTTGGTTAATTCTTGATAAGTTTTATAACTACGTCAACTTACAGAAATTTGAAAGATATTGTGCATATGTGAAATCGGAGTTTTTACATCCAATATAAGGTTTATATATGGGATTTGGGTGTTTATAATATTTTTAAATTGAAATGTACTAGTGACATAATCTGAAAATAAGGATTTACACTAAATTATATTAGATCAATACAAGCATACATGTCCTCATTCTAAGTGCATATATGTTCCACACAAGTGCACTAATATATACAATTAGGAGAATGAGTGGTCTTTCTTACCAAAAGTTCATTCATTTAAGTGCAATATCACAAAAATGAACATATTTATTGAGTCATAAATTACATTGAATACAAGACCCTAATGTCGACCCAAAAATGACTTCTTTGTATTAACATTTGTCTAAAATTTGTATCATACTTTAATACATATATATTAAACACTAATTATTATGAAATCATTTTTATATGTTTTTTTTTTTTGGGTTTGAAACCAACAATTACATAGATATCGACATCTCTATCCATGATAAAATGGAGATATTTATGCTTGTTGAGTAAGTGTATATCTATATCGAAGCCTTCCTTTACCTACGCGATTGCGAACTAGGGGGCATCTAATCCAAAGAAAGTCACCTAGGAACGATCTTGACACTATTTGCATTTTTGACTCTTCGTGTAAGGTATCTTCAACAAGACTTGATCCACGGTACTTTATTTTATGATCTCCATTTTATGATATGCAAATTTTAATTGAAACAATTAATGGTACGTTATTGCACATATGCACTCACGGTCATTGACCTACGCACGATAATTGGCTCCTTTCCCTATTCTCGGGTTTTATTCTTCCAAGGATAACCTTTAAAGGAAAAGTTTTATTGAGGACCTCTAAATTTTTGGAGTATACTTGAGTTTGTGGTTTGGGCTCCTTTTCCACGTCCACCTTTATTGTTGTACTCGGTAATGTCAAATCGGTTTGGTCAAGATGGTAGTGCTACCTCGCCTTCTTCCCTCTACTTCTAGGAAGTTTTTTTGCATGTTAGGTTGATATTTTGGGATTTTGTGGGTTTTGGTATCTAACTCCACATCACACATCTTTTTCTAATGAGGGTGTTTTCAATGTTATGATTTGGTCCTTTTCCCTTCTTTTTAAGAGCTCATTGCGGTAAAGACCATTTTGTTTTGGTGACAATGGATCTAGTATACTTCTTGTGGCTTCCCCTTTTGCAAAGCTTTCATCGTATTCAAAACCCATTTTGTGAAAAGTGGTGGTTTAACGGTGGTTGAGCTCTCACTAGCAAGGTGTTTTTTTAGACTCATCATTTGAATTATGACACGGACGAAACAACAATGGGGATCCTTTCCTATCTTCTTTTCCTATTGTTGGCCTTTGCTTCGCTTGGCCCTTGAGTCTTAAAAGGATGGATGGTAATGGTATTCCATTTTCCCCCTTATTTGTTCTATGGTCTACAATATTTGATGGGTTGTAGGGGATGTGTTATTTGTGTTTATTTTGCCTTCATATCTCATTCTCACTCGTCATGTGGCGGAAACTAGGGAAAGACTTTCTCTTCTTCTCATTTCCCTTGGTTTGCCTTTAGTCCTGGGGACTAGAGAGAAAGAAGCATAATAATAGGTTCCTTTCCATTTGTCTTGTACTTGTTTATTTCTCTAAATATTACAGAGCCCTCCTTAGTTTTGGGGATGCTTTTTGGATATTCCCTTTCCTTTCTCTTTAATTATTTGTGTTTCTAAACATTGTTTACGAATTGTAATATATTTTCTTTTTAACTATGGGTGAGGGCCCTAATAGTACCCCTCAATTTACCAATTAAAAAAATAAATATATATTCAACATATACAACTAATATATACTCACTTAAAGTTGTGAATATTGGCCATGCAATGTCTACATCATTCTCCCTTGTGGTTGTTACCATGTAGTGGTTAGGGTTTGGGAGCTCTTCTTCGAAACAAGATTGGTTTCAACCCTTTCATCTCCTCTTATGCATGATAATAGGTGTGAAGTTAGGGCTTCTTCTGATCCCTGCAACTCCTCCACTCTCTTACCTAGCTAGGGCACTCACTTTCTTATAGGGTATGCATAATGGAGTTTAACAATGGAAAAATGGAGTTATGCAAGGGTTTTGACGGCCTTGAGCTGTGCATTTTGGTCGAGGTTTCTTTAGCTTGGAAAAGTGGACCACCCTTGTGGGTTCGCTCTCTCTATTCTTGGTTTTATAAACATCCAAGGCTTGTGCTTGACTTTTGGGTGTTTCTTTTTTCTTTTAAGGATAAGCTTCAAATGCTAAGTTTTAATGAGGACCCCTATTTTTGGGACTATATTTGGAGTCTGTGGTTTGGGCTTTGTTTCCCTCTTCATCTCTTTTGGGGTACACAACAGTGGCATATCGGTATGGTCACGATGGTAGTGTTTCTTGACATTCTTCCCTCTACTTCCAAGAAGTTTTTTTTGTATGTTAGGCTGATATTTTGGGATTTGATGGGTTTTGGTGTCCAACTCCACAACCCACATCTTAATTTTTGGCGAGGTTGTCAATGGTATTGTTTGGTCCTTCCCCTTTTTTCGAGCATAGGGCAATGTAAGACCATTTGGTTTTAGTGACAATGGATCTATGATATTTTTTTCTTATGGCTTCCCTCTCTTGTGAAGCTTTCATCATATTCAAAACACATTGCGGAAAGTGGTGGTGGAGCTCTCATAGGAAAGGTATTTTCTTAGACTCGTTGTTTGAAGTATGTGGTGGAAGAAACAACATTAGGGATGTTTTCCCTTTCTTTTTCATATTGTCTACTATGGCTTTGACCCTAGTTCATATATTGGGATATGTATATCCGAATTGTGGCTAACATAATCTCTTATCATGTCATATCATAATTATTTATGCTTTCATATACTTAGTGGGTCGACCTTAAGGCTTTGGATAGTATAATAGGGTATATATAGGAGTTAGAGAGTAGGATATTATCATCATATTGAGCACTTGAGTCTTCTTGTATGGTTTGGAGGTTGCCCCTCAAAGTGGCTAAGTCATTCTACTTGCATATTGTGATTATTTCTCTATATTTTGGTGTTCTTTGGTGTTTTATTATTGTTAATATTTAGATCTATCTAAGTAATTTCATTACAAGTGGTATCAAAGCTTGATCTCAAATAAGCTCAAGCGTCAAAACCCTAATTGTGAAAATTCGATTATATTGAAAAAATGTAGAAAAATTTTGTACATTTTTTCCTAGTGTTGTGAAAGAAGTTAAGTAAGATTTCCAATTTTCAAGATTTTTGACTTATTTTGCAAAAGTTATATCATTTTAGGTTTTTTCATAAATTCGCTACCTAGGTTGTAATTTTGGGAATTTTTCTAAGTTTCTTATATTTTCAAAAAGCTTGCCAAAATTTAGCTAGGGTTTGTTCTCTATGTTTCCCTCTATTTGGCCAATAAATTTACGAAACCCTAAATTTCTACCTTAATCCTTGTATCCCGAGACCCAAACCCTACATCATGACCAAAAGATCAACTCAAGGCCAAGGGAAGGGTCAAGAACTCTAGGAATGACTCCAAATAAGGAAGATATGGATTTGGAATCTTCAATTTTGGAGTATTAGAGGTAGTCAATCAACTTCAAGAAAGGGTTAATAATATAGTAAGGTTGACCTCAACAACGAGCTTCTTCTACTAGAAGGTAGCCTTAAGGGTGAAATGAAGATGGGGTTTGAATCAATGAGGAAGGAGATGATGCTTGCTCTTTCAAGCATGAATTCCCATTCCAGTCATATGGGTTCCTCTAGCAATGCACACACAAATCCAAATCACACCAACCAAGGAGGATCCTCTGCACAAACTGGTGGATCTTCTAACCAATGGTGTAGCATTATTCCAAAAGTGGAGATGCACAAGTTCAATGGGAATGATCTCGATCACTTGGATCAACCAAATGGAGAATTTATTTGATTTGCATCAAGTCCCAAATGGACAGAAGGTGGTAATGGCATCCTTATACCTAGAACCAAAACAATTCATTTGGTATAGATGGATGTGTGAGCAAAAGAAAAAGAAGGGTCTCTCTATTACCTAGTCTATGTTCACTGATGAGCTCCAAACACACTATAGTAATAGTGTTACAGAGAACTATTTTAACCAGATAGCCAAACTATGACAAACAAGTTTAGTCAAGGATTATATCCAACAATTCCAAAATCTATCCTTACAAGTGAATGACATCTCAGAGGATCATTTAAATGATCTCTTCTTGGGTGGACTCAAGGATAACATCCAACATGATGTTTGCCTTCTTAATCCAAGGTCGATATCAAAATCCATGATCATTGCTCGACGTGTGGAGGAAAGAGATATGGTAAAGCGAAGGAGCTTCTCTAATCACAAGGAACACACAAATCTAGCACCATCTTTTCCCCAACCAACACAATTGACTCCTCAACAAATCAAAGAGAAACAAGTAAAAGGCCTATGTTACAACTATGACAACAAGTGGAGCAAAGGACATAAATGTCCTAAGAAGAAGTTATTCTACATTGAGGGTCCTAATGAGGAACAAGATGAGGAGGAAGTTGAAAGAGGGATATGCGAGAACCGATATCGAAACAATGCACCACGACGAAGTTGCACTCCGATGGTAACGTCATAGCTCCAACGCAATAAGCAAGATTCGAACAATGGAAAGAATATGCAAATAAGAAAACATGTCTAGCTCATACTCATAGATCGAAAAAGGAAGTACAAATAGGGGTGTTGTGTAACCCCATGCCTAAATAAGGAAAGTAACTCCTATGACGCCACTGACGCATATGACGTGACTGATGCATATGATGCCACTAAAGGAGGAGTTACAATTCCAAATAAGGAATGTAACTCCTATGACACACTAGACGCAAATGACAATGATAGATTCTATGACAGAATCTGACACTTGTCATTTGACTCCTTAAGACCTATGACTCTCACAAGGCGAGATGACTCACCATGTGATGTGGACGATGATGACTAGGCAGGTCACACACACCAACACCCCCTTCATCAAAGCCGAGGTAGAGGTCATGGTAAGACATAACAGAAAAGAAGACTCCCCTAGACAACTAAGAAAGATGTGTCAATGGGGCCCAGCAACTAAAGGCCTGATAAGGTGCCCATATACAAACATCTTTCTGGAAAGAAGAAGAGGAGAAGGAGGACTATATAGCCCGAAGATGGGTGGGCTGCAGTAGACCTCACCCCAAGAAGAGATCGTAAGTGAAGAAATTTCACCTCAGTGAAGGGCTTGGTGAATATGTCTGCAACCTGATCAGTTGTCTGAACATATTGTATGTCGATGATGTTTTCATGTATCAGCTCCCGTATGAAGTGCATGTGAATCTCAATGTGCTTCGTCCATTGATGTTGAACTGGATTTCTACAAATCAAGATAGTGCTCATGTTATCACAGTAGCTAATGGTAGGCCGCCGAAAGTGGATGTTAAACTCTGTCAAGAGACCTTGTACTCTGCTTCTGTCGATGATATGGCAATGGCATTCTGCTTCTTGATGGACCAACTGACAGGACCTAAGCCAAGAGTGAAATTGAAGCTTGAGGTAGACTTCTGATGATCTAGATCATTGGCCCAATCAGAGTCGGTAAATCCAAGCAAGTTAGTCTCAGTCCCTCCTAAGTAATGAATGCCATCTATGTGAGTGCCACGAACATAGTGAAGGATCTACTTTACTTCTTTTAAATGCAGCTCATGAGGCTCCTGCATAAATTTGGACACGATCCTCGACAGCATACGATAGATCTGGCCGAGTGTGAGTAAGGTAGATCAAGCTCCCCACCAACTGCCGATAAAGGGTACCATCAACCAAGGGGGAAGAGAAATCAAAACCAACTTGACCCCGGAAAGAAAAGGAGTAGGTGAGGACTTGCAATTAGACATGTGAAACCGAGCAAGCAAATCAAGAGAGTACTTAGGTTGCGAGATCATAATTCTGAGTCAGATTGTGAAATCTGGATCCTAAGAAAGTAATGAAGCAACCCTAAGTCAGACATGGAGAACTTGTTGGCCAAGGAGATCTTCATAGAATCAATGATAGAGGAAGAGCTACCCATGATCAACAAGTCATCAACATAGAGAACAAGAATAAGCATAGAGTAATTGCAGCCATTTGAATATACACATTTGGGTCAGAGTGACACCGAGTGAACCCTGATGCAAGTAAAAGGAGTCCATCTTGACATACCAAGCTCGAGGGGCTTGTTTAAGTCCGTAGAGACTTATTTAACTTGTAAATGAGGGATGGATCATGGACATAACCCGGAGGTTGTTCCATATAGATCTCTTCCTCTAGGTCCCCATGAAGGAAGGCACTCTTAACATCCATCTGGTGGACTTCCCATCTGTTAGTGGTAGCGATGGCAAGGGTCAGTTGAATGGAAGTCATCTTCACAACCGGAGAAAAGGTTTTCGAGTAATCAACCCCAGCTACCTGAGAAACCCTTAGCTACAAGTCGCGCTTTATACTTCTTAACTTCTCCATTGGCTCCATACTTTGTCCGATATATCCACCTACACCGAATGATTTTTCTTCCTTTCAAAAGAGGGGTAAGATCCCAAGTTTCATTCTTTATGAGTGAGGAATACTCCTCATCCATAGCAGAATCCCACTCAGGAATCCCATAAGCTTCCTGAAAGACGGTGGATCAGAAGCAGAGGTGAAGGAGTGGGGTCCAACAAAACTCGAGCGAGTACGTCTCTCATCTAAAGGATCTCCAACTAAATATCCAACACTTTGTAAAGTTTTCCTGCCCAAAGAGGTCCCGAAGGATCAAGCTCAGAGTCGGAAGATTCTTCACTTGAGTGAGAAGGGACATAGTCCTCATCATCACTCTTTGTCGAATCAGAAGACTCGAAAGTTTGAGGATCGGGAGGAGCAGGGAGAGGAGGAACTCGCTCAACAACATCATCATCTGATGAGTCAGAATCTGAATTAGTGGGCAAAAGAACCTCAGTGGAAGTAAAAGTCAAGGATGACTCATCAAACTTCACACTCCTCTCAATATAGAGCTCATGGGTTGTAGGGTTCAACAATTGATATCCCTTCACACCATCAGGATACCCGACAAAGATACAAGCTTTGGATTGTGGATCTAATGCCTTGTGTTTCTTCTTGGGAATCTGAGCCATAGCCTTGGATCCGAAGACTCGAAAGTTCTCAACATCAAGTTTGTGTCTAAACCAAGCTTCAAAGGGTGTCATCCCTCTTACTTGCCTTGTGTGGAACACAATTCTGAATGTAACAAGCACAATTCACTGCTTCAGCCCAATACTGCAGAGGAAGGGACTTCGAATGAACCATACAAGTAGCCATCTCCTTTAGAGTTCGGTTCTTTCTTTCTGCAACTCCATTTTGGGAAGGTCTCATGTAAGCAACTATACGCTACAAAGAAATCCCCTCAGAAGTGCAGAAATCCTCAAACCTATTGCTCACATACTCGCCTCCATTTTTGGTTCGAAGAACCTTGATAGACCGTTCCGCTTGTTTCTTAGCAAGAGCCTTAAAGTTTTGAAAATGCTCAAAGACTTCAGACTTAAGCTTAAGAAAATATACCCAAGTATAACGCGAAAAGTCATCAATGAAGGTTAGTATATATAGAGCTCTAGTGAAAGAAGGAGATGGAAAGGGGCCAAAAACATCACTATGAACAAGATCCAAGGGACGAGTAGCTCTCCAGGATTTTCCCTTATCAAAGTTTTTTTCAGGGTGCTTTCCGAGGGTACAACCCTCACAAAGACCTTTAGAAAACTTAACTCGGGGTAACCTGTTGACCATTTCATTTTGGCTCAATTGTTCAAGGTAACGATAATTTAGATGCCCAAACGCTCATGCCATAGCTTATTAACCTCATTTGCATGAGTGAGCAAGGCATTGGGCATCAAATTAGAAGAGAAGTGGGAAAAGGTATACAACCGTGAACGGTGATCCGCCTTTCCCTCAGCCACAATGCAATCAGAGTTAAGCTCATGAATGATCACCGAGTTAGGACCAAATTCCACTCGCATTCCTTCACCAAGGTGGGTGATTTGGTAAACCGATAGGAGATTGGTAGAGAGATTGGGAACACTCAACACTTGGTTAAATGTTCCACCTTCTATCTCTACCGATCCACTACCGGAAACCGACACATGAGTGTCATCACCCAACGTGATTTGGGACATGCCACATGGTTCAATGCTAGAGAATTCAACCTTTGAAGAAGCCATGTGGTGCGAGGCACCGGAATCGATAATCCAAGTTGATGATGGAGTTGATCTAGCTACGAGGGCCTTACCTTTCTTCTTTTCATTTTTAGACTCCTTTGCTTTAGAAGACTCGCCCTTCTGAGCATTTTGTTTGACGGATTCAGGAACACTTATTTTATTCTTCTCAAGTAACTGAGTTAAGTGATCAATTTGTTTCCAAAAACAATGATGCTCATCATGGCCAAAATACTTACAATAGGAGCATTTACACTTTTCCTTCTTCGCTTTAGGCTCAGAAGTCAAAGTGTTAGTGTTGGGCTTAGCTGGGGGTTGGTTGGTCTTGGTTTCTTTCTTAGGTTGGTCCTTTGTTTCTTTCTTCTTTTCATTTTTCTTGCCCTTATTCGCCACAAGGGCATGTGACTTGGATTTTAGAGTCCCCATTTGAATGAGTTTGTCCTGTTCTCGAATGAGTTGGGACAAAAAAATATCAAATGAGGGCATTTTCCAAGCACTACCCAAGGCGGCTTTCAGTGGCGTGGAAAGTTGAAACGAAGACAGAGTATTCAAGACCTAACTTAGAAAGAATCGACAAGATCAATTGAGAGTCTTTCTTCTCCACTTTACATTCCTTTAGAAGCAATCTAGTGTGGACAAACTTTGAGAAGAAGGCTTGCATGTTTTCAAAGTCACTAGGATTTAACCCTAGTAGTTCGTTCTCCAACTCATGTGCTCTCATGTCATCTTGCTTCCCAAACATCTTGTCGAGCGTTTTCCATGCTCCATCGGGTGTCGAGGAAGTTTCGATGTGGAAGAGAAAGTCGGAAGAGACAGACATACAAAGAAGACCTAAGGCTTCATCACCAATGAAGAGATATCCATAATGAAGAGATAGAACCAATGAAGGTAGAAGGAAGGAGAGAGAAAGGAAACAACCACCCTGAACAATATTACACCCCCCGAGTTTGGCACTTTATAGTTTAGTACATTGATTACAATCGATGCAATCTGTGTGTTGAGAACCGATCATGTCACTCACCTTACAATCAAAGATAATAACGCAGCAAGAGTGGAGACCATAATTAAGGTTCATTGGGCGCAACAATTCGACACTGTAAGCAAGCACAAGAATGAGTGAAAACAAGAAGGGGAAGAGAAGGCCTTGTGAGAAATGGTATCTCACGTCGCATGAAAAAACCCCTTTTCCGTAAGACTGTGGCGAGATGCGCTCACAAGTCCACAAACAATAAAAGGGATAACATCATGCTCAAGATGATTTGAAATTCTCCGACACAAGCAATACAATGACACCCCCCAAAATGCGGCACTTTATAAAATAGTGTGTTTATAAAATTGATAATCCTATCATGTAGTGTGCGAAAAAACATGCAATTTTGACTAAAGAAGTGCTCAAAACCGAGCAACGAGTCAAAAGTTATAGCAAAAAAATGATTCCCAATTGATGGAAAATGCCAATAAGTCTTGCAAACAGATTAAAAAGGTTCCCTAAACGCATGCAAAGGGTGTCGTATGTATGCTCATTGGAAATGACATCAAATTTTAGATAGGGTTTGTTTTTATTGCGAGGGGGGATTAGCCTCCTGCCAACCCTGGACCTCACCCTCCATCTTCAACACTCGAAGGAAGGACAATAAAACAAGCAAAATATACCAAAAAATTATTACAATGCCAATGAAATAAATGTTTTTAACCTTAAAACATTAAAGGTGATTGATTTTACCAATAATCAATTCTAAAAAGGATGGATATGACTCTGAGCTAGGGCAGTGTTGACCGAGCTGCTCGAGAAGACCAAAAGTTTACACGAGTTGGTTGGGAAGCAACTCACTAGGTTGTTGAAACACCCAAGGTAACAATCAAGTCAACAGAGTGAACAGTCTAAGAAACATAATGTGGCAGGGTACAACATGTTGGAAAATTGCAATGGACGGCCGAGAGAGGGCAGGAACACGAGGACTATCACGGTGGAAGCCACATGAGAAGAAAGGTCTCGTTTCCCAAAAATTCTGCAGGAGTATAATGGTCACCGAGGGTCGTTGAACATCTAGGAGTCAACGAGATTTCAGGGACCAGTCTGAACAAACCAGCGGTAGAAGGAACAAATGCACAATCCGAGTAGAATGGAACGAACCTAGTGCCACGAGCTCGAGATGAAGGTAGATGCATAGTGGAAGAGCCGAGTCCAACCGATGCAAAATAAGATGAGCGAATGCAAGAAAGATTCCTCACAAAAGCATAGACAATGCAAAAGGAAACAATGAAGACTCGTAGTTGGATCAAACCCGAGCCCGCAGATGTTTAAACCACAGTCAATGCAGAAGTATACCGAACCAATACGAGCTGCATAGACCAATGAAGCCAATGCAAGGAAGCAGAAAAAAAGGAATGCATGGGAAAGATCCAATGCACGGTTCGGTTAGATCACCACAAGGGAGAACTTAAGCCAAAGTACCACATTGAGACCTTGAACAATCCAAAACACCCACGTTTAGACTATGAACAAGCCCGAGTCCAAGAAAAGCAATCGGTGGTGAGTCAATGTAGAGGCACGAACAAATTATGAGAACCAAGGTAGCGAGAGCTCCAATGCACAGGTGGATGGAATGCACGAGCCGAGAATGCATGAGTTAACAAGCCGTTTAAAACCATGAACACTGAAAACAAACCACAAACAACCCTCAAACTTCAGCAAATCTTTGAAACCTTAACGTGAGGTGAGCAATACAATTCCAAAGTAATAATCGAAAAAAACTTACACGAGGAAATAAGAAGAAACCAGAAGTAATAAGCAACTTGATAAACGAAGAGTGCACGTTTTATCAAAACCCACTCTAATACCATGAAAGAGGGATATGCGAGAACCGATGTCGAAACAATGCACCACGACGAAGTTGCACTCCGATGGTAACGTCGTAGCTCCAACGCAATAAGCAAGATTCGAACAATGGAAAGAATATGAAAATAAGAAAACAGTCTACTGCTCATACTCATATATCGAAAAAGGAAGTACAAATAGGGGTGTTGTGTAACCCCATGCCTAAACAAGGAAAGTAACTCCTATGATGCCACTGATGCATATGACGTGACTGACGCATATGATGCCACTAAAGGAGGAGTTACAATTCCAAATAAGGAATGTAACTCCTATGACGCACTGACGCAAATGACAATGACAAATTCTATGACAGAATCTGACACTTGTCATTTGACTCCCTAAGACCTATGACTCTCGCAAGGCGAGATGACTCACCATGTGATGTGGACGATGACTAGGCAGGTCACACACACCAACAGAAGCAAATTATGCAGAGGAAGAGGTTCCTGATATTGAGGTTGAAGAATCTCAACCATCTCTTGTCATGCCATTTGAGGAATAAATACCCGACAAACACTCTAGGTTATTGGGTTCGTGAAGAAGCAAAGGGTGACAATATTAATCGATTGAGGAAGCACTCATAACTTCATCAATCATAAGTTTTCCATATGCTTAAATTTTTTGGTTTATCCAACACCAACATTTCAGATCATGGTTGCAGATGAGGGTAAAGTTATCTTTTCAAGAAAATGTCATAAGAGTAAGCTATGAGGTAAAGTTCTTCATATGAGAGTCTTTGCTCTAAGAATTATTTCAAGTTGTCGTGATCTCCCATGAGATGTGATCATGACAACTTGAAATACTTCTTAGAGCAAAGACTCTCATCTGAAAGAACAACAAAAATGGGTCATTAAGATGTTGGGATATGACTTTGAGATCATTTACAAAAAGGAAAAGAAAATGTGGTAGTTAATGCACTATCCAGAGAGATGAGTCCACAGAGGCATTATTAAATTCCATGTCCATACTATAGGAAGATTGGGTAGATCAAGCAAGATATGAATGAAAGAATGACACAAAAACCCAAACTCTCATTCAAAATCTCCAATAGGATCCAAGCACTTTTAAAATTTTTGAGTGGATGGGGATGCATTTTGGTTGTCCTTCTACAAAAATTATACCCGTCAAAATCAGGTTCTCTCATAGCTCCATGCTTCTCTAGTGGGTGGCCATTTTGGATTCCTAAAAACTTATCACAAAGTTAAGCAAGATTTCTTTTGAGAAGGGTTAAAAGCAAATGTACAAAAATTGTGGTAGAATGCATGATGTGTCGGTGTAATAAGGGTGAAACTATTAAGTCTCTAGGACTTTTTAGCCACTGTCTATTCCTAATGAGCGGTGGGAAGAGGTTTCCATGGATTTCATCACATGATTGCTAAATTCAGAAGGGAAAAATGTAATTATGGTAGTTGTGGATAGACTCACCAAGTATGCTCATTTTTGTGCTTTGCCACATCCATTTACAATGAGTACAATTGTCATATCTTTTATGGATACGGTTTAAAAGTTACATGGAACGCCTAAAATTATAGTCAGTGATCATGATCCCATATTTATTAGCAATTTTTGTACTGATTTATTCTCATGTTTGGGTACTCAATTGGCTCTTAGTTCATCATATCACCCCCAAACCTGCTTACGGACCGAGGTAGTAAATTTTTTTTTTTGGAGGGGTATCTACGATGCTTTACTTCAAATAAGCAAGAGAGATGGGTTAAGTGGCTACCACTTACGAGAATGGTGGTATAACACTTCATTTCACACTTCATCCAAAATGTCCCCATTCTTGGCATTATACGGTTACCATCCACCATCCCTCACTTCCAATTTAAGGGTCTAACCTAAAGTAAGAGCAATTAAGATCACATTCAACACCAATAGGAGGTTCTCTCTAGCCTAAAAGAGAACTTGGTCATGGCACAAAACCACATGAAGCAACAAGTTGATCAACACCGTAGTGAACAAAGCTTTGAAGTTGGAGACTTGGTTTTTGTGCAATTGCAGCCATATAAGAAACTATCTTTGAAACAACAAAAAGATAACAAGATTTCACCCAAATACTATGGGCCTTATCAAGTGTTGAAAAAAATTGGCGTGTGGCATATAAACTAGAGCTTCTTCAGTCAACTAAAATACATCTAGTTTTCCATGTTTCTTTCTTGAAGGTCATTGGATAGAAGGTGTATTCTCAATCAATATTACCAGAGCTTGATGAAGAGGGACGTATCATCTTGGAACCTGAAGGAATCCTACAAACACACACTAAGAAGTTGAGGACAAGGGTCATCACTAAGTATTTGATCAAATGAAAGAGTTTGGACATTGAAGATTTAACATGGGAGGATGAAGCATTACGAGCGAAGCATCCAAATTTTACCATCATTGGGGAAAATGTTTCTTTGAAGGGGAGGGGCATGTTATGCCTTTAACCTTAGTTCATATATCGAGTTATGGATAACCGACATGTGGCTAACAAAATCTCTTATCATGTCATATCATAATTAGTTAGTGGGGTGTCCTTAAGGCTTTGGATAATATAATAAGGTATATATAAGAGTTAGAGAGTAGGATATTATCATCATATTGAGGACTTGAGTCATCTTGTATGGTTTGGAGGTTTCCCCCTCGAAGTGGCTAAGTCATTATGCTTTCCTATTGTGATCATTTCTCTATATTTTGGTATTCTATTGTTGTTGATATTAAGATCTATCTAAGTAATTTCATTAGATTGTCGACCTTTGTCTCCTCTTGGTCTTTGAGTCTCAAAAGGATAGTGGTAGTGGTGTTACCCCTTTTCCCCTCATCTTTTTGTGGTCTACAATAGTGCGGGATCAATTCTTTTGGACATGGTGTTTTTAGGTCCTCTCTTCTACAAAACTCCTTCCTCTCAAGATGGTTCCAATGTATGTTATCTGTCACCATGGAATTTGATGGTTTATGGGGGTTGTGTTATTCATGTTGTTGTGCCTTCTAATCCCATTCTTGTTTGTCATGTGGCGGAAGCAACTAAGAAAACACTTTATTTTATTCTCTTTTCACTTGGTTTGTCTTTAGTTCTTAAAGGCCTAGAGGGAGAAGGAAGCATAACAACGAGTTCCTTTCCATTTGTCTTGTATTTGTTTATTACCGTTTATGTTTTGTGGGTCCTCCCTTGGTTTTGGGGGCACTTTCTAGTTATTCCCCTTCCTCATTTCTCTTTAATTCTTTATGTTTCTTAATGACTATTTATGGTTGTAATACATTTTCTTTTTAACCATGGGTGAGGGCCCCAATAGAACACCTAAATTTACCAATTAAAAAAAAAAAGTGATATAAATATATATATATATATATATATATATATATATATATATATATATATACATAATTAATATATACTCACTTGCACTTGAGAATAGAGGCCATTCAATTGAGTTTTACAACAAAATCACAAATTTTAATGAAATATGATAGCCCCGTTAAAATGAGTTTTATAACACAATGTCTCAATATTGAATAGATAATATAATATCATGTAAGGGGCATTGTAGATATAACCCCCTCATTGTTTGATTTTGTAGGGTGTTTAAACATTTTTAGTCATTTTAAATGTGAACATACAACCACTATTTTATAATACAACCGTTATGATTGACATGTGAAAATATGATTCAAACGCCAAAATGACTTCGTATGTTAAAATTTTATTTATCATATATATTTTATATGTATATACATACATACATCACCTTGTTATAGCTCAAGTGGTAGACAAAATGTGAAATGCTTCAATCAATTTGTTATAGCTCATATATCCATGTCCATGTGAATTTCTTATAGAGTTGTACCAAGCATATTGTGACCAGATTAAATCGACTTATTGTGTGTATTTTAAGAATTTTAGGTCTATCTGTTCATGATGAATAAAGCCTTAACAACACTTTAATTATTCTTGTCCTAAAGAAAGTTGAGATCAAATATGTTATTCATTTTAACCTATTGCCTCATTAAGATAATAAATAATTGATTGGAAAGAATATTATATTATGTTATTAATAAAATGATTGATTGATTGCAAATAAGTATATATATTTTTCCTTGACCTTCACCTTTGTACTCATATTTTTTAATTTAAGTTTGCAATGATGTATATTTTTAGCATGTTGTATTATGTTAAATGTCCAAAAAATGTACATGTAATTTTATAATTTTGTATCTCAATACAAAATTTTAAATTTGGAAAATTGTTTATTCATATTGAATTAATTAAATGTAAAAGTTAAAATATTTTATGTATTTTTAATGATAATATTAAAATATAATTTTGACATGTATATTAAATTTTGATCGTCAGTGAAAACCATATAATTTTTTTGACCAATGCTTAATTTTTTAACGACATGTAACATTGAACGCCAAAATCCAACATTATTCCCCTAGCCCTACCTATCCCCCTCACACTTATGGTACCAATGTTCTCTTCCTCATGTGCACATGAATGCTGCATGAGTGTTTCACATCAAAAGGATTGTTGTGGTTGTAACACTTACAATCGCGAACTTTTTACTTACCAAACATGCCTAAATCAATGACACAAATGTCACAATATGCCACAACTTTGTGACCACTAACACAACCATTTTACAATTCATTCATAGACCTCTTCAATAATTTTTATTTTCACATTAGAATGTTGACATCTTCAACTCGCCTGGAAGTGGTGGGGCAATTGAACTTATGTCTTGAGATAAGTATATGGTATGATTGTTGTATATGTATTGTCTATATCTTATTGTAATTAATGTTACATTTGACATAGATTACTTTCAAATGAACTAAAGTCTCCTTGATAAACACCACTTCAATATAATGAGTATAAGTGGATCACTAATATTTTGATTTTTTAGATTCATTTGCACTTTTCAATAAAACCCAATCGATTTTTACATTAAAATTGTCACAAATTTGTCGTCAATAGTTTCGATTGTATTGCAATGACACTTTATGTTAGTTTAATATTATTGTTGTAAATCCCCATCAAAATACAAATTAATAAAATATTATGTGAATAACATTGATTTATAGCGTATAATGTATAAGTACAAATAAATATAGTAGACTAAGAAAATAAACCCCAAATTTTATTTTTGTGAATTATGTAAGGTGGGTTACGTTGTAACTTGCCATTAGCCCTCCTTCCCTCCCCACTACCATACTCCCCTCCCCCTTATATGAGCCATAATTTTAAAAATCTTGTGAGAACATTATTCAATTGGGTTTTGACACAATTGTTACAAATTTTGATTTAGTTTGAGAACACCATTCATTGACACCACAATGTCACAAAATTTGATATACTCATTAAACACCATTTAATTTATTTTTAAAAGATGACAATCACAAAATTTGTTGTACTCTAAGAACATTATTTAGTTGATTTTTACAACACAATTGCCACAAAATTTGATGTGCTTGGAGAACACTATTTAATTGAGTTTTACAACATAATTGTCACAAATTTAATGTGCTATAAGAACAACTGTTCAATTAAGTTTTACAACACAACTCTCGAAAAATTTATGTGCTCAAAACATTCGATTGGGTTCTACACACAACTATCATCAAATATGGCATGCTTTGAAAACACCATTCAATTGGGTTAGTATTATAATTGTCATAAATTGTGTAGTTTAAGAACATCATTTAATGGAGTTTACAACACACCTATCACGAAATATGATGTAGTTCAAGAACACCCTTTAATTAAGTTTACAAAACATTTGTCAACAAATTTGATGTATGACTAATCGGAGTTCAAAGTGTGTAACAATGGATTTAGCACTCCTATTTCTTCTCTGCTACCCTTGGAGACTTGGGCTATGGAAGAATGGAATCTTTTGGAGTGACCACAATGTGGAATCTTTCTTAACACGACATCAATATAACATCATTGTAAACCTCTTCGATGGATTGAATAAATGTATTGCCCTACATCTACAATAAGAGAATAACGTAATGTGTGGCTAGCGAACCTACAAAGTGGTAGTGACAAAATAATTAGAGTGGATTCGCCTTTTTTTTTTTTACTTAAATTTGAAATCCCTTGTTTATCTCTTGAATGTCCTTCTTCTTGCTTGGAGGACACAATTGGTAAAATCATAATATCTTGGTGAATGTTACATTTCTTTAGACCAATATTATTTGTTTGTCTGATGGAAAACATTGAAAATGATAATGAAGTTTAGATAATTGTGATCTTCTTGAGCATTTAGATGGCATTTATTGATTTGTTTTCCTTGAAACAATTAAATATTCAACCTTGGAGATTTGAAATATATTAAATGGTACACATATATGTATAACTTTCATTAATAAGCATATAAAAAAATTAACCAATTATTTTTATGCCGAAGGCGTGTTTTAAATCACATTATATATGGGCCGCACCCACCTTGCTCGACATCGTGTGTCAATGATAATAATATTATTTTTATAGAAGCACCATTTTTCTACCATTTTACGGTAAGAGTAGCATTCGGGCTCGTGTAATTTGTTCTGCGACCAACATGTGGTGGATTGTAGTTTGAAGGTGAGCCGAACTTTCTAGATACAAACTATATTCAATTTACTATCCCATGCCACACATCATTTACTATCTAGTCTATTTAGCCCTTTGCACCAATCGCCATTGGCCATGTGGGTCTCCTTAGATTCTTCTTTTAACTATTAACTTTTATTTTTCTTGATTGCATATTTAGAGAATTATTATTATTTTGGGTAGATCATTTTTATATTTATATTTTGCACTTGAAAGTAAAGTTCATTATCTTTGAAGGCATGTTTCTGATCAAATTATATATGAGTCGCATGACCACCTTGCTCTTACATTCGTGTGTGAATGACAATAGTATTATTTTAATTGTTATGTCACATCCTTGTTTCAACGAACACATCCAATCTTTTCTTTCACACTAGTAAAGCCCAACCAAATTTAGCTTTAGTTGTGTGGGTGTATTTGTCTTGCTTAATTTGGCGGCTAAAGCGGTACATATCCAACGGTTCTTTATTAAGTGACAAATGAGCCCTTTCACTTTCCGCGGAATATGACTCCCCAGAGACTGGAGGAAAGAATAAAATATATTTATCTATTTGTATAAATAAATAATTTCCAAACCATTTTAACTTTTTGTTCTCCTTTCCATGTCATTCATGTTTGAGTATATAGAAGCGAATTACTTACTTATGCGTCGTGACTCGCTCCTATCAATTCCACTTCCCTTTTTGTTGCTTACGTGGCCCCAAGTTTCTAATTACTACGCCGAAGGCGTGCTTTTAGTTAGATTATATATGTACCGCACCCACCCTACTCGACATTTGTGCGTTAACAACAAAAGATTATTATTTTAATTGTTTATTTATTTATTGATAAAGTGGTTGAAGGGACCCGTTCCCTAATCCTTAAGGAGAACAAAAGGGCTACAATAGCCAAAACAACAACTGTCTACTAGCTTAACAAAGATAAAAATATCCTAGAAATACTTCCCACCCTGGGATGGAAAATAATCATTAATGTTGCCCGTGTGTCCTTTTTTTTTTTCTCGCTTCTTTACCTCTTGCCATTTTCCTAGATCAGATGAAATAACTAGTGCAAGGTCACTGGGATTTTCCGAAGCCATCAAATTTTCTGACCTTTGAATCCTGCTCTGATTCCAAACTTTCAGAAGTATGTCCCCTTTTCAAACCACCTATAACCAGGTGATTTTCTTGAAATCCCATCTCTGTATCATTCTTCTCTGTAACAATTTTACCATCGGAGGTAAAATTATTCGGATTATCTTTAAAATTTGATGCAGATACCAAGTCAGGGTTTACAGAGCCCCATCCACTCGAAGATGTCGATCCAGTTTTTCCCAGATTTCTGATTCTTATTGAAGGGACATGAAGCTTGCAAATGGCCCATATTTCTACATAATCTACACCGAAATGCAGTATTCTCATAGTCTAAGACCTGGGTATGCTGAAAATCACCAAATTTAAGGTTGATTCGATCAGGTATTCCTTTGCTTAAATCAATTTCAACACAAATTCGGAAAACGAACACAAACCCGAATGTGTTTTGTCCAGGTCCTCTTTTATAAATTTTCCCAATACCATCCAGGGCATACCACAGATGTAAGGGGAGGTTAGGAAGCCTGACCCAAACCGGTGTTTTGGCCACTGAATAAGTATTTGGATCAAAATTTGGGAACCATGGAGTGATAAATAAACCCGCATGTCCCCAAACCAAGGACCATTTGTCAAACAACATTGGTAATCTTCAGGTTCCCTAAAATGGACAACGAAAAAGCCTTTGGAACAGAGAAATTTCACATTTTTGGTCCAATTTTCAAAACCCACTGATACAGATCTGAGGAGGAAGGCCAAAACCCATTAAACCTGCCAATAATGACATCCCATGATAAGGTTTTGAAATATTCTTCAACTTTTGGATTTTCTATGGTGAGCGAAGGAATCTCCTCAGCCAGGTCGACCAGATAGGCTGGTTATTTGATGTATTCTTTCCCGAGGATCGGTCACCCTTGTTTTCAAGTGCATCTTTGAAGGAGGTAGCCTTCAGGTATGCACCGAGCCATGACTGTCTGGATCTCTAGCTACCTTATTCCTACTACCGTCCCTGCCCAGGCCACCAGCTCTCGGATGGATTCGTTTTTAGAGCCCTAGGGTTAGGGGCACACTCCAAATACTTCTTATCTCGTCCAACTTGGTCCTGTGCTCCACCACTAACCATTGACCCCTTCAAAATGTGAACAAAATCATTCGGTGTTCCCTTCTTGACCTGCATAACATTCTATTTCCTGCAATCGACCTCCTTCTCAGTCGCTTGGTTCACACTCTTTCCCTCCATTTCCAATTGCTTGCACTCTTTCATCCGATTAACTCGACTCCCATAGGTGTCACCCTCTGTGTCCCTATACTCTGTTTTGCAATGTCCACCCACATCACACATAGCCGCTGCCATGATTGACTGCGAAATATAAGGGTTAGGGCACAAAAATCCCAAATTTCGCTCGCCCTCAACATGCACTTTCTTCGCAAAAATCAGTCCTGCTATCATGTTGTGAATAATTCTTACTTTTCATCGTTTATTATTTTAATTGTTATGTTCATGTTGGCGAAATAATTTGTCACTAGGAAAAATTAGTTGATTTTCACCAACACTCTGGGACTATGTCCCTCCTGCTTGGAAAAGGGGAGGCTTCATTTATTATATGTAAATGAAACAAGCTTTGTGGTTGTCCAATAGGCTAGGATCACACATGCACACTCCACTGAACCTACGGAAAATGCTTGCACCTTGTGCAAGGGAAGAATTTGCAAGGAAGGTAATATATTAGGAGTGAGAATTTTGAGAGAGGGGGTTAATATTGCAAGTAGGCTCAAGAAGATTCTTACAAGTATTAACCAGATTTTATCAACACAATTAGAAGGAAAAACAACTTTGCTTAGTTATGGCAAGACAAAATGAATCATGAACATAAAATATCATTCATTCATTCATTGATTAGTGCAAAATCACAAAGCACCCCTGGATGCGATCGGGCTTCTAGGTTGATCACTCGGCATCCAAAGTGTGATTGCACAACATGGAAACCTCTCTCCAGTGTGGGACTTGTGGCGAGAGAGGAATCTCCAGAGAAGGCTGGTTCCTGCTCCTAAACTACCTGCCACAAGCTATTCCAGTGCAGGCAAGCTAATCTAATCCTAATCTAACCATGCCAAGGAGACAGAGAGAGAGAGAGAGAAAGGAAAAGAACAAAAGCCTACACTAAAACGGTGATACACCAGAGAAGGAGAATGTTGGACATCTATCAAAACTGCCATGGGACAAAGAGAGGTGAGCAATGGGAAGGATGGACAGATGCATCACAGGCCCAAGGATAGATTTCACACAGAAAATGTCCCAAAACTCCATGAACACAGCTCCAAACCTGTAATGAACATTCAAACATGCACAAATACCTGCAATGAAGAGAGGCAAGAAGAGAACAAGCAAAAACGAGCAAGGATGGACAGATGCATCACAAAACACGTTTTGTTGCTCCAGAAGTTTGCACAGAACATCATTTCAATAATAAAAGGCAAAAACACCATTACAGAGCAAAGGAGGAGGTTCGAACTCCATTTTCAACCCTAGAGAAGAAAAGAAGGGAGGGCAGAGCAGAAAAGATGAACAACTTGTTATCTCCATATAAAATGAGCCAAATCTGGCTTTATACAATGCATGGGTCGAGCCCAGGAGACAAAAAACATAGGAAAACGTGTAAGCAGCCCAACCATTGACCAAAACGCATTCTTCATTAAAATCGGTGGTTGAGACATCACTTCTGGCCATGCTTCTGGCCATTATCATTAAAACTGGTTGTTGAAACATCGCTTCTGGCCATTATCACGCGTCAGAGCCGTTTCTCAATTTTCTCCCTCCAGACTACACCAAAATTCGAGATTGATCCTAGAATCATGTAGATAATTTCATAAGCTTTCCGTTGATATAAAGAACGTGCAAATCCGAGCTCTGGATCGAAAGTTATGGAGGTCTGAAGTTTTAGGGCACAAAACAGGTGAAAACGTGTTTTGAAATCTTTCCCGCGCTCTGCCACCTGGATGACACGTGGCACGCATTGATTGGTCGCGTGATTCTCTCTCCTCTACCTTTCGGCGGGCTTTCTTTTGAAATTTCCTTGTGGGCCCCTTAAACTTGGACACGTGGCATGCATTGATTGGCCGACAGGGGCGCGGGGCAGACCTTGGCTTTTAGCTTTTCGGCCAAAACTCATGCCAAATTCTCTAACTCCTTCCCGAGCTCCGCATTCCCTGTTCCATAGGACACGTGTCCTCTTTTGATTGGCTCGGGCTGACCCCTCAAAATTCACCCTTTGACCTTTGGACTCTTTCCCCTGCGACACGTGTCGTGATCTGGTTGGTTCTCGGCCCTTTCGGCTCCTTCGCGCCCTTCGCGTCTTTATGTCCCGGATGTCCCAAACTGCTTGGGCCAAAAACTTCCGATCCGCCCGAAATGGGCTTCCTCGTCCCTCATTTGGCCGATGACACATGGCATTGTTTGATTGGCTTTCGGCTCCTTCGGCGATCCACATCCCACGCGTCCCTTCGTCCCGGATGTCCCGATCATTTAATTTTCTCTCTGTTTGGCCGAACCGGCCGGTTCGCGTCCATTTGTCCCAAATGTCCCAGTGCTTCGTGGGACAAATTCTTCCAGGTTCGCCCGATTCGTGTCTTTTTGTCCCACTCGTCCCTTTCTTTGCTTGGGCCGCGCGGGCAGCTTTTCGGCCGATCCGCGCCATGGCGTCCCAAATGTCCCACATTGTCTAGACAAGGACTGAGCCATTTTTCGTGATTTTTCTGCCTGAGCTTGTCTTACGCAAATTTTTCACATTTTCTCAAAGCTTGCTCTTTCCTTCTTTAGTCGGGGAGTTAGAAAAATGCGAGGGAACCCTGAAACATGATGTTTTCTCTGAATCAATTATCTGCCTGGGACTTGAGAATTTTGATGCATGTTATCAAATTAACCCTGGGGGGTGAATTTTGGATAACAATTTGGCGACTCAGTGGGGTCATCTGCCTGCTAGATGAAGTTACCAGTTGCCTGAAGCATCCATTGGGCATGGAGTCCTGAGTTGTAACCTGCAACTGATCTGAACTTTGAAAACTTCCCTCTGAGCCACTTGAAACCCATTGAACCTGGAGTGTTCTCACCAAGATGCCACAAAACAGGCGTGCAAGAGCAGAACCAACAACACCAAAACTATGTACAAAACTGAAAATCATACATGTCCCAAATGGAACATGCAGAGTGTGCACAAGCACTTCTTCTACTGAAAGCAAACCTACCTACTCTACTCTAACTGGAAGCAAAAGCAAGCTAAACAAACCCTGCAATTGGTTGTGAGAAATAGCTTCCCTTTCTCAAAAGTGGCAGCCATGCAATTGATTTGGCACTGATCATGGCTGTTTGGATGGATGGAAAATCAACAAGAAGCTGGTCTTCTATCCAAATCATCAAAGTATCAGCTGAAAACAAATCCAATACCTCTTTTAGTTGCTCTGCATTTGGATTGAAGAGGTATGGCAGCTGATCCTTGGTACTTTGTAGCTCACCCTCATGCTCAGAAGAAAGCATGACTGGTTGTGACTTCTCCTTTGGCTCCAATGAAGCCAAATACCTGATTGGGCAAGGTATGGTCCTTTGAGTATGCCCATTGCTGTGATTTTCAACCCCAAGAATGGAGTCTTCTTGTAGACCTTCTTGAATGGATGGTGTGGAAGAAATGGTGAAATTCCTCTGTCCTTTCTCTTCCTCCAATGAAGAACGTGAAAGATTAAAATCTTCCAATCTTGATTCCGAAGAGCTATTATAAGATGCTGGCTGTTGTAAATGAATGCCCTCCTTCATGACAGCAGACTCAAGTGTTTGGAGTGTGGATGATGAAAGAGAGAAAGGTGGAAACTCAACCGGCTCTTCTCCATCAAAACAGTTCTCCAAATCTGACAGATAAACTGCCTTATTGCTGTCCTGCTGCAAATATTCAACTTCCTCCATGGTGTCTTCTTGATCTGTAACTTGACCACCATGGTTTCTTTCTCCCTTCAACATTGAGTTTGAGAGGTCAAACTCCTCTTCAGCACTGGAACTTGAGAGAGGTGAAGTAGAAAGAAGAACTGAAGGTTCTCCTGTAGCCTGCTTTGTGCTCAGAGCTCTTGGATCTGCAATTTTCTCCCCCACAGCTGGAATGTGCTCCTCTTCTTTTGGATTTGGAGCAGCTTCTCCTTCCTCCAATGTTTGAAGACAATCTTGCTCTTGATTGAACTCTTCCTCCAACATGAAGTTTTTCAAGTCAAACTCTTCAATCTGCTGCTCTAGAGGACAAGTTGGGACTGCAAGATCTTCTTCTTCTGCTGCAACAAAATCAGCCCTGGCCACCATTTGTTCAACCTTAGCCTCTTCTGTAGGTTTAACCATCAAGGGGATCTTTTTCATCCCAAATCTAAGAGCCCAACTCTTCAGACTTTGAATTTCTTCATCTTTGTTTGGCTTCTCTTTTTGCTGTTGTTTTCCTTGACTGGCATTCTGATTTTCATCCTCCCAACATGGATTTGGGAATGCAAGAGGAGGGATGGGTTGTAACTCAACTGATTTGACATTTTTTTGTGGTGGCGGAGGAGGTGAAACCTCTTGTTTCTTTGGAGTGGGAGGTATTTCATTTAGCTCTTGTGGAGAGGATGACTGTTTGGAAGGAAAAAGGAAAGAAGAATTGAGGTGTGGTGGAAGACTGAGAGGTGGAGACATGGGATCAACATTTGGGACAACAGATGGAGAGTTTAAAGCTTGACACTGCTGAGATGAAACAGATTGGGAAAGAGGAAAAGAAAAGGCATGAGAAGGTGTGCTTACCCATTGACAAGGTTATTGAATACTCCTCTCATACACCTCTATTTCTTCAATCCACTTTGCAAGCAAAGGCAGCATTGCAATCATGAAGTCAAGCTTCTCTTGAGGGCTGTAATGCCTTGGAAAAGGTCCCACCCATGGACAAGGTGCTCTGCAACCGATTCCAAATGCTTTCATCGTGCACAGCCCTGAATCGCACTATGTTTACCTCCATCTTTTGGATCTTCTCCAACAGACCAGCATCTTGCATCTGATGGTCTTCATTGTATGCATACTCTTGCTCTTGGAAGGCTCCATAGCCAAATTGAATTTGCACTGCTTTGCTCTCATATGGGTATGCATACTGATCTTGAATCTGCTCAAAATGTTGATTTGGAGGATTTGTAAAACATGTTGGAGGTGGAATATACTGTTGTTGTTGATGTGAATTCCATGATGGAAATGAAGTCATGATTGCACAACTTCATAGAATGAAAGAAGATGGAAGAGATGGAAGGAAGAATGGATAGAAAAAGAATGAAAATGAATGGAAAGGAAGGTCTGCAACTTCAGAGATGGGTTGTTGACCAGATGGAGTCGCCAGATGTGTTTGCAAGTGCCTCCAAAGGCTGAAATCTTCATA
Source organism: Taxus wallichiana var. yunnanensis (assembly GCA_018340775.1). Lineage (NCBI taxonomy): Eukaryota > Viridiplantae > Streptophyta > Pinopsida > Cupressales > Taxaceae > Taxus > Taxus wallichiana. The sequence continues at coordinate 421,996,458 of CM031240.1, read as the reverse complement.
GGAACACACCAACCTACAAAAGATGAAGTGGAAGACCTCTAAGGTCCCACCGGGCGTGCCAAAACTGTTAGTGTAAAATCACAGCACCCCTGGATGCAGATCAGGCTTCTAGGTTGATCACTCAGGCATCCAGTGTGATTGCACAACATGGAAACCTCTCTCCAAGTGTGGGACTTGTGGGAAACTGAGAGAGGAATCTCCAGAGAAGGCTGGTTCCTGCTCCTAAACTACCTGCCACAAGCTATTCCAGTGTAGGCAAGCTAATCTAATCCTAATCTAACCATGCCAAGGAGATAGAGAGAGAGAGAGAAAAGGAAAAGAACAAAAGCCTACACTAAAATGGTGATACACCAGAGAAGGAGAATGTTGGACATCTATCAAAACTGCCATGGGACAAAGAGAGGTGAGCAATGGGAAGGATGGACAGATGCATCACGAGCCCAAGGATAGATTTCACACGAGAAAATGTCCCAAAACTCCATGAACACACTCAAACCTGCAATGAACATTCAAACATCCACAAATACTGCAATGAAGAGAGGCGAGAAGAGAACAAGCAAAAACGAGCAAGGATGGACAAATGCATCACAAAACATGTTTTGTTGCTCCAGTTTGCACGAACATCATTTCAATAATAAAAGGCAAAAAAACGCCATTACGAGAGCAAAGGAGGAGGTTCGAACTCCATTTTCAACCCTAGAGAAGAAAAGAAGGGAGGGCAGAGTAGAAAAGATGAACAACTTGTTATCTCCATATAAAATGAGCCAAATCTGGCTTTATACAATGCATGGGTCGAGCCCAGGAGACAAAAAACATAGGAAAACGTGTAAGCAGCCCAACCATTGACCAAAACGCATTCTTCATTAAAATCGGTGGTTGAGACATCACTTCTGGCCATGCTTAAGCCATTATCATTAAAAGCGGTTGTTGAAACATCGCCACGGCCATTATCACGCGTCAGAGCCGTTTCTAAATTTTCTCCCTTTAGACTACACCAAAATTCGAGATTGATCCCAGAATCATGTAGATAATTTCATAAGCTTTCCGTTGATACAAAGAACGTGCAAATCCGAGCTCTGGATCAAAAGTTATGGAGGTCTGAAGTTTTAGGGCACAAAGCAAAGGCAAACGGGTTTTGAAATCTTTCCCGCGCTCTGCCACCTGGATGACACGTGGCACGCATTGATTGGTCGCATGATTCTCTCTCCTCTGCCTTTCGGCGGGCTTTCTTTTGAAATTTCCTTGTGGGCCCCTTAAACTTGGACACGTGGCATGCATTGATTGGCCGATAGGGGCGCGGGGCAGACCTTGGCTTTTAGCTTTTCGGCCAAAACTCATGCCAAATTCTCTAACTCCTTCCCGAGCTCCGCATTCCCTATTCCATAGGACACGTGTCCTCTTTTGATTGGCTCGGGCTGACCCCTCAAAATTCACCCTTTGACCTTTGGACTCTTTCCCCTGCGACACGTGTCGTGATCTGGTTGGTTCTCGGCCCTTTCGGCTCCTTCGCGCCCTTCGCGTCTTTATGTCCCGGATGTCCCAAACTGCTTGGGCCAAAAACTTCCGATCCGCCCGAAATGGGCTTCCTCGTCCCTCATTTGGCCGATGACACGTGGCGTTGTTTGATTGGCTTTCGGCTCCTTCGGCGATCCACGTCCCGCGCGTCCCTTCGTCCCGGATGTCCCAGTACGAACTTTCTGTTTCGGCCGAACTGGCTGGTTCGCGTCCATTTGTCCCAAATGTCCCAGTGCTTCGTGGGACAAATTCTTCCAGTTCGCCCGATCCGGCCGATTCGCGTCTTTTTGTCCCACCTATCCCTTTGCTGCTTGGGCCGCCTGCAAGCTTTTCGGCCGATCCGCGCCTTGGCGTCCCAAATGTCCCACATTGTCCTAGGACAAGGACTTAGCCATTTTTCGTGATTTTTTCTGGCCTGAGCCTATCTTCTGCAACTTTTTTCGCATTTTCTCAGAGCTTGCTCTTTCCTTCTTTGGTCAGGGGAGTTAGAAAAAATCTGAGGGAACCCCAGAAACATGATGTTTGCTCTGAATCAATTATCTACCTGGGACTTGAGAATTCTGATGCATGTTATCAAATTAACCACAGGGGTGAATTTTGGATAACACATTCATCAAAAGATTTTACACCCTTCTTGGTTATACAAGATTGATATGTTCACAAAGCTGCAAAGAGAGAGAGAGAAAGAGGAAATATATGAAAAGGGAATATAGGAAATGGTATCTTTACTTGTTTCTTGTAGTGCACTAGTTATCTACTCATAAACTCACAAAATTGACAACCCTTTGAAATGAGGGATTCATACAATATATAGACTTCAAAATGACTCTTTGCCTACCCCCACATGAATTTTCACTAACCTTTACAACATGTGACCTTTCGTATTCCTAGGAAATAAATTGAGTCCATTTTTATTAATTGGAGGAAACTCATTATAAAGTATAACTATAGATCACATTTTAATGAATAAGAAAAAAGTGAAAAGTAAACCCCCAAAGAAAGAATAGAACATGAAATAAGAGAGGAAGGGGGTGGGAAAGAGAGAATAGGAGAGATAGCTACTCAAAAGAATATGATGCACTTGCCGATGGAGATTCACTTGGTGATGGACTCTTGGAGAGTGCTTCTGGAAATATTTTGATCCCTTTTAACTCATTACTAAACCGAGTCATTGTGGTCATGACCTTATCTACTTGAGGAATGTATACAAAACTTAGGATGTTGAACCAATTCTCAGAAGTGGCATTGATATTTTGCATTTTGTGAACCATGCCTGATGTTCCTTTGCGGTGTTAGAGATAACAACTCGATATTGGCAACGGATTCTAGTGTATCTTCATTAAAATAAAAATGGGTCTCTAGCCTCCTTAACCGAGATCTTCAAATGGTTTCACGAGATCATCCACTGAAATGTTTTCATTCATTGTGGGTACCCCAAGTTTTGTACTTCCACATTGATATCTTCCCGTATTTTTAACGTACACTCATCATACAAGTCCAACTCATTGAGAGCATGATTTAACATCTCATATCGAGCAATAAGATTTCTGGCCCAAATTTGAGATAGGTCTTTAGATGCATATTCAAACACATTTCTTACCACCAATACAGAAGAGTTAAATTTTCCCATTTTGGTTACCAGTGGGAACACACCGATCCCAATGTTATTTCTCTTTTTGATTTCATCTCTAGTCATCCTCACCTTTGTGGCAATTGCAATCACATATTCAAACAATGAAAAAATCTCAGGAAGCAAGGTCCTACCTTTTTCAAGAATTTTTCTCACCCATTTGTCATTATCCATGCCTTGCATTGTGAAGCCTTATGTTCTTCTGATAGATTTTGGATCGAAGCTACTAATGGGAGTAATTTCTTCGGTGGAAGGGATGGGGCGACATTTGGATCCATGAAAGTTTGCACATATGAAGAGAGTTCTTACATGATCTTCCAGGTTGTTTAAATTTAGCCTTATACTCCTCATTTCTTATAAGAAGGTGAGTAGAAGATTTTTTGAACACGTGGGCATCTCATTCAAGCATTACCGACCCCAAAGGAATGGTGTTCATTTCACGATCGAATGGGCTCATCTCACCAATAGGATTGATTACCTTCAGCTGAGCTACTTCCACGTACTGATTTCTCGAAGCACCACTGAAGGAGAGAGAAACAACTTAATATTTCTTACCTTTCTTCATTTTCACCATCATTGATATGGTTTGAGAATCCATAACCACCACTTGTTGAATTGTGTAGGTCTCTCCTCCAATCATCTCTTGCACCCATGAGAATATTTCAGTTGTTTGAGGCTCAATAGTGGGCATGATTTTTGTTTCCAACTCCTAGTGAGAAGGTGCATCTTGCACTAGTTGAGTTGGTGTAGCTACATAGGAGGAGATACCTAGAGACCGTTGAGTGACCGATGGGTGAGATGGATCAATTTCTCCATGTTCCAAACCTTTTACAAGATCTTGTATTTTTCTTGCCTTCTTGTGCAGCTTCTTATAGTGTGGGACCTCGGATTCCGCTTACTTTATTTTCAAAAATATCTTGATTGGGTAGAGCGTGAGGTCTTATCAATTTCCTTTGAAGTGGATAGGTGAGATTTTTACCTTATGAGAGTTTGGAAACCTACAGATTCAATTAGGGAAACCTTCTTCTTGAACATTCTTTGGATCTCCTAATATCATTTCAGTTCATTCATTTATGTCCCCGACTCGAAATGCTCCATGATACTTGTGGGAGGGGCGAGGCCTTCACCACTCGATACTCTAGATCATACAATTTAGTTTCATCATCTTCAACTCCCTCTTGAACAAATCAAACTTGAACTTTCTCATATGTCCAACAGTCATTCTCATATGATCGCATTCCCTGGCCTCAAAATCATTTGAGAAATTCACCCAATAAATAAATTCACCCAATAATCCTCGATTTGTGGAACATGGTGTAAATCGGAAGGTGAAATATTTTTGGGTTGCTTTGAATTTTGAAATCCACCCTTGGTGTGTATGAGTAGAGATTCAAAGGAGCGAAGGAAGCTTCCAAGTTTGCAGCATCATTGGCATTCTTACAGGAGAAGATCCCAGAAAGATAGGGAATGAAACATTTTTTTATTTATTCTTGAGTTTTCCATTAATCTAAGCTAGTTGTTTGCATAGCTCAAACATCACGGTCTTATCAATGAGATACCTTGGGAGCTTATGCGGCAGCGAGATCGAACCTATATATTCGATGTATGAGAAGTTTGAGAACTGGATGAAAAAGGACCCATACCTCTTGATAAAATTGGAAGCTTGAGAAGACAGTCTTGACTCAGGAGTACCCTCTAGCAATCGTATGAAAAACATTGTGAATGAATCATTCACTCTTAAGAAATGGTGATTGTTATCCTTCAGAGTCAATTGTAGATACTTCTCATAGGTGGGGGCCTTCTAAGAAATTTTCTAAGTTAGGCTCAAGCCTCTAAACAGTCTTATGCTTGCAAGAGTGTAGACTAAGTAGGATGTCATTGAGAACTTCTTGGTAGTCGACAATGAAGCAATTGTTAATGGATGTTGTCATTGATTATTTGTCCCCAGTCAATCATTTTCTTACCCTCAATGACAACAAGGATGAACTGCATCATCCAATCTTGAAAATACTTTGTGGCCTCTTCTCCCATCACCCTACTCAGTAGGATGATTACATCTGAAATCCTTCATGAAACTCACTTTTGGATAGAGATTTTAACATGCAAGATGGCTTCCTTCCTTGTTTCAACCATGACCCCAATGCAAGACCTTGAAGATATGATTATGTTTTGGACCATTCACCTGATGCAAATTCCTTTGTGATGATGACCATGTTGTTCCATGTTGGGATTTGCATACACTGTGAAATTCCCTTAGGAGTGAGTACTTGTCGGTATTGAGGTTTCATCTTTCCTTATGAGTCTTGACTCCGGCCTATAGTGATGAGCACATTCTAGTACCAACTCTATAATTTGAGAGATAGGGGATGACCACCCACAACATACAATCCACTCGTGAACACCTTTCCTTCCACGGGTTCTATGGGACCGTCGAGCATTTTATTCTTCAGATCTTCCAAGTCTATATGAGCAACATTGTTGTCACCCACCCTTGGATATTCTGATACCAAGGATGAAACAAGATCTAGACCAAAAAACTTGAACTTCATACTTGCAAAAATCAACAAGATGAGAGAAACGAAGATGATAGAAACTTTCTACAATTGAATCGGAGACTTTCTATTTTTAGCAAATAGGGTTCATGAGTTGCATTTTTGGGGAAAAGTGATTTTTTGCTTGAATTCAGTTTTCTGAAACCCCTAACATGCTAAACAAACTTTCATTGATGTTTCTTTGTTGATTTTTGGAAATTTACTTTTTTACTTTTTTGCTTTTTGGAAAATTTGCATGTTTGACTTAGTTTTATTCTTCATTGTGTTTTGAATGCATTGATCGACAAAAGTTACTATTTTTGGTAAGTTTATATTTTTAGTAATTGAAGGCACCATATACTTACTATTTTTATAAACAACACTTATCCATGTCCACTTGCAACGAAAATGTCTTCACTAGATTTGGCTCATCTCTAGGACCCCGTGCTCCAAATTTCACCTTGATCATCCACCATGGTGAAACTAGGGCATGAAACTAGGATTTTATACCATTAAAAAATTATGGCATCATTCACTTTGTTGTTACAATCTTCTTGAAGGTTCCTGGAATGAGGAATGGCTAAGAAAATCTTAATGGAATCAGACTACAGGTTTGAGAGTTATGAGTTTTTCCTGGTTTTTGCATGTATGACTGCCATGGGATAATTTTGACAGTGTTTATTAAAATTTTAGGTTTTTGGAGGTCTTGATCATCAACAATGGATTTATGGTGAATAAATGAGGTAAGCATAAATTATTTTAAGTTTTTGCTTGCACAATAGTATGTTTTTGGTGTACGGTGTGGTAAAAACAAGTTAATTTAAGATTAGGGTTTGCACTTCATAGTATGGGGCACATTTTTTATCCCCATTTTCCCCTTGGGAATGGGGACAGTAGGGACAATAAAATTTTCCCTCACCTAGGCTTGACAAGTTTCGCCTTTTGATTACATGATAGGGAAATGGAGAAAACTTGCATTTAGCACCGAGGGGAGACTAGGTCATATAAAAACCGTGACATGGGAAAGAGTGGGGTGAATTTTATTGTACCCTATATCCCCTTGGGAATGGGGATATTAGGGACAAAAATTTCCCTCACATTGTGATCACAATTGGCAGCATGGGATTCGATGAGGATTTGAGGAGGAAAAGTGTGTTTAAGCACTACGAAGCTAGAAATAGGTCACATGAAAAACAAGAACAAGGGATAGAGTGGGGAAAATTTTCTTGTCCCCTCTATCCCCTTGGGAATTGGGACAAGAGAGAAAAAAAATTTTTTCCCTCACCTTGTGTTGACAAGTGGCACATTCTCATTACACGATGGGAGGAGCTAGGAATAGGCAAATAAGCCATGCGGAGTGCTTATCATGGTCATGTGAGGAACCTGGAGGAAGAGTTGGGGTGGGGAGAATTTTTGTGTCCCTTATGTCCCCTTAGTAATGGGTAAAATAGGGACATAAAATGTGCCTCAACCTAGAGGTGACAAGTCTCCTCACCCAAAATTAGCTAAGTATAAGAAACGTACCTTGCAAAGGAGACGACTTGTTGATGATATTGATGGAGCTCCATGAGGTATTTTTGGATGAAGTATTAGATTTTTTGACTCCTAAGAGCCTTAAAATAATAATGGATAGGGTATCATGATTCAATTATGCTTGAAAATACTTGAAATGTCTCCTTTTCTTACGACAAGGGTGTGTCTACACATATTGAGCTTCCCGAGAGATACTTGAATCTTGCGAAAGATTTGAAAATTTCTTCATGTAGAGGGTTCAATCATATTTCTAATGACTAATTTTTTAATTTTTAACTCATTAAAAATTCCTATAATCCTCTCGCGAAGCTCAAGTACTGATTTTTATTGTATGTTCCTTAACCCTGAAAAATACGCTTTCATTGCAAATTGTCCCTAAACCTCCAAAACTTCCCTAAATCTTCCAAAATAAGTTCCATTACTCTCCAAACTCTTCAATACCAATTCCATATGGTTGTGGGCTTTCTGATTAGTTCTATAGGATACACACATGTCTTGAAAAGGCCAAAATAGCCTTTCTAGGCTTACCAAGAATTCACCATTGGAAGTACGTCACTAAATGAGTTGACTTACCTTATAAAAACATTTCAAACATCATGGAAAGTTTTTACAAAAAATATGAGGACCTGTAAGATCAGGATGGACATGATATCGAGGGAAAACTGATCTAGAGAAGGGTTCAAGATGGCTTTCAAGCAAGTTTTTGACACTTGGGTTTAGTTGTCATTGTTCCAATTTGAATTTTCAACCTTGCAAAACACATGACAATAGTTGGCTCTCACTTGGGGACTTGTTCTAGATCAAACAAAGTGAGGATATGACAAACATGAAATCCAGAATCTCATGATTCAATACGAATTAGTGCCTTATCCATTGGGATATACAGATTCTTATTACAAACAATAGATTTGAATGAATAGATGCACACACACACAAAATAAAAGGAAACACATGGCAGGTGGAAAGGGAAAACTCACATAATTGGAGGGAAACACACAACCTAAATTCACCTATGGTATAGGTGGGGGACAAACCACTTTCATTATTTGTACAATTTCATGCATTTTCCATTGCGAGGCAATTCCAAATAGGTACCATCCAGATATGAGAGTGCTTTAACAAATATTGAAATTGTAAAACCCTAATATTACAGAGTATGATAAATAAAAAATAAATCATATGTTTGATGCAAGAAATAATTTGATGAAAATTAAAACCCTAAGTGTAAGAGAGGGAATAGAATACTTAGTTGATTTTGCAATAAATCCCGAAGTGTGCTAGATTGGAAAACTACTAAACAAGAGGAGCAGACTGTCGTAATTGAACACAAAAAATATTAGAACTGTTAGATGATTCAGGGCTAGGGCACCTAGGTTTTGGGGACCTCTGCTAGGCGTATGTGACTACGCAAGATCTTAAAATATTTTTTTCTTTTGTCATGAGGTGTTTGCTAACCTTCATTGTTGATCACTTGTATGTCACTAGATGATTGCGGAATTCTCCTATAACTGCAAAACTAATGATATCTGTCAAAACCCCAAAATACATCCAATCCTAAAAATGAAAAATGCAAATGAGGAGTCGACTGACCTCGGTGGTCACTTGACAGAGTGAACTTACGAACGAGCATTGCACTACATCTCAAACTCGATGTAGTTCTCGTGCGTGTGTGATAGAATCATGCACTAGGAAGATCTTACGTAAGATGCACTTAATAGTGAGTGATATCTACATGTAAAAATATAAATAGATGTGTGGATGACAAAATGAACTTCCCCTCCTATGTGTGTATTCAAAAAATGTAGTCCTTTGTCCCTTGAGTGAGTGCTAGATGGATTCTTTGATGCTCTTATAATGTCTTTGGATGCAACCTTAGGTGATGATAATAGATGCTTAGATCTTGGTCCCTTATTATGGTCACATATATTTGTATTTATATGATTCCCTTGTTTGAATTTCATAATTGACAACTAAAAGGTCGACCCATAAGAAAAAAATATGCCCAAAAGATAAAATAGGCCCAAAAGAGGCGAGTAAGATACAAAGAGGTCGGGGCGCCCAGAGGGGACGAGGGCGCTTAGGCACTAGCATCCCGGCATCATGGCTGGGTGTTGGTATCCACATTAATAAATATTGAGAAATGAAGATCAAAGCTGGGTTGTGGGGTGTGCAATACCAAAGAGGAAACAAAAAGATATAAAAGAGGCCAAAGATAGATGTCAATTACTAGTTTTCTTGCTTAAGAATCATATGAATATTAGTATGTGATTAGGACCTAGAAATGTACCCAAGTGTGTGATTTTGTGTCTACATTTTCCCCACTTTATGTTGTTGAGTGAATAATCGATAACATAAAGTAGATAAGAGATGCATACATGATAACCATGTAGATTGATGGTGAAAGCGTCTTTGAAGAGACGAGAAAAAACATAGAGTGATAAAAATGAAGCATGGAAGCTAAGGAAGAGGAAGTGACCCCAGGGGTGAAGCATATGTGTTGTGTCGTGTTTGTAGATGTTGTTTTTGTTGTTCCTTGTTGATTTGGGGTTGTTTCTTGTTGTGTATTAAGGACATACCTGCAAAAGAAGAGTGAAAGCGTAGTCAAAGCATGTGTTATTAAAACTTTATAAAAAACATGTAAAAGTATGTAAAAATGTGTACAAAGGTGTAAAAAGAAAGGTGTTCACCTACTCCATGAAGAGTGAAGAACTACCATAGAAGAGTGAGTTTTTTGGGCGATCTCACACCAAGAACTAGTTTTTTTTGGGTGATCTCACACCACGACATAAGAGTATTGGGGAGAAAGGTCTAGTGTTATTCTCCTTCCATGATTGCTTCCCAAATTTATACACCACTATAGATGGTGTGATCCTACTTTGTTCCATTTTGTTCTAGTTTGATCCAAGGAAATAGAAAAAGGAGATAGAATACATTCGATTGCTAGAGGATTGTGCTTGTAATGTGAGAATTTCTCTATAAAAACTGCTAAAAATTGTGTCAATTTGAGAAAGTAACGGTAACTTCCCTAGCCATAGGCACCCAAGAAAGGTTAGGAGTTCCCAAGCACTCATGTCTATATCTAGGCACTAGTTTCTGTGCTAAACTAAGGACCTAAATCGGGATATGGGTCATTATGTCTCTGTAACTCTATTTTGTTCTTGTACTGTGCAGACTTGTACTTAAATTTTTAGTTTTTGTATAGGGTGACTGATTCACTCAATGTATGCCCCCGTCGATTGGGGTGCATGCGACATCGTTAGGAGAATACATCCAAAAGGAGAGGAATGGATGTTGATATGAAATTATATCCCTATAGGGGAGGGAATGTGCATAGTAGAAACCAAGGCACATGTAAACAAAGTGGCTAGATACATGTGTTAGTAGAAAAGAAGCAATCATGACATAGAAAAGTAGTGATATAAACACATCTACATACAAAAGAGACCACAAAAAGTGGATTTCAGACATAGGACATCACTCACAATGTCGTAAGACAATCACGGCTGAAGTGGCCAAAATCATACAAGAAATGAACAAGCAAGACATATGGCATATCCCGCAAATAATGACATACAATAGAAGATTTGAGTAAGCAAAGTATCATAAATCCACGGTGGCAAATAGTTCCTCTAAATAAAATGTTGCACATGAAGCACCCGTTAGCATGTTAGAAAGATAAAAAGTATGTCAAAGCATGAAAAGTATGTTCAAAGCATGTATGTTCCAATATAGAGTAGTGTGCTAGTAAGAATATCAAGTAGTACAAAATAAAACAATAGCACATGTTGTGTGTACAAAAGTAGATGCCCCTAGGAGCCTCAATGGGACTGGTAAGAGTACAGTGCTAAGCATAATTGTTACGTGTAAAGATCTATAGAAATTTCTATATTCACAAATAGAGAACAAGTGAACATGCATGTGTATATAGAAATATAATGACATACTAAGTATCCATCTAGCATGGAAACAAAGTGTACATGTAAGTATAAGTAAGCAAGAGTAAGTGCAACCAAGATATGCAACATGTTGTGAATGAGTGAGATGGAATGATATGCAATATGAATGTGATAGGAGTAGTGTGCCCCGAGTGAATGTGTATATGAGTATGAGATGAGGTTCATTTATAAAAGACCCCTCGACAGTCAAGAATGAACCATAGAACAAGAGTGTGTCATCAAGAAATGGTTTAAAAATAAAGCATAGAGTGTGAAGAGTGAAGGTGGTGAGGTTCATTTCATATTTATACCCTCAATATTTGAGTATGAACCGTGGGACTATAGTGTGTCATAGGGTCGTGATGATACAATTTATGTGTATCAATATGTACAATGAATGAAAAAAACTAAATGTGAAGCACGAGAATGTAATAGTAGAAATGTGAGACACCTAATAATGCTAGAGAGGGGGAGTAAGCATGATTCCCCCAAGTGTATGATGTGAAGAAGAATCAAGTAACATTGTATAAGAGATAATCATTGTCATGGTCAAAACCAAATGGAGATGCATCAAAGACATGGTAAGCGATAGTATGTAATTGATCATGTAAGGCGCCATTGAGGCGTAAATTGTACATGCCCGTTGTTGATTCCTCATTAGTGAAAGGTGGTAGTGGACATCCATGTGCATACCAGCAAGTGAGATTTTTTGTATAGATGAGAAATGAATCATTGCAAAGAGAAACATGACCGAAATGAATGGGAAATGTGATTTCAATATGACCAGGATCCAGAGTTCCACCAATGTATTCAAGCCAATACCGCCCAAGTGTAAGGGGAAGTGTGGAAATTTCTTGCAACAAAGACTAATGGATGGAAAACATGAAGGCCATAAGTGGCGGTGAGGTGAACATATCCATGATAGACATGAGGAAAATGAGGAAAATGAAGGAGATCAACAAGTGTGAATATAAGTTGAGTCAAGCCATCATGTGTACAAATAGTATTAGAACTAGTAGGATCGAATGGAATATGTGGTAAAAAAGAATTATTGATGAAAAGAGTGCATGTGAAAGGAGGAAGTGTTAATGAAGACTGCTCATGGTAAGATGAGGAAGGTGGTATGACATCTAGTGTATTGAAAAACCCCTGAAAAAGTGTCGAACATTGGTAGGAGGGGGTGTCTTGAATTGATATTCACCAAGGCCAATAGCAACAAAAGTATCATTGAAATATGACTCATCTATCTTGATAGGAGTAAAATTAAGATTGTGCAATTTTTCATCAGTAAGCTCAACAGTATTAACCTTGTCATTAGTGTTGGCATTGTCATGTTTGATAGCAATATCAAGGATATTGGTAGGAAGTGAGCTAGATGTAGGAGTGAGAGGAGTCTCAATGAGTGGAGTGGTGGTGGTTATTGGAGTAGACACGGTGGGTGAAATGATATCAGTAGTGTGAGTGGAAATGGACAAGTATACTTATTTAGGTGGAAGAATTCTATGAAGCACTAGATTTACCAATATCATATGTACCAATATTACTATATGGAATAGGTTGTGATGGAGGAATAAGCATACTAGTAATGGGGTGTATGCGTGAACTTGAATGGATCGAGGTCGATGTGATAATGGTATGTTCATAACCATCATGTAAGAATTTGATGCACAAATGAAAAGTAGATGGGAAAACATGCATTATGTGAATCCAAGGTCTACCTGACAAGAGATTAAACTTAAATGAGGCATCGATAATGAAGAATGCCATAGGAACAATCTTAGTTCCAACTTGTATAGGTAATGTGATACTTCCTAGGCATGTGCGAATAGTGGAATCATAGCCATGAATGAGAGTGGAATTCTTAGTAATTAGATTATCAGTAATGCCAATTTTCCTGAGAAGGGAGTGAGCACATAGATTTATGGCGGATCCATTGTCAATGAGTACACGCTTGATACAAATGGTGCCATGATGGTAGTGATAAGAAAAGGTGCAAATGGATTATCAACAGCAGATGGCGGTATGTCCTCATCACTAAATGATATAGCATGTGGTAGATTTTTGAGAGACTGAATGAGATGTGTGAATGCCACTATGGAAATGTATTTCTTTCAATGTGAATAGAGCAAAGGGCGGCCTCTAATGTTTGACAAAAATCGGGTGCACTACGCAATAAATCATAAAGAGATATTTTTTTGGTGTATTCTTAAGTTGTTCTATGATGTCATAACCCTTAGAAGTGGTGGTAGGAACTAAAAATTGATAGGCTGGTGGAATGGAAACGGATTTGAGTCGTGGGAGGACAAGTGCGGCGAGTGGTGACTACATTGATAATTGGATCAGCCATAGGAGTAATGAAGCGAGGAGGATGTTGAGTATGAACTTGCATAAAATCAGTAGTGGTAGTAACCATGCCAGAAACCTTAGTTGGGGTGAAATAAGGATAAGAATATTGATCCATGAATTGAGAAGAAAAAGAGATTTTTATACATACTCAGAAGGTAGGGTTTGAATGGACGGGTTCACCAAATGATTTAACAAATATTGAAATTGTAAAACCCTAATATTGCAGAGCCACGTATGATAAATAAACAATAAAGCACATATTTTACGCAAGTAATAAGTTGATGAAAATTAAAACCTAAGTGCAAGAGAGGGAATAGAAGACTTACCTAATTTCACAATAAATCCCAAAGTGTGTTGGATTGGAAAACTAGTAAACAGGAGGATCTGACTATCATAATCGAACACATAAAGTATTGGAACTATCAAATGAGTCAGAACTAGGGTGTCTAGAACAGGACTAGAGGGCCTGGGCATCAGGGACCTCTATTGGGTGCCTATGACCACGCAAAAGCTCAAAATCTAGTTTTTCTTGTGTTGCGAGGTGGTCCCTAACCTTCATTGTTGATCGAATGTATGTCGTTGGGTGATCACGAGAATTCACCTGTAACCTGCAAAACCCCAAACTACATCAAATCCTAAAAAATAAAGATGAAAATGAGGATTCAGACTAACCACGGAGATCATCCGACAGAGTGAACTTAAGACAAGAGTTATACACTACATCTCGAGAATCCATGGATTTCTCATGTGTGTGTGATAGAATTGTTCCGCTAGAAACTCTTGTGCAAGATGCACTTGATAGTGAGTGATAACTAGATGTAGAAATATAAATAGATGTGTGGATGGAAAAATGAACTTCCCCTCCGATGCGTGTATGCAGAAAATGCAGTCCCTTGTCCCTTGAGTGAGTGCTAGATGGATGCTTTGATGCTCTTAGAATGCCTTTGGATGCAACCTTAGGTGATGATAATAGATGCTTAGATTTTGGTCCCTTATTATAGTCACATAGATTTGTATTTATATGATTCCCTTGTTTGAATTTTATAATTGAAAACTAAAAGGATGACCCATAAGAAAAAAATATTCCCAAAAGATAAAAGAGGCTCAAAATAGGTGAGTAAGATACAAAGAGGTCGGGGTGCCCAGAGGGGACGAGGATGCTTGGAGGTGCTTTGGTGTCTGGCTTTGACGTTGGTGTCTAGAGTCAATAAAGATAAAGCAATGAAGATCATACTGGACTATGGGGTGCTCGAGACCAAAGAGGAAACAAGAAAGATAGAAAAGAGGCCAAAGATAGATGTTAGTTACTATTTTTCTTGCTTAGGAATCATATGAATAGTAGTATATGATTAGGACCTAGAAATGTACCCAAGTTCATGATTTTTTTTCTACAAAGAGATAAAAATTATTTTCTCTACTTTCTTTGGCCTCAAATTTTTCATGAACTGAAATGTTCCTAACCATAAAGAGTCAAAACTTTCATGACTACCCTTTGGCTCTCTTTTTATATCCCACAGTAAGACGAGATCACAAATTTGAAAATCTCTTACCTTAGCCATTTTATTAAATATCTTCTTCACTTTCAACTAAGGTTATTAGTTGTGAGCAAGTAGGCATGTCCTGCACTCAAGTGAGGATTGAGTACATCAATAAAATATAGGCCCCACTGTTGGAAAGGTTCTTCAATGACCATTAGTTGAAAAGGAAGTGTAGCAAGTTGTGGTCTTCCCATGAATTATTTGCATGGTTCGCACTCGGAAACCCATTTTTGAGCATCTACAAACAATGTAGTCTAATAGTACTTACCGTAGAGGATCTTATGACCAATCACCATTATGGAGAAATGTCCACCATAAGCTTGATCATGGTAAGACTTTAGAAAATTTTCTTGTTGCTCTTTGTCAACACATCTTAGGAAACATCCATCTAATCCTCTCTTATATAGCACATGATTCCAGATGACATACCTAGCTGATTTCATCTTGAGAGTCCACCTTTTCTTATAATCAAGACATTTCGGGAACTCACCATAGTTAAAAAAGTATGTGATATCATAATACCACTCATTGGTGGTGTTTAAAAAAATAACTTGGGGCAAGTCCTTACTTACGCATCCATAGCATTGACACTCCTTTTCTTCATTTTGAGTCATGAGAGACTCATCTTCGGCCATTAACCTGCACAAACCATTTCCTCGTACCAGATTTGATGGTCGGATATCCAAGTCATACTCTTGAATCTTGGCCACCCAATTTCCTCTCTCAACTCTTGGATCTTGTTGATTAGAATTGATTTTATTTCAAACCCTAGAACCATCACTACGGTGTGGGAGTTGAGAATGTAGAATCGGAATTTCTTAACTTCTTTTACCACAACATATGCATGCTTCTCCATTTTATTGTATTTCAATTAGTTATCTTTCAGTGGGAAGCTTGTGAAGGCAATGAGTGCTTCAATACCTTATTCATTCTTTTGGACTAAGACAAGTTGAAAGAGTACATTTTGAAGAATAACGGTACATAATGAAATATTTGTAAAATTTTGGGAATACCAAGGTAGGAGCCTTACCAATTGTTTCCTTAATTCCATCAAATTATTCCTTTCCTTCCTTACTCCTCCTGAATTTTTTTGGTTTCATCATGTTTGTAATATACTTTGTCAATTCAGCAAAGTCACAAAAAGCGACGAAGAAAGTTTTACCTTGCCAAATAACAAATGAACTACTTACTTGATTGTGGGCAAGGAGAGTGATTGATTGACTTTATCCTTTTGGGATCAATTTTGGCTCCTTCCTTGTTCACAATGTGACCAAGGATTTTCCCTTCAGTAACACTACAAAATTCATTTTTAGGATTTAGAGAAATCTCCCATGTTGGTGGCATCTAATCAACACTTGTCACAGATGTTTCAAGTCATCTCTTTGCCTTTTGGAGAATACCAAGAGATCATCAAGGTAAATGAAAATGCATTTTTGATATCTTTGAAGGCAAGATCCATCACCCTTTGAAAATTTTCTCTAGCATTAATGAGGCCAAATGACATTCCACTATAGAAAAACGTGTCCCATGGAGTTGTGAAATCCGTTGTGTTTATCTTTTTTCTCTACCTCAACTTGGTTATATCCGGAGAAACCATTGAGAAATGAAAGCATCTTGGACCAAGTGACTACCTCTACGACATGGTCGATGATAGGTAGAGGGTAGTTTTTTTTTAATGACATTTGATTCAAATTTTGAAGTCGACACAAATCCTTATTTCACCATTCTTCTTTCGCATTAGAAAAATATTGGCTACCCACATGTGGAGTGGTGAATAGGAAATATGATTCTTGCATTTAAAATTTTCAGAATTCTTCTTTGATCGTATCAGAAATCTTAGGGTTATATGCCCGTTGCTTCTCTTCTAAAATTCTTGGCTTTGGGTTTGAGTGGTATAGAGTGATGTATTTCTTTCGGCTTGAAGGACTTGATCTCATCATATGAATAAGCCAGTACGATCACATCGAGTATTTATTCAATAATGAGACAAAAATCCCTTTCTCCTCTAGTGAACAACACTTTCCAATATTTACCATTCTTGGCTTCTAGGGTACCAATGTTCTCCTTCTCAAACTCGAATGTGCACCAGAGGATTCTTTTGATTTTTCCTTGATAAACCTGTCGTGTTTATCAAACAACTCTTCGAGATAAACAAGTCCTTTAGGAATTTTATTCCCTTTAGTTTGATGACCCCTTCTGAATCAATTTTGTCTGATGTCACCCTTATCTTCATCTACAATGGCCTCACTATTTGAAGCATTACTTCCCTCGTAGAATAGATTTTTGAAGTTATCCTTTTTATCCATGAAAGAGATGAGATGACTATCGTCATTGAACACTTTCCAGTGGTTGAAATTATCTGACACACTTGGCCTGAAAATCATCTTGACAATCACTTTATCCTTATTGAAAGATGGGTGAGGGTCATTAGAGAAGTTGAGACTATGAGAATCAACTTTCTCCTTTTGTTCATAGGGGATAACTTGAATTGAGAAAGCATCAAAAGACTCAATGCAATCCCATACTTTGTTCCTATAATGCTTAAGCCTTGGGTTCTTGACTTGATATTGGTTTCTAACTTGTTTGATAATCACTTCAGCATCGCCAAGACATTTCAACTTCTTAATACCCATGGATTCAACTACATCCATCCCTAGAAGGAGGAGAGCTCATATTCCATGGTATTATTAGTGTTTTCAAATTGTAATTTATATGAAAAAAAAACTCAATTCTCACGAAGGAGAAGTTATCACAACACTAAATATTAAACAAGCACTGGAATGACTTCCATAAAACTCCATTGTCCACAACTAATTTTCATCATCTTCAGTGAGAAAAGGCAAGTTTTCATCTCTTTTTGCAGTCAAGAAGTAATTACCAAGTCCACTATCTTGAAACAATATATTAGCCTTTAGATCCTCTGATTTCTTACCGGTATACTTCATCTTTCTCATGGGAAACAACTTCTTCATTTCTCCTTTTACTGGAATGGTGGCAGAAGACCAATCCATCTGAATCTCATCCCCCAAGTCTCTACAAAAACTTCTTCTCAACAACATTCCAAATGATGTTGGGATGTCCACTACCAAGATGGTTAGTAAAAATTTCTTTTCCGGAAAGTCGGAGAGAGAGTCACCTATGCATCTCTAATTTTCCCTACTAGTGGAAATTATTTAGTCTCCATACACTAGCAAGAGCCATTTTCTCATGTAAAGGTAAGTCCAAGAGCGTTAACAACTTTTATTGGCATTACATTATCCAAGCACTCGAGTCTATTATGCAATTGTTCAACTAGTGGCCTTTGATTAGGAGGGAAAGATAAAATGGCTCAACTTTGTGAGTCTTGGATGTGCTCAGGGAAAGCATGTTTTGTGATGGAAGGGTAGGTGGTGTTGGTAGTATCCTTTGGAATTGGATATTGGAACATTTGAATTTGAACTACTACCCTTGATATAGTGGACAAGCCTTTCAAATTACTCTAGATGGGTTTGTAAAAATTTAGATTCAAAAATATGAATGTTAGACTTATTCACATGCTCAATGATGTCAAATGAAGCAGAATAAGATGAGGTTTTTACTCCAAATATAGTAGATGCTTTAGCAAGTGAGGGAGGTACTACCTTAGAATTTGGGGCATTTTTAGAAATGGGGTAGCTGATTGGAAAGCACTAGCTAATTTTTAGGAAATTTTGGAGCTTTTGAAGGAATGGCCTTTGTAAAAGTAGAATTGGAAATATGAGAAACTAGGATACTTATTGGATAGAATATATTCTTCTTGTTCATCACGAGGTCCAGCTTCTCTTTCATAGATTTCATAGAAAGTGGAAGTGGAGATCCTTTATTGATTTTTTTTGTAGAGTGGCCACCTGAGGATCCTCTTTCTTCTTCTTTTTCGTAGCAGTGGAGGAAGAAACTCCCTTTTGAGATTAGGAATGGGTGAATATTACACACGATAAGTTGGGAGCATCTTCATCATCATCTTATTCTCCTAAGGAATACTCAATGAAATTTACCCATACATCATCTTCTACTTCTTCAATCTCTAGGACGTTACCATCCTCATTTTCTTCTTCCAACTCTTCAATTTCTTCTTCTTCCTCCTCAACATCACAAGTATGCATTTATTGGAGGTACCTCAAGAAAAATCTTGAAACAAGTGGTGGACCAATTCTTTTCTTATTTGAAAAATTCTTCCTAGGAGAATCTTTGTATATGGAAGTTTGTGTCAACTACTTATTAAGGGAGAGAACATCATTATCCAACTTCTATCTAATGAGTCCATTGTTCGGGGACTTGAACTTTTAATTTTCTCCTTGCTCGGGCCTTTCTTGATTTTCACTAACATTATCAAGTCATCTTAAAATTAAACATCAAGGGTTTGTGCTTCCTCTAAATCAGTTGGTTGAGTCCTTCTTATCATGAAACTTGCCTCAGGAAGTTGAGAATTTGTGAAGAATCTTAACTTCTTATCCTTCGTAGGCTGGGCAACTTTGGGGATTTTGTAAAGCATTCTATTAAATTTGGCCACAAACTCCTTCATAGGCTCATAAGGTTGTTTCTTCGGTTGATACCTTTGTGCAAGAAGAGCATGTGCATCTTCAGCAGGTTTGAACCTAGATTCAAACTTGGAATTCATTCATTGTTGTAGTTAGTGATAGACCTCCTTGGTAGATAGTAAAACCAGTCTGTGGCCACATCTTGCAAATATTCTACAAACAAATGGACTGACACATCTTCATAACCTACACCTAGCACTCCACAAGAAGTGTTGAAAGATACAATGTGGTCATCCAGGTTATGCTTCCCGACAACATAAAACTTAGGAAAGTTCTTTTGGGACCCTTTAGGTAGTTCATGAAAAGGAGGATTAAGAGAAAAAGGACCCATGGTTTTCCCCCAAGGTAGAGGTGTTTGTTGAGCCATCGGTGGTTCCTCTTCTTCATCTACTTCTTCTTCTTTAAATCTTTCTACAACTTCTTCTAAACTTCTTCTTCCAGGAAAAATTTAGTTCAATGGTTCAATTGTTGCTCTCAACAAAGTATTCAAGAGACAAGGTTGGATCAAATTCAGGGAACTATTTTTGACCTACTCTTCTTGTAATTTGATTGATAGGAGTCTAAAATCAACTTGAAATTTCTCTTCAAATTTTGGATCAGTCACGCCACTAGCTCTTAAGTATCTCGTATATCTTCTTTTTCCCACTTGAATGGCACAATTCGTGATAGATTTCTTCTAGGAACTTTTCTGCTGATTTTGAGCTTGTATCGCATGATGGAGGGCTTGAGAAATTTCTTCTTAAAGGTCCAAGATTCTTAAAGCAACGTGATAATGATTAAATCTTTCTCTATTACACCAAATGTAATTTCTTAGGTCAACCAAGAGGTCTTATTGGGTATCTTCAAAGAACAAGAGATTATGTTGCAACACGGAGGATTTCCAAGAATAACCATGGAGGGAAACCTTTGAGCATAAATGGAGACTTTCATGGATTTTAATATCTATTTTTATTTTTATTTTTAGTTATTTAATTTTTAGGTATTTTTTGGTTTTGATGTAGTGCAGAGACAACAAAATATCCCCCATGATGGGTGCCAAAAACTGTTAGTGAAATAATTTGTCACTAGGACAAATTAGTTGATTTTCACCAACGATCTGAGACCACATCCCTCCTACTTGGAAAAGGGGAGGCTCCTTTATTATATAAATGAAACAAAAATTGTGGTTGGCCAATATGTCAAGGATCACATAGGCACACTCCAATGAAATTGCGGCAAATGCTTTCACTTCGTGCGAGGGAAGAATTTGCAAGAAAGGTAAGATATGAGGATTCATAATTCTAAGAGGGGTTTAATATTACAAGTAGGCTCAAGAATATTCTTACAGTATTAACAAGAGTTGATCAGCACACAATTAGAAGGAAACACAATAATGTTAGTTATGAAAATACAAAATGACCCATGAATATAAAATCTCATTCATTCATTCATCAAAATATTTTACACCCTTCTTTTTTATGCAAGATTGACATGTTCACAAAGTTCTAGAGAGAGAGAGAGAGAAAATATGAAAAGGGAATAGAGGAAATGGTATCTTTGCTTGTTCTTTATATTGCACTAGTTATTTACTCATGAACTCACAAAATTGACAACCCTTTGAAATGAGGGAATCATACAATATATAGACTTCAAATTGACTCTTCGCTTACCCCCACATGACTTTTCACTAACCTTTACAACATGTGACCTTTTATATTCCTAGGAAATAAATTGAGTCACATTTTTTTAATTGGAGGAAACTCATTATAAAGTATAACTATAGATCATATTTCTATGAATAAGACAAAAGTGAAAAGTAAATGCCCCAACAAAGAAATTGAACATAAAAGAAGAGAGGAAGGGGTGGGAAAGAGAGAAGAGGAGAGATAGCTACGTAGAAGAAGATGATGCACTTTTTGATGGAGATTCACTTGGTAATGGACTCTTGGAGAGTGCTTCTAGAAATATTTTGATCCCTTTGAAATCCTTACTAAACCAAGTTGTTGCGGGCACAACCTTATTTCTTTGAGGAATGTGTACAAAAATCAGGGCCTTGATCCAATTCTCGGAATTGATATTTTTTAAATTTTGTGAACCATACACGATGTTCCTTCGCAGTGTTAGAGATAACAGTTCGATCTCTGCAAGATATTCTAGTGTGTCTTCATTGAAATAAAATAGATCTCCAACCTCCTTCTTAACCAGCTCTTCAAATGGTTTCATGAGATCATCCACTGAAGTGTTTTCATTCATCGTGGGTGTAGTCTCTAATCACTTTGCTTTCCTCAACAGACATTCCCAAATGCATCAGCATATCATCCATTTTAGTCTGGAAGCTCACCCAAGGCACACGAAGGTGCTGAGCCCCTCCTTTATGTGAACTTCATGAGAACGTTCTTTCTTAACACGAGGATGTAATACAACATAAAAATAAGTGCATCCATTCATGAAATTTAAGATGTAAGCATTAACTCCTAGCCTAATGCACACGAGCATAGAACAACATGATCAAATTAATGAAAGTAGAATCAACCATGAGATAACATCAAGAAAACCTGTAACACGCATATGAACATAAGGAAAATGCACAAATCAAGACCCATCACATGAGTGTTTTAGAATCACTTCATTATATTTATTAGCCAAGATTACATCAAAAGAGTCCCATTCATGTAAATTTTCACACTATCGATTTTTCCTAACATCATAGACCTCGTCATTACACATTACACAATATCACTAAATCTCTCTCCTATCATTTTCTACTTCTACCTCCATCCTTACTTATCTCTCCTTTTTTTCTCTCGAAAACCATCCATCCTTCTAGAATATTCATTCTCCTTCCATCTTAACTGATCATCATTATCACACGAAAATACTTGAAGGAATCATTTCATGATTTCTTTACCACTTCCTAGGAATATGCCATGTGTCACCACGTGTTTCCCTCAATCGAGTGTCATGGAGTATGCATGTGTCATCTAATCCTTAATAACCTCAAATCCTTATCCTTTCATGATAACCATATTGATGCCCTAGAATATCCTTTCCTATAGTAGCAATTCTCCATGGCTTATCCACATATGTATCTGGTCACTTTTCTGTTTTCTCCCTACATATATTTTCTTGTTGTCCAAAACTCACGAAGGCCTAAATCCATCTTTCCCAGGCATGAGCCTTTGCGCCTCTCCAAGAATTACTTCTTCATGTTCCTTCGCGCCCTTCTTCTGCGTGCCACAAGGCTTCGCGCCTTAGGTACTTAGTTACTTTAGGGGCCCAACATCACCCCACACTAAATTGGTTGCCACCCCGGTAATCCTCTGCGCTTCTTGAAAAAAAAAAACCTTGTTGAATAGAATATTGCTCCAAAGAATAAAGAATAGTGGTTAGGAGAGAATCTGAATAAATAATTGAGGAATGGGGGATGCTACATGACTAATTGGAGGAGTTTGGGGAATTCTACATCTATCTCATCCTTCAATTTCTCCCATGCCTTCAATTTTAATAAGGCCTTCCCTGACACTTCACCTATGACACTTGGCACCTGGTCTAGGATGATTTATTCCACCCTCCCCTTCAGCATGTTGATAGCCACCCCAACTCTACACAAACACCCTCGAACTCATCCATTTATTTAGTGATGGAGTCTTAGAATTTGTTGATTGTGAAGTCCAGCTTCTCGTGCTTTTTCTTGATTTTCTCCTTTTGAGTCATGGTGTTAACGACCAACTATGCACGCTTCACCTTGTTGGTGGGGATGGTCTCCTACAAAAATTTGAGGGCTTCCTCTTCCTCTATTACCCACACGTCGATGATTGGATCACATTTTCTACAACTATTGAAGCCCCTATCTGCCAATATATTTGCCTCCTTGAGTTGGGAGAGCAAGTCTTCCAACTCAGTGATCTGGGATTCAATGGCGACCTTGTTCTCTTATTTTTCCTTTGCGAGATTTGTAGTTGTGGGGCCTACACCATCCTTTATGTTAACAAGTAACATCCCTACGAGGTCCTCGAGGTACTCCATTTCATCCCCGTAATTGGTCCTGGCCTAGCTCACCAATTTTGGACATTGTCCTAGGATGCTCTTTACGAGGGCACCAGCTCGGTCATATGCCTCCTTTGTTCATGCATGTTCTCCCCTTAACCCTTGGTGAAATCTATCTATTTCTTTCTCCTTGATTTTATTCTCTATGATCAGGGTTCGAGTAGTGGCCCCTACATCCAAACTGCATCGAAACACCTATGAAGTAATATTTTACAATTCATTGCATGCCTGATCATCTGTTAGGTGGTTAGGATCCACCACTTTGTATATTTCTCCTCCCTTCTTCTTCAAATGAACGGTCTCGATCACATGATCGTTTACCTAAAACTCAAGCTCTTCAGAGTGGCAGTGCATGCTCCAGCTAAGCATCTTTCTGGTTCTGGGCACACCCCCTTCTTGATCCATCAAATCCCATCCATAAATTTTCTCTGGTGGGAGGGTGGCCTGGAATCTTATGCGCAAGACCTTCGTGGGGTCATCCACAAAGTCCATATGTGGGGACATGGGTGTCCACCTCTTCCTTGTAGCTTTGCACTTTGTCCTTTATTTCTTCGCCCCAGGGGTGAATCCCTTATCCTCCTTTATGGTAAAGGAGTCCCCTTTATCTCCCCTTGGGCTGGTGGTCTATGGTGTAGAGGCCTCGCGCACTAGACTCTTCTTCACCCCTGTAGAATATCCATCCCCTTCTCCTCACATTTTTCCTGCATCTGTGGCCTCCGCCTCAACTTCTTGCCCCTCTAGCTTCACTTCCAATTCTACCTTGAAATTGGTGGGGTCTTCTTCCTCTCCGAGCTAATTATGGAACTTGATGTGTCATTTTACTTATGTCTCTTTTCTTTAGGCTCTTCCTTCTCTTCCTCCTCTTCCTTCCCTTCCTTCTCTCCCTCACATCTTGACAATGAGGCCTTGGCACCACCTTGTACCAAAGTTTTGGTGCCCTTGCTACCATTCCGTCATGTGTAGTACTTCCTCTTCTTGGAAGTATCTAACTTCCCTTCATATTTCTCTTCTTCTTCTTCTTCTTGTGTTTGCTTTCATGGGTGATATTAGTGTTCCACTGTGGTTTTGGAAAGGGGGATTTTGTAACCTCCACCTTAATTCCCCCATGTGTTTTGGGGTGCGGTTATACGAACACCCAATGGACGTATCCATTGATGGTAACATTGACCTATGGGTGCAATTCCAGAAGTTCTGGCTCCAAAAATTTGATATAGGCAAGTCAAGTGCCATACTTGTATGTAATGTACAACATGTGGACATCAACATCCACCTTTTCGCATCAAAAATCAACTTTTGTGCGTCCTTGATCCTGGTTGATGGTGTACTTCATGTATTTGGTCATGAAAGTGAAGGGGAGCTTACACCATGGCCCCATCTCTCCCTTGGCCATCATAAAATTTGCTAGACAAAAATGTTGTGTAACAGAAAATTTTACCTGGTCCCCAACAACTTGTGGTAACTTGTGGGGAATGTGCCACTCATTCTCAAAAGATCCACAAAATTTCTCAAACCATATGTTCATCCGAGCCTTATAAGCACTCGAGATGGTCCCATCGTAGGTGAACTTCATGAATTATACTGTAGGGGATACGTGCGCAGTGGGTGAACCCAAATGTTCCCATCTGGTCCATCTGGGACACCAATCTCCTAGAACATGATCAATAACATGATGGAGCCCCATGTGATCTTCACTCTTGCCTCATTTTACACCCACGCCTCTTCGATAATGCCATTTGCAATAAATTGGGAAAAATTGTAGTGTGCCCTCCTAATCACCCCGTAGGCCACGAATAGGAACCTTCTATTAATATACATCCACCTTTCTCGGTGTGCCCAATTTACACTAATGATTCGGAGGTGACTCTTAATGTTGGGTCATGAAGATCTATAATTACCTGTGCCCTACCTCACTTCTCGTAGTTCAATTTCTTCACCAACTCCTCAATATTGGGAGTGACACATAAATCAAGTCTCATATCCTCTCGAGTGTTCCGCATGCATGTAACCATTTGAACTAAATGGCATGTGATCATCATTCTTCTTCCCGCAAAGTAGAAGAAGTCTTTGTGCACCATGACATTAACCACCTGAATAACTAGGTGGGTTTGGCAAAGAAAGACAACTCCCATAGTTGCAAAAATCCAGTATTTTGTAGCTATTTTTTCACCAAGTCATCAACCTTACGGTTTCTGATCTCATCCACCATTAGAGTGTCTGATACTAGGTCCATCCACATCATCTTTTCATTATTGGATGTTATGTGGTTGTATTTGTTGATCTTGCATTTTTATAGCTTCGAGCTCCACTTTTCGCCTTGATAACTCCATGAGGGTACTACATTTCTTACTAAATTTCCACGGGATCCTCCTTTTCCACCACCGGTCTCTTTGTTCGAGCCTTCTTCTGGTGCCATCTTCCTCCTTCTTTCCCTTGTGCCCTAGGTGCGTTAATTTTTTTTTCCCTAACTCAACAACTTCCCCACTTCTCTTTCATGTAACCTCCTTCCTCCTCTGTTGTCTTCTACCCTCCTTACTATGCCACAAGATTACACTATAGCTTGCACAAGTCCACTGGTTCATGATAGTGCTTCGCGTCGTTCTTCTTCGTAAAAATCTAGTTGCACTTCGAGCTCGAGAGCACAAAATCAATTCTCTTAAAGTAAAGTAGTTGAAATGACTATTCTTACCTCTTATTTATACTTTATCAATGCCCCTCTGACCACGTGTCCTAATGTTGCTTTTTGATAAATCACTTTATTTCACTTAAATCAAATTCCATGAATTCCCCTCGTGTGTTCAGCTATATAACCTTCGAACTCCAATACAACTAAACTGCCACATACCTCCTTTGCGTGTGTTACCATGTTGAAGTACATAACCTCTACGTTGTCTACTAAGTAGTTCCCCATGGTGTTGCCTACCTTATGTTATACCGTGTGATCCTTCCCTTCTTGTGGTCTTCAAAATTCTCTCAACCCACCTTCATAACCACACGAATTTATGCACCTTAGCCATCACATTTCTCATTCTTCTATCTTCGCGTTAATTTTTCCCAACAGTCCACTATCAAAGAATTTTGTTGTCAACTGTGTTCAATATATCTACTACTTCACCTCACACAAAAATGTATGTGCGTTCCCCTATGCATAGAACCTCTTACAATGTAATTAGCTACCGACACACCAATGTGTAAAACCAAACTGAAAATGATGACAAAGGAAACAACCAAAAGAGAAAAGTATTAGAAGGAAATCTAATCTAATTGGAAATACTGCCTTATTTTTTACTACACAGAAGCCTTATTTATAGTAGGGCTTCAACCTACTCCCATTAAAGTAACCCGATAACCTCATCCCATCAAGCGCTTGTAACTGGCACACACCAGAATCAAGGATGTACAAGATGATGTATGGTCCTAACCAATGGACTTTCAGTTTCCCAGGGTGGCGTAGAAATTTAGAGTCATAAAGCAAGACCATCTGCCCAACCTCAAACTATTTATTTTTAATATGACGATCATGTCATGATTTTTTTACACCTTCTCAATCTTCTAACTCCACCTAGCAAGTGATCACCTTTCTTCTAACTGCATTAAATTCTCCATGCACTCTTGTAGTGCTTACTCATTAGCTAATCATCCTTTGTGTGTTATTCATAAAAATGGTAGAATAAATTATACTAGTAAAACATCTTCCGTGCCAAACACCAATTGAAATGGTGTGACCTTGTTTAATCTCTTGTAGGTTGTCCTTTATGCCCAAAATATGGCTGAGACTTTGTCATCCCAATCTTGTCTCCCCACATCACAAATTTTTGTCAACATGTGACTCAATATCTTGTTAAATGCCTCAATGGTTCCATTAGCTTAAGGGTGATAAGGGGTGGTCTTTTGATGGGCCACCATGAACTCGCTAACAAAATCCTAATCGTCTCATTCAAAAGTGTGTGCCTCTGTCACTAGTCAAGCTTAAAGGACACCCATACCTATTGATTATGTTTTCCCATAGGAATCTTGTTGTTGTGGTCATTGTGCAATCCTTCGTAGGTGTTTCCTCCACCCACCTTGTTAAGTAATCAATGCAAGTAATGATATAGTGTGAACCAATCCTTTGTGCAGCGGTGAAATCGGTCCTACAAAATCAATCACCCACTTCTCAAATGGTTTTGCGCTAGCTATCAGTCTCAAGGGAATTTCATCTCTTCTTCCTAGTTTGCCAAGGCACTAGCAATGGTCACAGGCCTTGCAAAACTCAATACAATCATGGTAGATGCTTTCCCACCAAAGCCCTGGCAGTAGAATATTTCATGCGGTGGCATTCCCTGCATAGTGTCCTCCTACAATCCCACTACGTGTTTCCTTAATGATTATAATATGCTCATGTTTTAACATGCATCGGTGCGAGAATATCATCATGACCTAATTTGTATAAATCTCCACCAATTAATATGTAGGGCGTGGCGCATATAGCCAACTATTTTCTTTCCAAAGTCTTCATTTCCTTTAGTGTTATACCTATTTTGAGAAACACAACAATATCCTCTAATTCAAAGGGCACGCATCACAGTCTAAATAGTTGTGCATCTAGAATTGTATCCTCAATGCTTTATGCATCCTCCCTTGAGTCAATTCTTGATAAATGGTTAGGTCCCAAGTTACTCTTACCTGGTTTTACAACAATCATAAACTCAAATTCTTGAAATAATAGGACCCATCTGCATATGCACCCTTGTAAAACAGATTGTTTACCAAGTACTTCAACACCATGTGGTTTGTGTAGAATATAAAGGGTGTTTCCAGCTAGATACTACCTAAATTTATGTAGCACGTATATCATTGATAATGCCTCGCGCTTGGTAGTAGTATAGTTCTTCTCTGTGGTGTCAACTTCCTACTTGCAAAAAAAAGGGTGATCAATAGTCCCTTCACCAGGTTGTGCTAATACTGCTGTAATGGCCATCCCTGAGGCATCAACATGCACATGGAAAGGCTTATCCCAGGAAGGAAAGTGTAATATGGGCACAGTGATAAGCTTATTCTTCAATGTGTCAAACATCATTTATTACACCTCTCCCTAATGGAATGTACATCTGTACTTTAGCAATCCCTCCAGTGGTGTGGCGATTTTGGCATACCCCTTATAAACTTTTGGTAGTACCCCTGTATGCCCAAGGAATCCATGCATTGCGCTCTAGCTGATGGGTTCTTCCAATCCTACAATAACGGTAACTTTGGCAGGATCCACCAGCAAGCCTTCCTTACATATGATATGCCCCAACAAGGTTCCAAATGGAGTAGCGAAGAGACATTTCTTGATATTGAGGGATATGCACAACTGTCGGCATCTCTCAAACATCAATCATAGATTGTCACAATGGTCCTTCACTAGTTCATACATTATCTAGTCATCAAGGTAGACTTGAAGAAACTTATGGATGAAGTCTTGAAATGCCTACACCACAATGCGCAAAAACACAATAGGTGTGTTCTTCAGTCCAAAAGGCATGACCGTGTAGGAAAAACTTCCCCATTCAGTGGTGAAATTTGTCTTTTCTTGGTCCTCCTTTGCAATCCTAACTTGATGATATCCTCGAGAATCCATCCGTGAATGAATAGATCTCGCGCCCGGCTACTCCTTCCAGGATCTCCTTGGTGAAAGGGGTTAGAAAGGGATCAATGACACATACCACATTCAAATCCTGTAATCAACACATATCCTTATCCTCCCATCCTTTTTAATGCTAATGACCATTGGGATTATCCATTCTGATTCCTCAACAACTTCAATGATACCTAAAGTGATCATCTTGTTTATCTCTTCCTTGACCCGGACGCGCAGATTTGGATTCATTTGGTAAGGTCTCTTCCAAATTAGGTGCGCTCCTCCTTTATTTTGATCTGCATCTCCCCCTAAAGAGTGGTGAACTCCCTTAAGCTCATGGTACCCACGTGGAAATAAATCCTAAAACTCGCACAATAAATCAATGATCTTTGAAACCTCCTTTTCTGACCATTAATCCCCAATAGTTTCCTTATTTGTTTTGAGAGGTTCATGATAGGCGCATGTTTTCTCATTAGCACTATCTCTGTTACCTCGCGTGTACCCATAAGTACGGTTAAAATCCATATTCTCCACTTCCTCACCATCTATCACATAGAACAACTTTCCATTCCCTTTTTCCATGCAAGCACGCTCAAGTTGTAGTTCCTCTAGTTCCTCCACATCAAAACATGCCTCCAAATTAGGTTCTCCCAATAATTCCAAAATCCTATCCTCGAGTCATTATTAAGTAGACATAATATTGGAGATAGCGTGTGGAGCACACATAGAGATGAAGACTTGTGCTACACATAATGGCATTTTGCGAACTAACAAATTGTTAAGTGCCATGCATATTTTAGGATAATAATAGGATTTCTTCTTAGAGTTAACTATAGGACATCTATTATTAGAACACTTGCGTGTTTCATGCAAGCCATTGTAAAGGTGCATGGTTATTATCAACATGCGACCTATTTTGAGAAGTGCATAGCGAGTGAAGGGTAAGTCCCCACCTCTATAAATATGTATTGAACTATGTAGTTTAGAGAGACTGAGTTATTATAGAGTTATGTTGTTGATCTTAATGCGTGCATGACTCATGGAAATACTTTATAGTGTAAGAAGCTTATGTGTTTTACAGTGTTTAATGCAATGGAATATATTGGTTGGATAATGGTCTTAGATATAACTGAATCTAGTGTTTGTATGGTTAGCCTTATTATATTATTATTTAGTTCATGATTCTTTAAGGTCTAGATCTATTTATGCATTGTGAAATGTTTATGTTTAGGTTATGGATCTGAATATGTATTATCATCATCACACTAACATCATGCACAAGCAACTCTAAAGAGGGGCATGATACCTTTGCGTGCTTTGGGTGAGTTCTCAGCTCAAGCTGAGTGATGTGCCAATGCACATGATTTTTCTATAGTAGATTCTAGGTTGCATCATTGGTTCCATTTTTGGGACCTCTTTTTTAGTTGTTTTCAGGATGTTTCATGATGAATACGTATCAGTTGACCCTAACAAGTGTTGAGGAGTGGATAATAGATCTAGAAGAAGAGTACGCTTGAAGGTTCAGCATTGGATCTGATTTTGCACACACGTGTGGGTGGATCAGAACTTGTATGACTATTTATATGATATTTTCTTTGTTATCTTTCTGATAGAGTTGTATGAGTGGCTGGTTGCTTATGTGTCTAAAAGGAATTAGAGGTATCACACACTTGTCTAGATGCAAGAAGAATTTTCAGGCCCTCTATGATGCTAATTTGATTTGGAATGTGAATTGTGGACACTTGGTTTTGTGGTGTTCTGAATAGCTATATTTTAGAGTACTCAATTTCTACTTACTCTTTCCCAGAGGTAGTTGAGTTCCATTTTTACGTTATCCTAGGGGAACCTATCTGCAAGGCATTCCACTGGTGATCAAAATCTTGATGGTAACCCTAAACTTGGAAGAAAAGTTGATGGCTAGCTAAACCCTACCACACGCGGGGGAAGGAGAAGGTTTGGTGAAGGATGGCAGACCTAGCAATGGAGAGAGCAAAGAGAAGAAAGTTGGCTTAAGTACAATGAGGCATGCGAGAGAGGAGATAGAGAAGCAGTGTGATATTACAGAATGGATGGCATTGAGGAGAGAGATGGCTCATGAAGGATTTGAGCTCACGCAGAAGGCGTGGAGCCAGAGCATCTAGAACTCCCCCATTTGGGAAAGCATGATAGGGAACCCTCCTTGGCCTCATATGGGAGTGTGCCAATAGAGACAACATGGGTCGTGGGTGTGCATCTGAATCTACCTAGAAACCTATCCTTGTGCTTGGTTTTCTAGTATCTAGTACAACCAATAGTAGTTAGCAAGCTAGTTTGGGGAGTAGTAGAAAAGGAGTAAATCAAGTAGAAAGTGCATCTATGGCCAGGAAAACATCTTCTTTGTTATTTGAGGTACCTTTTTAGGCACATCATCGGCACAAAACTCAAGTGCGTAGAATTTTGGACTCACTTCTGGGAGTAGTACCACCTCGCAGACTGTAGGAGTTCAGTTTAGTACCACTTGTTGGGACACGGGAAGTACATCCACTGGTCCACTTTCAACTATAGGAGGAGGATCGGGGGCATAGGTGGCTCTAGTTCTGGTGGATCTGGTGGGTCTGGAGGTAGAGGTAACACAGAGGTTCTAGATCAGGTGGGCATGGTCCTCACCAACCCCAGAATATTTACATGGAGATGTCACTTCACGTCTTCTAGAGTATAGAGGAATAGAAATGTTGAGCATGTGCACATGTGTGAGATATTGTGGCACAAAAGGGATCACGGCTTCTGAGTGCAAGGAAAGTCAGTTTGTAACTACATTATAGGGACGCACTCACAGTTGGTATAGGAAGTTTGACCCTAATCAGACTTGTGTAGATTATGTAGCATTATGGGAAGATTTCCTTAAGGAGTTTCATATCCCTAAGTTTGAGTAGAAAGATATAAGCGCACTTAAGAGATATTAAGCGGGGAACTAAGAGTGTTTGAATATGATGCCCATTTCAAAACACTTTTTCTAAGCTTTCTGTATGATATCCATGTAAGCCAACATGCACAATGGTTCATTGGGGGTTTGATCACACCATTTAGGAGGGCACTTGTCACATAAGACATATACGGACCCATGCAAAAGCACTTGAAGCAATATTTGCATGTTGAGGCAGTGGAAGTATAGACACTAGAGTGAGCCCATTCCTAGAAGCATATATTGCAGATATGGTGAAGCAGTTGGAGAAACTATCAGCCAATTCAACACATGAGATGTGCATTGGGATTTGGTGTACAAATTGTGAAGTGGAAGGGCACACTAAGGATAATTGTCCCCAGCAGGTCAGTACGTTCATTGTTTTGATAGACTACAAGAGATATGTCATTTAGACCATGATGCAAGCCGCTGCCCATTATTACAACGCATGATCAAAAAGAATGTATCTTGCTATTGTAAGATTTTTTGGTCCACAACTCATAATACAAAGAAGACTTGTAGGTTGATTGGTCAAATCCATGATGCCATCGATATTGGTGTACGATAAATAGGAGTATCAAATAACTCTAAAAGTAAAAGTGAGCACCATGATCGTGATCACACTCAAGGGCTTATGATCGGAACTGAGGGAACTTTGAAGGAATTCATGGTAGAGGTCAAGGATACGTGGGGGATTCGGGGGCCAAGGCCATGGTGGTGGATGAGGTGAGTTTCCTTATGGAACATGTGTTATACATGCGGATCTCCTAACCACTATATGTGTGAATGCCCTCAGAATATTACTTGTTCTTTTTGTGGGAAGAATCATAACTATGAGGAATGCCCAGACTTATATGAGCATCTTAGAAAGTAACATAAATAGGAGAACAAGGGTGCATGGATGGTTAGAATACAACATGCCATGGAAAATTAGTGGATGCCAAAGTTGGCACCAAAACCTGAGGTAGTACCTATGAAGATTACTACACACGCTGAAGTTGCGTGCACCAAAGAAATATTACAATAAAAGCCTACCATTACTAAGGAGGAGGTTTTACATGCAAGGTACCTAGATCCTACACATCAGAAGGAGGTTTATCAGAAACCATGGAGGTACTCAAAATCTTTAGGGTGAAATATAGTGTTTAAAGGAACAGTCACGGAAGTTGGAACAAAAGAAGGCAACAGAGAGGTTCAGTCATATGTTGATGATTTGAAAGAGGTATGCAAGATGTTGCACCAGAGAATATTATTCCATTACTAGGGAATTGGTTAAAGGGAAACACTCATACGGTATTGAGAATGGATGGCAGATCCTGCATGCTAATCTTCCCCCTCATAGCTTGGATTATGATAAGGAAATCACTCTAAATGTTGTTGTGGATGGGTGGCTTTTGAGCAATATATTGATTGACATAGGCGTGGAAGTGAATGTGCTTACTTTAGATGCATGGGTGCAGATGGGAAGACCTCCATTACAACCATCCTCTAATGTATTGTTTATGGCTAATCAAACTAAGGCCACTCCAATCGAGTTTTAAAGGATGCATCCATTATTATACAAGGGCCAAGTTCACTTTGGGGACTTTGAGGTTTTGGCACTTGCAAGAGAGAAAACTTCCCAGCTCTACTTGGGTGCCCTTGGTGTTATGTAAATAATGTTGATCTATGGTTCAACAAGGGGTATATAAGTTTTGAGAACAAGGAAGAATGAGTTATTATCCCTTTGAAAATGGAAAATCTACACCTTATGTTGAACCTTTGAGTGAGGAAGACCTGAACAAAATTTATGTGCACGTCATTCAAGATCTAGAAAGTACTTGAGCCATCTAAGGAGGGAATCCTCCAGTGGGAAGATGCATAGTCTATTAGTGATACTACAAGTATTTCTTGTGATAATTGGGCACATGGACACCTATGAGATGGTTGGGCGTGAAGTAAGAAGTGCCTTTTCATGGAGGAGCAAACCTCATTGTATTAGGTGGATAGGTAACAACTTTGTACCCCGTACACTAGAGAAGGAGATCCTATAGATATTCCTATGCACCATGGAGGAGAAATGGATGGATCAAGTGGAAAGAATAAATATGTTAGTATATACCCTATGGGATGGTAACATGTTGGTGGATGGTTCACATGGATAATCTCATAGAATGG
The DNA here is from genome assembly GCA_018340775.1 of Taxus wallichiana var. yunnanensis. NCBI lineage: Eukaryota > Viridiplantae > Streptophyta > Pinopsida > Cupressales > Taxaceae > Taxus > Taxus wallichiana. Next base: position 421,962,151 of record CM031240.1, on the reverse strand, counting down.
AATGAAGTAAGAATTTCTCTAACAACCCGGTTTCTCAAGAGTAATGCCTACTCAAATCTACATATATCATGGTAATCAACTTGTTTAGCACCACGTTCAGTAGTGTGAGAGACTTTGGATAGAGGGGCAGGAAGCTTTACCACCTTCACTTTGGGTGCACAAAATTTATTCCACTTTGCAAGGTTGCGCACATGCTTTGGTATGTTTATGTGGAACTGCATAGGGAGACTAGAAATTGGCAAGACTTGATTGCAGAATGGTCCAAACTTTTGACTACTTCTCTACTAAACCTCTGGTGAGAGAGGCATTATGGGTTATGGAATGCTTGACTATGGGAGACAGTGCAAAGGCTGAAGAACTCATTCAGAGTTATTTGGTGAGGAAGAACCAGGAGTGTGTTTTGATGAAATAGATGAGATAAATGCCGAACTATTTAAGCACTTTCTTTGAGAAGGAGAAAGGAAAGATGGTCTACATAGTGGATGATGAAGAAGTAGAAAATTTGGACATTGATCATTCCAAAGGTATGCGTGAGGTTTTAGATAGTTGGATAAAAATGTGCACACCTATCATGAACCTATGAAGACCAAGAAAGTGAACATTGGCACGGATGATTGAACCTAAGGAGGCCATAATTGGAGATTATTGGTTTGATTCTGAAGTGGAAAAGATAATTGAGTTACTACATGATTTCCAGGACTTATTTCCTAGGGGCTACCATGAGTTAAAGGGGTGCATGAGTCATTAGGTGAGATGAAGATTAAGCTAAAGGAAGGAGCACACCGGTCAGGAAGAGACCTTACAGGATGAACCCTAACCTACATAAAAGTTAAAGAAGAAATTGACAAAATGCTTGAAATATGGCATCATTAAGCCCCTAGAAGAATCGAGTGGGTTAGCCCCATGGTAATCAATATAAATAAATATGGTCGGATTAGGATTTGTGTGGATTACGGGAGCTGAATGTTACATGTGTGATTGATCCTTTTCCTACACCTTTCACTGAGGAAATATTAGAAGGCATTGGGCACAAAATTTACTCTTTTACAGATGGATTCTCTGGGTATCATCAGGTAAGAATTACATAGGAGGATCAAGAGAGATAACTTCACCACTGAATGGGGAATCTTTGCATATACGGTGATGCCCTTTGGTTTGAAGAACATGCACTGTTGTATTTTTGCGCATAGTTGTTCAAGCATTCTAGGATTTTATTCACAAATTCTTACAGGTTTACTTGGATGATTGGATGGTATATGGGCTTGTTAAGGATCATTGTGACAACTTGCACTTAATGTTTGAAAGATGCAGATAATTAAGCATCTCTTTAAACATCAAGAAGTGTGTATTTTCTACACCTTTTGGAACTCTGCTAGGGCATATCATCTGCAAGGAAGGTTTGTTAGTAGATCCAACTAAGGTTGTAGTTATTGTAGGCTTGGAGGAGCCTACTAGTCAGTGAGGTGCACAGATTCTTGGGCCATACAGGTATTATAGAAAATTTATCAAAGGATATGTGAATATTGTCACACCCTTGGAGGAGTTACTAAAGGGAAAAGGGACATTCTATTGGGGAGAACCGCAGCAATGTGCATTTGAGGCATTGAAGGAGAGACTTACTACAATACCTATTCTACATTTTCCCTCATGGAACCAACCATTTCACGTACATGTGGATGCCTCTGGCATGACCATTGGTGCAGTGTTAGCTCATCCTAGAGAAGGTATTATAGATCATCCTATATCTACTTTTTCTAGTAGAAAGTTGACTCTGCATAACATAATTATACAACTACAGAGCGTGAGGCCTTGTCGATGATCTACACACGCTGCATAAGTTTAGATAGTACTTGCTAGCAACACCTTTTATATTTTATACAAATCACATGGCACTTAAAATACTTGGTAAATAAGCTCATTTTACAGGGGGCATATATGTCGATGGGTTCTCTTATTCCAAGAATTTGACTTTATAGTCATGGTAAAACCAGGTAAAAGTAATTATGGCCCAAACCACTTATCAAGAATTCAATCGGGGAGGACACAGACAATTGAAGATACAATGTTAGATGCACAATTTGTACAGGTTACATCACACACCTTCAGAATTAGAGGATATTTTTTCTTTTTACGCACAGTATGGCACTAAAAGGAATGAAATCCTTAGAGAAGAAACAACTTGCAATTTGTGTTGCACCCTTCATGTTGATCAGTGGTGACTTATACAAACTAGGCCAGAGATGAAGTATTGCATCGGTGTGTATTAGAACATGAGTGCACATGGATATCATGGAAGAGGCTCATGGTGGTATTGCAGGTGGGCATTATGTAGGTGACGCCACCACGCAAGATTCTACTCATTGGATTATGGTGGGAGACCCTGTACAAGGATTGTAAAGAGTATTGTAAGGTGTGTGATCATTTTCAGTGCCTTGGAAAACCTGGACAAAGAGATGAAATGCCTTTGAGGCCTATTACTAGTGTAGAGCCATTTGAAAAATGGGCAATAGACTTTTTGGGTCCTATTTCCCCAGCCATGTACATAGAACCGGATCATCACTACATCATCACTTGTACATATTATCTTACATGATGGGTAGAAGCAACACCTACAAAGGATTGTACAACAGCTATAACAACAAGGTTCTTATGGGAAAATATTCTTACTAGGTATGGATGTCCATTGAGTTTGACAAGTGATAGGGGCACACACTTCTTGAATGAGACAATCAGATATTGTTGGATGAATTTATGGTCACACACCACAAGACTACACCTTATCACCCTCAAAAAATGGGACTATTGAGGCCTTCAACAAGATATTGAGCTAGACCTTAACAAAAAATTGTGATGTTGGAAGGAAAGATTGGGATGATAAAGTTTTTGTGTACTTTGGGCATATAGAACAACCTACAAAAGGTTAAATAAGGCCACACCCTTTTCAGTTGGTGTTTGGCATGCAAAAGCAGTTCTTCCCATGGAATTCATGTTACCTTCTTTGCATGTATTGCATGCGGGGAGGTCTAGCTAATGAGCAAGCATTAGAAGAAAATAATTGACAAGTTAATACAGTTGGATGAGAGGCGCGCCATAGCACGTTGGAGTCAAAAGTAGGAAAAGGCCAGGTAGAAGGCATGGCATGACAGACACATCAGGGATAAGAAGCTTGAGGTTGGACAGATGGTACTTCTTTATGATTCCAAGTTTTGTGCCATCTAGGAAAACTTAAGGTGCATTGGTTGGGACCATATGTTATCACTCACATCCTTGAATCAGGTGCTTGTCAATTAGAGGCACTTGATGGAACATGGTTACCCAGTTACTTTAATGGGAGTAGGTTGAAGCCCTACTATAAATAAGTCTTCTTGGTGTTTTTAATAAGGTAGTATTTCCATTTAGTATAGATTTCCCTTTCTATATTTCTTTTAATGTATTTCCTTCTTCATCACTATGCTTTGTCAATTTAGTTTGGTGTTTTGTGTAATAAGCATGTTTATGTGCTGGAAGCTAATTACAATATGAAGTATTTTTATGTGAGAAAGGACTACACATACCATTGGTGTGGGGTGGTTGTTATTTGTTATTCAAAATGGGTACACATAAGAACAAATTATTACAGTGTTATTCAAGTATGGAAAGGAGCTGCTAGAAAGAAGATTTCTCTAAGAAGACCATAGCTAGAAATAAATGAATGAACAATATAACGTGAGGTAAGTTGTGGCCGTAGAAACTACTAGAGGAAGGCATAATGGTGAGGTACTTTGGCACATGGAAGTGCGTAGAAGGAGGTCTATAGCCAGAAGGTAGGAAGGCATGCTAGAAGGTTATAGCTGGGTGCATAGTGTAGGTGTGCACGTGGAAATTGGGAAAATGGTCAATTAATGAGAGGATCGATGGTAGGTAAAGGAGAAATAAATGCAATAAATTTTTAAAAATCTATATAAGGACGTGATGTGGGTTCATTTTTACCTTTGTGATCACAAGTATTTGAGTGAGCTAGTTGTGACCAAGCCAAGTGAAACGTGTTGAGGTGTGGAGAGTTGCAAACCAGGCGTGGAGAGTAGATTTGTGCACAAAAGTGGCTTGTGTCCCCATTGGAGAAGGGTTTGAGTGAAGCAAGAAGCATTGAGAAGGAGAGGGCAGGGCAGTTTTGGAGCTAGGCATGCGATTTGGAGCTAGGGCATGAGATCTTACTCGATAGAGGAAAAAGGTGAGATTTTACAATGGCACCAGGAAAGCACTGGAGTAGGAACGAAGGGGAAGAAGAAGGTGGAAGTCGAGGTCAAGATTCTCTGAGAATTTTTTCAGAAATGCGTATCTAGAGGAGTGATCATCGGGTGGATTGGGATTCCCATATCCATAGATGCAAAGTAAGTGATTACAACCACCACACCATCAATAACAAGGAGAGTTGGACGCATTGTTGAATAAGAAGACCAACAAGTGCATGGTGGATGACATGCCAATATATGATGATGTTGGGGAGAAGTTGCTCAAGAAGGTAGGGGTGTATCAACTGTATGAACTCCCATATTTTGGAAAACTAGAAATTTTATACCAATGGCTTATGAGCATAGTCCATGAGGACTTTTTCTATTTTTTGGATGGGGTAAGGATCACCACGCCTTTGATTGCCACATTGATAGGTTAAAGGGCACAGGGATAGAGAGGTTAGTAGTGATCTAACTGATAAGGTAGTTATTATAGCTACAAGAAAGGAGTTGGGATACTCCAAGGGTCCATGTGAATGGACATCTACAAATTAAGGAAGTACCTATGGTGTAGGTAGTCACACATCTACTCTCACTAAGTTGAATGATCAAGAGAGATGGTCACAAGTAAATACCATGTGGCTACATATTGCGAAGAAAATGTCACAAGGAGAAGTCTATAACTTAGTTGGCTTCATAGCAAAAAAAATTATTGAGGAAGCGTGCACACAAGTGAAAAGATAATTTTGGTGTTATCCTATTATCTCTTGTGTTTGTAGAAATTGGAGTGCCCGATGGGCCAAATAACAAAATTTGGGAATACCCCATGGAGAAAGAAGTCCCTCACGTGAGAGAGTTTGAGAAGTATTTGTGTGAAGGAACAATGAGTGGCCCATTCAAAAAAGGGTAGAACTATGGTATGATCGAATGCATGGCCTTTGAGGAGGAATGGCGCATTCCAAAGGAGTTACCCTCAGTAGTGGGTAAGGTAGTGCAATTCATGGTGTATCAACATTTTTGCATCATCATGGTTTTTCAATGAAGGATGGGACATGGAGTCCCTAGTGTAAACTTCCATACGCCTTCACAACAGCTATTTCTAGGAAGTAATACACAGTTTACTGATGCATGCATCAGTTGAGCTTTAATGTGGACAAGGTAGATTGTGACTACCATACTCTCAGAAAAACTTATGTTTATCAGTCGGTCTACCTACATTGAGAGGCTCATTTTAGATGTTATAAGTATGAAGCCGGTAAGTTTGGCTATTGGGGATAGTGGAGCCACGCTTGTCTATCTCCAACTTAAGCCTAGGTTGGAAAATAACAAGTATGTGGAGAATGAGTTCATGCTCCCAGGGCCACCTAAGGAAAACACATAGTTGAAAATGTGGCAGCTCCAAATCCTACCTCGACCATAGAGATAGATGAAGAAGAAGAACACGAGGATAGTGGAGGCTTGGACCATAGAGGCCAGAGGTAGCCCACAAACAAAGTGGAAAGTGAGCATGTAGATACTCCCCACAGATGCAAGGAGGAGAGGAAGACTTGGACGTAGATGCAGTCCATGAGGAGTGCCAGTTTAAGAAGGTGTTCAGAAGAACCAGGACCCAAGGCACAGAACATCATAACCTTTATGAAGGTCACCTCAACTCTCCCCTCAAAAAGAAGCACCTAAGAAAAGAGAAAAAGAAATTTGAAGCTTAACGAGGAGGAGGAGGAGTCTAAAGAGAGCATGCACAGGAACCCTAGTCCAGCTAAATATGTGGAGGAACCTCGGGATGAAGAAATGAGAGATGAAGAGGAAGGGGTGAAAGAGGTAGAAGAAACTGTGTAAGAACAACCCAATGCACCCGTTACGACTCAGGTAGGAGAAGGACCAACTCCGACCTTGGTGCCCAGGTTCCTAAGGGGCCAAGAACGAAAAAGAAAGAAGTGAAGAGTATGTTTTCCCTAGTATGGGCTATACTGAGGACACAAGAAAAATCATCCATGCCTAGTTTCAAAGCATTGTGGGCCTTAAGGAGTTATATGGGTGGGAGCTGATGGATCTAGATATGGCCACTATGTGCACAAGGAAACAATTATCTGGTCCATGCAGACTCATATGGATGAACCATATTTTGATGTGTGTGAGGAGTCTTGTGTCTCGTGAAGAGTGAAGAAGGCACCCCAAAGTAGGCACATGACAATAAAACCTACTCTAATGTCGATGAGTAGGTCAATAATGCAATGGTCAAAGTATCTATTGAGGTGGTGCAAAGAAATATTGATAAGGCCACCACCATTAGAGTGTTGATGAAGATAACAAGGATAAAACTAAAGAGATAACACATTTAAAGGAAGAGAAGGAATGAGAATGGGAAAGAATGAGGCCTTCATTAGCATGGTGGAGGAAATTGGTGATCACATCCTTAAAACAAGGCCTCATCTAGAATCTCAGGTACCAAAAAATTTTCCATCTGCTATGCATTATGTGTGCACTTTGGTCGATTTGGTGTTAGATGATGAACCAATTCAGATGCCCACACCAAAATATTCTGAACAAGAGGCAAAGAGAGCAAGGGCCTCTATGGTTAGGAAAATTTCAACTTATGAGGCATTGCTCAAAATTTGAAGGATGAGCTGAAGAAAGTTGACCAAGCTCTCAATTTATGTGTGGCACCACTAGAAGCAGTAATAAGGACCAAAACTCTAGTTGAAGATAATGAAGTTCTGACAGTGATGAAATATGAGACACTAGGGTGTGCAGAAAGATTGGTGTTGGTGAAACAAAAGTGTGAGGCCCTCACAGCTAGCCTAGGATCCACACAAAGAGAGGATTGATGAGATTGGGAAGCTCATAGCATAAAAGATGGACCTCATGGAAGGAATGATGTTAGGTATGGCTAATGTTGTCTGGGTACTACAGAATGAGAAAGAAAAGATTACTCAGGATGAGTTGGATGTCATAGCCATAGATATTCTAGAAAAGACAAGGACTATGCTAAATGACTGGCAGACATTGGAGGCTAAAATCAAAAATGAATATCCAGAGCTAATCCTCCCAATTGAAGAAGAGGGTGTTGCAAGTAAAAATTCATTCTTTTGTATAGTGTTTCATTAATTCTTTCATTCCTTATTCTTTATTATTGGGAACATCAGAAATAATTCCCATTTGTCGGGACAGCAATGTACTTTAGTGTGGGGTAATTTGAGCAGACAGAATGTTGCTCTAAGGATAAGACACATAAAGGATGCGCGTGCGGGAACAAGGCACATTTGAAGGTGTGGGAAGATAGGAAAGGAAACGCACACTAGAACACTTTGGCTCGAGACTTAGCTATTTTTGTGGATAAGGGCTATTTTTGGAGATAATGTGCGAAGCACACATAGAGATGAAGACTTGCACTACATGCAATGGTATTTTGGGAACAAGTGGTTGTTAAGTGCCATGCATAGTTTAGGCTAATAATAGGATTTCTTCTTAGAGTTAACTATAGGACATCTATTATTAGAACACTTGCATGTTGTGCAAGCCATTGTAAAGGCACATGGCTATTATCGCATGTGACCTATTTTGAGAAGTGCATGGGCGGTGAAGGGAAAGTCCCCACCTTTATAAATATGTATTAAACTATGTAGTTTAGAGACTGAGTTATTATAGAGTTATGTTATTGATCTTAATAAGTTCATGACTTATGGAAATACTTTATAATGTAAAAAGCTTCTGTGTTTTATAGTGTTTAATGCAATGGAATATATTGGCTGGATAATGGTGCTAGACATAACTAAATTTGGTGTTTTTATAAAGGATCGAGAGCCGAACACATTCACAAGAAAATAAGATTCTTCACACTATATTATTTTTGTTAATACAATGGCTATTAAATAGCCATGAATGTAGTTGAACAACTTCCTATAAAATAGGAAGTATACAAAACAATAACATACCCGTACAACCTATTTACGTGAGTTTGGTTAAACTCACATAACAAATAATAGTTATAACAAAACATATAACTAATAATATGAGTTGTTAACCAACTCATATTATATTACAAATAATAATCATGATTAATAATGTAAACAATATTAATCCTAACATTCACCCCCTTAGTGTGAACATTATTAATCACTAATCTTCACCCCCTTAATGTGAACACGGCGAAGAACCATATTTGAAGAAGTTGAACCACCTCCTGAAAGCACTTCTTAGACCAAGTACAAACTCCATATATTATCTCTTTACCCTCGTAAAGGCATAGTGTCGAGTTGAATTATGCAGAATGATCCCTTCCTCTTTGGGTTCCTGTGGGACTTTCCCTTCCTCCTGGGTGCCCAAATTCTGAATCTCCAAGATCCACAAGCTTCACACTAGCTGGATAACCATCCCTTGAGTCTACCTTGAAATCTTCTCCTACTCCCAAAAGTGAGTATTCTAAAAACATGACTCCTCCAAAAATCTCGAAAAGGGTTTTGTAGATCAAGAATTTCACGCTTGTTACCTGTCCAAGTTAATGTACCAAACTAAACACAAAAACCTTGAAAAACTCAAATGAAATTGATACCTGATGGACAAGATCCGAAGATGCAGACGGATAAGGAAGCTGATGTAGATGAAACGGGCGCACACGAGCAATTCCGCACAGTAGATCCGAGTAACCTGCGAGACACCGATGCTTGACAGAAAAAGACCACGTTAAAAGGTATTTAGGTGGACTGCCCGAGAAGCGGGTCCGGGAAGCGATAAGCTTCCTCGGCGGATGTCAGTCCACGTTTTCAATTAAGCAGAGAAGCATACATGATAAAAGATGTACGTAAGGACTAGATTTTCTGATCACAGTAATAAAACATAATCTAAACAGCAGACAGAAAGCAACAGAAAACAGGAAACTATGAAATAAAGCTGGATTTGTGTTACCTGTGTCCTTTTTACCTGTCTGCAATATCGGTGTCGACTGATGTGGATCGGCGTCGACTGATGTGGATCGGCGTCGATCCGGGGCAGCGTGCGAAAAGGTTTGAGAATCGAAAATCAGAGGCAAGATCGTCAACGTCTGCAGGATCTGCAAATGCCGGAGAGACACTGGCCAGGGTCCACCTGTGCTGGATGCAGGAACACAGTCACCAGAGAATCAATGGAGACGTGCAATGCTGATGTGATAAGAGCAGAGTAACGGTGCTCCTCTCAGGGATTGATTTGGACAAGATTCGCTTTCACTCGATAGATTTAAACTCAAAATTGATGTTCGGAACTCTCTCGTTCTCTCTCTTACAATCTGTGTCTCTTTCAATCTGTGTCTAACCAGAACTGAGTTCTGGGCTTCTATTTGTAATCGGCGCCGACCGAGATTAAATCGGCGTCGTTCCGAAAAATCGGCGTCGACCGAGTACCGGTCGGCGCCGATCGGGGAACAGACTCCCGAAATGGCCAAACGGGGTGATTTCTGGGAAGATGAGAGTGATCCTATCATCCCAAGTATGGGAGATATCCCGCGACTCGGTTTGGGAGGAGGAGAAATAGGGGGGGATATATGGATAAAATAGATATGGGGTAGATAAGTGGTTAGGATATATGTAAAAATGTGTAATTAAATAGTTAATATTTAATTACTCATGGGTAAACAAAATGGGGTGAATTAAACTTAGGATAGGTGTTTAAATCACAAAATGATTAATACTCCAAGGGGGTAGTGGTGATATAAACGTGCCCCAGGTTACCTGAGAAGATAAACGAATGTGAGGGACACTAAATTGAGTAACCAATTTTAAGTGTCTACATTTTGCCCCTTTTTGTCGAGTAACTTGCGATAAGCAAGGTTGTGAGACAAAAACAAGGAGGTGGAAGAAAAGAAGAAAAAGTGATGATGTGATCCCCCTCAAACTAGGGATGGGATGGGTGATAGAACAAACGATCCCAAGTTTGAAAGAGGTAGATGAAAACACGGGATGCCTCAGCTGGATGTCTGGAGTAGATCTGATCATTAATGATGCACAAAAATAAATAAAGAGGCAGCAACCTAAAGAACTCACATTGGTAGGGAAATCTAGACGGTCTCCTCATGAGACGACGTTAGTACCTACAGACCCATGAGCGTAAGGAGAGCTGCAAAATAGTCAGCCTCTAAAGAGAGACACATTGGTAGGGACAACTAGACAGTCTGCCAAGCAGACGACGTTAGTGCCTACAGACCCGTGAACCCTAAGCGGCCAAAAAAGTGAGTGCTCCACGCAAAGGGAACAAACTCGAAATGGACAGTAATATCGAAAATATGTGCCGAAAGGCAATATTCAGCGCACACTAATGATCAGATAGATAAATAAGCCAAGCATCAACACTATGGCAAAGAGATATGGAAAATCGGTGGTGATCACGATGTCGGCGCCGACCCAAGTAAACGGCGTTGACCAAAAAAATCGGCACCGACCGATCGTAGCACATATAAATATGCGAACGAAAACGTAAACGATTTATTTACACCGTGACGATTGATTCAGAGAGAGTCAAAAATTGGATTTGAGCATAATGGAAGCCTCTGGAAGTGGTCAGAAGCGGAGGAGGACATGCCACAGGGTAAGTGGCTTCTCCTATTGCATTATTATTATTATTATTTTTATTATTATTATTTTTCTTTTTTTTTTTTTTTTTTGTGGAAGGTGGGTTCGATTCAAGTCCGGCCGAGCAATCGGTGTCGGCCCGACTGTATAATCGGCGTCGATTGTTGTTAGAGCGGCGCCGATTGAATTAAATCGGCGTCGACTTTGTTTAGATCGACGTCGATTGTATATAATCGACGCCGATTGAACTGAAGTTTAAATGATGATGATAGAATTTTGTTTTGGATGTTCTGATTTGGGTAAATATGAGACTAATATTGCTCTTGATGTCGTGAATGCAGGCACGAGAGGTACTACACATGAGGGATGCGATTCCCGAGCTACTGGAGACCATTCTCCCTGATGTCACTGATGCAGATTGGCACCACTTAGAGTTAGCCGGCTCGGGGTTTCGGTGTACTGAGGAGTGCCGTGAGATGTAGAGTTGATGCGGGCATTAGTGCGACGATGGGATAGCCAGACTTGCACTTTTTGGTTCAGGACGGGTGAGATGACCATCACCCACAAGGACATATACAGGATTTTGAGGCTGCCAATCACTAGGGATCCGATAGAGATCATGCCACGAGAGCGCAAAGAAAGGGCCCTAAATGCGATTGTATGGAGATAGGGCAGATGATTCAGAGATAGCGTCCGGTGGGGTGAGGATAGCCTCGCAGTATAGACAGGATGTGCCCAGGAGCAGATGGATAGCATTGATTCAGATGGCGATCTCTTATTTTGCTTTACCAGATTCGGGAGGTGGGAGATTCCCATTGTTATTATTAGATTGCGTGTGTGACATCTTGCAGTTCAGATAGGTATTCACATTTGTTGATGCCTTGATAGCTCAGATATATCATGAGCTATGGATGTATACCACTGGCCGGAGGACAGGTATCGATGTCAGTTTTGTGCTCCATTGCTGGGCATATGAGCATATAGCAGTGATCATCATCTGGGCTTCCTTGGATGCCAGCAGCAGTGGGGTCTATTGACTATGGATTCCGGCGATGGCGGGCCGATATGGCCCCGGGAGATACAGGGAGATCCGCTGATTGGTATACCGAGCGTTTCAGGACGCTGACACCAGAGCAGGTCATCTGGAGACCATATCGGGGATTTCTGACATGGGCCGGGCAGGATGCTCACCTGGTGGAGTTGAGACGGAGCAGGGTGGTCCGGGGACGCAGGCCTGATATGTGGGAGCGTGTCCCATTTATATGGGTATTGAGATAGTTTGGCCCGGCATGCAGAAGGCCGACTACCTACAGGCCTTATAGGCGAGACATCAGAGAGACTGATCTGCCGATTTTGATCCCGTAGATCCTTTGAGAGAGGCTCCACCCTCCACAGACAGTGATGATGATGCTGGGAGTGGATGATGGTTATGCGGCATGGTATGTTACAGAGCTACCACGACATCTTCCGGCATCTATAGATGTCGATGAGGAGGATATGGCTACTGATCTTTGGAGAGAGATCGGAGGAGAGCATGCCACCCTGACACAGACACACCAGGTGGCTCTCGAGGAGATTAGAGCTCTGACAGAGGAGAGGGATGCCCTAATTTTGGAGAGAGACACCACTCGCCAGGAGTGAGATACAGCGATCCAACAGAGGGATCGCTACCATCGACATAGGGAGGCCCTCAGGGCCAAATATGGTGAGACAGGTACCATGTCAGAGTCTGGGACACAGGGCACGATCCTAGGAGGGGCAGCACCAGCAGCACCGGCAGCGACACTACGAGCACCGGGTACCGTGAGCTTGAGCACATATCAGTCTCTCCTCGCTGAGGTGAGATACTATGAGGATGCCTTAGCGCAGCATGCCCCACATGTGCCTCGGTACGGGGCGAGGAGGAGATCAGCGACGGCCACAGCGAGCGAGGCCTCAGGTGGAGGGAGCACCGGGAGAGACCGAGGTGTGCAGAGGCCTCCAGCAGCAGGTGCATCTAGCTCGATAGGTGGCGGCCAGGGGAGACAGCCTGGTCCAGAGGAGGGTGGAGGAGATAGTGTCCTCCACGCATCAGATTTCACGATATAGAGATTGATGTAGTGATGTAGCCTCGATTGGAAGGCATTTTATAGATGGCTTGATTGAAAGCCACCCATTTTTTGTTGTACAGACACACATGTATATATAGATTCATCATTTCATTTGTCATATAATTGTTCTCATGCTTTTGATTTTGATATACATGGATAGATGTAGCGTAATTGTGATGGATATAGATATAGACTGATAGATGATGAAATAGATGTGATTGGATAGACATAGACTGATAGAGGATATAGATAGATGTGATTTGTGGATTTAATTTGGATGAGAAAATAGATATAGATAGATGTAATGTGACATGGATAGACAAATGATTAGATTTCATGTGATAGATAGATAGGAGGTAATATCTGGAATGGATTTGATATTTAATTAAATTTTGATAGATAGATAGATGAAATAATTGGAAAGACTCACGGTGAGAGTCAAGGACGTAATGAGAACGACCTGGATTAGAAATAAAGGAAATACACCCAAATATGAAGAAAAATGATAAGTCGGACTCCCCACCGACCATAAATAGAATCTGGATAGGAAACCGAAAGACCATGCATACAAGGCCCTATATAAGGTTAAAATAAACCTGACACTAACTAGCCGCAAACCAGATTTAGGATGGAAACGGAAAGAGCAGTAAGTATCTTGTCGAAATTTACAAGGGACATAATACATGTTCATACTGGGAAAATAGGATTCTCCATATGATCGACAAAAGGTCTTAAATCTCAGCTTCATGATTTTGGCAGAAAAGCAAACTGATCAATGCGGGAAGTTTGCTAGATATGGAAAGACTGATCAATACGGGAAGTCTTTCAGCGATGCTAAAAAGTGTACAAGGCTGATCAATGCAAGAAGCCTTGAGTGTTCCTTTGAGAAACAACCGTCCTTCAAGGGAGCGGTCTGTATTTTGAATTTTAATGATAGCCATCCTTCAAGGGCATGGTCTATATATTTTCTTTTTGATTTGTTTGATAATGTATGGATAGCTGTCCTTCAAGGGATCAGTCTATCTTTTTTGTATAGCATTTTTTTTTTTTTTTTTTGGAAATCCTTTTGGAAGAAGCTGAGTTTAGACCTAAATAGATCAGATAGAGGGGAAGAGAACATAAAGAAAATGCACTCATGCCCCGAGTAGATCCGATTAAGATAAGCACTTGGGAAAGATGAAGCGGTGATTAAGGTATCCCTACCATGAGGAGGAACATATCCAAAAGAAAAATGCAATGAGTAGAGCCGCGATACTCATATTTAAGGTAAAAGAGGCAATAGGCGGAGAACCACATAGTTCCGAATCACCATGAAAGTATATGACTAGTTGTTAGATGGATGAAAGATCTGTCTTGCGACTAAATTTGTGTAAGATAGATTTTAACAGTAGAAGGGCCGTAGATGCAAAGCATTGAGAGGTTCCACTTCAGGTATACCATCCATGGAAGATAAACGATAAGCCCCAGACCCATATTTATGAGTGATAATGTATGGGCCCATCCAGTTGGGAGAAAACTTACCACGTTGACTCCTTTCGAGTGTAGTGACATTTTGGTTTTCTTTAAGAACAAGATCACCAATTTTGAAGTCACGGTGCTGCAAGTGCTTGTTATAAGCATGTTTGACATGCTCAAGATAGACTTGATGATGTTCAAGAGTGTTGAGATGCCGCTCATCTAATAATTCAAGTTGTGCTAGATGATTTTGACGATAGTCCTCATCGGAGACAAATTCTCTGAGAGAAACACGGAGAGATGGGATTTGGACTTCCAAAGGAAGAACAGCCTCAGACCCATAGACGAGAGAGAAGGGAGTAGCACCAGTAGGAGTACGAATGCTAGTCCGATAAGCCCAGAGAGCAAAAGGGATATGTAAATGCCAATCCCTACCAGCTCGACTAGTTACCTTTGCGAGGATATTACGCAAAGTTTTATTGGAAGCTTCGGCCTGGCCATTAGCTTGCGGATAGTATGGAGAAGAAAAACTGAGCTTGATATTGAAAGCGTCGTAGAGATTCTGCAAATCAACGTTCTTGAAAGACTTACCGTTATCTGTGATGAGTTTGTGTGGAACACCAAAGCGACAAATGATGTGTTGATAGACAAAATCAACTATGGGTTTAGCCTTTGTTGAAGAAAGAGGGATAGCCTCCACCCACTTAGTAAAGTATTCCGTGGCAGTAATGATAGAATGATGACGCTGTGAAGAGCGGGGATTGATGAGACCAATGAGATCAAGACCCCATTGCGAAAAAGGCCACAAATCCGTTGCAGGTTGTAAAGCTTGACTAGGGATATGTGTAAGATTGGAATGTTGTTGACACTTGACACATTTCTTAGTGTATTCACAACAATCTTGATTAAGAGAAGGCCAATAATATCCCAAATGCAAGATGCGTTTAGCCACAGCCAAGCCACTAAAATGTCCACCACAGATACCGTCATGGACCTCCTGGATAGCTTTAGATGATTCACGGGTTTTGAGACATCGAAGCAAAATGCCATCAAAGCCGCGTTTGTAGAGGATCCCACCTAGAATAGTATAGCGATTAGCGCGTTGGATAAAAGATCTCCTACCATTGGAAGTCAGATCTGGAGGAAGCACCGAATGAGACAGATAATCAACGATCTATCGATACCACTCATCCTGAGTATCGGTTGTGACAGCATGGATTAAAGTTAGTTGCCGGAGATGAGATGGTTGATCTAATCATTGCACAGCCACATAAAGTCATGAGTCTTCGGTAAAAGCGGGATAAGCGAAGCTAACGAAGCCATTGTATCCGCGAATCGATTCGCAGTGTGAGGAATGGCTTGGATAGTGAATTTATCGAAAGATTGGAGTTGAGCAAGAACGATATCACGATATTTTTGAAGAATATCATTCTTGCATTGATAGACGCCTGTGACTTGATTAACGATGAGTTCAGAATCACCAAAGATGTCAATATGACGAGCGCCGAGATTAATGGCATTTTGAAGACCCAAGACTAGAGCTTCATATTCAGCCATATTATTGGTGCACTCAAAGTTTAATTTGTGTGCGACAGGGATAGGCGTACCCCAAGGAGGAATCATCACAAAACCTGCACCTCCCCCTTGCTGACATTTGGATCCATCAAAGAAGAGCTTTACTTTAAATGGAGATAGACCAAAATCAATTTGTTGGATATATTCATCGGGGAATTGAGCAAGGGGGTTTTGAGTATCCTAAGAGGAGCATCAACTAATTGATCTCGCGCAATAACCTGACCCTTGATAGACTTTTGATGGGATAAACTCGAGGTCAAATTCTGTCATAAGCATGAGCCAACGAGTGATACGATCATTGTGATAAGGCTTCGCATGAATTGTCTTGAGTGGATTGACACTTGTGACAATGTAAGTTCTGTGATTAAGGAGGTAATGACGAAGCTTAGAAGTTGCGAAGAAGAGAGCACAACACAACTTTTCAGCTTTGGAATAACGTGTTTCATACTCATGGAGGGTGCGACTGATGTAATAGACAGCTTGTTCTTTACCACAAGTGTCCCGATGCGAGATCATGGCTCCCAGAGCATGGTCAGTCACAGAGATATAAAGATAGAAAGGCTCCCCCTCGCGTGGAGGTGTAAGCACAGGTGGAGAAAGAAGATAAGCTTTGAGATCATCAAAGGCCTTTTGGCAATGCTCATCCCATTCAAAATGAACATTCTTACGGAGGAGATGATGAAAAGGTTGACAACGATCCGAAAATTGTGAGATAAAACGACGCACTGATTGAAGACGTCCTTGGAGACTGCGGAGTTGCTTTAAATTAGAAGGGGGAGGCATTTCAAGGATAGCTTTTATTTTTGCGGGGTCTACTTCAATACCCCTAATGGAAATGATAAAGCCTAAAAGTTTACCAGTGAGAACGCCAAACACGCACTTAGATGGATTTAGACAAAGACAAAAGTGAATAAGCCTCTCAAAGAGAGGTGCAAGAATGAAAAGATGGTCCTGACGACGTTTTGATTTACTGAGGAGATCATCGACATAATCTTCCACAGTTTTGTGTAAGAGATCATGGAAGATGTAGGTCATTGCTCGCTGATAGGTTGCTCCTGCGTTCTTAAGACCGAAAGGCATAACACGATAACAAAAGGTCCCCCAAGGAGTTATGAAAGAAGTCTTATGTTGGTCTTCTGGTGTGATAAGAATTTGATTATACCCAGAGAAACCATCCATAAGAGAAAGCATCTCATGACCCGCAGTTAAATCCACGAGTTGATCGATATTAGGTAGAGGAAAATCATCTTTTGGACAAGCAAGATTAAGATCTCGGAAGTCGGTACAAATTCGAATTTTCCCAGTGGCTTTAGTTACTGGTACTACATTGGAAACCCATTGTGGATAATCGATGGGTTGGATGAAATTAGCCAAGAGCAAGCACTACAACTCCTCTTTAACAAGCAGGGCTACTCTAGGGTGCATTTTACGCAATTTTTGTTTAACTGGTCTGATGTTGGGAAGAGTAACGATATTGTGGACCACAATATCGGGATCGAGTCCTGGCATATCCTCATATGACCAAGCAAAGACTTGACGATGGTTGGAAAGAAAAGTGGTAAAGTCTCCTAACTCCTGTGGATTAAGGGATTGGCCGACCTTAATGATGCGAGGGTCTTTAGAAGTCCCTATATTAAGGTCGATAGTGGCTTCGTTGAGAAGCGTAGACGTGTCAGAAGGAATGGTCTTGGGAAGATAAGAATCCTCTGCCCCCAGATAGGTGAGAACAGAATCATCATCCACACAGTGGATAGTGTTGATAGTAAGAGAGTCGTCTCCAACTATTTCAGGGAAAACTAATGGTATGGAAGTGGACGTGTCATTAGTCTTATAGGTTAGTGGCCCTAAGGAAATGGTATTGACTAAAAAAAAAAGTCAGACGGGATGGAAATGGCGTCGTCAAGTGATGCTTCCGACCTAGCGGGAGAAGATGGTTCTTCAATAGGAAGAGGCTCATCGAGAATAGTGACGGTGGCTTTTGAAAGAGGTTTAAATCCTAAACCAAATTTTTGATGTGGCATAAGAGTTGGAATGGATGCGAGGTCATGCACACCTTGTTCATATTTTCCCAGGCCAAAGCCCTTCCACGCGCATCGATATAAATAAGTTTTTGCAAACGTGGGATTCTGTAGACAATCGAACCCTGTTAAATAAGGTTTGGCCCTAAGAGGAGAATCCGGGTGATAGTGAGGCGTATCAAGACCACCGTAGATGAAATTAGTCTGTTGATTGGGCAGACCAATGGTGACGATGCGACCAAGACCAGCTGATATTCAGGTTGTTTGTCTGGTCTACCATACTCATTAGGTTTGAGATGGGCGTCAAAAGAAAGGAGAGGAAGCTCTCCCAGTGAGAAACGCTGCAATGTCTCTTCTAGATTTTGTAAATCTGGTAGTTTGGTTGCAGGTATGGAAGAAGATGAGGCCCCGTCAGGAGAACAAGCATTTTCCTTTAGAGGGGCAGACCCTGTGGTCATGTCGCATTGTGCGGAAGGAAAAGGATCTCCTGGATGAGTATAGATTTTGCCCTCATATTGATATTTTAAGCATCGATGGAGGGTGGACGGGACACAATGCATTGCACGAATCCAGGAGCGTCCGAGGATCATATTATAGTGGAATTTCCCTTCAACAATGTAAAAGAGTTCGTGAAGCAGCTTCTTACCTACTCGAATGGGTAGGACCACAGTTCCTAAAGTAACTGCTAGCTGATCGTTAAATGATCAAAGAGCAAAAGGCGGGGGTGACACTACGTTCTTTGGTAACTTAAGCTGCTCGAATGTGTGCGAGGAAATGACGTTAAGTGCAGCACCACTGTCGATCATAATGCGTTTTAAGGTAGTGTTGTTGATTTGGACTGTGATAAAGAGGGGAGCCTCCAAATCCTCGGAAGAAAGGGAAGGAATTTATGAATCTTCAAAAGAAATGGCGGTTGATGGTCTATTCAATCCAACAATCATCTCGAAGGGCTGGGGCTCATCTGAATTCACAGCGATGCGACGCAGATTATCAATCAGAGCCTGGCGATGTTGCGGAGAGGATTGAATGAGGTCAAAAAGAGACATTTTGACCGGAGCCTGGGTGAGTTGTTTCATGACACTCTCCTCAACTGATACGGGACTTGAGCCCGAGGTGCAGCACGAATAGAGACTCGGGGTCTCGAGGCTAATGAGGAAGGAGAAATTCCTTCGGGGGCTGCAGAAATGACAACCCGTGGTCGAGATGCTGTAGATGAGGATGGATCATCATACTGTTGGGTTCTAGTGGCGATATGAATTGTGTCGATTTGAGAAGGTGGAAGATCGTTTGGAGTGGAATCACTAGAAGTAGAGGTCTGAGTAGATCGTTGGGGCTCAGATGGAGCTATGATGACAGGAGATACTTGTTCCTCATCCTCCAGCAAAAGATCACTTTCTTCCAAAAGGCTGTTGACAACAGATTGAAGAGCTTTACACCTCTCAGTATCATGACCCGGGGTACGGTGGTAGGCGCAAATCAAATCAGAGTTAAACCAGCAGGTTTAACTCCTTTAGGGTTATAGGGTTTAATCGGAGGAAGAGATATGGATGAAGATTGGATAAGTTGGCGAAGGATTTCAGTATAGAATCCGTTAGACAAAGATGAGGACAGGGATGATGAAGGCGCCTCTTCTACTTTAGCAGACTGCCGAGGTAAAAGAACCTACATGTTAGGTTTGACAGTCTTTTTAGGGATCATCTTATTTCTTTGGACATCTGGAGGAGCAGCCTTGGGCACTTGAGGTGGAAGTAAGTGAGACATGATTGATTTCGATGGAGGAGGAGCCCCTAAAATAGATTTTGAAGATGATGGAGATGTGACAGGTGTTGCGGTCTTCAGAGGTAAAGGAGGCTGCTTGGTCGAAACTACTGATGATTTAGATAATGTCGATTTAGATGAGGAAGAAGCTCCCAAAGTAGGTCTAATCGGAGGAACAAAGGGTGCCCTGGTTTTTGGTAATGAAGATGACGATTTTGATAAAGGAGGTGACGTCTTTTTAATAGGTAAGTCCACTTTTCGAGGTGCTGGTGAAGAATGTATTGTAGAAGAAGATGATGGTTCTGATAAGTTTGCAGGAGAAGACGCCTTTGTAGTGGATAAATCCAATCTTTTATGAGGCGTAGATAGAGATTTTTGTGGGAAAGCACCCAGATTCTTGAACACGTGAACTATAGGCTTTCCCTTTTCAGGGATGGTGACAATTTCAACCGCATAAGGTGATTGTAACCTATTCGGGGGAAACAAAGGAGGAGATGCTGATGATGCAACGTTAGATTTTGGTTGTCTCGGTCTAAGTTTGGGAACCGAGTGTATAGGTGTCGGTGCTACTTCTTTAGATTTTCCTTTAATGGGTGAAGCAACATTGGTGATGGAAGAAGTGAGTGATGAAGAAGCAGCTCCTTGCAAAGGAACTACTTCTGGTATAGTAATTGTGGGTGAAACTACTGTAGGAAAAGAAGCAGGAAGAGTCAAAATCGAAGATGCTTCCATTGAAGTTGGTACAACTATAGGTACGTTTACCAATGGCATAGTTGCAGCAAAAATGGGAGAAATAGAAGTAGATGTATCCGCAGTGGAAACTCGAAGGGATGTAATTGCCTCGAGTACTGAAAGAATGTCTGACGATGAGACAGATGAGGATGACACTATCTCGGGTATGGATGGAAGGTCAGAAAAAGAAGCGGAGAGAGATGAATCCATATTTAGCAATGTAGGAATATTTGAAGACGAGCTATCTGAAGATGGTGGAATCCCAACGATTAGCGAAGTGGAAGGAGGTTCTGATTCGGTTGATGTGTTCGCAGATAGATTAGTTTCAGAAGAAGATTCTTCAGTAGAGATGAAGTTGATAGTATAAGTGTTTGGTTTTTGAGACTCTGAAGCATTATGGTTCGGGGAATGATTAGGAAAATGTTGTTTAAAAACATCCAACGCTTGATTTGGGGGAGCATTTGGGTTATCTAGAATGAGCTCGCCTTTATCAATGAATTTCTGGACAAGATTTTTGAAGGTCTGACATCGTTCAATGTCATGACCTTTGGTTCTATGATAATGATAGAAATCATTTTCCCTATACCAGAATGGACGTTCTTGGCTTTCATCAATATTCCGAATGGGGGGAAGTTCAATCATGTGAACTTCCAACATTTTCTCTAAGATAGAAGCATATGATTCTCCCAACGAAGTGAAAGATCGAGATGACGAGGACCCTTTTCGAGAAGATGAGGAGTCTCTCCGTGGTGTTTGGTTAGAAGTGTTATCGGCTCGTGATGTTTTTAATACGATAGCGTTGGTGGATCCCTGGTTCTTGTCTTTAGAAGTGGGAGGATTTGATTTGGTAATCCGAGAAAAATCTGGTTTAGACTTAGAGTGAAGTTTTAACTTCCCTTGTTCAATGGCGCGAGACTCAATTTTGCGTGCCATCATAAAGGCTTCTTCAAATGTTTGAAATGTCCGGATCCTTAAAGTGGAAGAAATATGATTAGCACAAGATCGAGTAAACAACTCGATCTGTTGGGGTTGAGGAAGGGAGAAAGACAATTGGTTTACTATCCCTCTCCAACGAGCGACAAAGTCTGCAATATACTCGTCATCGAATTGACGAATGTTATAAAGATCTGTGATTGAGATCTTATGCATGATATTTATTGAAAAGTTTTCAACAAACATCTGAGCCAATTGAGAAAAAGAAAACAAGGAATGTTGAGGAATGTTATTGTACCAGTCTAAAGCAGGGCCTGCTAGAGACATGGGAAAAGTACGGAGCATAAGCTCCTGATCTTGGACTATGAGATAGCAAGCATGTTTGAATGCTCGCAAATGTTGTTGAGGGTCCTCCCGACTATGGAATTTTGAGAATTTAGGAAGTTCCCATTGAGGAGGATAAGGCTTAAAAGCCACTGAGGGGTGAATGGGTTCATTACACACTTCTTCAAAAGAGTATGAAGGATGAGCCCCTTTGGTGGAAGCTTCCAAGTCTATGATTTTCTTGAAAAGAATTTGGACCACGTCAGATTGAGGAGGAGGCACAGTGGCATGTCCTACATAGGAAGCAAATGGTGGATGTTGTTGAGGTGTCAACGGGGGATTCATCTGTTGATTGATAGGATGATAAGAGGAATAACCAGTGTTCTGGGTGACGCCTGGTGAGGTATTTGCTGTGAAGGAGCCTGTGTATAGGCAGGCTGTGAGACAATAAGTGGTTGAGAAAATGGAGGTTGGATGACGGACGGAGCCTGTGATTGATGGACTCCTATGCTTGTTGACTGAATCGGAATAGATTGAGGAACATGGGTGTCGATTTGATTGGACATGGTGGGGAACAAGACCTGAAAGAGGCTTTTTACTGCCGGATTAGTTATTAAGGGCGCCGAAGCTAGAGGATGGGCGAAGGTCACTGTTGCTCGGAACATTGGAAGAAAAACCCACTGGGGGACGAGAAGCAGGAACCAACTGACTAGTCGAAGGGGGTTGACTCATAAAGAGGTACTGACCCTGGGACACAATGGACGGCATAGATGAGTTAACAGCAATATGTGGGTGCGCAGACGTACCCATGATAGCCAGAGAAGAGGACTTCTCAGAAGTAGGTTGTGGAATAGTCGAGGTAACTGCGGCGTTGGGAATAGGTAAGACTATTTGAGAACCAGTCGATACAGTCGGTGGAAGAGAAAAAGGAGGCACAGGTGCGCCACCCTCTTCCATGGCTCGAGGCAAGAAAAATGATGCTAACTGTTCTACAAAAGCCTGGGATGGTTCACGAGGATAATCGTACACTTGTTGGATTGGTGGTCCCTGATCAGATATTTGAATAGATTTGTGTACTAGGTAGTCCATGAGGGCTACCGGGTTGCGATCAAGGAGCGCCTGAAATTCAGGATCCCCGCGAGGAACATACTCTAAGTCAGAAGCAGATGATATCTCTGAAGGACTAGGGGAAGCTGGACGTGATGGGGTTGCTTTAGCCTGATAGAAAGGATTGTATGACCAGGATGGGGAACCAACTAACAGCGGTCCCGAGGAAGATCTGGGGGGTGCCGAAACATCCACACTAGTGGTGATCTCGGAAGAAGAAGGGGCCAGTTGAGCCATTCTTCTAGATTGTAACCGAGTGATGACCGTCATAAACACGCAGAAAAGAAGATTGACCTAACTAATGCACAGACAATTCAAGCAGCGTAGGTGATTATCTCCTTTAATTTTTGATGCTTTTAAGAAAGAAAATATTAGGGAAGGCTTTTTAGAACAGGAACTACTCAGATAGCCAAACTAAGGATGGTTTGGGAAATGTTTGGTGAGGAGTCCCGAAGGCACTTCAGTAAAAGACCAGTACGTGGCTTGATATAGGGGCCTACCCCCGCACTTCACACACCGCTACGATAAGGGAGTCGGGTGCTTTGCCAATATATACCAAAACTTCCGTGAATTTATAGCGTGGCCCGAGTACCGCGTAGGCTCTTCCTCTTAGATGTCACTTCCAAGTAGGCGAGGCCAGGGAAGGAATTTTTGTTTAAATGCTTTATACCTAGTGATTTTGGCTTTGTGTGCAAGGGTGAAAAATAAAAATCAAATAGTGTCACTACCGATTTTGATCAATTTTCCAGCCTAATTAAAACTAGATGAGAAACATACAACAACCATGACAAAGAAAGAGTTCTTTTTAAGCACTTAAAAATGAAGTGTTTGATTTTGATGAAGACAAGTCAAACAAATTCTTTCCCAAATGCGATTAAATTCCTTTTAAGCACCAAAAATTGAAATGTTTGGATGTGATAGAAAACAAACATTTTTTTTTTTATTATTATCTTTTAGTTCCTAAAAGGAGAAAACACCGTAAAAGAGAAATACCTGTAGATTTAGCTCTCCAAGGTGTGTGGACTTCAAAAAGCGCGTTGTTGAGCTCTTCCCCTCGAACAATCCCACGAACAAGCAAAGTGCTCCGCAAGAAAAGGTTAAGCAAACACCAAACAAGATCCAGAAAGATATATCCAGATAATGGTGAAACGAAAAATTTCTATTTTAATGAACTAGAAAAATTTCAAGATAATGATTTCGCATAAAAAGCAAGATTGAAATGATGAAAAGAAATGCTCAAACAGAACTGATAAAAATCAGCGAGGAAAAAGAACAAAGCTCAAAACTAGAAAAGAGATGAACTTACCAATAAGGGACTTTGGTTGGGTCCCACCGGGCGTGCCAGAATGTAGATCAAGAATTTAGCGCTTGTTACCTGTCCAAGTTAATGTACCAAACTAAACACAAAAACCTTGAAAAACTCAAATGAAATTGATACCTGATGGACAAGATCCGAAGATGCAGATGGATAAGGAAGCCGATGTAGATGAAACGGGCGCACACGAGCAATTCCGCACAGTAGATCCAAGTAACCTGCGAGACACCGATGCTTGACAGAAAAAGACCACGTTAAAAGGTATTTAGGTGGACTGCCCGAGAAGCGGGTCCGGGAAGCGATAAGCTTCCTCGGCGGATGTCAGTCCACGTTTTCAATTAAGCAGAGAAGCATACATGATAAAAGATGTACGTAAGGACTAGATTTTTTGATCACAGTAATAAAACAGAATCTAAACAGCAGACAGAAAGCAACAGAAAACAAGAAACTATGAAATAAAGCTGGATTTGTGTTACCTGTGTCCTTTTTACCTGTCTGCAATACGATCGGTGTCGGCCCCGATGTGGATCGGTGTCGACTGATGTGGATCGGCGTCGATCCGAGGCAGCGTGCGAAAAGGTTTGAGAATCAGAAAACAGAGGCAAGATCGTCAACGTCTGCAGGATCTGCAAATGCCGGAGAGACACTGCCGTGGTCCACCTGCTTGATGCAGAACACACGATACCAGAGAATCAATGGAGACGTGCAATGCTGATGTGATAAGAGTAGAGTAACAATGCTCCTCTCAGGGATTGATTTGGACAAGATTCGCTTTCACTCGATAGATTTAAACTCAAAATTGATGTTCAAAACTCTCTCGTTCTCTCTCTTACAATTTGTGTCTCTTTTAATCTGCGCTCAACTTAACTAAGTTCTGGGCTTCTATTTGTAATCGGTGCCGACCGAGATTAAATTGGCGTCATTCCAAAAAATCGGCGTCGACCGAGTACCGGTCGGCGCCGATCGGGGAACAGACTCCTAAATGGCCAAACGGGGTGATTTCTGGGAAGATGAGAGTGATCCTATCATCCCAAGTACGGGAGATATCCCGCGACTCGGTTTGGGAGGAGGAGAAATAGGGGGGATATATGGATAAAATAGATATGGGGTAGATAAGTGGTTAGGATATATGTAAAAAGGTGTAATTAAATAGTTAATATTTAATTACTCATGGGTAAACAAAATGGGGTGAATTAAACTTAGGATAGGTGTTTAAATCACAAAATGATTAATACTCCAAGGGGGTAGTGGTGATATAAACGTGCCCCAGGTTACCTGAGAAGATAAACGAATGTGAGGGACACTAAATTGAGTAACCAATTTTAAGTGTCTACAGTTTATTCAAAGAAACCATCACACTACAAATAGGAACACTGAAAATGAACTGAAAAAAGAAACCACACTGCACACATGTCACCAAACCATCTGTGCGGCCCCATTGTTGGTGACTGACAAAAGGTCACTGATTGACCTCCTTTCTCCATTTTCCCCATCCTACAATATCATGCTACTAGCTCAAAAAAATGGCTTTGAGGCTTAATAATTACATACCTTACCAAAACATCGATTCCACCAAAAATGCATTCGTAAGGCAATTTTTTTATCAAAAAAATTCAGACTTTTGACAATGACACTTATGGATATATATGGACTTTGGATTTAACATACTTTTACAATGATTAGTAAATTTAAAAAACAAAGTTTTTACCTCTTTTCACCGACTACCAAAGACATAACCAATATACTAAACTACTATTTTGAAGATCACCGTTAGAAATTTGATATATGTAAATGAACAACATGAATACGTGAACACATACGTGGAGCTATGACATGTCCAGCAGAAAGGAGTACAGAAAGGTGGTTTGAATGCACAGATGTCTACTGAGTTTTAGACTCTGCAGATCCTTCGTTGGAGTGTTAAGCCGTCTTCGCTGAACCGATATCCACTGAGCTCGACTCCAATGAATAGTTTCCTTAATGCCCTCCAGCAACATTGAATGAATATTGTCTATACTCCCAGGATAGACATATTTATTCAGGTGGATCTCAAAAACTATTCTCCAATCCGTGAATTCCGTGTATGAAGCTATAGAACTGTGTGGAAAAGTAATTAAAAGAAGAAAGGTGTTGATAGGTTGGAAACATCCGAGGAGTCTAGGAGCTCTTCCAAAAAATATGGAATAGTTGCGGGATTGAAAACGGATTTCGAATATATAGCCAGTGCACCAAGTGACAGACCGATGCACAACTTTTGAAGATTGGACCACAAATCCAATTCAAATCACTTTAGTTGTTTGAATGGATGCAAAACATAGATTAATACAAATCCGATGCTCAATGCAATACAACAATGATTCCAAGTGAATGTAATACAACAAGAATAGGTGGTCGATCCAATACATACATGATTAGGTGCTAAAACTACACATCTACTGCAACAGATGATGTTGAGCACATGTTTTAGATTACCAACTCATAGGAATATGGCGCTTATATATTGTCCCTCCTCAAACAAAAATACCATACATTGATATATGGGTTACTCAAATTTTTAATTCCACAATGCACGGATCAACACTACATACAACAGAAGATGTATATCCACCGATGTTTGAACACATATATATTTAAATCATTTACCTCAATAATTCGTAGCCGAACCCGATACAAATGTGAGTGAAATGCATCCAACTGTCAAGAAAGTGTCCCCTTATTTACAGTGACACATCCTTAGGCAGATTTGATTGCAATAATTTTCTGATCCACTCATTCCAATGTATGGATTCACAGAGATTTATTTGCATTAAATGACCAGCCGCGTGCCAAAAATAGAGAAATGATCTGCACTCTAAAATTGATCAAGCCGCATGTTGTAGATCACAATAGTTCATCATATCCACGTTGGAGGAATTCAAAGAGGACAGGCTTATTAGATATTATACACGTAGATATGAATTTATCTCGGGCTCAACTCAGATTAGAGAAAAAGCAAAATTGTTGCGCCAAATTCTACTTTGTGAATGGATCCACAGGTTCACAATTCCATAATGATATCAATGGATCATATGTTGATCAAACCCACCACATTTCTGAATTGGAAGGTACACAAAAATATCTGCAAAGTCACATAAACCATGATCTTGACACCCAAGTCAACTTTATCTTGCATAATAGAGAATACCTTAATCTTCTCCTTAAATTCATTTAAAGAGAATATTAAAAACTACCAAAAGACTCTCATATGAACTAATCACGCTCTGATACCAAATATAAAGGATCGAGAGTGAACACATTCACAAGACAATAATATTCTTCACACTATATTATTTATGCTAATACAATGGCTAATATATAGCCACAAATGTAGTTGAACAACTTCCTATAAAATAGGAAGTATACAAAACAATAACATACTCGTACAACCTATTTACGTGAGTTTGGTTAAACTCACATAACAAATAATAGTTATAACAAAACATATAACTAATAATATGAGTTGTTAACCAACTCATATTATATTACAAATAATAATCATGATTAATAATGTAAACAATATTAATCCTAACATTTTTATGGTCACCTTATTATTGTCATTGTTTAGTTCATGATTCTCTAAGATCTAGATATGGTTTATGCCCGTGAAATGTTTATGTTTGATTATGGATCTGAATATGTATTATCATCATTGCACTAACATCCTACACAAGAAAATCTAAAGAGGGGCCTAGTACCTTTGCACTCTTCTGGCCGAGCGCTCACCTCGGGCTAAGTGATGTGTTAAGATGCCTAAGTTTTCTACAAGATTCTTGGTTGATATCACCATGGCATGGTCTCCCATACTTAGGTGTTTAACAACCTACAATGCCTTGTTCATCAATGACTTAGTAATTTGATATTCAAAGGTTTGAAACAAGTCATCTGTTAACTCCCTCCAGCTTTCTATCTCGACGGCATGATTTTGAATGAACAAACCATGCGCACGCACATCCTCAGTAGTGTGGAATAAAACTTGTGCACCCAGAGGTAAGGGGGTAAATCTTTTGTGCCTCCCATCGATGTTCTCTCACATTCTTGAACATGTTCTCGAGGCAGTGCCCCTCCGCCATAGCCACATATTTTAGTACGTTCATTTCTCTAGAAGAATCTAATAGAGAGTGTGTTCCTCACCTCACGTCATTCTAGAATATTTTCCTAGCACATTGCCTGACAATTGTGTTACGGTCCCACACAACGTGTAGATAAGAATGTGTCACCTTCGATCTTACATATCTATTGGGATTCCATGGCTCATAGGAAAACATCATGGTTTCCTTCCCCAGTGTAGATCGGCAACTGCTTTCCTTTCAAATGCCTAAGTGGGTGCGCCTTCGTCACCCTTGTAACAGAGCCTCACAATTGTCACCCAATTAACTCATATGTCCCGTGCACCCAATTGTCACATGTTACACTAGTGGTATCACTCATAGATTGAGTGTCTTCCCACTAAATAACTCCTTCCATAGGGTGTATCACCTTAGGGTCCCTGATAGTGTGCACATAGATTCTGTCGAGGGATTCTTCTCCCAAGGGCTCAGTATAGGGTGTTGACTTCCCATTGGTCAAGGGGATGATAACTTGTTCTTCCTTGTTCTCAAAACTTATGTATCCCTTATTGAACCTTAGGTAAACATTATTCTTATAGCACCAGGGGCGCCCAAGTAATGCTGAAAAGTTGTCCACCTCAGCTAGCACCAAGACTTCAAAGTCTCTAGTGAATTTCACCCCTTGGATAGTGATAGCAGTGTCCTTCAAGACACCAATGGGAATCATCTTTGTCTTGTTAGCCATATATAGCACATTTGAGGATGGTTGTAATGGGGGCCTTCCCATTTTATGCCATGCATCTAGGGTGAGAACATTAACCTTCGCACCTATGTCTATCAGAATATTGCTTAGGAGTCATATGTCGACTACTACATTCAAGGTAATATCCTTATCATAATCAATGGTGTGAGGGGGAAGGTTAGCGTGTAAGACCTATCGCTCGTGCTCTCCTCCGGCGCATGGTACTTTCTCTCATAACCATTCCCCTAGAAAAGGGATGATATTCTCTTGCCTCAACATTTTACATACTTCCTTGACTTCATCCGATCCTTCGTGGATCCTCGACACATTTCCTTTGCTATGACTGCCGCAACTACTCCTTTAGGCACTGGATCTCTCCTTGTAGGATTTGAATCACATCCATGGTCTCCTGATAAACCTCTTTTTATGAGTAGGATCTAGATACTTCCCATGCACCACCTCTTCTCTTATGACTAGTTGTTTCTGCTTTGGTATTTCCCACAGTGCGTGCAGCCTCACTCACATTTTCACCAAGATAGGTTCTAACTCGACTCACACACCACCGTTGGCATCTATTGTGATTCGGCCTTCTTCATGCTTACCATTTTGGTACCTTTACCCTTCCATTGTTGTTGGTTCATGTGCTCAAATAACTCTGGGCACTCCTCATACTTGTGTTTCTTTCCACACCTAGAAACACTTTGTAGTAGGTTAGGGCATTCACGCTTGTAATCTTTTATGGACCCATAGTTCTAACAGGTCCCACAAGGAAATTCACTTCTTTTGCTCGCTCTTCATACCGATGACCATCTTCCTTGGAATTTCATGTAACATTGGTTTGACACACACCAATATCAATGACATCATGTATCTGTTCAATTAATCTACAATTCTTGGTGTCATGAGTAGTAAAGGTGTAAATCTTGCAATAACAAGACACATTCTTACGGATCACACGTTGTAGCAAGGAACACCTACTTGCATCATGATCCCCATGGAAAATATCAGAGTCTACTGTTATCATGCATACCAATCTCTGAGTACAATTTTCCTTTGTATGCCCCTCTACTTCACAATCTGTGCACCATAAGCCACTACGAGTCTCATGTGCCAAGTTTGCGAGATAACCTTTCTATCTCGATTTTCCATGGTAATAATTTGAGCTTCAAGAAAAGGACTAACACCAGTATCCATGCTTCCCACAACCTTAGTGCATAGGGCATCCTCCAAGGCCTCGTGCGGGTCTGTGAAAGTCTTATGCGAAATCATTCTCCTAAAGGGTGTTATTAGTCCTCCAACGAACCATTGAGCATGCTTGAGAAAGATGCATATCATAAGACATTTTTGATAAAAGATTTTTAAAACATGCATCATACTTCCATACACTCTCTGCCATACCTTGATGAATCTCCTTCACGATCTAATGCTCTTCTATTCAAACTTAGGAATATGGAATTCAACTAAGAAAGCATTAGGTAGCGCAGATAATCTACTACTATCTGGTGGGGGTCATACTTCTAGTACCAACTATGTGTGTGCCCTTGCAATGTTATTTCAAACTAAATTGCCTTCCATTATGGGGTAGTGATCCCCTTCACGTGCTATAGTAGCTCACATTTGTGTACATGTTTAGCAACATCCTCAACACCTTTGTAATCTGGTAGATGTAAAGACATTTCAAAAATACTTATTGAGGTGGTTAAGATCCTTGCTTGCCCGATCTAGAACATTAATTCCCTCCAGTGTTTCCTCCACCACAGATCCACTAGATCCACCAAACATGTTCCTTCCGACCCACCAAATCCTACACAGATCTTCCAGTGTCTATCAAGTCCACTAGTTCCTATTCCACCTAAACCACTAGATCCACCTCTTGTAAATGGAAAGGGTCCTAAAGTGGTCATGCTTTGTGTCCTTGCCATCATGCTAAACTTCACACCGAAAGTTTGTGATATTGCACCACTACTAGATGTGTGCCTCACACCACTTCTAGATGCAATACCCAAAATTTGTGTACTCGTAATTTTCCCAAATGTTGTTCTAGGAAATATACCTCCAAACGCAGTAAATGATTGTGCAACCATAGATGTGCCAAATGAAAAGTTATACCTCCTAGGTGTTGATCGGTTACTTCCACCAATACCAACTGGGTTAGTAATACTTATCTCTGTATTTGGAAAACTAAGCATTAGGGTTTGGTCATGAGGTGGATTCAGATGTGCACCAACGACTCTTCTCCTTTCTTCATATGACGAGCTCTCTTAAGAAGCCAAGGGATTTTCTCTTCCGTGCTTGGCAAAATAGGGTAAGCACGGGTTTCACATACTCTATGTGAACCTCAAATCCTTCTCGCAACATCTACCTCCATAAATCCATCACTCCCGTAGATTTTTGATTTCTTGTCAACTCCCTCTCCCGAGCCTCATTATACTTAAGTCATCTCTCTTCCCTCTCCTTTTCAAGTGAAACATCCACCATCTTTCTCCACTCTATCTTCCTTGCCCAATGCTCAAAAGAATCTTAGCCGACCATAGGAAATGATTCCAAACTCAGTGTAATGATGAGGATTTTTATAGCTAAAGGGATAAGACGCAAGAATGATCCTCTTGGCTCCCTCAAGAACTAAAACTCAACAATCTCTAGACATGAATACATAGAAATTGTGTACTCCAAGGTGTGACTCATCAACACTCTACTCCACCAAAGTGATCAATCGCACGCATCTAAGTTAGATCAACATAATACAAAGCATTTGATACTCATCTTAGGTCCATACATGAGGTCTATAGTACCATCTTGATCTAGACACATACACCGAAATCCATTCATGCAAATCCACTGGAAAACAAAAAAATAAGGTCTCATATAGCTCATGATATAGATGTTCTTCTACCCATTTATGTACATCAAACTCAGGTCCATTATTAAATATCTGAGAAAACTCATCCTCTATGCTTTTAAACCATGCTTCGACAATTTCCAAGGTCAAGTGCTCTATCATCACGTACCATTCTCACAACAACTTCAAAAATATGTCCCGATAACATAACCAAAATTTATTCTCTAATCATTGCTTGCCTCAACATCCATTCCCAAACGCACTAGCATAGCATCCAATTTATCCTGGAAGCTCACTCGAGGCAAGCATAGGCACCGAGCCCCACCTTTATGTGACCTTCGTGAGAATGTTATTTCTTAACATGAGGATGTAATGCAACCAGAAAATAAGTTTATCCATTCATGGAATTTAAGATGTAAGCATTAACTCCTAGCCTAATGCACCCGAGCATAAAACAACATGATCAAATCAATGAAAGTATAATCAACCATGAGATAACATCAAGAAAACCCGTAACATGCATATGAACATAAGGAAAATGCACAGATCAAGACCCATCACATGAGTGTTTCAGAATCACTTCATTATATTTATTAGCCAAAATATGGTAGCCAAGATTACATCAAAAGAGTCTCATTCATGGAAATGTTCACACTAGCAGAGCTTTCCTTACATCATAGAGCTTACCATTACACATTACACAATATCACTAAATCTCTCACTCCCTATCATTTTCTACTTCTACCTCCATCCTTACTTATCTCCCTTTTTTTCCTCTACGAAATCACCCATCCTTCTAGAATAATCATTCTCCTTCCATCTTAATCTGCTCATCATTATCACCTACGAAATCCTAAAGGAATCGGTTCATGATTTCTCTACCACTACCCAAGAATATGTCGGTGTTGCCATGCATTTCCCTCAATTGAGTTCCTTTTAGCATGCATGTTCCATCTAATCCTTAACAACCTTGACTCCTTATCCTTTCATGATAACCATATTGATGCCCTGGAATATCCTTTCCTTGATTCGCAAGTCTCCATGGCTTATCCACATCTATATCTAGTCACTTTTCTATTTACTCCCTATGCATCTTTTCTTCTTGTCCAAAATTCACTAAGTCTTGAATCCATCCTTCCTAGGTGCGAGCCTTCGCGCCTCTCTAAGAATTACGTATGTGCATGCCTTCACACCCTACTTTCACATGCCACAAGGCTTCGCACCTTAGGTACTTAGTTACTTTAGGGGCCCAATAATGGGTACCCCAATTTTCTATTCTTCCACATTGATATCTTCTTGTATTTTTAAGTACACTTATCATACAATTCCAACTCATTGAGAGCATGAATTAACATCTCATATCAAGCAATAAGAGCTTTGGCCCAAATTTGATAAAAGTCTTTAGATGTGGAGTCAAACACATTTCTTCCCACCAATACAGAAGAGTTGAATTTTCCCATTTTGGTTACCAATGGGAACACACGATACCAATTCTATTTCTCTTTTTTTGATTTCATCTCTAGTCATCCTCACCTTTTTGGAAATTGCAATGACATATTCAAACAATGAGAGAATCTTAGGAAGTAAGGTCCTACCATTTTCAAAAAATTTACTCACCCATTTTTCATTAGCCCTTCCTTGCATTGTGAAGCCTTGTGTTCTTCTGATAGATTCTGGATCAAATCTACTAATGGAAGTAACTTCTTCAACTAGAAGGTACAAGATGACATTTGGATCCATGAACATAATCTTCCAATTGTTCAATTTTCTCCTTATACTCCTCATTTCTCACAAGGAAGCAAGTAGAAGATTCTTTGAATAGGTGGGAATCTCCTTCATGTGTTGCAGGCCCCATAGTAATGGTTCTAATTTTGTAGTTGGAAGGGTTCATCTCACCAATAGGCTTGATTACCTTTGGCCAAGATACTTCCACGTACTGATTTCTTGAAGCACCACTGAATTAGCAGTAAGCAATTGGATCTTTCTTACCTTTCTTCATTTTCACCATTATGGATATGGTTTTAAAATCCATAGCCACCATTTTTTTGAATCAAGTGCGTCTCTCTCCTTCGATCATCTCTTGCATCCATTAGAATATTTCAATTATTTCAGGATCAATATTGGGCATGATTTTTATTTATGGATCCGAGTGAGAAGGTGCATCTTCCATTAGTTGAGTTGGTGCAGCTACAGAGGAGGAGATGTTTAGAGACCATTCGAGGATCGATGGGTGATATGGATCAATTTCTCCATGTTTTAAACCTTCTACGGATCTTGAATTTTCGTGCCTTCTTATGCAACCTCTTGTAGTATGAGACCTCATATTCAAATGACTTTCTTTTGTGAGCTCTCTTGAGTGATAAAAGATTGAGGTCTTCTCAGTTTCCTTTGAATTGGAGAGGTGAGATGTTTGTCTTCTAAGAGTTTGGAAACCTCCATATTCAATGAGGGTAGCCTTATTATTTTTGAACCATTCTTTGGATCTCTAGATTACCATTTTGGTTTGTTCATTTATGTCCCTTGACTCACAAATTCTCCATGAGACTTGTGGGAGGGACAAGGCCTTCACCGCTTGATACTTGGGATCATATAATTCAATTCCATCATCTTTAAATCCATCCTCAAACCAATCAAACTTGAAATTTCTCATTTTCCAACAGTCATTCTCATATGATCATGTTCCCTGACCTCAAAATCATCTGAGAAATTCACCCAATAATCCTTGATTTGTGGAATATGGTGAAAATCAAGAAGATGGAACATTTCTAAGTTGCTCCAAATGTCAAAATATTCCCTTGGTGTGTATGAGTAGAGGTTCAAAGGAGTGAAGGAAGCTTCCAAGTTTGAGGCATCATTGGAATTCTTACAGGAGAAGACCACGAGAAAGATAGGGAATGAAACAATTTTCTTTTTCGATTCTTGATTTTACCATTGATGTGAGTGAGTTATCTTCATAGCTCAAACATCACGATCTTATTTTTGAGGTACCTTGGGAGCTTACGTGGAGCAAGATCAAACCCAGATATTTTGATGTATGAGAAGGTTGAGAACTGAGTGAAAAGGACCCATACCTCTTGATCAAAGTGGTAGCTTGAGAAGACAATCTTGACTCAGGATTACCCTCTAGCAATCATATGACAAACATAGTGAATGCATCATTCACTCTTGAGAAATGGTGGTTGTTATCCTTTAGGGTCTTCTCATAGGCGGGGGCCTTTCGATAAATTTTTGAGTGAGGATCGGGGATTTGAATGGCGTTGTGCTTGCAAGAGCGTAGACTAAGTAGGATGTCATCGAGAACTTCTTGGTAGCTGGCCACTGAAGAAATTATTGATGGATGTTATTGTTGATTATTTGTCCCCAATCAATCATCTACTTACCCTCAATGACAATAAGGATGAACTGTGCCATCCAATATTGAAAATCCTTCATGGCCTCTTCTCCCATCACTCTACTCAATAGGATGATCGCATCTTTAAAGCCTTTTGAAACTCACTTCTTGATAGAGCTTTCAGTATGTGAGATGGCTTCCTTCCTTGTTTCAACCATGACCCCAATGCAAGACCTTGAAGATATGATTTTTTGGACCCTTTTCCCGATGAAAATTCCTTTGTGATGATGACCATGTTATTCCCTGTCGGGATTTTCATATACCATGTAATTCCCTTATGAGTGAGCACTACCAGGATTGAGTTGTTGTCATGCGCCCTTATGAGTCTTTACTCTAGCTTGTATTGATAATCATGTTCTAGTACCAACTCCTTACTTTGTAAACACATGGGATGACCACCTACAACATACAATCCACTCTTGAAAACCTTGTCTTCCACTAGTTCTTTGGGACCACCGAGCATTTGGTTCTTCATATATCAAAGTCCATATTAGCCACATCATTGTCACCCACCCTTGGATATTATGATACCAAGGATGAAATAGGCTCTAGACCAGAAAAATTGAACTTCATACTTTAAAAAATCAACAAGATGAGAGAAATCAAAGATGATAGTAACTTTCTATAATTGAATCGAGACTTTCTATTTTTAGTAGGTAGGGTTCAGGAGCGCATTTTTTTGGAAAAAGTTATTTTTGCTTGAATTCAATTTACTAAAACCCCTAACATGCTAGAAATACTTTTTTGATGTTTCTTTGTTGATTTTTTAAAGTTTCTATTTTTGGAAAAAAAAATCTTTTTTGCTTTTTTGATTTTTTACTTTTCTCGTGAAAATTTGCCTTTTTGACTTAGTTTGTCTTCTTCATTGTTTTCCGAATGCACTGATTTGAGAGAACTTACTACTTTGGGTAAGTTTATTTTTTTAGTAAGTGAGGGAATCATATACATATTATTTTTAGAAACAACATGTATCCATGTCTGTTTGCAATGAAAATGTCTTCACTAGATTCGACTCATCTCCGAGACCTTGTGCTCCAAATTTCACGTCAATTTGTCCGCTAGAATGCTTGGAAAATGAAAAAAATCTTCTAGGGCATGAAACTAGGGTTTTTTTCCATTAAAAAATCATGGCATCATTCACTTTGTTGTTACTGATCTTCTTGAAGGTGCTTGGAATGAGGAACACTTGAGAAAATCTCAATGGAATCGGAAAGTTTGAGAGTTATGAGTTTTTCATGGTTTTTACATTTATGGCCACCATGGGAGAATTTTTACAAAATTTCTATTGAAATTGTAGGTTTTTAAGGTCTTGAATCATAAACAATGGATTTATAGTAAAGAAATGAGGTGAGAAGAAGTTGTTTTAAGTTTTTAGCTTGCATATAAGTGTTTTTGGTGTATGGATGTGGTAGAAGCAAGTTAATTAAAGATTAGGGTTTTCACTTCATAGCATGGGGTGAATTTTTCTATCCCATTGGGAATGGTTACAATATGGATAATAAAATTTTCCCTCACATAGGCTTGACAAGTGTTGCCTTGGATTTCATGATGGGGAATTGGAAAAACTAGCATTTAGCGCCAGAGGGGTTAAGAGTGAGTCATGTGAAAAACCTTACTGAGCTAGAGTGGGGTTCATTTTATTTTCCTCTCTATCCCATTTTGAGTGGGGATGTGAGGGATAGATAAATTCACCCTCACCTAGTGATGACAAGTGGCGGCACGGAATTTGGTGAGGAGTTGAGGAGGAAAAGCTTGCTTAGGCATCATGGGAGCTAGAAATGGATAACATGAAAAACTAGATTAAGGGATAGAATCGGGAAAATTATCTTATCCCCCTCTATCCCCTTTTGAATGGGGATAGGATGGATATAAAAATTTCCCTCACCATGTGTTCACAAGTGGCACATTCTCATTGCATGATGGGAGGAGCTAAGAATAGGCATATAAGCCTTGTGAAGTGGGTGTCATGGTCATGTGAGGAACCTGGAGGAAGAGTTTGGGTGGGGTGAATTTTTGTGTCCCTTTGGGAATGGGGAAAAGAGGGACACAAAAATTCACCTCAATCTGGGTGAAAAGTGTCCTCACCCAAAATTGACTAAGTATAAGAAACGTACCTCGTGAAGGAGAAGACTTGTTGACGAGATTTTCGGAGCTCCAGGAGGTCTTTTTGGATGAAGTATTATATGATTTTTAATCCCAATATCCTTCCAATAAAAATGGAGAGGGTTTCATCCTTCAATTATTCCTTTAATTTCTTGAAATGTCTCCTTTCTCTTCGGGACAACGGGGTGTGTCTGTAAAATTGAGTTTCCTTGAGAGATACTTAAGTCTTGTGAAAGATTTGAAAATATCATCATATAGAGGGTTAAACCATATTTCCAATGACTACTTGTTTTTTTACAACTCATTATGGAACTCTTGGAATCCTCTGTAGAATCTCATGTACCATTTTTAATCGTATGCTCCTTAACCCTCGAAAACCCACTTTCACTTTACCGTAATCGTCCCTAAACCTCTGAAAATTCCTAAATCTTGAAAAATCAGTTCCATTTCTCTCCAAAATCTTCAATACCACTTCCATATGGTTGAGTTATTTTTGATTAGTCTTGGAGGATACACAACTATCTTGAAAAAGGCCAGAAATAGCCTTTCTACGCTTACCAAATAATTCACCATTGGAAGTACTTCATTGAATGAGCTGAATGGCCTTATCAAAACATTTCAAACATTATGGAAAGTTTTTACAACACAATATGAGGACCTAAAAGATCAGGATGGACATGATACCGAGGGCGGACTAATCCAGAGAAGGGTTCAAGGGGCTTTCAAATAAGTTTTTACACTTGGGTTTAGTTGTCATGTTTCCAATTTGAATTTTTGACCTTGTAAAAACACATGATAACAATTCAAAAATTTCATGTAATTATACCTCCTTTTTAATTTATTTTTCCATTCTACATGTGAATTGAAAATTCTCTACATGAGCATGTTAATAATTATAAAGCATCCTACTTATGCGATCGTGTTTCTGAAATTGGTGCAGATTATATGTTCCCCCTTTTTATTTTGTTCGGTCCATTAAGCACGGATCACACATAGGTGATTAATGCCAATGAGATCGAGATGTAAATGTGGAGCACATATAGAAAATATTATTTGTTTAGGAACAATCTGCACCATGGAATAGGTAACAGGTATGTAACATGCATGTATTTAATTCCCACCTACTCATTCATAAACTGATACTATTTTTTATTAGGTGGACTCATCTTCATCATATCCGCCCGAAAGATTCTTCCCTCATGTTTTTCTCCATATGGAAAATATTGTAATCAGATCACCTAAATAATTATAGTCAAATATAATGTTTATAAGACCCTATGTTTATTACGCCTAAGGCGTGTTTTTACGCCAAATTCATGTTTTACAGTCCTTATATATGAACCGCACCCACCACAGTCGGACATCCATGCATTAACCATAATATTATTATTTTAATCTCATGTTATTTTCATCTATGTTGGTGACAGCTAACCAAACCACGGGTAATGACTAAGTCCATGTTTTGCAAAGATCCATTTTTACATGCGTGGTAGTCCTCCACTACAACAACTCAATGTTCCTGCCGGTGGGTCATTACCAACTTGACCAGAAAAATATCATTGTGATTTCTCCATGGAACTGGCTTGTTGATGCATTTATAGAACTAACAAACAAGTTATAGGTGCTGACTAGGTGACCCCTCCAAAGGTTGATTCACGATATTATTTTTGATTAAGTGGATACCTACATGTTACTCAATACTTATTTGATCATATTTGCCCCCCAAAACTCTCTCCTTGTTTTTTCCTCCATATGGAAAATATTTTAAGAAGACCTAGGTATATATCAAAATATCTTCCCAAATTTGTGACATCTCAAAAAAAAAAAAATGATTGCTCATGTTTAAATTAGAGGCGATAAAATAATGATTGTTCCTATATCATGTTTTTCCATAATTAATCAATCTTAAAATTGAAAAGAGGGAGTACAAAATGCTACAAGAAACAAACATTGCTCTTGGTTTTGAACTTGGAACTTATTCGATTCCTAAACATTTTTAGTTTACCGCATTCAAGTACGAATTACACTCGGTGAATGCAAGCGAGATCAAGACAATACAAGTGGACCATAGATAGTAGATATTATTTAGGTGGAACAATATGAGTTGTGGAATAGGTGTGGGACATGCAAGGTTTTAAATCTCAACTTTTTATTTCCACCTTTCTATTCATGTCTCTGCCTTATCTAACAAATTAAACATCGTCCAATCAAAAACCTTGATGTCGTAAAAAAGTTAAATAAAAAAATAACAAAGCTCAATTGGCCGATAAAATCTTCTTGTTACTCATATGTCCATCTTTTGGAGGGGCACAATTACCAATGATTGTTCCTACATCGCATGTTTTCCTACAATTACTCGAGCTTAAAATTGAAAAGCAAGCCTACAATGTGCCATAAGAAGCAAGGAGTGTGGTTCAATTTTGAACTTGGAACCTTTTGAATTTTCATAATTGTTCATTTCCAAGTTTTCATTCATGTCTTTGTCTTATCTAACAAACTAAATGTCACTCAAAAGAAATCCTTGACATTGTACAAGAATAAAAACAAAAAAAAAATAGTAGTTGACAAAAATGGCGAGTGGTTGTAGGAAACACATGTTTTGCATATATTCCTTGCAACATTTTCCCCGCCCTTCAACTACTCTTCCTTTAAACTACTTCTTCTTCACCCACCTTCATTTTCTATTGTTTCCACCCCTCCAATATCACTTCTTTGATGCATCCCCTTTAGCATTTGCAACACACATTTTGCCTATGATTGTTATTCATAATGATAATCAAAACTTAATAAAAATCACTTTTAATTAAAAAAAAGAAAAGGGAGGGAATTATGGCATTTCAATTAGGTAGTTGGAAAAATTAGAGAGGAAGAGGAAGGGAATGTAGGAAATATAATTGGGAAGCATGTCCATCTACTCAAATCCCTAACCTTTTTCACAAAATACAACCTGAAAATGGGGCCATGTTTTCTGGTTTTATAGGTTTTGATGTGTGTGAGTGAGGTGATAAACTCTGTGTGATTGCAAAATTGTGGGTTTATGTAGAATTGGTGAATAACCATTTCCAGTTCCACCAAATAAAAAATTTAGTTACTATATAGAACATCAATAAATAATATGTGTGGCGAATAAATGAGAGTTGATGAACATGCAAAGGCAAAGGCGGGGGTGGCTATACTCTTCTTCATCTTATTCGAGATATGAATTACCAACACGTGGAGCTAATCGGTGTCTTGCAGTTGTCCCAAAGTTTTAAACCTTTGATCCTTTGATCTATAAACTATCCACTTTGTAATTCGTTCACGAAACCACAATTATACTGTTATTCTACTTTCAAATAGAAAATGATAGTTGAAATGGTGATTTAATTGTTTATGCCTTAGAACTAGAATTTGTAAATTAACACACATGCATACGCCAAGGATTTTTATCTTGGAAACCTCTAGAGGAGGAAAACCAGTTAGGAAGGGCAACCAACTCTTTCTTCCCTTTTTACTTTATTGGCCAATTCAAATTATCAAAGATATAGACTTTATAATAAGTGAGAAAGGAAATTGAAAATGTATACTTCCTCCCAACTACTTGATTGCTCTGTTCTCAAACTCTTTCTTCTACAAACTCAATTCCAGCACTTTAGAACTCTTGCACTTACTCCCATGAAGTATCTTGCTTTTGATAATAAAAAATATCCTTCCTACATGTATTTATAGCCTTTCTCATGTCCTCCTATGCACTAGAGGATGGGAAAGGTCATGGAGGAGAAGAGACACGAACAACCTTTCTAATTTTGGGATTGTTCGTTTTGAATTTTATTTTATGTCCGAAAGTGACAAGACCGCCGCCCAATATAGACCGGTGGTAACAGGGACCACCGCCCTAGCTGGGCAGCGGTTATAAGGCCTCTACCCTAGTTTAGTGGTGGTTACTGTAACATATAGACAGAACCTTTGTTTCTTTATTTTCCTTCTTTGTTGTTGGTTGATCTAATGAAGTAGATTCATTTTGGATCCCTATGGATCACACCTCCCCTTCTTAGGAGGCTTTTGGTCCCACAACACTTAGTGGGGGAATAGATAAGGAAATAATTCCCTCACTTACTCCTTTGAGTACCATTGGGCTGCCTTGGTGTCTTGCCTTTCATTCCAACTCGCCAAGACTCTTGTTGACCTCTTCTAGTCTTTCTAACCTTTTGCTAAAGACTACATCCTCCTCCAACTCATCTCGTGATTCCAAGACGCAATCCTCAATGGAAGGTAGCAACTATAGATCTTCATCTTCATCTAGCATGGATGGCTCATATAGGTGCAAGTTCTCACAGTTTACTACTGAGTACATCCTCATAAATGGCAGAAAATCAAGTCGAAAGGCATTTTCTCCAACCTGATCCAATATGGTGAAGGCTCCATATCGTAGTGGCTTGAGCTTTCGTGCTTGACCTTGTAGTATCTCCTTACTCAAGTAAAGCCAAACTCTATCTCCAACATGAATTTTATGCTCTCTCATGTGTTGATCATGCCTAGCCTTGTACTTGGCTTGATATTTCTCTAATTGTTCTTTGACTTTGAGATGGATTTGTCGGATCCTCTCAATGAATTTGTTTGCTCTAGTCACCTCTGTGTCTCATGTCTCCTCCTCATTATGTTTCCCAACTGTTATGTCCAGTAGATTTGTTGGTATATATCCCAAGCATGCTCCAAATGGTGACTTCATAATGGATGTGTGTACTACCTAGTTATATGAATGTTGAATGTAGGCTAAGGACTCATCCCAAGTCCTTGGGTATTTTCTATTATACCCTTTGATCAACTGTACCAAATTCTTATTCACCACCTCTGTCTGTCCATCTTTCTATGGATGGAAATATGTGTTCCTTTGTAACCTAGTATCCATCTTGTCCCAAAAAGTAGTCCAAAACTTCCCCAAGAACCTAAAATCCCTGTCAGAAACAATAGACTTTGGCAAGCCAAAATGCACCCATACATTAGCAAATAAAATATTTGTTTCCTCATGTGATTTGACTGTCTTTTTACATGCCATAAGAAGACATCTTACTAAATCTATCAACAACAACATAGATATAGACATGGCCATGTTTAGACATAGCTAGTCCTCCTACAAATTCCATAGAAATGTCCTCCCACAAATGATTAGGTATTGACAAAGGCATATACAAACACTAGGTTCTCTTTGGCGGTGATCCCGATGTTGGGAAAGTGTACTTCTATTGTTGAATGGTTCTTTTTTTGGTGAAGGTTGTGAGATTTATAGACCAACTCTAGTGGATATGTATTAAGTGAGGAGAGTGTGGATAAAATATAAGATCAATGTGTTGGGTTGGAAATGCGGAGGAATGAACTTCACTTGTATATAAGTTATAATCTTGAGGATATTGTTGATAAGATTTGTAAGTTTCATCCAAGGGCTATAATACTTGATGGCATGAATTTCTTTAGCTTCTTTTGATTTTCATGTGTGCTTGGATAACATTCTTAGATAAGTGGCTACTTCTAGTAAACATTAAAATTTTCACCAAAATCTCTTATCTACCCAGTGGTGGTTGCGCAGATGTTTTCTTGGCTTTTTTCATGCATGTTCATTGTGTAAGTGCATGGTTTGCATTGAACTTTTTCACCTCCACCTATGATTCTCCTTGCTTGCTTCCAAGCATGGACTATTCTCTCCCTTTTCATCCTCTGTCAAATGAAATCATTTTTTCTTGTTTGGTATTACTAGAAATCATACGTTCATATCCATATTTTATTTAGCCAATGTGAATTAAGTGCAAATATTTTTTTGATTTGGAGACTATGTAAGCATCCAATGTTAAGTGAACCTTGTGCTCGGATGACTTTGTATTGCTGAAATTATTTAAAGGGATCAAATCAACCTTGATACATGTAAAATGTGACCCATATGATGTTTTATTTCGTAGTCAATGTATACGTAGGAAAATAACACAAAAACAAATTGTGTTCTCCTTTGCGAAACGTTTTTGTTTTGGCATGTAGAAGGTACTTCTACTTTCTCTATGCATAAACCAATTACCTAACCATATTCTCCTCTACTTTAAATTTATGGATTAATACCTAGGTAAATTTTACTTAAAGGCAAGAATTTGTTTAGGCCCCATCTAGGAACCACTTTGCTACTATTTGGAGAAAATAATCTCGTTAATTTTACAAAACCCATCTAGAATTCATGTATTGTAGGCATTTATGTTCGCAATTCTAGAAATTTAATGGTTATAGGGTGTTGTCCTAGCTTTAAATTGATGGAACAATAAGTATTTTAACCCCGTACTAGTGATAGGTATTTATTTGGGGTAAATCTTGAACCTTGTTTGTTGTTTTTATTTATCTTACACGTTTCTAGTTACACCTCGGTGGAAAATCCTTTAGTTGGATTACTTGCAATATCCCTAACTAGTAGATCACGATAGAAATTTTAGTTTTAGTGTGCCTAATTGGTGACTTTTTGGGGGATCTTTCTATAGCCAATTTAGACAACCGGGTTGAAGTGTTTTACCCTAATGAATGGAGCTAGTCCCTTGTCTCTTTAATGAAACATTCGTGAAACCTTAGATGAACTTGTAGGAGTGGTCAGTAGTGTGCTATTAGTATTTGGAATCACATTAAACTCTCCATAAACTATGGCACAATTGAATGTGTTTTATGGTCGCATGGTAAATGTTTTCGAGACGCTCATATTGAGTTGTGGCCAAATGTCTTAAACATTTTTGTGGTTGTGATTCCACTTTTTGAGCATTGTTGTATTGTTATTCTCTATCGAAACATTATTTTATTGAATAGAAAAGATGCATATGTAAAGCGAGAAAATTCTCTCTCTCTCTTATAGGGTAGTCTATGCCAACATTGTGTTAAACCATGATGCTACGAGCTTGTGGGTGTTACGGAGAGAATACAATGAATTATGTAACTTGAAGATAATAATTCCATTCTATAGTTATGCTTGTAATTTCATGTGTAAAAGAGGAATGAAATTTGTTAATGTTACGTACTTGTTTAGTTGAGCTATATATCGGTGAATCATCTATTTAGAGCATTATTTATATTTGTAATTATTATATGATGAAAAGACA
Source organism: Taxus wallichiana var. yunnanensis (assembly GCA_018340775.1). Lineage (NCBI taxonomy): Eukaryota > Viridiplantae > Streptophyta > Pinopsida > Cupressales > Taxaceae > Taxus > Taxus wallichiana. The sequence continues at coordinate 421,917,837 of CM031240.1, read as the reverse complement.
TATTGTATTGTTTGGAGCATTGAAATGATATTGTATTTCATTTAGTTATTTTAGAGTTCTCTCTTTGTGATGTTTCTTTTGGATGATTCATGATTAGGAATCTAAACCTTGGATCTTGTGAGAAATGATTTATTATAATTGTATAATTTGTTTAACTAGATGTATACATAAGAATAAACTTAAAATGAGGCTAACCTACTTAGATTGAGTATCCTAAATAAAACCACATCTCCCTAAACTACCCTCATTGGTACCTTGGCAGGTAAAGTCCTTTTGAAAACAACATCAATAGGGATAAGGGTTGGTTTTAAGAAACACGTGGAAACCTCGTTGTTTATGGACTCCTAAATAATTATTTTTATTTTATAAATTTGTTTTGATTTAATTAATAAAAACTTTTTTAGCTTTTATTCTCTTGCTTTTTTCCTTTCCTTTGTATCTATCTAATTATTTCCTTGATTCTTTCTTGTCTTATTTCATGGGTTTTTCTCGTCATTCTTTTATAAAATTCTCCTCTCATAATAATTTTCTTCTTCCTTTGGTTATATTTTCTCTTAATGTTTTTGTATTTCCTATGTTCCTTTTTCTTTTTCAAACCTATGACCGATCGCTTGGTTTTTTCCTTCATATTTATATTTATTAAGGAAATTATTTCAGCAATCTTATTATCATTATATTATATGTCCCCTGATGAGGGGTCCAGATTGGTGACCTAAAATGTTGGACTTCTAAAATTCTTTACACGCTTTTCCAAATAAATATTAACACTATGTCTAATCATGGAAATCTCGGAAAATTGATATTTTCCTTACATGGAAGGGTTTTTTGCGAGATAAGGTAAGGATTTTTGAAATGATCTTTATCAAATAATATTGTTGATCTTAATTTTCTTAAAAGATGTAGAGATAATTTCGTTATTCCCAACTTCATTTGTATTTCTCATTCCCTTAAAAATAAAAATAAAAGAAAAAAACTATTTTTAATCATGTTGGCTTTACTCTTCCGAGATCCGAAATCCATAGTCTTAGGTTCCTCCTTGATAGATTATCCTCGCAATTTTTGAAACTTCACTTAGAGTTGGCCTCATCCACTAGCTCTGAATATTGACTAAAGATTGATTCGATCTCAACTTTGAAATTTGTTGTTATCAATTAAAAATCTAACATCAATCTGAAACTTAAATTCAATAAACTATAGATGAATTCTTATTGTCGGAACATTAAACAATGGACCAAATCTGATTTTCCCTGGCCGGTGTCTTTTGTTTCCCATATTAACCCTATTCACTACTCTCAGGAGCAGCTACTTAATCTAAGAACCCAAGACCATGAAAATCTTTCTGTTGTCTGGTCTGAGCTCTCTCACCATGGTTGTGACTCGATATTGGCTCCTCTTGATTCTATTTACCCTAATTATAGTAAGGCATTCCTTATCTCCCTCATGTTTTTTATTATGTTTCTCAACCTATTTTTCAAATCCTTTCTCGTTCTCCTTTTAATCCGAGAGCTATCATAACATGTTACCTAACTCGGGGCATGGCTTCTAATCACTTTTTGGCGGTTAACATGTTTTCCAATGCGGATGTTGGTTGTTTGAGGTTGGACCATGCTGACCATCCTCCTCATATACATGTTAATCCTTCTCTTGATGTCGTATCCCCTTTGCATATTCCTCTCCCTCCCCATTACCTTTCCAATCCTACTTATCATTAATTTACATTACCCCTCTCAGTGTGAGATTTTGGCTTCACTTTTCAATTGTAGCATTAACCAAAATCTTAGGAATACTATTAATATTTCTAGTGTTATCCTTGATGCTCCCTCTATTAAATTATTAAATAGAGGTCTTGGATTTGTAATTTCTCCTAAATTTTTCCCCACCAAGGATATTATCGTTAGCACTTTGTCTGAGCCTTATATGGTGTACTTGAGTTAGTTTCCGAAGAGATTCATCAAGATTGTGGCATCCTCCTTGGGAGAGTAAAACCACTAAAAATTAATATAACTAAAGTTGATTTCATTACATTAAAAAACATTAAAGATAATAAAAACCTTGTTATTGTTAAAGCTAATAAAGAAATTTTTGGTTGTCCTTGATCATGTGGATTACGTGTCTAAAATGAATGAACATCTAAACTATGGTAGCTATAGAAAACTAAATAAAAATCTCATTAATAAAATTTTAAAAATTGTTTCTAATGATATTAAAAATTCTTTTTTGGATGCCAAGATTAAGAAAAATCTCATTCCTTCAAAATAAATCACCCTTAGAATTTATGGCCAGCCTAAAATTCATAAACCATGTGCTCATATCCCTCCTATCATTCAATATCATTCACTCACCCACTTACAATCTAGCCTCCTTTTTATCAAAAACACTTAATCCTCTAGTGGGTTTTCTCCTCATCATTCATCAAGGACTCTTTTTCCTTTGTGGAATTTATTAAAGGTCAAAAGATCGAAAAGGAGGGCTTTATCATCAACTTTGATGTAGTCTCACTCTTTACCAAAATCCCTATTGATGAAGCCATTCTTATTATTAAGGGTATCACTGATTCTAAAATTGCAATCTTTTTGAAATTTGTTTAAGATCTACCTTCTTTAGCTTTAACGGTGAAATCATGTGTATAAATTGAAGGTATCACCGTGGGATCCCCTCTCTCTCCTATTATTGCTAATTTTTACATGGAAAACTTTGAAAATAAAGCTATTGAGTCTTCTCCTTTGAAACCAAAATGGTGGAAACGATTTGTAGATGACACTAATGTTTATTGGGTTTATAGCTTAAAGAAACTTAAAGACTTTCTTTCTCACCTTAATAGAATTTTCTCTCATATTCAATTTACTATGGAATCTTAGGTCAATAATTCTATCCCTTTCTTTGATATCTTACTTAAAAGAAAAGAAAATGGGTCTCTCATCCATAGTATATTCAGAAAGAAAATGCACACAGACGGTTACCTTAGGGAAGAATCCTGTCATCACTCGTCCCAGAAAGTTGGTGTGTTAAAAACTCTTACCTCTAGGGCTTTTCATATTTGTAATAATGAGCACCTTAATCATGAATTATCCCATCTTTCTAATGTTTTTAAGAATAATGGTTATAATGATCATTTGATTGCTAATACTTTCAACAATGTATCTAATCCTCCTCATCCTGCTATTAAATGTCCTAATTCTAATAAAAATCCTTCTTGCCCTATATTAAGAACACCACTAATAAAATTGCTAAAATTTTGAACAAAAAAGCATTGTAACGTCCTTCCTTCCTATCAACACTCTAAAAATGAACCTTAATTCTCTAAAAGATAAAATTGAGAACAATCTTTACATTGGTGTTCATATGATTAACTATCTCGTGCATGAAGCCTTACATTGGTGAAATGGGACTATCAATTAAAACTCAAATTAATGAACATGATAAAGACATCAAATATGATTGTATTGAGAGTTCGGCGTTGGCGAGAACACTCACTCAATTTTATTGTATGGATTTGGTTTTGTTATCTCCTCGGAAAAACTTTGTAAAAGGCATATTCGTGAAGCCATTGAAATTATTCACCATGAAAACAACATCAATAGGGATAAGGGTTAGTTTTTAAGAAACACTTTGAAACTTGTTGTTTTTTGGACTCTCTAAATAATTATTTTTATTTTATAAATTTGTTTTGATTTAATTAATAAAAACTTTTTAGCTTTTATTCTCTTGCTTTTTTCCTTTCCTTTGTATGTATCTAATTATTTCCTCGATTCTTGCTTGTCTTATTTTATGGGTTTTTCTTTTATAAAATTCCCCTCTCATAATAATTTGCTTCTTCCTTTGGTTCTTTTTTCTCTTAATGTTTTTGTATTTCCTATATTCCTTTTTCTTTTTTCAAACCTTCCTAGCGACGACTTGGTTTTTCCTTCATATTTATATTTATTAAGGAAATTAATTTCAGCAATCTTATCATCAGTATATTCTCTATGTCCCGATGATGGGTCCAGTTAGTGACTGAAATGTTGGACTTCTAAAAATATTTACTGAGTTTTCCAAATAAATATTAACACTATGTCTAACTGTGGAAATCTCAGAAAATCGGTAATTTCCCTACATGGAAGGGTTTTTGTGGATAAGGTAAGGCTTTTTGAAAATCTTAGAATTAATTTATCGAAGAAGATTGTTGATCTTACTTTTCTTAAAAGGTGTAGAGATAATTTCATTATTCCCGACTTCATATGTATTTCTCATTCCCTTAAAAAGAAATAAATATATTTTTAATCATGATGGCTTTGTTCTTCTAAGATCTAAAATCCATAACCTTAGGTCACTCCTTGATAGACTATCCTCAAAAGTCTTTAAACTTAACTTAGAGTTGGCCTCATCCATTAAATCTGAAATCGGTGAAGATTTATTTGAGCTCAAATTTGAAAGATGATGTTATCAATGAAAAATCTAGCATCAATCTGAAACTTAAATTCAATAAACTATGGATGAATTCTCATTTCCGAACATTAAACAATGGACCAAATCTGATTTTCCCTAGCCGGTGTCTTTTTTTTCCCATATTAACCCTATTTGTTACTCTCGGGATCATCTACTTAATCGAGAATCCAATACCATGATAATCTTTACGTTTTCGATCCGATCTCTCTCGTCATGGTTGTGACTTGATCTTGGCTCCTCTTGATTCTATTGACCCTAGTTACGTAAATCCGTTCCTTATCTTCCTCATGTTTTTGATTATGTTGCTCAACCTATTTTTCAAATCCTTTCTGTTCTCCTTTTAACCCGATAGCTATCATAACGTGTTACCTAACTCGGGGCATGGCTATTAATTAATCTGTGGTGGTTTAAGATGCTTTTGAATGTAGATGTTGGTTATTTGAGGTTGGACCATGCCAACCATCCTCCTCATATACATATTAATCCTTCTCTCGATACCTTATCCCCTTTACGTATTCCTCTCCCTCCCATTACCTTTCCAATCCTATCATTGATTTGCATTGCCCCTCTCGGTGTGATATTTTGGCTTCACTTTCCAATTGTAACATTAACTAAAATCTTGGGAATATTATTAATCTTTCTAGCTTTATCCTTGATGCCCCGTCTATCAAATTATTAAATAGAGGTATTGGTTTTGCTATTTCCCCTAAATTAATCCCTACCAAGGATATTATCATTAGCATTGAACAAGCCTTATATGGTTTTCCTGAGTTAGTTTCTGAAGAGGTTCGACAAGATTGTGTTGTCCTTCTTAGAAGAGTAAAATCGCTGAAAAGTAATATAACTAAAGTTAATTCATTGCATTAAATAAACTTAAAGATAATAAAAACCTTACTATTGTTAAAGCTGATAAAGGAAATGTTGTGGTTGTCCTTGATCATGTGGATTACGTGTCTAAAATGATTGATCATCTTAATTGTGGTAGCTATAGAAAATTAAGTAAAAATCCCATTAATAAAATTTTAAAAATTGTTTCTAATGCAATTAAAAATTCCTCTTTGGATGCCAAGATTAAGAAAAATCTCATTCCTTCAAAATAAATCACCCCTAGAATTTATGGCCAACCTAAATTTCATAAACCTGGTGCTCTTATCTGCCCTATTGTCAATACCATTCACTCGCCCACTTACAAGCTAGCCTCCTTTTTAGCCAAAAAAATTTAATCCTCTGGTGGGTTGTTCCTCATCGTTCATTAAGGACTCTTTTGCCTTTATGGAATTTATTAAAGGTCAATAGGTCAAAAGGAGGGCTCTATCATCATATTTTATGCGCAGTCTCTCTCTTTACTAAAATCCCTATTGATGAAGCCATTCTTATTGTTAGGGGTATCGTTGATTCTGAAACTTCTAATCTTGTTGAAATTTTCTTAAAATCTACCTTCTTTATCTTTAATGGTGAAATCTATGAAAAAAATGAAGGTATTATTATACCACCCTTTGTTATATTGCATTCATAGTTGTGACCACTCTTGTGAATATGTTGTGTAGTAAATCCTCATTTCAGCGATATGTTCTTATGTTTTGTGACCTTGCATTGCATATTCCTATAGGTAGCATCATTTTGTAAGTATGGGATGAGGGAGATGTGAGCATTTTGTCCATAATTGTTCGAGATGACTATGAACTAGGGAGTGGAACCTTATGTAGGCTAAAAATTCACTTTCAGTCATTTAGTATGTAGGATATCCCTAGGGAGGCATCATATATATTGTGTATGCACACCTCAAGCTCTATAAATGATAATTTGTGCCCTCTTTTCTCACCCTTTTTTGTCTTAAAGGAAACCATTATCTTGGGAACCCATCCATGTTTATCCTTGTGGAAACCCTTGGAAAGTAATAAAAAATGAACATGAAGAAATATGGTGATATAGGTTTGTTATAAATTCCTCAAGTGGTTTTAAAACCACATAGTTTAGTACAATGTAAAATATTTTGAATAATGTTGTTTCATTACGTTGAATTTGTTTATTATTATTACTATCTTGATTGAACTAATGATATGTATTGAATTTCATAAACCAACGTTGTTATTTTATTGAGGTTCGATTATTGAGAATACTTAGACTTTTATCTAAAGTTGAAAAATAACTCTATGTTAGTTATCTATTTTATGTAGATATTATGGGTTGCTTGGATTTGTCTCTTGTTTATAATTATTCTTTCCTTTTGATTATTGGTTTGTTATACATTGTAATGTGATCATTTTCATGCTTTTTCTTGTATTTGAGGATTAGATTAGAAACAAGCTTTGGATTAGGGTGGGAAATCATTTGGGTAAGGTTCTAAAGTCACCCTTCTAATTATGGCATAGAAATGTTTACACCCTAAAAATTATAAGATGAGATATAAGAAAGTATAGGATGTAAGCATTTTTCATATGGGTTTATTCTATAGTAATTAATTAACATTAATATGCACATTTAGAATAACACATTAATGCTTAACTATGCCAAAATGATAAGATGCTTTCTTTAAACACATAAAGTGATAACCACTTATGTATGCGAGTGGTACAAGGAGGAGTCCAGGTGTTAAAATTGGATGGGTGAGATATTCTAAACTTGGAAATACTTCCTCTCTAATTTAAGCATTAGGAATTTCATTTTCTAATTCCATACAATTCTACCTAGACCGTGACACGGTTTTTCCACCATATGTATAGTTTTGGATGTACTAATAATATGATTATGTAACTTATTATTCCCTTCACTTTCATTGAAATGAATGTCACTATATGTTTCAAGAACTCACATAACTTATAATGACCTACAAAAAGTATAAACCCTAGATACCTATAATACCCTTCATCAAAACTCTAGATAAAAAAGAGAACTTAGTGTCTAGGTGAGGATGAACTACCCTTGGTGGTCAACATTTTACTGAACCAATCCAAGTGTTGCACTATATCCCCTCGAGTAAGAGTAAGCCTTATGCAGTTCTCCAAGTGTAAGTGCAAGTAGTGTATGTAATCTAAGCCAACCCCCTATGTGTTTCCTCATGTATCTTGACACCGATATTAGGATAATTAAAAATTAGAGTATATACCCAACATAGTAGTAATTTTCTGTGGCATGCTTGGTGTTTGACCAAACCCTTTTATCCCTTTAAGAACTCTAGAAATGCTTGGAGTGGTTTGATCTTTTTAAGACATGGCTCTAGGACATTTATATGTTTGGAAATGGAGGAATCTAAACTCTTTGACATGGTTGAGTGTTTAAGACATAATGTAGTGTCTACATAAATGATTTCTAATAGCTTTAGAAATATTTATGAGAGCCTTGAGTTTGTTAGTGTTGAAATTTGTAATGGGGGCTTGTGAGAGTGTCGGGTGAGTTATGAAGTGCAATTGAATTGCTTATATAGGCTTCCATAGGTTATATATTCACATTATAGCCAACCTAGAAAGATGAATCGACACACATCATGAATTTAAAATTATAAAAAGTGTTGTTAGATGGAGTGGTGCAATATTGTACAAGTCAACCAAGACCGTAGTCCACTATGGACCAAAATTATATGGTTTTTCCTAGGAAAATAATGATGCAAAAGCATGTTTTGGGAATTATGCATGGGGTTGAATTATGCTTTAGTTTATTCATATTTACTAGATGAATGACGTAGCAGAGTGTAGAGAGAGATATGTAGTGATTAAACATATAATGTCAACATGTGTCTTAGCATATGAACAAATCAAAACTTATCATTTCCAAAGGATACATTAACAAATTGAATGTCTACATTTTCCACCCCTTTAAATGTGTAATTGAAAATGTCATACTTAAAGGAAAAACATACCTGAGTGTGCACACACACAATTTCTCTTTACTTGATAGTTTTTGTCTTGTGTGTTAGTGTTGGCACACACCATGACGAAATTTATATAAAAGAGTGTAGTTAAACTCCATATCATAAAGTGAATCTGTAACTCAAATGTGAATAATGCTTGTAATTTTACAAAATTAGACTTGTGCATAGTAAAGTATAAGAGATGCGAGAACATGGAAGGAATACACGTGTTTGTTTTATGGAGGAGGAGATCATGATCTTGTTCTACTTTCAAGACTTGGATTTTTCATTGAACTTCATAAATATTGGGGGTGATCAATACCTAATTTGTATTAAAGGATAAAACGAAGTAGGAGAGAGAAATAGAAAAACCCCACTAAAAGGGAACATAAGTGAATCAAAACATTCGAAGAGCCCCGATATCTTCCCACACAAATATGAAAGAGGAAAGGAATGAAAAACTATGAAGAACTATGCTTCTTCATATCTTACAAAACCCCGTAAACCACATCGTTATAGACAAATATAGGTCCAATTTTGTAACTATATTTTATAACTGTTGAATATTATTTTGTAATTTCTAAGTAATGCAAAGGGAAAGAAAACACATGCCTCCAAAACCATGTATCTCTCACTATGTATAAGTTATGCAATGGATAAAGATTGAAGTACTCATGCCCCATATATTATACTTAAAACTAATTCATATGTGTCTGAATTTGTACTAGAAGTTTGTACGAATTTAAAATAGTTGGAATTTTCTAAAAAAATCCCCCAGTCGAGAACGTCCAATAGGGTTTATATCATAGTATAGTCTTGACCTAGAGTGTATGGTTTTGAACAAATTTAAATTATGCCACTTTTTGTATCTATAACTATTTCAAGGATATGTACCCTACAAAATTTGTGTTTGTGTCATGTACTCTACTTGTATTGGTTGTAGATATAGAATATATTTTGATGAATGCCCCTTTTTTAAGTCATATGTGATAAAACATTTGAGAGCACAAATCAAAAGAAAAATATGTGTGCCCATGTTGGATACGTCTAATAATATGTGTTTGATCACATAAAATTTTGTAATGGTGGCCACCATTAGGATCTTGTTCCTACAAAATGGGTTGTGCATGGTGGAGACCATGGTGCACAAAGTAACACACAAAAAACAATAGTAGTAATAGCGAGTCATTTATTAGATAGCAAAATAAACACAAAGGAAAGGTAATATTCAATCGATAAACATAAGCAATTATATGTAGAAGATTCATATGAAGGTATGGATTCATAAATATGGGACACACATACTACATAAAATAAGTGCATATGTGAAAAAATATATATATATATAACCAAAAACATGTTACATCCATGGGGTCGTAATAAAATGAAGGTACTTATGAAAAATATAATGAGAATGCAAGTAGTCAAACAATCAAGTAAGAAAGCAATATATTAAGCAAGGATAGAAAACAACGGTGAAATAACACATAGATTGAAATAAAGTAGCATTGCACTAGACTCGTGCTAGTCTTGTTAGTTCGAAGATAACATATACACAAGAAATGTAATCAAATGTAATGAGGAAAGTAGAAAGTATGTGTAATGAAATAAAATCACTTGTATAGTGTAGGATGTCCCCAAAATGATCGATGTCTCTACGAAGGGACCAAGACAACACTTGTCATCATGTATATTATCCCAAGAAATTTAATGTTGGTGAAATTTCTAGATAACCATTCAAATTTTGATATAATTGAAGTTTTTGGGCCTTATCTATATTGAAAAATCCATTTTTTGTCTAAGTATTTGCATTAATAGTGTTGATCATACTTTCAAAGTTTTGAAGAAACTCTGCAAGTTATGTGCAATATGCAAATCATGTTCCAATCTCCATTATGGTCATTTTCTTTATTTATCATAATTTTAGATTTCTCAAGCATTTTTGCATTTAACTTACAAAGTGCAAAGTGATTTATGTTTTCCATCATAGTCTAGCAGCAGTGTTTATCAAACTATCGAGGTTCTCAAACACTTTTGCATATAACTTGTAACATGTCATCCAAGATCTGAAACATAATTAGCACTAACAAGTGTTAATCAAACTTTCAAACTTCTCATGCACATTTGCAAGTTATATGCAATGTGTAAAAGGAGCTTAAAATTAAGATGAACTATTGCCTCCTTTATTAATCAAACTTTTAGGTTCCCGCATATTTGCAAGTGAGGTGTGATATGCGGTTTGAATTCCTAGCTTCGGGTTGATGCCATCAATACCCTCGAATTGAATGCCCACACATGTAAAATCCCTAGTATTAATATTGTTATTATTAATAGGTTTTTTACACGTCATTTTCACACTTGGCATTTGCAGTACAAAATTTTTTTGCCACCCGAATTCTCTGCATGTGATTTCGAGAGAAAATTTTCCACATTTTTCCAATATTATCCAAACCCCTTTTCTAGTGATTCAAAGAGGTCATTTTGAGAATATTCTATTTTGTTTTGAGACCTCTCCTATTTTTTAAAATGAGGTCACTACTTAGGGTTTTTACCGCTAGTTTTTTTTTTCATAGATTGAGTTTTTGGTGAAACTTTGAATTAGCTCCTTGGGTTTGTGCTTTCCTAATAAAATCTAAAACTTACAAAAACTTCTAAATCATTTGTTGCAAAAATTAGTATATTGTAGACTTTTGGGCACATTGCAAGTCCATTTCTTTGCTAGTGTATTTCAAACTTTTGGAGGTACGCAATGATAAGTCCATTTCTCCACCAGTGTATCGTGTGTTTTAAAGGGTGTGCTATAAGTTCATTTATTCACTAGTGTATTGTGTCATGCAACCTGAAAATTCCACCAATGTTTTGCAGGGTTTTCAACATGTTTCATTGAGATGAAAGTATTCCAAGCCTCATTCGAAATATCCTTCGAATTATTGATCATTTCTCTCCCATCCACATCGAAAGGATCTAGAGACAAAAGAAACATGTAGTTCTAGCTCTAGGGTGTTATTCCTCGGTTGAATTTAGATTCAAATGTGAGCAAGATTACGATATTGACTTAATTCATATCGACCTCACATATTTTTGGACTAGAATAAATGTTTATTACAAGAAAGATTAGATTTAGGGAATATTCAAAAGTGGAATATCCATTGTTTCTTATTTTCCTATCTCATCCCGATCTCTTGATTTTTTTAGAGTTTTCTCATCACTATGAATGGACCACGGGTCGATCCACAAACTCATAACATGAAATACTCCTCCATCTTGATGTACATTACTTTGATGACATGCTAAACCTACTAAAATTCAATGAATATGTGGACATATCTCCTACATCATGTACAAAAATATTGAGATGAGCACAAAACCTAATGCACAAAAGTAGTTAACAAATGGTGGTTGATAAAACCACGGGCTTCCATATCTAGGTTCCCAAAGAATCCACATAGATCCAAATTCATTTAGGAATTCAATTATTATAAAACACTTTTGAATAGGGTGGGAGGGAATCTAAAAACCAAGGATTTCAAAAATGGATGTAGCAATAAATCCATATCATAATGGTAAATAATTAATACATACACTTGTTTAAGTTAATCAACTATTTTATGCATAAGCAATTACGTACATTGCAAACAACCAATAAATTCTACATGACTTCTTACCTTGTGTATGTTATTGCTACACGAAGTTTGTTTCCCATATTGACCACAATGGGAGATCTAAATACAAACAAATGTTATGACTTCTATCCACATCTCACACTTGTAGAAAGAAGTAGGTGTTTTCTCTAAATTAGTGATGCTTTCTTTTATCATATCATTTATAAATTAAATGATAACTTAGCCAACATTAGGTGTTATGTTGAGGCCTCCAACACCATCACTAAATGGGGAATTTTTTATATAGTTCCCCACTTTTTCCTTCATACGGGTATGCAACTTTGAAGGTGCACCATACATATTACCCAAGTATTGCAGTGATAAGTGGATACTTGATAGAATTGATATTCCAAATCATTTAATTACATAATTTATTGTCAAGTAAACACAAGGTGGTAATCCATTTTTCAATATCAATTGACATATATACATACACTTATTTTGTTAAAGTCAATAACATTGAGACCAAAATACTTGTGGTCACTCTTTGATATTTTCAACAAATACCATCCTTTGATGCTTGAGGAATATTACATAACATCTTGGGATCATCCCCTATTCATGTACAATATTACAATGACTAATGGGATTGTAGAAAAATAATAATAAGGAGATAAGATTGGTCCAACATGACCTTGAGCAAATCTCAAACTTTGACATGACAAACAAACATTGCTAAAGTAATGATAGATGATGGAAATGTTTTGGACCTGATGTGTTTCTAGGATCAAATTAAACTTAGGCCCTTTCCTTGTTTATATTGGACCAAGGCCAATTCCACCTCTCTTAAGGATAGAAACACCATGGTTGTAACACAAACTCTTCATTGGCTTACTTAGGGAATCAAAAACAAAAGGGAAAAGCTTTAAATTCCAAGACTATTTTTTGATGCGGGCGCTTCTTCTAAAGTAGGTGAGCATAGGCAAGGGGAGCCATCACAATAAAAGGAAGTAATCTTAACCAAATATGCCCAACCCTTGGACATTAGTAAATAAAAATGTACATAGGTCATTAAGGAAGGGTCCACATTGATGAGATTCAATATTATAAGAAAATTTGGTGGGACCCAAGATACATATGAGTCTATAACATCCTCTACCCAATTATAAACTATTAATTTAGACCCTTCATCTCCCGATCTCATATTAAATACTTCCCAATATTTTTGTTGTGGACTCCACTATAATGTTAACTAGTCTTTCCTCTCCTCTAGTGTCCACTACTTTTGTTCCTCCTATAAGACCAATTATTGTTTCTCTTCCTCTTATCTATATGCCCTCTAATTCAATGTCTCCTTCCCCTATAGAACAATCACCTCCAAGATTATTTTAATCTCTTATGGTTTCTACTCCTCCTACACCTTCTCCATCTAGTACCATAAGCATATCACCTTCCCCAATTATTACTTTTGTAGGGGCCTTTATTGCTCAAAGTATTATGTCATCCCCTCTCAAAATCACTTAGATCCCAAGATGAGCTCGGAAAAGAGGATTAAAAGAAACAAAAGAAGATGGTCCCACTAGAAGATATTTATTTGAGTATTATAGACTTAAGGAAATCCTCTTCCAAAACAAAAAGAAATCCAAAAAAAGTTTCCAAAATTATAATGGATGAAAGAAGTGAAAAATATGCTGAAGTAAGAGCACTCCCATAGATAAGAATGAGGATGAAATATCAACATAAGATTATTATATTTACAAACTACACCTAAGAAGGTCACAAGGGAAGGAGCAAAGCAACATGTGTAGTTTTCCATTGGTACCTTATTAAGTAAAACGGAAAAGGAAAAGGAAACAAAGGAATTACTAAGGAGTAAGGTGGATCAACTATCTACCTTAATTGATAAGAAAATCCAACATGTCTAGTCGGCTCCCCTTTCCTAACCTTCATAGATTCATATAATATGATGGCAATGAAGAGAATTGACAACATGGGTCACACCACCAAAGTGCTTGGTATGATAGGATAATCTTACAAGGTAAGGATACCATTGAAGCCACAATCTCTATATACTCCAAATTTGAGATGAAATCAAAATCTATTAGATCCAATGAAGAGAAGCTTAAGGAGGAATCTAATATGTGGAAGGAATATTTACCTAAATTGGAACCTTTCCAAAATATCAATCCTAATATCCTTATCAAAGGAGTGATAAATTAAAAATAGCATGGAAATAGTTTTGAGATTCATTATGTAACCATTTTCTATGTCCACATTTTAGATGAATGCCCCATCAAGTTAAGAGAGGTTAGGATTAAAGGCATAGAATATTTGAGTGATATTTTTGAGGTGATTAAAAATCTTTTTACAACTTAAATGAAAATTATATGGGGCTGATTCTTGTTGAAACAATATTTGATAAATTTAAACAATTGATAGAATGAGAATCTACTCCTAGATCCTCCTTTTTCTCGGATTCGATTTACGGGTTTGTAAAATACCAAAATTATTTTTATAAATTCAAGAAGGATCTAGAGAAGTTGTAACAACTTCTAAAACTGACGGTTGACACAAGTATATAGAGTGAGATATGCACCAAATAATCACAAGGCATCAACGAAGAATTAATCCAAGACATTTTCAAGCATTTCTATTAGCATGATATTACATTGTTAACATATTTGGTTGGTTCTTGTTAGTCAGCTAACCTATAACTGACTTTTTCAACCATCAAATTCTATTTGTACATATTCTCCTCTACTTGGAATTCATTTAAATACCAATTCATTCTCCTTTGGCATCATTGGTATTAAATTTTGGGTGATTTGGAGGAGTACGTGTGTGCTCAAGAGTTGGGTGGACAAAACAAGTAACTCATACAATAATCCCTATGTTGACTTGGCATAGACCTTTGAGTTGCGTGACAAAGGTGGCTCAAACCTAACATAACAAAAATGTGATGTAGACTTGAGTTTATTGTGGTTGTTATTTGGAGAAAACAACGTTGCTGACCTACATGGAGGAAATATGTGGTTTAAACCTATTCTCTCACATAAAATTGACCTATAGTGTTTTTATTTTTCATCTTGCTCATATGTCTTCTCTTCATTCATGACCATGAACCAGATGTTGCATATTCCTCTAGATGTCATCTATCAATTCCAATTCACCTATCCTCATCCAAAAATAAACACCAAAGAGTCTTGAAAAGGAGGTTCTAAAGAGCAAGATGTCCACAAAGATGAAGAAACCATACATTTACATTTGGAGGCCCGTGCATAACACATTTCATTTACATTGAGAGAGAAAAGCCATGTCCACACAAAAGTTGTTCTTCGATGCTCAGCTCTTAAAAGGGCCCAACTATGCATTCTGGAAGATGAAATTATGCATAACTCTCTAGTTCCAAGAGCTATGTGGGATTTTTATTGGTAAAGTGTTTCGTCTCTACTAGTCTAGACAAGTAGATAACGTATTATAAGGCTAACATAAAATCCTTGATGTTGATCACTCTTAGCATCTTCGACGAGGTTCAACCACATGTATATAATGCAACAACATCAAAGGTGGTCTAGGATGCTCTCTCCACCATTAACGAGGTAAAGACCAGATGCGGATCCTCCATCTCCAGTCCAAGCTTCATACACTCAATATGAAATATGGTGAGAAATTAGAGGAGTTATTGTGTCATGTGGAAGAACTATGAGAAGATATTATATTACTCAGAGATAAGGTGGAGGAAAAAATACTAGTCTCGATCACATTGAGAGCTCATCCCTCCTAGTTTCAGACATTTTTCATAACATTGAACATCACCAAACAAGTGGTTTCCTTTAAAGAACTAGTGAATTTTCTCCACCGGGAAGAAGCAATCCATTCAGTGCAAGAAGTGTTTGAAGATAATGCACTGATCTCGAGACTGCAACATGGTTAGAAGTCCTAAAAGGGACAACAAAAAAGTGACCCTGCATAACAACAACAATGTGAAGTCACAAAAGTGAATCAATGGTGTCACATTTTCACTATAAATACACATGATGCTACTAGCTTTTGGTATAATGGCCTCGACTCAAGGAAAATCCAAAAAAACAAGCACATTTGGCCGTAGTGATTCTCAAAGAATCCAAATGACATCCTCACCAAAGTAAGCATAAAAGACATGTCACACCAACAAGATGATGACTCAAATGAGGAAGTACCAGAATCAGCTAATTTCAGTTCACATCGAATGTTGTTCTTATCTCCCAAACCTTGTAGACATCACAAGACATTTGTTTGATTGGCTCTGTGCACCAACAAGCATATGACAAGCGATAAGAAAATGGTTAATTCATTGATTGATTAACCCAAAGGGAAATCAGGTTTGAATTGTAGAAAATAAGGAGTATGTTGCAGAAGGAATTGACAATGTCACCATTCCTCTTAGGATAAGAAGCTTTACCCTCATGAAGGTGCTCTATGTTCCTAGTTTAACAACAAATCTCTTGTCTGTCTCTCAGCTCTTGAATCACAATCTCAAGGTGGATTTCATGGTCCAAAAAGGCATCAAATCTTGTTTGAACTAATGAGAAGGTATGATAATAGCTAGAGATTTTTTTGAGGATCGCTTTATTTGCACTAGATGCTCTTTTCTACCGTATGGAAAAATCTACTTCTCTCTGGAATTATCGATATGGGCACTGTGTGTCGAGTCCCTCTATTAGCTAAGTTCTAAGGATTTGGTATGAGGACTTCCTCAAATCTCCCACCCTTACCCATATGTCCTCGATGTCTTACAAGAAAATAACATTGGAATCCATTCGATCTAAGTACCTTCCATGCCAAGGACCATCTTGAGGTCATGCATACCAATCTGTGTGGACATTTGCCTTCTTCCTTTAAGGGATTCTAGTACTTCCATTTATTGGTGGATGACTTCTCTCATAATATATGGGTGTTCTTTCTCAAGAAGAAGAGTGAAGCCTTTTCCAATTATTAGATCTTCTATTAGTGAATTTTCTAGCAGTATGGGCAGCCTCTTCTTGTCCTCCACTCAAATCTGGGGACTCACGTAAAATAATTTCTTGACATTCCTAAAGAAGCATGAAATCAAAAATCACTTGACTTCCCCTATACACCCAAATAGAATGACATTGTGAAACGTCACAATCAAATTTTCATGGAGATGGCTCATTGCATGTTTTTACTACCAAGTTGGAGGATCAATTTTGGGCGTAAGTGATTCGAGACAAACTTGTGTATCTTCTAAACAAGGAACCTACAATTATCTTGTAAGATAAGAAACTAGAAGAGGTATGGAGTAGTCATAAGCCTTCGATCTCTCATCTTAGAGTATTTGGTTGTACAACATATATGCATGTCCTAGCTAAAAAGAGGAAGAAGATCAATCCCAAGACACTCAAGTGTATCTTTTTTGGGTACAAGATTACTACTGAAAGCATATCATCTCATGGATCCTGACAAATAATATTTATTAGAGTCGAGATATAGTTTGTGATGAATCATGATTTGAATCATTTCCACACAAAGAAGATTCAAGATGCGATTTCTTATCATAGATTTCTCTCATAGTTAGATGATGAGCACAAAGAATATTCACACAAGGAAGATGAGCTGCAAGGAGAATTTTTCATTTATCTTGGTCATTTGGAAAATATTTCTTCCCGTAAGCAACAAAATCAATGCTCGAAATGGTTCCAAATCATTATTAAGGACTCCCACTTGAACTCTCTCCCGTGATGCTTCATCGAGTTAGAAAAGAAAAGATGTGAGAAATGAGTTAAATCTCGCACTGATGAGTTTAGTTGTTGACAACACCAAACCTAATACAGTTCAAGAGGCACTAAGTCAACCATAACGAAAGAGGCCACATATGCCAAATATGACTCTTTGATTCAAAATCGAACATGTGAATTTTTTGATTTCCCTACAAGAAAGAAACCCATTGGTTGTAAATGGATTTTCAAAACAAAATACAAGGCAGATGGATCTATCGATAAGTACAAAACATGATTTATTGTTGTAGACACAAAATCATGCACTTGGGTGCATTTCTAAGCCCTAATCACATACCATTTCAAATTTATTATGAAATCAACTAAGTATTATTCCCTCTCTCTTTCACTTAGGGTTTCGTATTTCTTTAGCTTATTGCTTGTGTCAAATATGTACTTTAGCATTTTATTTATCATACGTGACTCTACAATTAGGATTTCACAATTTCTATATTTGTTAAATCATTTTATGAACCCATCACTCGACTCCAACCTTCTTTCTAGGTTTTCTTCTTATGTCTGTCACCCATAGTGGTCATTTTGGGTCTTTTGAGCATATAGAGCTCCCTCCATCTACCCATAGGGTTTCTAAATCAATGGTTGAATATGATAACCCATTTGTTAACTCTCAAAATGTTCCTCTTGAAAAAATTGAAACATATGACAGTGAGCAATCATATGATGAGGACACCAACGTTGATAAAGAGCAATTAGACAAGCTTACCAATTTTTGACAAGCTTTGTGTGATAATCCTACACATCTTTACATATTCTCCATGCTTTGATGGCTACTAAAAACTCTCGAGATGTTGCTTCTACACCCCTTGTTGGTTCTTCCTCGACTACCATGGCCTCCACTCAACCCCTTCATATTCCTACTTCCATTCCCACTACTACCACTCCCATCATTCAATTTAATGCTTCTACTACACAACTTGGCTCTTAATCAAGCACTCTGATTTAACTTCTTTATATCAGGATTTGCAAACTCAAATTCATCAACTTAAAATGGCTACTTCTCATGCATATCCATCTCTTGATTCCACTTTACTCCTTCACACTCCTTTCGCACCCGCCATTTCAGCCTATCCACTTCCTCTAAATTTCCCTAAGTTTCCCACCTTCAAAGGCCATGGTGACCCTCAAGATAATTTGCAATAATTTCATGTGGCATGTCTCAATTATGTGGATGATCATACTTTACTAGCAAAGCTCTTTCCTATAAGTCTTCAAGATTATGTTATGTGTTGGTTCTACGATCTACTTGTTCATTTGGTAACATCATTTACGCATTTAGCCGATGTTTTTCTTACACATTTCTCAATCAATATTGGTTCTAATATATCCTATGCTCAACTTGCAAAAATCAAACAAGGATCTAATGAACATCTAGCGAACTATGTTTTACGATATAAGAAAAACCTAGCTAGGATGACCAATGTTCTCACTGACTCAAAACTTCAAGATCTATTTGTTCAAGTCTCTTATCACCTCTACAAGAGAGTGTCATCTTTGAGACATCTCCTTTATTTGATCAATTGTGTCATACTCTTAAATTGCGTGAAGGAAAACTTATCTCTATGGGAAAAATCAAGTATCAAGTTCAGGGTTCATCATCTTCTAATCGGTTTCAAAGCAAGTCAACTTTAAATCCATATACTAAGCCTACTGAAGCAAAAGCTTTTGTTAATGTTGTCTCTACTCCTAAAAGGCTTCAATGGCAGCCTCTAAAGCATATATTCACAAAATTTTCTTGTGCTCTGCATATTCTATTGCCACAAATTATTGAGATCAATCTTATTACTCTTCCTCCTCCACTTAATCTGGATCCATCTCACCCTAAAGGATGCAATTATAACGAAAAATACTAGATGTGAGTATCATCAATGCATTGGGCATTCTACCGATCGATATTTCAAACTCTGACATCTTATTCAAGATCATATTGACAACAATGTAATCAAGCTCCCTGATCCTTCAACATCTACATTGGTCGATGAAAATAAAAAGCTTAAAATCTTTAATGATCCTTTCCTAAGCATGAAAATCAAGTTGTTGACTCTTCAACTAATCATAAATATCATGCAGCTCCTACTCCTTATTTTGGGGCTCTCTATTTTCTAGTCATTAATGTTGATGCATCATCACCATTCATTAATTTTTATGATCATGATTATCATGCTACATTTTCTTCTAATACATTAAATATTAATGCTTCTATTGGGCCTCATGTTATTAATAATACAATGATTAATCCATCAATTCATATGGGTGTGTGCTCTATTGCACTTATTTTCGCTATTAACTATCCACTATCTCATATTTCATATCAAGTTCCCAAATATTATTGTTATTTCAAACTTACAATTACAGTTGGGCATCTCACCATGCTTGTGTCATTCATTATGGCACCTTCAATCAAAGGTTATGACATGCTCTTAGGTCTCCCTTGGCTCTGTGCCACTCAAGATATCATTTCCATGAATCAATTGTGTCTAAATTTCATTCACAACAAGAAATTTATCACCATCAAAGGTGTTCCACCATGCACACCATGGCCGCAACCTCCTCTTGAGGTTTCCATTGCACTAGCTAAGGCATCTAGGTCCCTTAGACCTCTCAAATCTAAGGCACATTCTACACCTAGCTCTCTGATTCATAAAACACCTATTCATCGGTCTACTAATCCATCTTCTCAGCCTCATTCCCTACTCAGGGAGCCCCTTTCACATAGGAGTTCACCTTCTTCATCGTCTCCTCATTCTCCTTCATCTAGGTGCTCATCACCTCCTCGGTCTCCTTCATATAGGTGTTCATCACCTCCTAGGTCTCCTTCATCTAGGTGATCATCACCTCCTAATTATAATTCATATATGTTCTCATCACCTCCTTTGTCTTTGTCACACGCTTCATCGCCTCCTCGGCTTCCACACATATACATCATATAACACCAATCTCAAAGCATAGTCAGACGCCTTTCTCTCCGAAAGCATCAAAAGGATGACCCTTTCCCTTCACTATTATTGGATAGCTTCCTCATCATCGTCCACTTGGGGGTATCATGTTTACTTCCCCCTCTTAACATTCTCTAGTGTATTTCATTTCTACTATTGCACTCGAAGTGCTTCACATATATTCTTTCTCATTCATCTCACATAGCCTTATACACACAAACAGATCGACATCACCCTATGATGGACTCTTGTGATACGGTTCACATAAGACTCGTTGATGGCATACTACACATGTGAACCTCACACACTACATGATTTGTGCTCTACGCTTCATAATGCATCTTTCTATCATTTTGATTCTCACACGTCATACTACCCTATGATGCACTCTAGTTCCATTGTTCATACTTGATTGTTGAGGGTATAAATATGAAATGAACCTCACCACATACACTCTTTACATCTAGCGCACATGTTCAAACCATTTCTTGATGATGAAATCTTGTTCTATGGTTCACTCTTGACTATCAAGGGGTCTTTTATAAATGAAATTCACCTCATACTCATACACATCCGCTCGGGGTATGTGGCTCCTATCACATTCACATTACATACCATTCCATCTCACTCATTTAAAGTGTATTGCAATCTTGGTTACATTTAATCTTACATACTTATGCTTACATGTACATGTCATTTCACATGCTGACGATACTTAGTATGTCATTATCTTTTTATATATACACATGCGCATTCACTTATTCCCTAATTGTGAATGCATACTTTCTACATATCTTTACACATAAGCATGGATGTTTGGCATCAGACCTCTTACCAATCCCACCGAGACTCATGGGGACATCTACTTTCTTACACATTATAGGTGTTATTATTTCATTTTATACTACACCTTCTTCCTAGCACACTATTCTATCGATACATACATGTTTTGACATACTTTTTATATTTCTAACATGCTAACGGGTGCGTTATGTGCGGTATTTACCTTGTAGGAACTATTTTCCTCCATGGATGTTTATTACTCTTTGCTTTCCATCAGTAGTCTATTGTATGCCATTGTTTGTGCACTATGTCATGTGGCTTATTTGATCATTCCTTGTATGTTTGTGGCCACTTCGGCCCTTATTTTCTTGCGACATTATGAGAGATGTTCCCTGTTTCAAACATGTTTTTCACAATATACTTTGTCTCGCACTATTAATTATTTACACTTTTTCTATAGCATGTTTGTCACATTTTTCTACTAACACTATAGACACAAAATTATGCACATTAGACATTATTTAGCCCGGTCTTATACTACTATTTAGAAGGTTCTCAAGTGGATAAAGTATTAATTAATCCCACCTTTTGGCCATCTTTATTTTATATTTTATTTCATCATTCCCGCATATTTTATCGCACCTATCCACCCATTTCGTAGTTGCTCCATCATTCTAACTCAAAATCGTGGTGCCCTCAGCTTGTCTTGAGGCACCCCAAGGTGCCTTGGTCCCACTTTGGGTGCCCCGGTCTATGCACATCCTTTTCCACTTCTTTTGGGGCCTTTCTAGTCGCTTTTGTCTTTATATTTTGCCCAGTCACCTTGTCGATTAATTATGAAATTAAACTTGAGAGCCCTATACATACAAAGTTATAAGACCATAATGAGGGTCCTAAGTCATAGCATCATATACTACTATTACTCTATCTAGATTTACATCCATTGCATCACTTGAATCCACATAGTTTCATGCATCAAGGCTAGGAGATTTGCATCACACACACTGCATAGGGGGAGGGATTATATTCTATTCCATGCACACATCCTATTTAAATTTTCTATAGTTACTATTGTTTGCTACATCACAAAGTGCGACTAACACGAGAGCACTTAGGGATCGACATGCACACGCACACCAGACCCAACTACATCCGGGTCTGAAATGTAGTGTAACGCTCAGTGATAAGACCACTAGTTTGGTGGTGAGGTTAGTCTGACCCATTCATATGCATATTTTATTTTTCTAGGGTTTGATACTTCCTTTTGCATTACAAGTCATTTTCCATCTCATTTGATAAATCCAACATGACAAACAAGAAGCACTTGAAGATACCTTGTGAACCATATCGATTCAAGTTTTGAGCATTTACAGAGATTAGAGTGCCCAAATTGCATACCAGGGCACCCCAGTACACTCCTAGTGTGCCCCACTCATTTATGATCTTCCAAATCTACCCTTCGCAAGGTCCCTGAGTGGTCGTCTACACTTCTAGATTTTATTACCAGATCTGCGACAGACACTTTGAATTGGCTAAGCCTTTTCTCTCCCTTTTCTTGCATATTTAGGGTTTATTTAATTTAGAATAATTAATTACATTTATGCCATATTATTCTATCTTCATTTATACAAATTTTTAGTCCTCCTAATTAGAATAACTAGGGTTACTATTTCCTAGCAAATAGTCTTCTTTTTGTTAATCATTTTGGTGAACCCCATGTCCCTCTATAGCACCTTCTAGGGTTTTACATTTGCACCTATCATCATGGGTAAACATCATATAAAGTCTTCTCCCTCTAAGTCTCTAGCTACTCTACAATTTCATAGTCGTGGTCGTGTTTTCGTCGACGCTCCTACTGCTACTTCTAGTTATAGCCCTCATCCTTCTTTCATTCAGCTTCCGTCTTCTGAAATGGATCCTCGTGTCATTCAAGATGTTGTTACCACTTATTTATGAACCATTAATCCTACAGCTCTTTCTCAACTTGTAGCAGAAGTCTAGGCTCTCCCCCCTGAGGACATAAATGACTCTAGTGTTATATTACCTCTCCCCACACCTCCTTCTTCTCCACCCATGATTAGTTCTCATCCCCGACCAACTCCCCATGACCTAGTTCCTACTGCTTTTCATGGTCGATATGATCCTTTCTACTTCGCCACTTCCTCTTATTTCTACCACCGCTCTAATATCATCTACCACATCTACTCTACAATACTCAGTCTCTTTTCATATTCCTCCCTTGTTCCCTTTTCTCTATGAAATTCCATTTACAACCACTATTCTCATGCTTACCACAGGTCTCTTCCACACCATCTCATTCGCTACCACTATTGTGCCATACCATGGACCTTTCCCATCTATGGATCTCATCCCCTCCCCACCATAATCCTCCTCCTTAATATTCTTACCATTCATTTACACTCTCTTCATAAATAATTCTTATTCGAACACATACCACTAGACACCTCATGTCCGACCATTCTATGTTCCTATGAGGGTCTCCTTTAACTTGGGTTTGACTTTGATGACCTTCATACTCCTCTATACAATCCACACTTATATCATGGTTCTATCATTCTCACTGCCACCTATGGTCGGCGCATTTTCCACCTTGTTGTCCACCTTATACGTTGTCCTACTATTTCTCCACTTACACTTGGCTAGTTTTGGTTAGATTATATTGAGACATGTTTGATCCTAATCATGTTGATATCACATTCCCCATGCCCTTTGACACCCCTCGTATTTGTAATAGCTCTTTTCTTTTCTATTCACCCAACTTCACTATTTGGTATGCTCTAGGGTGCTTTTGCCTCCTCCCTTCACTGATGAAAATATGCCATGGTCATGTACATCTTACGCATTCATGGTTATTTGGATGACCAACCACATACACTTTCTTATCAAGTCTCTCGCATCATTCAATATGATTTTGATACTTATAGTGATGATCCTTTAGACAATCTTGATCCTTCATCTCCTTTTTGTGTTCACACCGATCCACCATCGTCTCCCGTAGGCTCTATGTTTACCACCGTTGTTGTTTATTATCCCCTCGCGATTATCCACATAATACACACCTCTTGGAGGATATACAAGCACTACAAGTTTAGTGTCAGTCCATGGAAGCCACAATTACATCTCTCTATGCTGAGATAAGGAAACTTACGGATACCTCTACCTCGCATGATCCTGCTATCCGTATAGCTCCTACCTCGTCCCACGTCCCCTAATAATCCTCTCACTAATCCATCAAATGTATTATTCCCTCCACCTCTTACTTTCCATCTCATTCTATTCCACAAGACATTCTTGACCACCTTCTTCATCAACAACTCCTTTCTCTATCATCCAACCGTCGCTACCCTCCATCCCAACTAATACAATATCGGGATCAACCATTTTGTCGATATCATTGGATTTGAGGGCATCACATCGACTCATATCACACTTTGAGAAGTATTATTTGTGATCTCCAATAGCCAAGCCTCATCTCATTTGATCCACCACTACCTTCTATTCCCTGCTCCACCCGGCCCAGGCTCGCTTTGGCTTGTAGCTACCTAGGACCCATCTCGACAAACCCTCTCTCCTCCATTAGTCCCCATCTTAGTCTTCATCTTTCTCTTATCTATCACCTACATGTATTTTTTATTCACAAACACCAATTTAATCTGTTATATCTCCCCTAGTGGATTTTGGTCCTACACTTTCACCATACTCAAGCACCGGCGACGCACGGCCGACGATCCTTCATCCTTCAACCTCATTGGTTGATTTCTCTCTCTGACCACTTGGGGGCATCATTATTTCCCAATCCCTACTTTTTCATATTAGCATTGTTGCACCTCTCCTTTTACATTCTTCTTCATACATATGTATATTTCATACACATTTTAGCATCCCCATTACCCGATCATACACTCTTGTGCTTCAATTCACATTAGACTGCTGAGGGATTACCATTACATCGAACCCACAAACTACACACTAGGTTATACACATTTACACTCTATCATCATTTCTATCCATAGCCTCGCACCCTAAATCCATTCATCATTCATATGTCATCTATATCATACACACTACACTAGCCATCATATTATCTACGCTCTAGTTTTGTATCCCTTCCTTACATTCTACATACTCCACTAGCTTCCATTGTATATGGGTCTAATTTCATCTTATCATCATTACATATTCCATTTCTATATACCTTGCATATCCTATATACATGACACATCCTATATTGCATTTCCCACACCACGCATTTACATCTTGTGTTCATCACTTGGTCGTTTACACTATGTTGTCTTCTACGCACTGCACTCACTACCCTATGATGCACTCTAGTTCCTCAATCCATACTCGATTGCCAAGGGTTTACAAATAAAATGGACCTCGCATTCACCAATGTGACATTTTATTCATCTATTGTTTCTCTCATTAGTAATATACACCTCGGGTTAAATTGTCAGCCCTTCTTCTCATCTTGTAGTGGTATACACTTTAGGCTAAATCACCACCCAAATTCTATTGTTTGGAAGTGGCCTACACCTTAGGGTACATCACAACTCCCTTCTTATCCATCTTATAGTGACATATGCTTTAGGCTACATCGTCACCCACCTTCATCCTTTTCATTATATAGTGATATATGCTTAGGGCTAAATCCTTACTCACACATTCAACAAGTCGCGGTATACGCTTAGGCTATAGAGTCCACGTACATCTTTCCATATGTTTCATCCTCATACACGCATCCTCTAGTGATATACGCTTAGGGATAAATTATCACTCCTACATTCAACAAATTCATGATATACACTTCAGCTATAGGGTTCACGCACATCTTCTCCCCGTGTTACATGTCATCACCACTACACATACACACTCATCACAAAGACGGTAGAGAGACAAACAACACTACTTGACCATTTCACGATGAGGCACTCTTGTTTATAGCTCATTCTTGATCGCCGAGGGGGAAAACAAATTGAACCTCACTACATACACATCCATCGACTTGGGGGCACATCGCTCCTATCATTCCATCTTACATTCCATTCCACCCATCCACAACATACTACATTATCTTGGGGCATTTACTTCTGCATACTAGTCTTTTGCATGCTCACTTTATTACACATGTTAGACGGCTTTCTCATATGTCATTATCATACACACATGCGCGTTCATGCCTTCATCCAATGTGATCGCAGATATAGAACTATACACACAACATGGATGCTCACCTTCTACCCTTCCTATACCAGTCATTAGGGGCATCCACATTCATCTTATCCAGGTGTTATTATTTCATTTTGTACTTAGCATCTTATACTACTTGCTCATCTACGCTTTGACATATCGGTTATCAATCTAACGTGCTAATGGGTGTTCCATATGTAGTACTTGTTTTGCAAGATTACATGTTTCCATGACTACTTGTTTGTTTCTACTTGTCTGCGTTGTTTTCCATTATATGCAAGCTTTTCCCTTTCCTTGTGTGCACACTTGTCTACTATTTGCAGACTTAATGGTCTTGTGTGTCTTGTGACATAGTGAGTGATGTCCCATGTTTGAAATCCGCTTTTGTGTGCGGTTTGCTTATTTTCTCGCGTGTTTACACTACTTTTTTTGTAGTTTCTACACCGTCCCATCTTTCACACTTTTCTTATTATATGCAAGTGTTTTTCAGACTAACACTTGTTTTGGCTAGCCATCCCCTTTTGTGCACGCCTTGATATCTACCAAGCATTTTTCCTTTCCCCTACAGGGTACATCTACATGGTCATAGTGCAGTTGGTCCTCTTTTGGGCCCACATTCTCCTTCCAGGGTTGTCACATGTGCCCCCAAAGAGGGGGCATCATTAAGGGTTTTCTACTAACACAATGTATTTACACTGGTTCATACACAATGAGTGAGTTCAAACTAGTCTATGAACTCCATACACAGCGGCCTTAACAAGACATGGTGTCCTTCGACAATTCTACGGAGCAATTACAGGCTTGGGGGTTACAGTGGGTGTGCCTCTCTACACTTCTCCATCCAATGGCATTAGATCACCCAAAAACCAGACAATACAGATATCTCTTCACACATTTTAGTAGAAGCGGTTAAATTTGGAGGACACAACGCATTTCCTCCCTATACTTCTTCAACTAGGGTGACATGAGATCGCACAAAAACTCACGACAATATAGGATATCCTTCTACACCCTTTCTCTCGATATGATCAGGTGCACATGTTCCATTTACACTTTTATTCTAGCATATTTTACATTTGTGTACTTTACACATGCATATTTTCCACAACATTTTTTTTTTTACATACATACATATTTGACTACTTGATCATTTTCTCCTTACAAGTCCGCCATATGAGAAACAAGCAATCAAATTGGGGGCAACAACAATAATGACGAACGACAATGACAACATATCGCTACAGGATTTTCCTTTACTAACCATGTAGGTACACTACACACAGCAATAGCTACACATGCATTCCACCCTAGGTTCACTCTCATCACTTTTTATGCACATTTTTCATCTTTAGAATCCACACTCCACATTTTTTTTTTTTGTCATTCCACGCTTGAGTCTAGTCCATCGACACATCTTCTTCTACACTCTACATGGATATCAAGTACGCATCTCTATCTAATTTATGTTACTGATATTTCCGCTCACCAACATAAAGTGGGGGCAAATGTAGACACAAAATTATGCACATTAGACATTATTTAGCCCAGTCTTATACTATTATTTAGAAGGTTCTCAAGTGGATAAAGTATTAATTAATCCCACCTTTTGGCCATCTTTATTTTATATTTTATTTCGTCATTCCCACATATTTTATTGCACTTATCCGTCCATTTCAAAGTTGCCCTGTCATTCTAGCCAAAACATCGTAGCGCCCCCAACTTGTCTTTGACCGGCGCCTGTGTCCCACTTTGGGCACCCCGCCTATGCACATCCTTTTCGCTTTCTTTTTGGGGCCTTTCTATTCATTTATTGTCTTTATCTTTTGACCAGTTAGCCTTGTCGGGATTAATTACAAAATTAAGTTTGAGATCCCTATAAATACAAAGTTATAAGACCATAATGAGGGTCTTGAGTCATAGCATCACATACTACTATCACTCCATCATGAGTTGCATCCATTACATCACTTGCATCTATTGCATCACTTGCATCCACATAGTGTCATGCATCAAAGCTAGGAGATCTACATCACACACACTACATAGGGGGAGAGATTCTATTTTATTCAATGCACACATGTTATTTACATTTTATATAGTTATTATTACTCGCTACTTCAAAACTCGTGACTAAGACGAGAGCACCTAGGGCATGACATGCACACACACATACCATAACTACATTCAGTCCGAAATGTAGCGTAACGCTCAATGATAAGACCACTACTTTGGCAGATGAGATCAGTCTAACCCATTCATATGCATATTTTATTTTTCTAGGGTTTGATACTTCCTTTTTCATTACAGTCATTTTCCAGCTCATCTGACAAATACAATGCAACAAACAAAAATCACTCAAGACACCTTGGGAACATATCGATTTAGGTTTTGAGCATTTACAAAGATCAGAGTGCCCAAATTACGGCACTGCAGTGCCCCGGGCACCCTAGTACACTCCCAAGTGCCCCAAATGCATTTCGTGATCTTCCAAATCTTCCCTTCGCAGGTCCCAAAGTGTTTGTCTCGCACTTCCATATTTTATTTCTAGATCTGCGATAGTCACTTCAATTAGTTAAGCCACTTCTCTCCCTTTTCTTGCATATTTAGGGTTTATTTCATTTAGAATAATTAATTACATTTATGACATATTATTCTAGCTTCATTTATACAACGTTTTAGTCCTCCTAATTAGAGTAACTTGGCTTATTATTTCCTAGCAAATAGTCTTATTTTTGTTAATCAAACACATGTTTCTAGCCACTTTGTTTGCATGTGCCTTGGTTTCTACCATGCACATTCCCTCCCCCTGCAGGGTTACTAGCTTTCATGTCCTCTCCTTTGGGTCACATCCTCCTATCAACGTCGCATGCACCCAAAACGAGGGGGCATACATCGGGTGAATCATTCACCCCATACAACATCTCGATCTTTGATACAGTGTGTGCACAAAGACAGAACAAAACAAAGTTATAGTCATGAATGTTCTTGCATTCTTACATGGGTCATTAGTTCAAAGACATACACTAGCACCCCAGATATAGACACTAAGACTGGGCATTCCCGACCTTTCCTAGGTGCCTATGACCAGGGGTAGTTACAGTTATTTTCTCATATCAACACAATTTTCAACAGCTTTACGAGCATTTTTATAGTACCAACACAATCCTCCAATGAATCAAAATGCATTTTATCTCCTTTTTCTACTTGGATCGAACTAGAACAACATGGAACAAAGCAAGATCACACCATCTATAGTGGTGTATAAATTTGGGAAGTAGTCATGGATGGAGAATAACACTAAAAATAGCACTTGGCATGAGATCGCCCAAAAAAATCATTCTTGGCATCAGATTGCCCAAAAACTTGCTCTTATACAACATTTTTCCTGACATTTTCTATTATTTTTACTCACACGATCGTGTGTACACTTTCCTTTTACTACATTTTCACATTTTTACATATTTTTACAGATTTTTCATAACACGTGACTTCGACTACTCTTTCACTCTTCTTTACAGTCCATCCTTAATACACAACAAGAAGCAAGCACCCTTCATCAAGCTACAACAAAAACAACATGTACAACATAAGACAA
This sequence comes from Taxus wallichiana var. yunnanensis, assembly GCA_018340775.1. NCBI lineage: Eukaryota > Viridiplantae > Streptophyta > Pinopsida > Cupressales > Taxaceae > Taxus > Taxus wallichiana. The sequence continues at coordinate 421,887,646 of CM031240.1, read as the reverse complement.
CTCATATGTTTCACCCTAGGGTCGCTTCCTCTTTCTTAGCTTCCATGCTTCATTTTTATAACTTTTGCTTTCACTTGTCTCTTTGGCATACTATCGCCATCACACTCTACATGGTTATCAAGTATGCATCTTTTATCTACTTTATGTTATCGAGTATTCACTCAACAACATAAAGTGGGGGTAAATGTAGACACAAAATCACGCATTTGGGTACATTTCTAGGTCCTAATCACATACCACTATTCATATGATTCCTAAGCAAGAAAACTAGCAATTGACAATTATCTTTGGCCTTTTGTTTGTGTTTCTTATTTTCTATTTGGCCTTCTACACCCTACAACCTAGTTTGATCTTCATTACTTTATCTTTCTTGACTTTGGACACCAAAGACCTAGCCAAGACGCTAATGTCCAGGCGCCCTCATCCCCTTTGGGCACCCCGACCTCTTTGTATCTTACTCGCCTCTTTTGGGCCTCTTTTATCTTTTAGGCATCTTATTTTCTTATGGGTCGTCCTTCTAATTTTCATTTGCGAAATTCAACCAAGGGAATCATATAAATACAAAATTATGTGACCAAAATAAAGGAGCAAGCTCTAAGCATCTATTATCACCACCTAAGGTTGCATTTAAAAGCATTCTAAGAGCATCAAGGTATCTATCTAACTTTCATACAAGGGACAAGGGACTCGCATTTTCTAGATACACACATAATTAGGAGAATGGGTTTTTCTCACGTAATATATTAGAACGCCCATTTAGTGGAGAGGTTATAAAAGCATCTAGATATTGACTACTATCATGTGCACTTGCACAAAGGCATCTTAGGGCATGATTTATACACACACACACACAAGAAATACATGGAGTCTGAGATATAGTGCAACACTCGGTCATAAATTCACTGTTTCGGAGATCACTAGGGTCACTACTCCCCATTTACATCTTTCTTTTTTAGGATTTGATGTAGTTTGGTGTTTTATAGGATATCATTTATTTTGCAAGTTATATGTGAATTCTACTGATATCATTGTGTGACATACAAGCAACCAAAAGGGAAGGTTAGCGACCACCTCGCAAACAAGAAAAACTAGATTCTGAGTTCGTGCGCCACAAGCACCTACCAAAGGTCTCTGGCACTTAGCGCCCTATTCCCATTCCAGTGCCTTGTTCTAGCCTATTCAGACATTCTTACAAAAATTTGAGTGTAGTTGCGCGGTCCTCTCCTCCCGCTTCATCGCATTCTAGTCTAGAACACTTCAAGATTTATTATGAAATCTGCCAAGTATTCTCCCCTCTCTCTTACACTTAGGGTTTCATATTTCTTTAGGTTATTGCTTGTGTCAAATATGTATTTAGCATTTTAGATTTATCATACGTGACCTCGCAATTAGGATTTCATAATTTCTATATTTGTTAAATCAACTCATTTAAAGGGATATGCTCAACAAGAAGGAATTTATTATGAGGATTCCTTTGCACCCACTAAAAATATCAAGACCATCGAGTTGTCTGTGCATCGACAACATAAAAATATGGAAGCTTCAACATATGGACGTAAAAAGTGCTTTCTTGAATGGTGATCTAAAAGAAGTGCACATGACCTTGCCAAAAGGATTTATTGACGAGCAACATCCTCAAAAGGCATGTCATCTAATTAAGTCACTTTATGGGCTTAAGCAAGCACCAAGAGCATGGTACATTAAGATATATGATCACCTATTGCAACATGGATTCACTCGTAGCCCCTCAAATTCAAATTTGTATATTAAGAAGGTAGGAACATAGATTTTCATTCTTGTTTTATATATGGATGATCTTGTGATCACATTAAGCTTAGAAAATCTCGTCGAAGATTTAAAGAATGATCTGAAGAAATCCTTTGACATGATAGACTTGGGGATACTTTTATATTATCTTGGCTTGGAGATATGACAAAAGAATAATCACATTTTTATCTCGCACATGAATTATTCCAAGAAACTCCTAGAAAAGTATGGTATGGCAGATGATTGTAATTTTTTTCCATTCTATTGGAGAAAGGTTTTCAAATCTCTCAATTCTAATATTCACCTCAAGTAGATGTGAATCTCTCCAGAAGCTTGTTGGGAGTCTCATTTACTTGACCTATACCATACTGCACCTTTGTTTATTGTTAGCTATCTTTTGAGATTCATGCGGGAGCCAAAGAAATGTCATTGGGTTGCAGCCAGCGTGTTTTAAGACATGTCTTAGGCATAGTTGATTATGGTATGTAATATAAGAATCACTCTTAGTTCTTCTCGAAGGGATATACTAACTTTGACTATGTTGTATTTGTTGATGATAGGAAGTCAACTATCGAATTTTTTTCCATAGATCGGATTTGGACCTATCTCATGGATTAGTAAGAAGCAAATAATTTGTTCTCATAAATTTAGGAATTATATGAGCGAGAGCTCACATTAATTAATGAGAAAATATATTTATTAGTATGATAATATTGTAATGTGAAATATTACGTGAGTAATTATTCACAAGTAAATATATTAGGGTATGTGAGTTACAACAACACACGTAAATAGGATCATATGTTATGAGTTGTTGAAACAACTCATTTAATTGTTATTGAGTAAATATAGGCCTGTTAAATAATAGGAGAAGACCAAGCCTATACGTATGTAATGTCCTAGATGAGTGTAATATGTAGAATTAATCAATATACAACAATATCATCTTGGTGTTTGATTATTCAAAGTCTTTAAGTCTATATAATCTTACCCAAATTTTACATTTGGTATCATAGCAGTATGATTGTAATGGAGGAGCAATGTGTTGATAGGGGCAACTATATTGTTTTTCATATTGTTTTTCGTTGTCCCAATTCATGAGATTCAGTTCATCATATAATCAGTGCAGATAGTATAATTTTTTACTCTTTTAAAAAAACTGTGTTTACATAAATTAAAAGTATTCTCGTCTTTTTCACCGTTCGTTGCAAGTTTTATGACATTGTTACATCATGCTCAAATTTGTATTAGTTAGTTTAGGTAAGCCCTGACAAATTATTAGATCTATATTCCATCGGTCCATGCATTCAAATTTATAGAATTCTACGTCAGCATCCATTTGAGGAGAAAAGATTTTTCAAATTTTGTATTACATTGCGTTGGAAGTGTTATTCAAGGTTCAACAAAAGAATACGAGTTGTAATCTCTCCATAGTTTCAAATACGTGAAGAGAGAAGTGATTTATGGCATTTGATATTGTTGGTGCGAGATGTAACAATGCCATTGAGATTCGTTCAAAGCAGTCTCAACGCTGCAAAAAACACAGATTCACAAGAAGTTGTGGCTTTGGACACGTCATTGGTAGATTTGAACAACATTCTACCTTAACACTTGGACAAATTCAACGACTGTTTTCCTCTTACTGTTGTTCACTGTTCTTAATCAAAGAAGAGTTGGATTAGAGATACAAATCATGGAAGTCTGATTTGCACAGTCACCTCATGTTCGAGTTGTTCGCTCATTCAAAATCATTTCAAAGTTCCATCGTGAATACTGTGTTCTCATAATAGATTCATTGTCATTAAATTCATCTTGTCCATCTCTAAAGTCAACTCAAATTACCCTATGCCAATTTGTATTGCTTTTATAACAAAAGCCATTCCAGAAATTGTTGTTGAAAGTATTGTTTTGGTCATAAATATTTTCGCCATTAGGTTTCTCAAAAAGATTCAAGTATTGTGCCATTAGAGCCAAAAGTTGTCTATTGAAATTAGTAGTATTAAGTTGTCAAAAAGTGTCACTATAAAAAAGGTTAATTTGTTTACCTCAGAGACACATTTTTTAAAATGATGTCTTGAAGAAAAAATAATTTTATATTTTGGGGGAATAATAAACATTGTGGAAATCATTGAGTGTCATGATCACATTTTGTTGAGTTAGCAACATCATACTTTGGAGGATGGAGGTAATGGATGAAGGAGGACAATCAACATCCTCTTGTCACAAATCACCAACGACTTATAAATATATGACCAAAAATTATTGTAAAAGATCTTTTTCTAATATAAATTATAGAGGAAAGGGTGTGGCTTTGTATTCAACATCTTTTTATAAGCAAGAGAATAAAGAGAATAGAGAGAGAGAGAGAGAGAGAGAGAGAGAGACATTCAAAATTTGTGTTGTGGTTTTGTCTTTGTGCATTATTATTTGTTCTTATGTTCAATTAATAATCAACTCTTGTTATTCCAGTATTATGAATTAGTAGATGATTCTTATTTTTAACTAATACTTGTGTGATTAAAATAAGGATTTGCATTTGCCTATCAGAAAACACAAGTGATTCTTTTTTTTTCTCGTCCCATATTCTCTTCTTATCCCCTTTCTCGTATATTATATTTCTTAAGAGAAACACTCTTGTGAAGAAATCCCAAAACCCCGAGAGATAGATTAGGGTAAACATTTTCTTCCCGAATATTTTTTTAATCAATAAAGGGTGCCTCTCCATTATAACAGAGAGAGACTTAGTCTCACTCATTTTGTTTCTAAAACCCATTGTTTTCCGCCATGAAAAATCATTTACCAATAGTTTTTGTGACTTTGTTGGGAATGTTGCATGCACATGTGTTATCCTTTTTGAATCAAAACTTTTCACTATGTGTGCTTTGTCTAAATATGTTTCCCAAAATGACTATCATTGGTAATATTCCTCCTCTATGACACACTCTTGTTTAACAACCTAATATTGTGTTTCTACATGAGGATATTTTCATTGATTAGAGGAACTTTGCTAGGAAGAACCGGAGAAGTGAACTCCAATTTCATCTAGCCGAGGCTATCCTACATAAAGAAAGTGACCTTGCATATTTTATAACCAGATTTATTTTAAAATGATGGAGGAATCAGAATCACCTAAGAAGAATATGAATTTTTTTTTATCTCCTTACAATAGATCTTCAATATACTTTTTGCTAACTTTTGTATTAAAACATATTTTGGAATATAGTCAAGTTGATCAAAAGGAGATTCACACATAGAAACAAAGCATGAGGAGGAGTTGATCTATTTTTTTAAGTTGTGTAGAAACACCACTTTGATCTTCCCGTTTAATAAATGGCAAGAGGGAAGTCTACAATCACCCCACCTATACACTAGCGAAGTAGAACTGAAGGAGAAATAAGTTTGTGTGAAGTACTTTTATTAAGTGGAATGAGAGTGTTGCTTTTCCTACAATTACGGTAGTAGAAGCACCATACCTTGGTGCCCTATAATTGGGCCATTAGCTTTGGTTGTGCCTCTTCATGAGCTTCAGAGGATCGAGGGATAATTTCACGAAGTTCAAAGAAGATGGTAAGCAAAACCCCCATAATTACATTGTTTCATTCTTCGTTGCATGTAGAGTATTAGGTGTCGATCATGAAGATGTGTTGGTTTGAATATTTTTGGAGATACTCTAAGAGGTTGCAATAGAATGGTTTCATCATTTTCTAATTACCTCGATCATCAACTAGGAACGATGCATACTAAGTTTGAAGCAAGGTTCAAACTAGTTGGATATGTACATGTCATTTTGCCCCAATATACAAAGATGAAGAAAGAGCCTCATGAACCTAGATGAGGGAATTTATTTCCAATTTTAATAGGCTCTTGCATAAAATTTCAGCAAGTACAACACCTACCTTGGAAAACCAGAGTGTTTCTTTGTATATTCACAACTCCTTGAAGTTGTCTTTCCTCTTAGAAGATCATATGTAGCTAGCTTGAGTGTTACTCATATCTTCGTAATGAATGTTGAATATGACTTGATCATGACATGTAATTTAAAAAAGAGCCTACAAATAATAGAGGATTGGGTTCGGTCAAAGTATAACTGATCGATTGGTTCAACTATTGGTGAATGAATTACTAGCCCTAAAGAAACAAGTGTCTAACAATACACATACCAAATTATACACGATATGTCAAGAAATAGTTTTGGAAACACCCAAAATGCTAATAAGAACATATTACTCACACCTCAAACAAGGATAACCATTAAAGTAATTCCAGTTTGCACAATTGTGGAAGTCTAAGAGGAAGAAGAAGAAGTCATTGAGATAGGAGAAATAAAATATAATGTTGGGTACGTTGAAGAAGAAGACAAAGAACCAAATTATGACTACAATATCGGTGTATGGAATACAAATTAGATAAAGGTGAATACAAAGAAGCAATAGATGATATGAAAAGTCGGTCTTTTACTTTTTTTACCAAATCAAAGAATCATAAAGAAACTCCTACACCTACACTAGTTATTGATCAAATGGTCACACCTTTACCTATTCAATCCAAGGAGAAAACCCATAATAAAAGGATTGATTCTACTCCTCCTTTAATTTCCCTAGTGTTCCTAAACCAATACCTCACCTAGTGTATACAAAGAAAATGTGAAACAAGGAAATAAACAAACACAATGCAAAATTGATCTTTCCTTCGTACCTCTTTGTAACCTTAGATGAGATTGAATAGAACTTGGAATGAAGCACCAAACTTATTGAATATCTAGACCAATTGAATGTGGATCCTCCAAGTTATGAATGGAAGTGGATTTCAACTGCGAGAAATGTAAATGATTGATGATTGAATTGATTGGCGATTCGTGATCAAATGGGCATTGTATCAGAATCTGGTGTGTAGAATTGAATGGCAATTCAACATAATAACAACGTAGATTCTCAATATTCTAAAGATGATAAATGGATAGGAATGAGTGTTTATTTATAGATGAGGGAAGAGAATCCCAAATCCTTGATTTATGTGATTGATTTTTCTAATTTGAAGCTAACTAAAGCATGATTGGAGAGATTTGTTTGAGTTTCCAACTTGATTGACAAGATAAACTACTATTTTGAGCTTGATTGAGTGAGTTATCATTGAGTTGACAAAATTGGTATGTATTTTGAATATTTTTAGCTTTTACATTGAAATATTAAATTCATGTCTTTTGTTTTATTCACCCAAAAAGTGACACGAGTTTTAGCTTTGGGGAGATTTGGCTTTAATTTTGGAATGTCATGCTTTATGGGATATGTTTAGTTAACTCAAATGCATGATTTGATTTAATCTAAACTTGTCCTCTTACATATATTTAATGATTTTATCTTTAATTTATTTATTTTGCTCTAGTTAACTTGAGATGTTAATTAGTGAAGTGAAAGTGGATAAGAGGTGAGGTGGAAATGGATATATGTAGGATTTATTTAATTATTTTAATATGAAATTAACTAATAAAATTAGCTAATGGGATAGGGGATGAATAATAAGAGTGATAGGATTAATTAATTAATCCTAGGAATGGGATATGAGTGTAATAGGGTTTATAGTACGAATATTTAATAATTTGAGACCATGTGTGAGCGATAAGGATGATAGAAGTTTATTTGGGACAATGTCGTAAAATGTCATTAAAGGTCATAAAATAGCGAAATATATCAAAAGTGGTTGAAAATGGTCGTAATGTGTCATGAAGTAATTACATGATGATTTCAAAGGTTTTTATTGTGTAACACAATTTTTCAGTGTGTCACATTTTCCTCTCTTCAAAGTGTTATTGCGAAGTAATAGAACTTTAAAGATAGTGGAGGCTTGCAAATCAATGAACAAATGATAAAGAAGTATGGTGGACTGCCTGATTTTCCCCAGTGAAACATTTAGATGCCCCGATGGGTTGAGATTATGCTAAGGGAGCGCCCCCTCGAGTGGATGGGTGACACGAGAAAGCAATGGACAACTATTTGATAAGAGGAATAAGAGAACATTGGAGAAGTGACAGGAAAAATGGGCTCAGAAAATGAAAGACTGAGGTTAAAAGGTCAAAATTAGGAGTTACGGACCTAAATTAGGGTTTGCGAAGGTTTAAATAGGAGGGAAATGGAGAATATAAAAAATCATTGGTCATTTATGTTATTAGGGATTTCTTCCTATTCATTGATTTTGTGCTCTGAGTTGTGAGAGAGAACACAATATCCAGCACATGTTCATCTTGCAGACCAAGTTTGAGAGTTTGGGTGGGATCCCAATGACAATGGCCCGATGAGTACATGAAAATGTTATGATGGGTTGGTATTTATTACATTTTATAGCTAGAATAAAGTGAAAAAGACACACTAGCACAAGGAAGTACCTGCACTGGTGTGACCCACAATATGTGCTAGCGTAGGATTTCTTGTGCTACCATAAAGTTAAACATGCTTGCGTGGAAAATGATGCACTAGCATAATGGGTGCACTAGTGTAATGTTGATTGTGCTAGTGTACTAAAAAAATGCATTACTATGAAGTGTGTTAACGATAAAGTGAGTGCTCTATGGTGAAAAAAGTGTGCTAGCATTAAAACATGTGCGCTAGCATAACACCGGGTGCATTAGCATGAGTTAGGGAAATAGGTAAGTTGTAGAAGTAGTATACGAGTGAAAATGGTTTAAAAGGGGCTAATAAATTGGTATAAAGTGTGCAAGAGATACTATATGCCTTAGATGTGTAAGAGAGACATTCATGATTACAATCATTTGAGAGACAGATGACGTGTTCTAGGGCAGAGAGCACTATGTATGGTACTAGAGGTGGCGGGTTTGGCACACATAGCACAAATGTCAGAGATCGTATTGGATCACTTCTTATTGACTACTTTAGTGGAGCGATGATATGAGTCTTAGACATTCAAATTATCTACCTGGAGAGACATCTATTATATTAAAGGATGTGTATTGCATAATGAGGGTACAAATGTAGGGACAATTGATTTAGTGTGAGAGGAGAGCATCATATATCTAGGTGTAGACACAACTACTTGTTGGAGTCGAGGAGATTCATGGAGAGGGTATGGTGGTGCACCTTACAGAGTGCATGGAGGTCGATAGGATAGCTCGACAGACCTATCTACCTGATGGCTCTTATTAGTGGCTATTTGTTACCTGATAAGATTGGGAGGCATTTTCATCTCAATTTGATTGGTGTGGTTGTGGATTTGATGGATTCAGCAAAAAGTTTGGCATGCGGACAATGCATACTATCCCATCTATATAGAGATATGCTTATAGTGGTGTACATGATTTAGAGGAGTTTAGGACTAACGACGTTACTACAAATTTGGGAATGGAACAATATAGTAGTTGGTGGTGATGGGGATGTTGAGATATAGAAATCCAGAGGGATCCATCAATTTGCGGATGGGAGATAATAGGTGGTGGTCAGAGAGGTCACCAAGGAGATTTGACATTCTAAACGAGTTATAGATGATCTTTATTTGTGCCTTATCATATGGAGGCCATACAAATCTTATAGTTGGGTGCTAGGTGTGGTAAAGCTAGGGCAAAGTGGAGATATCTCATCACACCATTGGGATTTGGTCATACATCATTAAGCATTATACACTAGATAGGGATATGTGACAACTAGAAGTGATAAAGGATATACCGAGAGGGAGAGTAGTGGTATGCATGGGTAGTGTAAGAGACTACATATTTTGAGCCACACATCGGGTATAATATAACGAGGGCTATTTTTAGAGGAGTTTTAACACATGTATGAGATGCACAAGTAGGTATCGTGGATTCGGATGTATCATTCTAGTATGTAACTTGATATGTGGTTATAGTACTTATTCCTGACCAACCCTCACCTAGTTATGGTAGCAGTATAACAACAATAGTGAGGGTAGTGTTGGGGCAGAGAGAGGAGGAGAATGAGAGGCCAACATGCTCAAGGAGGAGGAGGAAGAGGAGGACAGGGCCATGCATAGGTGTAGGTACATGTACCGATACAAAAACAAGTACGTATCAGATTGTATGGTGGGAAAAATGTGTCTAGACACCATCCACTCTTATCATCTATTCAACTAGGGTATCGAGGAAACAAGTGAGGGACACACCAAGACCGGCACATAAACGGATAGAATTAAATGGGGTACAAGGACCGTTATGATCGCATACCCCAAGGGAATTAACCCTTACACTAGGAAAACCTAAGGTTTCCAAGGCCCTAGGTCAAAGAAGAGGAAGGAACCCTATGGAGGTATCGGCACTATGGGGGAGGTTATGAATGAAATAAGCATATTGTATCTATGCTAACTAAAGTAAAGCATGTAACATGAAAGGAATTGAAATACAATATGCTAACCTAGCATGTGCATAAAATACTAAGCTAACATATAGTAAATAGCGAATGTAGGAAACTACTCTATACAAAATGAAAAAATGGGTTAGAGAACTTACCTATTGGGGGGCGGTCACTGATGCATCTATCTCCCAAAGGACCATACACCAAGAGAGAACAAATTTCAAGTGGAGAAGGGGAAACAATCTAGTCCTAACTCACTATAGATGACCCAAAAGTACAAGCAAACCAATCCAAGTAAGAAGAATCTCCAAGCCAAGAGTCAAGATGCAAGAAATCCAAAAGCTAAGTGAGTAGGTACAAGTTGGCACAAGAGAGAAAAGCTAATGGAGATTTCCTGTTAATTTGATCTGATGATGTGAAAATGTGAGTTGAGGTATTTACATCGACATCATCACCCGTGCGTGAAGGCATCGACCAAGATTTTGAATTTACACTGACATAATCACCCACGTGTGATGGCATCGGCCAGGTATGAAAATGCAAAGGGGAGTGTGCAAATTGTCATGAAAAGTGAAGATCATGCAAGGTGGAAGAAATTGGGTCATAAACAAGCTAGATGTCGGAAGAATATGAGGCAAAATAAGTAGATAATAGCAAAAAAAGACATAACTGGGACAAAAATTAGTTCTCTCTCCATGTATCATCCTTAACCCAATGGTTATGTGAATAATCATACCCCCATCCTAGAACAATCCCTTTAAGGCACCCGTTCCTAGAAATAGATGCATTAGTGACCTCTTGAAAGAGAATTTTTTAGTAACAAGTATGAAAATAGAAAGTGTACAAAAATAGGTGTATACATATGCCCCAGCCGTTGATTACCACAATTCGTAACAGCAAAAAATGGGGTAGTCAGTGGAAAGAACAATATAAAACACTAAAACTCAAAGTAAATGCTGAAAATCAGGATGGGACTAGATGAAATGAAATATGCCCACCAATGCATACCTGATAGTGTAAGTCATCCTGCCACGTACGGGCACAATCCATGCTTAACCCCAAGAAGTAAAAATAAAAGGAAACACTAGAGGATCATCAATAAAATAAGACATAAATCACCTATCTAGGGGCCCATGGGATGGATGTCATGATATCGAAATTGGAGATGAGGAGTCAAAAACATGATTTTTGGCCAAAAAGAGAAATAAGGTGTGTAATATGTCAAAATGATCAAGAGAATATCACGATCCTAATGCAACTGACAACAGATTTTCTAGAGATTAGGAACTAAAATAGAGGGTATTTAAAGATTAAGAAGCATCACAACAAAATTGAATAGAAATATTAGGTTTATATAGGATTTTTATTTTATTTGCTTATTACTATTTTGGAATTAAGAGAAATGAGCTATAAAATTCCAAATTTGGAGATTAACGTGATGATATGGCACAAGTACGAGAGGAGGAAGAGACTCGACAAAGAGGAGCACATGGCAACACTTGACCATAAGTGAGTTGATGCATTTAATTTTATTAGGAAAATTAGGAGCAATTTGGTCTTTTTAGAAATGCAAAGGTAATAGGGCATCATTTTAAGTCAAACTTACATCATTAGGAAGGGTAGGACAAAATGCAAGTGGGTTTGGGAGGGATTTGATTTTAGCTTTGTTGTTTTGTAGATTTTTACTTTTTAATTTTTAAAAGTCGCATCATACGGACTTAAACACCATCATCCTCCTTGAAACAACGGGTCGATGGCATCGAAATCATGCAAAAAAATTGACAAGGGATGATGGCATATACTGAGGAGAGGGCGATGGCATAGGAAATATTATAAAAGCACATGATTTTTTATGATTTTAGATTTTGAATTAATTTTTGATGAATCTAATGCCTAAATTTTGTTGATTTGTGATTGCATGAGGACCGGAGGATTACTAATGTGAGTGGTTGATATAGTGTGGGTAAATGATATAATTGTAACATTGTGACGATCTGCAAAGGTAGCAACTTCATAGATGGGGATTTGGGGGCATCATGTAGATGCTCAAGATACCATTGAGCCTAGATTTGTTGTAAATGTTTTTGGCAGCAAGGGAGCCTAGGGCCAATACCTTTCGATGGTGGGCAAGAAAAAAAGTGTAGATGATTGTGACCCTTCACGATGTGCAAGGGATATTGGGCTTGCCGATAGAGGGAGCTCACATATATTGTGATCTCACCATGGATGTTATAGAGAGGAGGACCTTGGCCGTATGGGCCACAAGTGGTAAGACATACAATGGGGGAGGCTTAGCATTAGACCTAGCGTAATACATACTACATAAATTATGGCTATCCTAAAGGTGGTTATGGGCATTATTGAGGCATGCATATTATGTCGCAAGGAAAATGGGACTTGTTATCCCAAATTCTCCCCCTGGTAAATTTGGGTAAGACAACTCCTGCACATAAGGAAATTATGAAGGAAACGACTCATACCCGTGAGCTCACATTCCAGGATGACAAACAAAGTTACGAGATGGGCTTGGAAACGAAGGAGCAAAGCGAGTGTCGCAGAGGAACCAAGCGAAAAAAGGGAAGACCAAACAAGTGCCGGGACCGACGTATGTCCCGAGAAAGGGGGCATCGGGGAAAAAGTTGATTATTTTCCCCTTGTTATCACAAAAGCGGTAAAAGTTGTAAAATGGCCCGCAACTCCGTCGGGAAAAAGTCAGTGTTAGAACCCGAGTCAAAGCCAAGGCGGGGAGTTGGAGGGAAAAGTGAAAATTTACCTTTCGTTCAAAGGGCAAAAGATAAATTACGGACCCATGCAAGACTGATTTTTTGTTCTAATCTGGCTGCCACGTGTCCCAAACCAAAAAGGGGGCCCATTTTTCAAACTATTTTCCCCATCCATTCATATGGACTTGATACAAACTTTGAAGGGGCATATCTTTCAACTCAGGGCTCAAATATTACAAATCTGACACCATTGGAAAGATCTCAGCCTCACCTATGCCATGGAGGTCTAAGACTTTAATTTGAGGAGGTTAGGTAAAGGAAAATGGAGGAAACATCTCGGGCCTTTAATGTAGGATCCATCTATCTCAACAACTAGATCGGATTCGATCTGTTTCCATCGTTCCTCTTCTTTCAAGGCACCGAATCAAGGAATCATGCAGTAAAGATGGATTTGGGGTAGATTTTATCAGAAGCATTAACAATAGTGGTTGAGTTTCAACCTAATTTTCCCACTTCTCTCTCTCTCTCTTTCTTCTCTAATCGAATCTATAAAAACGGGGTAGGATTCATTGTAAATTTGTTGTTCATTCTTCTTCCCTGCCCCCTCTCTCTTTCTTCTCCAGGGTCGAATGTGGAGTTTAAGCCTCCTCCCTTGGCTTTGTAATGGCATTTTCTTTCCTCTTGCTTGTTAATGGTGTACTGTGTGAACTCCTGGAGAAATAAAATTTGTTTATGATGCATTTTGTCCATCCTTTGCTCATTTTGTTGTCTCTTCTTGCCTCTCACCATTGCAGGGTATATTATGCATATCTCTGATGTCCATTGTAGGTTTTGGGAGCTGTGTTTAAGGGGTTTGAAATGGTGTTCTGTGTGAACTTTATCCTTGGTCTGTGATGCATCTATCCATCCTCTCCATTGCTCACCTCTCTCCATTTCAGGCAGTTGGGTTTGTGATCAACAGTTCCCTTTTCTCGGTGCTATCACCTCTGTAGTGTAGGATTTCTTTATTTTTATTCTCTCTCTCTCCTCTCCCTTGGAATTGTTAGATTAGGAGTAGATAGTTACATTTCCTTCCTTAGAAGTAGTTTAGTGCTAGGATTAGGAAGAGGAACCAACCTTCTCTAGAGGATCATTCCCATTTGCAAGTCCCACAACTTGGGGAATGATCCAATGTTATGCAAATCACACCAAATGACCTTGCCTTAGAAAAGAAGATCCATAACTCATTTGGGGGTACTTGTGATTTTACACTAACAGTTTTGGCACACCCGGTGGGACAGGTCTAAGAAGCACCTTACCACTTCACTTCATCAAGTTCGATGTGCTCTTGGTGAAGATTTCAGCCTTTGGAGGCACTTTCAAGCACATCTGGTGACTCCATCTGGTCAAAAACCCATTCTTTGAGTTGCAAACCTTTTCCATCCATTTCCACTCATTTCATCCATTTTCTTCTTCCATCTCTTCCATTTTCTCCCATTCCATGAGATTTTGCAATCATGACTTCATTCCCTTCATGAAACTCACACTTACAGCAATGCAATCCACCTCCAATGCATTTCTCAACTCCTTCAAATCATCATTATGAGTAGGTTCATAATCAACATGTCTATCCCTATGAGCAGCAGTGCCAAACACTTTGGCTATGGGGCTTTCCAATAACATGGATATGCATGCAATGAAGACAATCAAATGCAAGATGCTGGTCTGCTGGAGAAAATTCAAAAAATGGAGACTGGCATGGTTCAATCAAGGGCAATGCTCGAATGATGGCTTTCAGAATTGGTTACAGGGCACCTTGTCCATGGGAAGGCCCTTTTCCAAGACACTACAACCCTCAGGAGAAGTTGGACTTCATGATTGGAATGCTGCCCCAACTTGCACAATGGTCGAAGAGATAGAGGCCTATGAACTTGGTGCTAAGTAGCCTTGTCAATGGGTAAGTTTTACACCATCATCTGGTATTTCTCTTTCCATTCCTCAAGTAACACCATCTCAGTTTGAATGTCAAGTTGTAAACCCAGCCAATGTTGCTCCAGTTGTGAAAACCATCCCTCCATCCCCTAGTCTTCCATCCCATCTCATCTTTTCTTCCCTCTTCTCTTCCAAATCCAAATCCCCTCCACAAGAGCCAAAAGAAACACCTTCCCCTCCAAAGAAACAAGAAGTTCTATCCTTCCCACCACCACAAACAATTGCACAAATGGTTGAATCCCAACCCAATCCTTCTCTTGCCTTCCCAATTCCACGTGAGGAAGATGAAATTCCAAAAATCAATTAAGGACAGCAAATAGAAGAGCCAGTGGAAGAAGAAATGATTAAGAGTTTAGTAAGTTTGGCTCTCAGTACGGAATTGAAAAAATTCCCTTGCTTGGTTAAGCCTACAGAGGAGGACAAGGTTGAAGACTCAATGGTGGTTAGGACTGATTTTGTTGTAGCAGAGAAGAAGAACAAGGAAAGGAAGAAGATCAATTATCAAGTTGCTCAGAGTGTAGTGTCCACAATGACACTTTGTCTGAGAGAAATGCTGATCCAATTCAAGTTGCACAATCAGCCAAGGAAGAAGAAGAACAATCAACTCAAAGTCCCATTGGGAAGGAGCAAATGGATGAGACCAAATCAGATTTTGTAACAACAGAAGAAGAAGACATCATTGATAATTTCTTGCTTTCATTCGAAGGGCCTATTTTGGTTGATGAATCCATCATGGAGGAAAATTCTAAAGAAGACATGGTTGTCCCAAACAGCCCTCTAGAGCAGATAGTTTGAAGAGTTTTCTTTGACAAGATTCATGCTAGAGGAAGAAGTTATCCAAGGGCAAGATGGTCTTCAAACAACAGAGGAAGGAGAAGTTGCTCCAAATCCAAAAGAAGAGGAAGGGAAAGAGCAGAAGAGTTTCACCACTTCTTCCATGCCATTCATTTAGGAGGATCTATAGAAGGACTCCATTTTTGGAGTTGAAACTCAAAGCTATGGGCACATCAAACAGATCATACCTTGCCCAATCAGGTATTTGGCTTCATTGAGTCAAAGGAGAAACCAGAACTAGTCATGCCCATTTTAGGGCATGAGGATGAGCTACAAAGCACCAAGGATCAACTACCATACCTCTTCAATCCAAATGCAGAGCAACTAAAAGAGGTATTGGTTTTGTCTTCAGTTGATACTTTGGTGATTTGGGTGGAAGATCAGCTTGTAGTTAGTTTTTCACTCATCCAACCAGCCATGTTCAGTGCCAAATCAGTTGCATGGCTACCATTTTTGAGGAAGGGAAGTTATTTCTCCCTGCCAGTTGCAGGTTTTGTTTGAGTTCCCTTTGCTCTTGGTTAGAGTAGAGTAGGTAGGTTTGTTTTCAGCAGAAGAAGTGCTTTTGCACACTCTGCATATCCCACTTGGGGTATGTATGATTTTCAGTTTGTACATAGTTTTTGGTGCTGTTGTTTTGCTCTTGCATAGTCCATTTCAGTTGGCTTTTGGTGAAGTTCAACTCCAAGTTCAGTGGGTTTCCAAGAGGCTCAGAGGTCAGATCTTCAAAAGTTCAAATCAGTTTCATATTTATCAGGTAGACTCCATGCCCAATGGATGCTTCAAGGCCACTGGTTTCTTCATCTAGCAGGCAGATGTCCCCGTGAGTCGCCAAATTGTTATCCCAAATTCGCCCCCAGGAAAATTTGGTCAAGACAACTCCTGCACATAAGGAAATTATGAAGGAAATGACTCAGACCCGCGAGCTCACATTCCAGGACGACAAACAAGTTATAGATGGGCTCATAAACAAAGGAGAAGTGCTACAGAGAACCGAGGAAAAAAAGGGGAAGACCAAACAAGTGCCAGACTAACGCGTGTCCCAGAGGAAAGCGGTGTATCAGGGGAAAAGTTGATTCTTTGCCCCTTGTTATCACAAAAGGGGTAAAATTTGTAAAATGGCCTGTAACTCCGTCGGGAAAAAGTTAGCGTTAAAACTTGAGTCAAA
Source organism: Taxus wallichiana var. yunnanensis (assembly GCA_018340775.1). Taxonomy (NCBI): domain Eukaryota; kingdom Viridiplantae; phylum Streptophyta; class Pinopsida; order Cupressales; family Taxaceae; genus Taxus; species Taxus wallichiana. The sequence goes on along the minus strand of CM031240.1, from coordinate 421,870,874 downwards.
GCCAAGGCGGCGAGTTGGAGGGAAAAGTGAAAAATTACCTTTCATTCAAAGGGCAAAGATAAATTACGGACCCGTAAGACCGAGTTTTGATTCTAATCAAGCACCACGTGTCCCAAACCAAAAGGGGGCCCCATTTTTCAAATTTTTTCCCCATCCATTCGTATGGAACCCGATACAAACTTCGAAGGGGCATATCTTTCGACTCAAGGCTCGAAATATTACAAATCTGACACCATTGGAAAGATCTCAGCCTCACCTATGCCATGGAGGTCTGAGACTTTAATTTGAGGAGGTTAGGTAAAGGAAAATGGAGGAAACATCTTCTGGGCCTTTAATGTAGGATCCATCTATCTCAACAACCAGATCGGATTCGATCTGTTTCCATCGTTTCCTCTTCTTTCAAGGCACCAAATCAAGGAATCATGTAATAAAGATGGATTTGGGGGTAGATTTTATCAGAAGCATTAACAAGTAGTGGTTGAGTTTCAACCTAATTTTCCCACTTCTCTCTCTCTCTCTTCTTCTCTCTAATCAAATCTATAAATATGGGGGTAGGATTCATTGTAAAGTTGTTCATTCTTCTTCCCTACCCCCCTTTCTCTTTCTTCTTTAGGGTCGAATGTGGATTTTAAGCCTCCTCCCTTGGCTTTGTAATGACATTTTCTTACCTCTTGCCCATTAATGGTGTACTATGTGAACTCCTGGAGCAATAAAATTTGTTTCGTGATGTGTTTTGTCCATCCTTTGCTCATTTTGTTGTCTCTTCTCGCCTCTCACCATTGTAGGGTATATTGTGCATATCTCTGATGTCCATTACAGGTTTTGGGAGTTGTGTTTAAGGGGTTTGAAATGGTGTTCTGTGTGAACTTTATCCTTGGTCTGTGATGCATTTGTCCATCCTCTCCATTGCTCACCTCTTTCCATTTCAGGTAGTTGGGTTTGTGATCAGCAGTTCCCTTTTCTCGGTGTTATCACCTCTGTAGTGTAGGATTTCTTTATTTTTATGCTCTCTCTCTCTCTCTCCTTGGTCCCTTGGAATTGTTAGATTAGGAGTAGATAGTCGCATTTCCTTCCTTAGAAGTAGTTTAGTGCTAGGATTAGGAAGAGGAACCAACCTTCTCTAGAGGATCATTCTAATTTGCAAGTCCCACAGCTTGGGGAATGATCCAATGTTATGCAAATCACACCAAATGACCCTGCCTTAGAAAAGTAGATCCATAACTCATTTGGGGGTGCTGTGATTTCGCACTAACATGGCCATTCCATTATTTTTGGTGGTTGTATGCAGAGATGTGATTCAACATGATGTGTTATTTACCCGGGGAACCACCATATGGGTGTAATTGGTGCACGACGTCTACAGGGTCCAATGGAGGGCACAAAAGACCATATGTCCCATGATATTACTGATAGCTTGGATATATGAGATATTTCCCATGTACAGGTCCACATGGATGTCATTGGTCATAGCCATAGATGCCCCAAGAGTACTCCAGTCGGCACAGGGGACAATAGTGAGAGCACTTTAGGCATACCTACCGCTGTGATAGGTACATCCATATGAGGTCATATGGGAGCCCTACATAGGGAATGTGGATCAATGGCCCAGTTGGCCACATGAAAATGATTTAGAGGTTGTGGAGGAGGTGACATGGCATCACTTGTATTGGGTAGAGACACATCTGATGGACAAGGTACCCAAGCAATTTGGGAGGCCTGAGCTTCTGCTATGATACCACCAAGATTAGCCTATAAACAGAGACATGCGAGAGAGGTTGTGAGTGCAGTGAGACAAAGTACCGGTGGGGCGGCCTCGGAGAGTACGGACCGCTAGTAGATAGGGCTAGAGACAGAGATAGAGGTGGGGTAGCTATAAACCCACTAGAGATCATTGTAGTGGAGATTTCATGTGAGGGATCTCGATGTAGGACCCACTGGTCCGGACCCACAGGTGGGAGATACAAGCACAACTAGTCCTAGCACCAGAGGAGAAGAGGAGTGAAAACCATGACCATGGCTGAGAGAGCATAGGATGCAACATCCAGGAGGTGGTTACCTAACGTCATTGGGGATGGAGATGGCCCTATAGCTATGAGATAGGTCTTGGGCCACCACAAAGGAGATATGATTATGGTGCCCCGAGATAGATGGGCGCAATATTTCAGGTGGAGATCATGGATATTCAATGAGGTTGAGGTAGTATTAGGTAGTTGTGGAGATGGTGAGACCATTGTCGAGTGGTTCAAACAGCTTAGGTATTGATTAGTGAATGATTATATCATGATATTGGTATTGATGTAGATGATTAGATTCGATGGTTATATCACGAGATTGGTATTGATTAGTGAATCTTTGATTTTGTAGAGTGCACAATAAAGGAGTGGCACTCCTTGAAAGAGAGTGCACACCACAAGATCTTGGATCCAGTATTGGATGTTCAAGATACCTCCATCATGGTGAACCCCACAACATCGTCATCCGGCAAGTCGGTGGGAGCCTTTCGGTTAGTTAGGGAGGATGTCAAGACACTACGGAGATGGAGAGATGCGTAAGCACTAACAAACACCTACAACATATATTTGATGTTGTAAAGCTTATTACAGGCATAGGGTGCCTTGGTTCAAGTAGGTAGCATGCCTATCGGATGGTAGGAGTGCTACAAGGAGGGCTATGAGGTTAGAGGCACAATTGGCGAGAACACAGGAGAGGCCTCCAAAGCTCGATCTAGGGCAGAGTCTCTAGCTCACATAGCTTGAACATCCAATGTAACACCTTTGACATAAATCATCCAGAGACCCCAAGGGGGTGAGGGTGCTTGAGCCACCTAGATATTTGATGATGTACTATGATGGACCATGATTGTATTTTTGTTGGTGTATAAAAAGTGATTCGATATATATATATGATTTTAATGATTATGGTGTTGATAAATGATGCTTTACTTATCGCTTTCCTTTCTTTTCTCATGCATGTATGTGGTAATAATCATGGTACTTTAGGAAGAACGATAATGATATTTAGGTGAAAAATTTGGTAAGAAGGAAAATAAATCCAAGCAAGGTTAAGGACCTAAGCGAGGATGCACAAGACCGCGGTGATTAACCGGGAAGGCTAGGGTGAAATCGGAGCCAAAATAGGTGGAATCAAGATCGGACACTCGATGGTAGGAAATTTTAGGGAAAAAGAGAAGTTATGTTAACCCAAGCGGATAAATAGTGAAGAAAGAGTAGAGCAATTGAATATGTGTGTAGAGCCCAAGGGGGCCAAGAGCCTAAGCAAAAGCGAGAGCCCAAGCCAAAAATGAAATCAAGGTCTTTAATGGAGACACTTAACCATGAGAGGTGAATCAATGTAGAGTATCGGTGATGATATCGTCAACTTGGTTTGTAATTTGACTTCGAGAATGAGTCATGAGGTCCTCAATAACATGTCGTGTAATAGCTACCTATCAATGGACTTCAGACTGTATGGAAAATAAAGTGCCGTCAATTTGATCCTCTAACCGAGTGAGGATGCCACATCAAATTTCATTGAGCGAGGGGCGAGGTGGAGGCACATATGTAGGCTATGGTCTAGATGGTTTAGGGAAAGTGGGTAGATCTCGAGAGGAGTTGGCTCTATGCTTATTTTCACATGAATAGGACTCGGGAACCAAGAACTGTCATTCGTGACTGATAGTTTGTTTCAAAGATGCAAGCAATAGCCATGGTGTGAATAATATGATGGGGTGAGGTAGAAGGTTGTGTGGCCTTTTGATCTTGATTCGACTAACCTCAGCTTCAAGCTTTGTCACATGTTTTATATAGCTACCTATCAATGGAATTTAGATAAAGTGTGGACAACAAAGTGTCGTCGATTTGGTCCTCCAACGAAGAGAGGATGCCACGACGAATGTCATTGAGAGAGGGCGAGGTGGAGGCCCATATGTAGGCTATGGTCTATATGGTCTAGGGAAAGTGGGTGGATCTTAGAGGAGTTGACTCTATGCTTATTTCCATGTGAAGAGGACTCATGAACCAAGAACTTGTCATTCATAACCCAAAAGTCTGTGTCAGTATGTGATCAGTAGCCATGGTGCAAACAATATAATGGGCCTGAGGAAAAAGGTCATGTGGCCTTTCGAGCTTGATTTGGCTAACCTCAACTTCAAGCTTTGTCATATGTTTTCTATAGGATATGTAATCGATACATCATAACCCTGGAGCCTCATGTCATGTGCAATATGGCTTTGCCCCGAGATGGTCGAGGAGTCAAAAGGGCAAGAGGCGGGAAGGATGTAAATGACCAGTATGGGTAGACATAGATGTTGTCAGCACATCTAGTCCTTTGTCATCCTTGAGGTCATCAATTTCATAGTTAAATCTAGATATACACTCCCATTCTTTTATATGATGAGGTATGTTACATGATTTAATGGTGGAGTCATGGGGAGGGGATGAAGCTAGCGGAGTCACATGAGGCTTGGGCACCTGTCATCATGCCGGAAGGAGCTCAATCGAATGTGAAGAGTCTTCTTGTACAAGAATAAAATTCACATCATGAGCAAGTGTGTTTTGGAGGGTGATTTGGTAACGTCGTACTTCTCTATTCAAAATTTGGACATAAGTAGCCAAATAAGGATCGTCAAAGCACAACCATAATCATAGATAGGAGTAGTGGTTTCAATTACACAAGAATCAACTGTAGTTTCCAGTTAAACCTTTTGTTCAGGTGGAGGTTGAGATTTGCATGAAATGGTGACAGAATAGATGGATCCTTCTTGTGAGGTGGCAAGTTAGGAGAAATTTTTGAGATGAAAATATATGTTAGATCATAGGTATTAATACTAATAGTAATCTCATCAAGCTTGTCATCGTTGGAATCCAATAGATTGGGAGGTGTGCTCTCAACTAATTCTAGATGACCCGCATTGCCACGGAGAGATTCAACGAGATAGTTAAAACACTAGTATTTGCGGAATGGAATGGGAGATAGTTCTTGAAGGGTTGGGAATTTATAAGTTCCCTTTTGTTGTAGAGTATCATAATTCCAAGGATTTGGGTCACCTTGGATTTTATAGATTTCCCCTTGATGTGCAAACTTGACACATTGATATGCAGAAGAGGTGACTACATGCATACGGTGGGTCCAAGGTCGACCAAGGAGAATGTTATAAGATAGGGGAGTTGAAGACCGTAACTTTCACATGTAAAATCCTAGGAGGGATAGTGATAGGAAGCCAAATACAAGCCATGGGAGGCATCTGTCGACGATCATACCCCTTACAATTTGTGTGTGTGGTTTTAAGGTTGCTTGTTGAGTATCCAATGGCTTTAATGAAATATAAAGAGGCCACACATGTGTCAGCACCTTCGTCAATGAGGGAATGCTTGACTATGTTTTGACTAATTTGTATATAAATAAAGAGAGGAAATATTACGCCTAAAGCAAGAGCTCATCTCAGTCGAGTGCAGGAGCGACGAGAAAATGAATGCGAGTTTGAGCGTCGGTGGTATGATCCATACAAATGGAGAGTTATTCACACCAATGATAGATACTTTCCTCCAAACCATGCAACATAAGAGACTGCCCCAAAGTAGGAGGGAAATGTATGTTCATATCAAAAAACACAGGTCATAAGTCACTCGTGATGGTAAGGTGACGTGCGCATGAGATTTAAAAAGGGAATTGGTCCGAGAAACGAGATAGTGTTTCTAAAGGATCCCACAAGTCATGGCTAGACCGAGCGGTGGGCTCGAGTGTTTAGGATCTTCATAAATAGGTTCAAAATGAGGAGGATTAATTAGAAATACTTTATAAATTGTTGTTTATTTATGATTGACGCCATCGGCCCGACCGAAGGCATCTATGGTCGGAAAAAATAGTTTCATACACCTTCGTCCTTATAACAATTTTGTCACAAGGGTTAGTGACATCTCGTAGAAGGTGAGATTTTGATTTTGGGAGTTTGATTTTGAAAGACATAAGGGTAAATAACTCTATGAGTTCGAGGTTGAATTGATGGAGGGTATTTAGGTTCTATATATGCAATCACATGCCTCACATCATTTATAGCCATTGTGTTCTTAGGGGGATAATCAGGATCAACCATGTTTGTTGTGGCATTTTCTAGATTTTAGATATTTCACCTGAACTATGGTTAGGCATAGGGTCGAGAAAACCTTAAGTTCTTCATTAGCTTGATTAATGACACTATAACAATACTTTTACCTTTGAGCATCCTAAGCCTTGACTGCTTTAGAACTCTCTCTCGTGATGGCTTCGTGGTCAAATTGAGGGCCTAAAAAGAAATTTATGGCAGTGTCATGAAGGGCACGATAATTCTCATGAGAGTTTCACCAATTTGCATGTCACCAACAGAACTTGTTTTCATCATGCCATTGTGGGATAGGTCGAGAAGGATCAAGGATCTAACTAAATGGTTTAGGCATATGCTTTCATAACTCATCCTTGGTTAATGGTTGATAGTAAGTAGGTTGGTTTTTACTATTGTTAGCTTTTGAATTGATATTAAAGACATTCCTATTTGTAAAATCCATAAGAGGAAGGGTATTTGAGACCCCGTCATCCATGGCGTTCTTGTTCTTTGATTTTTGAAGGATTTGTATCTGTTTAGTTGCTTGAGTCTTAGGAGGAGCCTTTTCAAATTCCCTCATGAGATAATATTTTCTTTTGGCTTGTTCAAAATCTTCATTAAGGGAAGTAGGAGAAAAATACCTAACCTTATATTGAAGGTGAGGTTTTAGGGCTCGAAGGAAGAGTTGGAATAAACTATCATTCGACATATTATGTTTTGCTTTAGTAGATAAGGTATTCCAATGTTTGATGAAGGCTTGAGTTGATTCATTCTCATGTTGTTGTTTACAGTTAATGAAAGCATTGATGTTATTCTCAAGTAAATCATGATATTGGAATTCATTAACTAAGGTTGTCACTAGATATTCTAGCTCCACTATGGAGTTAGGGGTAAAGTGTGATACCAGTCCAAGGAATCTCTAGTAAGAGTCTTAGCTAAGATTTTAGTGGCAACATAAGAATTAACTTTGATCCATTCTTTATAAAGGTTATCAAAGGCCTTAATGTGTAAGAGTGGGATCGGTTGATCCATCATATGAAATAGAAGGGGCAATGCCTCCAATATCCATATTAGCAATGTAGGGCCTCGGGGGCTTTTGTTGGACTACTCATGAGACATTGTTGTGAATGGGAGGTTGGGCAATAGACACCCTATTAGGTCCTCCATTAGGCAAGGGCGAAGGGGGGAATTGCACCCCCAGAGCCCGGATTAGGACGGTTAACCATTTGAACCATGTTGGCTTGCATTTGAAGGAGTTGGGTCATGGTGGCGGTTTGTTGCTGACTCATTTTGTCTATAAGTTGGAGGATAAGATTAGTGGGGTCAGAGCTAGAGGCATTTTTAGATGAGCCTACCATAGTAGCCTTCCCACTATCCACCCTATTGTCAATTTTCTCAGATACAAAGTCAAGAAGGTGTTTATGGATTACTTGACTCAGTTCCCCCTTATATTAAGGAAACTTATTAACAAAGTTTTGGATATCGATGGAAGATCGAGGTGTCATCAATTTAAATATCTTCCTCTTCATCACCTAAGACATTACTGTTGCATGTGTTGTACCTTTTCCTATTAGCTCCTATCACACAACAACAGTTTGAAAGAAAAGAAAGCTAGAGTCTAAGGGATTAATTTCTAAAAATTATTATTCATCGAGTTAGAGAGCCCTAGGCTAAGATAATCCATGATGGAGTGTTGATTTGGCCAAAAAAATCTAGGAAGAATAAGATCGACATAATCGGCCCCGCAAAAAGTGTTCCATAGGGGCCGAAGGCGTCTGTGATGGGATCTAGATAAACTAGACATGATCGACCTTGTACAAAAATGACACAGTGTTAATGGCGTCTGGAAAATTGATTTTTAGGGTTTTGAAAATTTTAAAGACTAAAACAAGATAAAAATGAAAATGGGTGCTTTTAACGAGTTGTGCTCGATCAGAAGGTGCAAAAGAAATATTCACGTTGAGTTCACCAAGGATGTATGACAGGAAAAAATGTGTCTAGACACCATGCACTCTTATCATCCGTTCAACTAGGGTATCGAGGCAACAAGTGAGGGACACACCAAGAACGACACACAAATGGATAAAATTAAAGGGGGTACAGGGACCACTATGATCACATACCCCAAGGGAAGTAACCCTTACACTAGGACAACCTAAGGTTTCCAAGGCCCTAGGTCGAAGAAGAGGAAGGAACCCTATAGAGGTATTGATACTATGGGGGGTTATGAATGAAATAAGCATGTAATATCTATGTTAACCAAAGTAAAGCATATAACATGAAAGGAACTAAAATACAATATGCTAACCTAACATGTGCATAAAATACTAAGCTAACATATAGTAAATAGCGAATGTAGAAACTACTCTATACAAAATGACAAAATGGGTTAGATTACTTACCTATTAGGGGTGGTCACGATGCATCTATCTCCCAAAGGACCATACACCAAGAGAGAACAAATTTCAGGTGGAGAAGAGGAAACAATCCAATCCTAACTCACTATAGATGACCTAAAAGTGTAAGCAAACCAATCCAAGCAAGAAGAATCTCCAAGCCAAGAGTCAAGATGTAAGAAATCCAGAAGCTAAGTGAGTAGGTGCAAGTTGGCGCAAGAGAGAAAAGCTAATGGTGAGTTCTTGTTGATTTGATATGATGATGATGATGTGAAAATGTGAGTTGAGGTATTTATATCGACACCATCATCTATGCACGAATTTGTCAACCAATATTTTGAATTTACACCGACGTAATTTCTCACTTGTGATGGCATCAACCAGGGATGAAAATGCAAAGGGGAGTGTGCAAAGTGTCATGAAAAGTGAAGATCATGCAAGGCGGAAGAAATGGGGTCATAAGCAAGCTAGATGTCGAAAGAATGTGAGGCAAAATAAGAAGATAATAGCAAAAGAAAGACATAAATGGGACCAAAAGTTGTTCTCTCTCCATGTATCATCCTTAACCCAATGGTTACGTGAATAACCATACCCCTATCTTAGAATGATCCCCTTAAGGCACCCATTCCCATAAATAGATGCATTAGTGACCTCTAACTGGAAAGAGAAATTGTTAGTAACATGTATGAAAATAAAAAGCGTAAAAAAATTAGGTGTATACATAGAGACAAATATAGAGACAGATACAAGGTACACATGCACATGTGGGATAGGTTATACATGTACATAATGTAGAGGTACCATCTTACCACAGAGGGTGCCAAGTCCAGGAGGAGGAGGATGTGATGGGGATGAGTGATGGGTGTATAAGGATAGAGATGTGGATGATGGTTGGGGAGATACGGGAGGTTGATGTGTAGAGTTAGATACCACCAAGACATTCTCCAGTTCATCGAGTGAGACCTACACATGACCTGCACAAAGAGATAGAACAATATTGCAGAGAGATTCCTATCTCCTTGTAGTTTAGTCATTACAGATACACGGTGGACTCTATGAGTGTTTAATTGCAGCGAGAGGATAATGGAGCTACAACAGGTGACAATAAAGAGGGATGTGGATCATCATGTTATTGAGGTTTGTGGGATGGGGAATATATTATAGGAGTTATTGACAGTGACCCATGATATGGGTTATTACAAAGGATTGTATGAGGAAGCCATCCTAGAGATCCAGAGAACTCCATACTACATCTATAGGACAAGGGCAAGGTCGAGGAGATCAATGAGATCACATGGGCCATTTAGATCAGCTAGATCAATCTAGATGCCACCGTTGAGGCAAGATGATAGACCAGGAATTCCAAGGGTTAGCAAGATCCATGGTTAATATTGTATGGTAGATACCTATCTATTTTGTATATGTCTCATGATGAATGCACATTCATTGTGTAGATGCCTATTGTGGCATGATGAATTTGATTTAATTAAATCTGAATTAAACCTAATTATAGAATAAATTATTGTAACAACTGATGTATAAATGCTAAAATATAGTAATGACACAAGCAAACTAACATGTAATGTGAAAACCCTAAGCAAGAAGGAGATATAAGAAGATTAGCTGATTTATGAGTGGACAGGAAGTGATCTGGTAGGGTAAAGTCCTGAATAGATTGAAAATAGTGTCGTAATTATTCATTGTAAATTCTAGAACTCAAGAGCGAGAGTTGGAAATGGGCTCCTAGTGTAGGGTAGATGCGCCAGGCATTGGCGAATAGAACTGGCACTAACGACTATGTAAAAGCTTAGGAACCGATTTCTTGTGTCGTTAGGGCTTCATTGTTGATTCCTACCGATATTCACTCCTAGGTCAAAGCATATAATTGTGTCCCACTTTTTTGTAGTTTTGTACCTTCAACAAAATATGTCACAACCAAAACATGACCAAACATGTATTTTAAGAGCTTATAAATACCAAGGTGTAGGGCATCCATAATTTACTTGATTTTTTAAAGTTTTTATAGTATTTTAAAATATTTATTTAGTGGTCATATTTTAAAATATTTTTTTCCACCAAGTGGGACACACTTATATGATTTGAGATTGATCACGTAAGGTACTTGTAACCTACAAGAAAGAAGTTCACCTGCACATACGCACAAACCACATCAAAACTAAAAAGAAAAATATAGAATGGGGATTCGGATTGACCTTGACGGTCACCCGAAGAGTGAACATACATACGACCGAGCGTTGCGCTACATCTCGAACTCCATGTAGTTCGGTGATTTTGTGTAAAAATGGTGCCCTAGGATACCCTTGTGTAATTTGCACTTAATAATGGGTTCTAACTAGAATATAATAATGTAATAATATGTGTGGATGGAATATAATAGAATTCCCCTTCCTATGTTGTGTATGCAGAAGTATGTAGCCCTTTTCCCTTGAATAAATGTTAAATGGATGCCTTTAAAGTGCTTTAATGCCTTTGGAATGCAAGCTTAGGTGATGATACTAATTCTTAGTGCTTAGTCCTTGATTTTGAAAACATAACTATGCATTTATATTGTTTGAATTTTATGATTGACAACTAGAAGGCCGACCCATGAGTGAAAAATATGCCCAAAACATAAAAGAGACCCAAAAAGAGAGAGTAAGGTGAGAAAGGGTCAAGGGCGCTTAGGATGGATAGGAGCGCTTGGGTGTTGTTGTCCTAACTGGACACTCGGTGTCAGAAGCCATAAAATATAAATATTTAAATTCCAACCTGGGTTATAGAGTGTGTAAGACCAAATAGAAAGCAAGAGACAAATAAAAGAGGCCAAAGATAGTTGTCAATCACTAGTTTTCTTGCTTAGGAATCATGTAAATGCTAGCATGCTTTTAGAACCTAGAAATGTACCCAAGTGTGTGATTTATTATCTACATTTGCCCCCATTTATGTTGTTGAGTGACTACTTGATAACATAAATTAGATAGAATATGTGTACCTTATTATCTTGTAGAAAGTGTAACCGATGGTGTGCCGAGTGGACAAGTGAAGCGTGAAGTGATTGCAAAGTGCGATGTGGAGACTAGGAAAGAAAAGTGACCCTAGGGGTGAAGTGTATGCGTTTGTACCCATTTTTGTGCTTATATTTGTTTTTGTAGGTTGTTTCTTATTGCGTATTAAGGATGGACTTGGAAAAGAAGAGTAAAAGAGTAGTCAAAGTCATGTATATGAAAATCTGAGCAAAGTATGTGAAAGTATGTAAAAGTAAAGCAGAAAGGAAAATGTGCACCTTATGTAAAAGAGTGTAAAGGATAGAAAGGTGTCCTGAAATGTTGTGAACAACGAGTTTTTTGGGCGATCTCACACCGATAGCAATTTTTGGGAAATGTCATGCCAAGTGTGATTTTTTTGGGCGATCTCACGCCAAGTGTGAGTTTTTGGGCAATCTCACGCCAAGAGCGAGTGTTGAGAAAAGAGGTCTATATTTACTCTCCTTCCATGACTCTACCCTCATAAGCACCACTACAAATGGTACATCCCAATTTAGTTTTGATTTTCTTTATTTGTTCTGAATTGTTCCAATTGTACTAATTGTAGAAGATATAATGCATTCTATAATTGAAGGTTTGTGCCTGTAATTGTATAACTACTCTAAAGAATTTTGTAAATTGTGTTGATTTGAGAAGATGATTGTATTTTCCCCTAGGACATTAACACCTAGAAGATGTCGGAGCGTGCTAGTGTTTGAGTTTGGGCGCAAGTGTATATACTATGTTTGAGGCCTAAGTCGGTTTCTGGGTTTTTTGTAACTAAGTTCCTATGTTGTTTTTGTACTATGTAGATTTGTAGTCTAGCTCTAAGTTATTATAGGGGTGATTTATTCACCTAATGTATGCCCCCTCATTTGGGGTGCATACGACGATAGTAGGAGGATCTGACCTAAAGGAGAGGACCTGATGCTGATATGAAGTGGATACCTGTAGGGGTAGGGGATGTGCATGGTAGAAACGAAGGCACATGCAAAAACAAAGTGGGCTAGAAATATGTGTTAGTAGTAAATATAGCTAACATGCAAAAGAAGACATTGTAACAAGCAAGTGTGTAGACAAGATAGATCATAAAAATAGGTTTCAAACATGGGAAATCGCTCACAATGTCACAAGATAATCGGGGTCAAATTATCCATAAGTAAGCAAACAATGATAAATCAAGACACGGGGCATAGCCCAAAAACAATAAAATACAATAGAAGGGAATGGAAAGTAAATAATGTGACATATAGCCATAGTTATACGTATTCCTACAAAGAAAATGCTACACATGAAGCACCCATCAAAGCATGTTAGAAATATAAATAGTATGTCATGATCGTGTATATATCAATGAAAAATAGAGTAACTGTAATAAGAATTAGTGCATAATGTAACAATAGAACCTATAATGTGTAGGATGTTAGAGTAGTAAAAGTAGATGCCACCGGAGCCTTAGTGAGATTGGTAAAAGTTACAACGCCAAACATCATTGCAGCGTGTAAAAATGTGTAAGAGATTTGTATTCACCTCAAAATACCAAGTGAACGTGCATGTGTATATATATAGAAAGATGATGACATACTAAGAATTTGTCTAGCATGGAAAACAAAGTGTAACATGTAAATAAAATAAGCAAGAGTAGATTAGATGCAACCAAGATATGCAAATGCTATGGATGAGTGTGATGGTGTAGTATGTAAAATATGAAGATGATAGGAGCAGTGTGTGCCCAATGGATGTGTGAGATGAGGTTCATTTATAGAAACCATCAACAATCAAGAATGAACCATAGAACAAGAGTGTGTCATCGAGTAATGTGTTGTGTGAGAATAGATGCTAGAAATATGTACCACAGTAAAATGTGTAGATGATGTGAGAATCATGTCTGAATTAGACCCTTAATAGTCGAGTATGAACTATGGAACTAGAGCACATCATAGGGTAATGACAATACAATGTGTGTATCAAAGGGTGTGAAAGTGTGTAGGAAGATTAGACATGATGCCCGGAGCGTGAAGTATGATAGTAGATACTAGAGACATCTGGTAGGAATGGAAGGGGGAAGAAAGTGTGATGCCCCTAAGTGTGTCAGGAATTATAGGCTATCCGACGATGGTGAAGGGGAAGGGCCTTCCACCCGATGTCCAGGAGAAAAAGGCATGTGATGATGCTCTAAGATCGGTGGTGTGGGAGAGTAATTGTGCGCATGTGAAGGAGACCTATGTGGTGGAGGAGGTGGTGAACACATATGTGAAGGGGTTGCCTGAGTAGGGGACTTACGCTAACAATATGGACTAAGAGAGCAATGAAGATGACAAGGTCGTGAGGTAGGTCGTGTGTGAGTAAAAGAGAGCTACACCAGTAGAGTTTGCTTTAGGTTTGAGAGGCATAGGAAGCCTAGATGTTATGACTAGTGTATCAACAAAAGTGGGTTGAGGCAATGGTGTGCATGGTGGAATGCCTTTGATAGTAACCAGTTGTTTGTTTTGAATGAACTTGAGGCATAAATGATTCATGGAAGGGATGGCTTGGCGGCACGGAGCCAAGAGAGACTTAAAAGCATGTCACGACCTTTGATTGAATATGCAACAATGAATGATATAAGAATAGTAAAGGTTCCAATTGTAATGGGAAGTCTAACATAGCAAAGGATTTAGGGACGGGAAATGTGACATCAGATAGTGGATAATTGATAGCTAGGAGGAGTGTAATGGAGAATATGTTTGTATGAGTCGTTGGATAGATCATAGTATTATTAACAATATAAGAACCAATAGAAGAATTGATGTGCAAGGAATCATAAGTAAATGTAGCATGATAATCGTGATCTGAAAATGTAATGACTGGTGGTGATGCATTAGCAGAAGCAATAAGGAAGTCAAGAGGCCTTGATGAAGGAGGAGGCACAACTTGATATGTATGATTGGTAGAATAATCAGAGCTTGCTTGTCATGTTTGGGCAAAGGGTCATTAAATTTTTTAGCTTTTTATTATCATTGACCAACATAGAAGTGGATGGCTCGGGGAGCTTGAGTGCATTGTTGTCAATGAGATCTTGAATAATATGCTTGAGTTTGAAATAATGATCAATAGAATGCCCAATACATTAGTGATAATCACATCATGCATTTTCATCATAATTACAGGCCACAGGGGGGGAGAGGGTCGAGATTGAGCGGTGGTGGAAGAGTGATCAAGTTACTTTTGATAAGTTAAGGCAATAGAAATTGAGACGCGTAGGGTAATTTGGTGAAAGTATGATGTAGAGCTTGCACTTGCAGTGTGGGGGATGGAGAAACAACATTAACAGTAATTTTTGCTTAAGTGGGCTTAGGTGATGGCTGAATGTAAATTTATCTTGAAACCTATTAGAAGAAGATGAAACAATATCATGATATTTTAATTTTCCCATAGATAGGAGTTTGACTTCATGTATTTTGAGTGTATGGCATAATTGATCAAAGGATGGAGAGGTCTTAAAGATAACACTCTCTTGTAGTGGAGGTAAGAGACTTTGAACAAAAATATCTTGCAATTCAAAATTAACGAGGACATTAGTCATCTTGGAAAGGTTGTTCTTATAATGCAAAACATAGTCACTGCTAGATGCTCATTAGATCCTTGTTTGATTTGAGCAAGTTGTGCATAGGATATCTTGGTGTCGATATTGATTGAAAAGTGAGAAAGGAAAACATCAACTAAATATGTAAAAGAAGTTACCAAATGAACATGTAGATCATAAAACCAATGCATGGCGTAATCTTGTAGACTTCTAGGAAATAGCTTAGCTAATGTATGATCATCCACATAGTCAAGACATGCCACATGAAAATATCAAAGATGCTCTTGAGGGTCACCATGGCCATTAAAGGTGGGCAACTTAGGGGTGATGAAGTTAGGAGGAAGTGGATAAGCGAAATGATAAGTGCAAAATGGGTATGAAGGATCAATGAGGAATCAAGAGACAAAGAGGAGCGTGAAGCAACTTGTTAGAACCGACAAAATTGAATTTGTAGGTCCTAGTATAAGGAAGCTAGGTCTTGAGTGTCGAAAGAGGAGACTTGTCGTGTGTGAGAAATAATAGGTGGAGTGAAATGGTTGGTAGGAGTAGGAATAGAAATGGGAACAATAGAGGTAGGTGGAAGGGTAGAATTAGGAGGTTGTGTTGCAATAGGAATGAAAGCAGTATTAGAGGCAGGAGGGTTGAGTTTAGCTAGGTTGGTGGCTTCCTCACGAGCGAAAAAATAAAATAATATCTAAATCTTGAGGATGTTCAACAATATGAGTTTAGAGATCATGAAGGTCTTCATTGGTAAAGGATTCACGGTGTTTCAAAGAATGGGAGAAAAATTAAAGGGGTGCCTAGAAGCAAGTTTGGGTTCGAAATTGGGTTCACCAAATGATTTGATTAAATCAATTAAATCTAATTGCAAAGTAAATTTATAACAACTAATGTAAAAATTCTAAAATACAAGAATGAAACAAGCAAACTCGCATGTAATGTGAAAACCCTAAGCAAAAAGGAGATATAAGAAGACTTAGTTGATTTTCGAGTGGACAAGAAGTGATCCGAGCATGGTAAAGCGTTAAACAGATGAAAATAATGTCCTAAATGCTCACCGTAAATTCTATTAACTTAGGAGCAGAGCTTGGACAGGGGCACCCAATGTAGAGCGGGCGCTTGGCGTGCGACTGAAATCTGGGCGCTAAACACTATGCAAAAGCTTAGGAATTGATTTCGTCCATGTCATTAGGGCTTCGTTATTGATTCTTGTTGATCACTGATATTCACTCCTTGATCGTCGAAGGTACCTATAACCTGCAAGAAAGAATTTTTCCTGCACATACCCACAAACCACATTAAACCTAAAAAGGAAAATGAAGAATGGGGGGTCGGACTGACCTCGACAGGTCACCCTAAGAGTGAACATACAACCAAGAGGTGCACTACATCTTAGACTCCATGTAGTTCTTGTGTGTGTGTAGAAATGATTCCCTAGGATGCCCTTGTACAAGTTGCACTTGATAGCGAGTTGTAGCTAGAATGTAGCAATGTAATAATATGTGTAGATAGAATAGAATATACTTTCCCTTCCTATGTTGTGTATGTAGAAGTATGTAGCCCTTGTCCCTTAAATGGATGTTAGATGGATGCCTTTAAAGTGCTTTAGTGCCTTTGGAATGCAATCTTAGGTGATGATAGTAATGCTTAGTGTTTGTTCCTTGATTTTGAAAACATAACTATGTATTTATATGATTCCCTTGTTTGAATTTTGTAATTGACAACTGGAAGGTCGACCCATAAGTGAAAAATATGCCCAAAAGATAAAAGAAACCAAAAAGGAGTGAGTGAGGAAAGAAAGGGTCGGGCATGCCCAAGATGGACATGAGCACTGGGTGCGGTGTTTGAAGCCATAAAAGATAAATTAGTCAAAATTTGACCGAGTTGTAAGGTGTATAAGACTAAAGAAAAGAGGCCAAAGATAGTTGTCAATCAATAAATTTCTTTCTTAGAAATCATGCAAATGCTAGCATACTTTTAGGACCAATAAATGTACCCAAGTGTGTGATTTAGTGTCTACATTTGTATATATTTATATGATATTTTGATACATTGGACATTGTATATATGACATTTTGAGACATTGGACATTGTATATGATGATGTATATAGATGATGATTTGGATGGTTTTATTTATTTGCACATTGTTATAGATGTATGTTAATGAATTATGTTGAGATGATGTTTTTGTTTATTTTTATAGTTTTGAATGAGATGTATGAATGAATGTAATGATGATATGACTAACATTTCTCGTAGCTTGAGCTTCCATTCAAATTTTGTATTTTAGAGCAACCTACTTTGCTTTTACACAATAGAGTTAACACCGTGATTATTAAAGAATCATGATGATCAACCCATTATGTGTGTAAACACACACACACAATACTTTAATTTGATTTGAATTAAATCTAATTGAAGAATCGTTATTGAAATAAATGAATCTGTAAATGATAAATCACAATAATGACACAAGTAAACTAAGGTGTAAAGTATAAACCCCTAAGCAAGGAAGAGAGATAGAGGACTTAGCTAATCTACGCACAATCTAAAAGTGATCTGAGTAGGAAGAGATGGTGAACAAGATTTAAGTAGCATCGTAAGTGATCTCTGTAAATTCTGAAACTCATAAACATCAGTGGACAGGGGCACCCACAACAAGATAGGGGTGTGTGGGCATTGATGACTATATCTAGGCACCTGTGACTGCACAAAAGCTCCAGATCTGGTTTTTGTTGTGTCACAAGAGTGTTGTAATTATTCCCTATTAGTTTTTTGATATTCACCATATGATCATCGATGATACTTGCACAAGCCCACAAACCACATCAAACCTAAAAAGGAAAATGTAGAATGGGGAGTCGGATTGACCTCAACAGTCACCCCGAGAGTGAACTTATGACCAAGAGTTGCACTACATCTCAATTTCCATGTATTTATGGTGTGTTTGTAGAAATTGCACCCTAGGATGCCCTTGGGCAAGTTACACTTGACAGCGGGTTGTAGCTAGAATGTAGTAATGTAGTAGAATGTGTGGATGGAATATAATGAACTTCCCTTCCTATACAGTGTATGCAAGAGTTGATGCATCTCTTGTCCCTTGAATGGATGCTAGATGAATGCCTTGGAGTGCTTTAGGTGCCTTTTGAATACAAACTTAGGTGATAATAGTAATGTTTAGTGTTTGGTCCTTGATTTTGAACACATAACTATGTATTTATATGATTCCCTTGTTTGAATTTTGTAATTGACAATTGGAAGGCCAACCCATAAGTGAAAAAGATTCCTAAAAGATAAAATAGACCCAAAAAGAGTGAGTAAGGTAGAAAAGGGTCAAGGGCACCTAGAGGTGACAGAAGCGCTTAGACGCTACTGTCTCTGGTTGGGTATTGGTTTTGAAGTCATAAAAGATAAATCAGTTAAATTTCAACTAGGCTATAGGGTGTGCAATACCAAAGAGAAAGCAAGAGATAAATAAAAGAGGCCAAAGATAGTTGTCAACCACTAGTTTTCTTGTTTAGGAATCATGTAAATGCTATCATGATTTTAGGACCTATAAATGTACCCAAGTGCGTGATTTTGTGTATATATTTATCCCCACTTTATATTGTTGAGTGACTACTTGATAACATAAAGTAGATAAGAGATGTGTACCTTATGATCATATAGAGTGTGCGATGAAGAACATGTCAAGTGGACAAGTGAAGTGTGAAATGATGCAAAGTGAAGCGTCTTTGACTAAGAAAGGAAAGTGACCTTAGTGGTGAAGCATATGCATTACTTTTACCTATTGTTGTGCTTTTATTTGTTGTTGTGGGCTGCTTATTGTTGCGTATTAAGGAAACACCTACAAAATAAAAGCAAAAGAGTAGTTAAAGTTATGTATATGAAATATCTTAGCAAAGTATGCAAAAGTATGTAAGACTATGTAAAATTAGTAGTAAAGGAAAGTGTGCACTTGATGTAAAAAAGTGTAAACGATAGAAAAGTGTCCGAAAATGTTGTGAAGAGCGAGTTTTTTGGGTTATCTCATGCCAATAGTGAGTTTTTTTGGCGATCTCATGCCAAAGAGCAAGTGTTGGGGGAGAGAGATCTAGTTTTACTCTCCTTCCATGGCTCTTCCCAATAAACGCCACTATAGATGGTGCATCTTGATTTGTTCCTGTTGTCTCGATTGTTCCGAATTAGTTTTGATTGTACTGATTGAAGGAGATAGAAAACATTCTATGATTGGAGGACTGTGCCTGTAATTGTAGAATTACTTTAAAGGCTTTTGTGAATTGTGTTGATCTGAGAAGATGACTATGTGTGCCTCAAGGAAATTAGCACCCAAGGGAGGACACAAGTACCTAAGCACTATTGTCAGATGTTGGGTGCTAGTGTTTGTGTTGTGTTGAGGACCCAAGTCGATTCCCAGCCATTTTGTGGATCGTGTTCTTGTACTATACAAATTTGTACTATAGCTTTGAGTTGATATAGGGGTGATTTATTCACCCAATGTATGCCCCCTCATTTGGGGTGTATGCAACGATCTGTAGGAGTGTGCAGCCCAAAAGAGAGGACCTGATATTGTGTTGTATTGTATCCTGCAAGGGGTAGGGGATGTGCATGGTAGAAACCAAGGCACATGCAAACAAAGTGGCTAGTAACATGTGTTAGTAGAAAAAGTAACAAACATGCAATAGAATACAATGTAATAATCAAGTATGTAAACAAGATAGACCGCGAAAAGTGGGTTTCATACATGGGACATCTCTCATAATTTCACAAGACAATCATATCAGCAGCAAATTTGAAAGCATACAAGACAAAGGGCATAGCCTGCAAAACAATAACATACAATAACAAACAATGGCAAACAAAGTGTATTAGATAACCATGGTGGCATATAGTCCTGTAAGGCAAATGTTGCACATGAAGCACCCGTTAGCATGTTAGAAAGATAAAAATTATGTCAAGGCATGTATGTATCAATGGAAAGTAATGTGCTAGTAAGAATAAGAAGTAGTAAATGATGAAATAATAACACCTGTAATGTGTGAGAGTAGTAAAGGTAGATACCCCAGGAGCCTCGGTGGGACTACAATGTGTGAAAATCAGAAGAGATCTGCACTCACTCCAAAAGACCAAGTGAACGTGCATGTGTGTGTATATAAAGATAATTACATATTAAGTATCTATCTAGCATAATACACAAAGTGTGACTTGTAAGTAGTATAAGAAAGCAAGAGTAAATGCAACCAAGTTATGTGAATGTTGTGATGGTATGAAAAATGTTAAAATGGAAGGATCTCACGTTGCCCTCGGTGTATGTGCATGAAATGAGTTTCATTTATAAATTCCCCCTCATCACCAAGAATGAACCATAGAATAAGAGTACGTCATCAAGAAATGGGTTTGTCGTGTGTGAGTACATGCTAGAAAAGATATGTCGTGAAGCACAGAGCATGAAGTATGTAATGCAAGGTTAAAGGATGTAATGTGCCCTCAATAGTCAAGTGTGAATCAGTAGCACAAGATTCCGTCATAGGTAATGACGATACAAGGTGTGTATCAAGATGTGTAAGAGTAATAAGAAAGATTAAGTGTGAAGCATAGAGCACGATAGTAGATATTATAGACAACATACATATGTGCTTAGGATGGGGGAAGAAATTGTGATACCCCAAGTGTGAGGAGGATAGAAAGCTTGTTTCACTCGAAATGCTTCGTTCCTTATAGAAACAGATAAGGTTAGGGTTAGGAGGAATACCTATAGAATGTCGAGATGATGTGCGCGTCGTCAGAGAAAGATCAGGGTGATCGAAGAACTCCTTTTTATCTGGGAAGGACTACCCGCAAATAAGAACACAAGACCACAAGATTTTGATTAGATAATAAATGAGGAAACGCCTTGGGCCCAAGAAATGTAAGACTTCCTTTCAAGGTGGTCAGCTTTCCGCTAACATGAGTTAACACAAAATATTGTAAAATATCAATCAAATTGCTTGGTGAACCGGTAGGGAAAGGCTCAAGTTTTCCTGGTTTTGATCAAAGGAACCGATGCCGGTTACCTATAACCGATGGCGGTTACTGATAACCGATACCGGTGGGTTCTAGGATCTTCTGGGCTGGTTGTGGAGTTTGTAATGGCTGATTTTTGGATGGTATTGGGAAATGGGATGGTTAGAAGCTAAGGAATGATAGTTCGATGCAATGGCACGTTGGGTAGTGGATTCAGGGATGGATTTATGAGGACTGTGGTTCCAAAGGCAAGAGAAATGTTATAATGGAGGACATGCAAGATGTAACTTACTGGATTTGATGAAGGTGCCAGTTGATCTCCTTGGCTGCCAACTCTTCTGGTTTCTTCACTCGTCTCTGCTTGGTCAAGTGAAGTTCTGGACTCTGCTAATCGCTTTGGACTCTCCTTTGATTCAAAAATCCTTCGACTGATCTCCAAAATGAAATTCCGATCCGTTGTTTTGGTTTGGGGAGCCCATTTACAGGGAACCGATGGCGGTTGCGTAACCGACGCATGGGCCGAGTAGAACCGCATCGGTTAGGAAAAAGTAGGCTATTTTTAGTAAAATAGCCCACCTTCCCTGCTTTTCTCCCGAGAGATCAGTTGCGGGCTTGGTCAAGTGGCTAGAAGGTCGGCTTTGGGTGCGAGTAAGGAGGCATTAGTTATGGATGTGAGTCTAGACCAAGTCACAGGTCTTAATTAGGTTAGTTTAGGGTTAGGGCTAGGTCATGATGAGGTGGCAAAGTGAGGTGGCGGATAAGGTGATGTGGATTTATCAATTACAAGGTAATTAATAAATAATTGTGTGAAGTTTAGGTAATGAGGTTAGGTTGCGAAATGGGATGCGGGTCACAAGGGGTCGTGAGACACGAATTTGGTGTCTACATTAGCCCCTTATTGTCGTGTAGCTTGTTCTGTAAAGCTGCGCGGACAATAATATGAAGTGGTTTCTCATGTTAAAGATATAGGTAATCCCCCTCAAATCTATCACAGATTGAGTGAACGGGAAATCAGGGATAGGGTTGATAAAGAGTATATGTGGTAGAGAGGATGGTAAGGTGATGGTGTAGGTCCAAGGAAGCAGACGCATGTTGAAATGCAATAGTACGACTAGGGTACATGATTTGACGAGCAAACCAAAGAATGTATAGGCAAAGGTCGATAGTTTATCCAAACAAGGGTGATATAATCCTGGTATCCAAGGCATGGAAGTAGCTCCAGGTATATAACGGTAAGGTACAGAACGCTTTAGGCATGTTCGGCAGTACCAAATGGTTGGTTTGGTTGAGATAAACGTCACGGTCTAGGTCTAGGCAAAGTTGGTCGACAGATCAAGTCAAGGACCCTAATCATGCTAAAACACGAACAAGTGAGCTCGATGGAACACAAGGTACAGGATGGATGGATAAAATAAAACGGTTGATTGTGGGTATAGTATGGAAGTGATGCGGCCTTGGGTCGGGCCAAGTTGTTGGGTGGTGGCCATGGGTCAGCCCAAATAAGTGGGTTGAGGCCTTGGGTCGGGCCAATTGGTAGGGCGAGGCCTTGGGTCGGGCCAAATAGGTAGGTTGAGGCCTTGGGTCGGGCCAATTGGTAGGGCGAGGCCTTGGGTCGGGCCAAATAGGTAGGTTGAGGCCTTGGGTCGGGCCAATTGGTAGGGCGAGGCCTTGGGTCGGGCCAAATAAGTGGGGCGAGGCCTTGGGTCGGGCCAAATAGGTAGGTTGAGGCCTTGGGTCGGGCCAATTGGTAGGGCGAGGCCTTGGGTCGGGCCAAATAAGTGGGGCGAGGCCTTGGGTCGGGCCAAATAGGTAGGTTGAGGCCTTGGGTCGGGCCAATTGGTAGGGCGAGGCCTTGGGTCGGGCCAAATAGGTAGGTTGAGGCCTTGGGTCGGGCCAATTGGTAGGGCGAGGCCTTGGGTCGGGCCAAATAGGTAGGTTGAGGCCTTGGGTCGGGCCAATTGATAGGGCGAGGCCTTGGGTCGGGCCAAATAGGTAGGTTGAGGCCTTAGGTGGGCCAATCGGGGCCCTTGGTCGGGCCAATAGGTAGGGCGAGGCCTTGGTCGGGCCAATTGGTAGGGCGAGGCCTTGGGTCGGGCAAATTGAGTGGGCGAGGCCTTGGGTCGGGTCAATAAGTGGGCGAGGCCTTGGCTCGGCCAAATTGGTAGGGGCGAGGCCTCGGCCTGAGCCAATAAGTGGCGAGGCCTTGAGTCGAGCCAATTGGTAAGCGGGCCTGGGTCGGGCCAAATAGGTAGGTTGAGGCCTTGGGTTGGGCCGGACCAGGGAACAAATGTTGTGCAACAAAGGTGGACAGAGGCGATATTGGTGAAAAAGAGGCAAGGAGTAAGGAACGGCAAAGAATGGGGTAAAAGGGGTATCAAACCGACGTCGATTCATCATGACCGATATCGGTTAAGGGACCGATACCGGTTTCCTAGGGCAAAAGGAAACCGACATCGGTTTAAGTCGAAAAACCTATAAAAAGAAATATACGGCGGTCATTGTCACTGTTGTTATTTGTAATCCAAATTGACTTGTCTGACGTGGAGAGTTGATTTGGAGGGGTATTGAATGAGGTGGAGCTATTTGATTGGCGGAGAGAGTTGATAGTGGGCCCGAATAGTTGAGGAGGCAAGAGCAGTGATTGGCGGGACCATGGTATGTTACAAGTGGCCCGATTGAGAGATGGAATCCCGAGACAAATACCTTCTATCCGCCAACAGTGAAATGACAAAGAATATCGGAAGATGTGTTTGATTTTGAGACTCCTATTACAGAGAGAGCCAATATATCGCACTACCTAACGCACACTGGGAGCGATAACAAAGCAGATTTGGTCCATACGCACGAGATTTGACACAATGAGGTTTATCGCTTACATATGGGGTAATGTATGCAGACACCCCGAGGAGACAAGGTTAAGCAGGTGATATTAATGATAGCAGAGGGGTATTATGCATTACCGAGGCGGAAGGGGAAAATTTCCAAAGGCATTGATGTGTGTTATCCGGGAGATGATAGAAAGGAATGTGACTTTTGCGTGATGGGCACTGCGTATTTGGCGGAGCTATACAGGGTTTATGGGCTTGAGGCGAAATCACGAATCGACAATCGATAGTTCATACTTATTACAATCGTTGGGCCATGAGCACATTGTTTGTGTGCGACCAATAGCCGATCCATCCAGCAGAGAGAGACCGGAGCGACGAGGTTGGGATTCGACGATGGGTCCAGACAGAACAAGAGGCCGATCCCAGTGCGTGACAGATTTTGAGTATTACAGCAGTGTATGGGAGAGACGGTTGGCCATGGATATCTCATTGGAGGCCTACGAACTATATGGTAACCGAGAACATAGCCGAGGAGTTGAGAGGTGTAGAGCGATTGAGGTGGATCGCGGGGCACAGTGCCGTGAATATGAGAGGATTCCTATAGATCGCGTGCGGCGACAATTTGATTTGTGCAGACATACCACAGCTTATAGACCATATATGAGGATCGATGCCGAGGCAAAGATTCTCACCACCCCGCCAACACCTCCGTAAGGGCTCGAGGAGATAAAGCGCCAATCGCAGGTAATGGATGCAGGAATGACAGAGGCCTATAGATTATGGTGGGTAGCAGAATCGCGAGGTGTATGTGAGCGCCCGACACAGCCGGTGATTACAAAGCAGAGAGGATCGTCTCTGCAGCGTTTGGTTCAAAGAACTCCAAACGCAGTGAATGAGACAAGAGGATTGGTAGTGGTCATGAGTCACGGCGGCGAGACTAGAGGCCGGAGTTCTCCATGCGAGAGGGCGTATTCATATGTTACGAGAGATCGCGATCAAAGGGCGGTACCAATAGCCGCGGTACCTTTTGAGGACAGAGAGGCCCGGCGAGAGGGGTCGACGATCACGATCATCACCTAGTTCGGGATGAGTCATGATGGTCCGAGTATATGTTAGCGAGGTATGAGAATAAATAAGGATGCCGACTCTGCGTGTCGATGATAGAAAGATGTATTTGTTTAACATCTAAATAAAATTGAGTATGTATGTTGATTTGAGTTATGATAATAATAAGATTGTCGGTGTTTTGATTTTCGGTGTTTCGAAAAAGGATAAAGAGAAATGTGATAAAAATAAAAATACACAAAAATATTTATATTCACCACACAAGATAGGTTATGGTAGGGGATGGTCGAGCTAACCTTGGGAGACCCCATGTCTCCGAAGTGCTGCCTACATAGCCCATTGCACAAAGCAAGGAAGGGCCTCAGACCGATGTAGTTCTCCCTTAGGATCAGGGAGGGGTGAATTTAGGCAATTTGGTATGGTTTAGGCAATTTGTCGTTTGGTAAAAAATTTGATGTTGGTAGGGTAATGGTGTTGGTGCTGGTAGGATAATGTTGTTGGTGTAGGTATAGGTAAAGAAAAGGTTAGCGTACCCAAGTAGTAGGGAATAGTGTCCTGATTAAGATCAACACACAATTCTAGATGCGAGGCAAAGCGGAAAGAGTGCTCCATAGGTGAAAAGAGCTAAACAAACCACACAACGTAGAACGAGCCTGAAGCCCTAAGTGCCGTGTATAGACGAGAAGTCCATAGTTGAAAAGAGTTGTATGATCACAATATATCGTGTGTACGTTACGTCCCTTGAGTTAAAACAAATGGTGAGGTGATGTGGATGATATAGCTGAGGTACAAAGAACTTGTTACAACGAAAGAGAACCTACCCTAAATAGACAAGTCCATGACCCAAAAGTTCTTTTCGCATGAGGCTTTTATTTTATCAAGATAGACCGATCAATGCGAAGTCTATAAGGGATATTGATTGTATTATTCTTGAGGTCTTCACGGTCGCTGATCAATGCGAGAAGCTTCGATAAAGGTCCGACATGTATAGTCATCCTTCTGGGGAACAAATATTTATAGTAGCAATAATGATGATTTTAGTGCATAGCATGTCCTTCAGGAGCAATCATTTATAAGAAGCAGTAGAATAGTTTGGCATATAGTCATGTCCTTCGAGGGAGCAGTCTATATTTAATTTTAGATAACTAGATGTTCTTTTGGCGTGAAGCATCCAGTTTAGTAGGAAGTTTGACTCAAGAAAATCCCATAAGAATATGGCTTATTTTAATACTTTGAAGTCATGGACTAGACTAAGAAGGGGAAGGCATCGTAAGGGGAGGTGAGGGGTGAGCTTGATTTTATTTCGAGATGTAAGAGACAAGTGTATGTGGTGGTATGTGAGCTCAAGGGACGAGCAGTAGGCGGATAAGAAGTGATATAACCCTAATTTCAACAGTAGAATGGTCGAAGATGCAAGGCATTAAGGGGTTCAGGCTCAGGTTTACCATTAAGCGAAGCTAAACGATAAGTGCCTGATCCATAGGTGTGAGTGATTATATAAGGCCCAATCCAATTGGGAGCAAATTTTCCGCGTTTGCTCTTTTCCAGTTTGGTTACATGTTGATTCTCTTTGAGGACGAGATCACCAACCTTAAAGGTACGCTCATGAAGTCGCTTATCATAAGCACGCTTGATGCGTTTTTGATAGATTTGAAGATGATCAAGAGCTGTAAGACGACGTTCGTCAAGAAGCTCCAATTGGGCTAACCGCTCTTGGCGGAAATCATCGTTAGTGAGAATATCCTGAAGAGATATTCTAAGGGAGGGTATTTGTATTTCGAGAGGCAAAACAGCCTCGGTACCGTATACCAAAGAAAAAGGTGTGGCATTAGTAGAAGTACGAATGCTAGTACGATAAGCCCAAAGGGCAAAGGGAATGTGATCGTGCCAATTTCTTCCGATTCATTGACAACTTTCATGAGGATTTTGGTTAGTGTTTTATTAGAAGACTCGCTTGCCCATTGGCTTGTGGATAGTAAGGTGACGAGAAACTAAGTTTGATACCAAAGTTGTCACAAAGGTCTCGCAACAACTTGTTTTTGAAAGATTTTCCATTATCTGTTATCAGGCGATGAGGAACACCAAAACGATAGATAATGTGGTGGTTAATGAACTCGACAATTTTTTCTTTTTTGATTGAAATGAGTGGAATAGCCTCCACCCATTTTGTGTAATATTCGGTCGCTGTGAGTATCCAACGGTGACGTTGTGAAGAGGTTGGGTGAATCTCACCAATAAGGTCTAAACCCCATCATGGAGAAAGGCCAAAGATCTCGAGCGATCTGGAGCGGGTGGCTAGGAGTATGTTGAAGGTTGGCATGTTGTCGACACATAACACAACGCTTAACATATTCGTAGCAGTCGTTATTGAGAGTAGGCCAATAATAACCAAGGCGAAGGATTCGCTTTGGCCACGCAAGGCCGCTAAAATGTCCACCACAAATACCGTCATGGACCTGTTGGATGGTATGAGTGGCCTCCATGCTAGTTAGACAGCGAAGGAGGATACCATCAAAGCCACGTTTATAGAGGAGTCCCCCCATGACAACATAACGCGAAACACTTTTAAGAAAAGCACGTTTGCACGCACTAGTAAGATCAGGTGGGAGGACAGAGATTGTAAGGTAGTCATGAAATTGGTGGTACCAGGTATCCTGAGAATTAGTAGACACAGTATTTATCATACAAACTACCGGGGTTGAATAGGATGGGGCAAAAAGTTGTTGGACCACGATGAATAATTCAGAGTCAGTTGGCGCGGCGGGAATTTGCGAGGCTAAGCAAGCCATAGTATCCGCAAATTTGTTAGTGGAGCGGGGAATGGTTTGTATAGAATAGTGGGTAAATAAAGCTAGAAGTGAATCCACATAGTGTTTGTATTTTTGAAGTTCCTCGTTTTTGCATTGGTAGACGCCCATAACTTGATTGACTACCAATTGAGAGTCGCCAAAAATGTTGATAGATTTGATACCTAAGTGTAACGCAACTTGGAGACCTAGAACAAGGGCCTCGTATTCCGCTGTATTATTAGTGCAAGGGAAATCAAGTCGGAATGAAAGAGGCATAGGTTCAGCGTTGAGAGGAATGAGAACAACGCCGGCTCCTCCGCCGCGCTGGCATTTAGATCCATCGAAGAAGAGGGTCATTGGGTACGACTCCTCCGTGAGGGAAAGAGTAGCGATGAGTTCGCTCGAAATGTGAAATTGGTAAATTGTTCCCTGCACAGAGCGTCCGCAAGTCGGGTCTGCGATGGTTTGTCCTTTGATTGATTTCTCGTGGATAAACTCGAGATCGAGGTCGGCGAGAAGCATGAGCCATCTAGCAATGCGTTGTTCGATGAGGTTTGCGTACATGTAATGGATGGGGTCTCAGATTGGTGATGACGAAAGTCTTGTGATTTAGAAGGTAGTGTCGGAGTTTGGTGGCAACGAATGATAGGGCAAGGCACAATTTTTCTACATGTGTGTACCTAGTCTCATAGTCCACCAAAGTACGACTTATATAATAAACGGCTTGTTCGTGATTCTCGTGAGTCACGATGTGCAAGCATGGCTCCTACAAATGGCGTGGTCGGTGGCGGAAAGGTAAAGGTAGAAAGGGCGCTTATCTTGGGGTGGGATAAGCACGGTGGTCGTAAGAGATAAGATTTGAGAGCTTCAAGGCTTGGTGACATTCTTCGCCCATTGGAATGCAATATCCTTTTAAGGAGGTGGTGGAAAGGTTGACACCGATCCGAGAGTCGGGAGATGAAACGCTCGGATAGATCGAGCTTACCTTGTAAACTACGCAATTGTTTGAGATTTTGGGTGGGGGCATTTCTAGATAGCTTTGACTTTCGATGGGTCGACCTCAATGCCACGCAAAGAGACGATAAAGCCAAGAAGTTTTCCTAAAGAACACCAAAAACACATTTCTTCGGTTGAAGGCGATGTAATATTGTAACAAAGCATCAAAAATAATGGTTAAAACATCGAGATGTTCACTACGATGTTTGACTTGCCGAGAAGATCGTCGACATAGTCTTTAAGGATAGTGTGCATAATGTCATGAAAATGTAGGTCATAGCCCGCTGATAGGTAAAGACCAAGATTCTTAAGGCCAAATGGCATGACACGATAACAAAAGGTTCCCCAAGGAGTTATGAAAGCAGTCTTGTGTTGATCGGCAGGGGCAACCAAAATTTGGTTGTATCCTGAAAAGCCATCCATGAGAGAAAGCATTTCATGACTCATGCAGCTGAGATCAACAAGTTGATCAATACTTGGGAGGGGGAAGTCATCCTTAGGGCAAGCGAGGTTAAGATCCCGGAAATCCGTGCATATCCGAAGTCCCCCCGTCGCTTTCGTGATAGGTACGATGTTAGAAATCCATTGAGGATAGTCAATAGGCAGAATGAAGGAAACAGAAGGAGTCGCTGGAGTTCCTCTTTGACCAAGAGAGCAATGTGTGATGCATTTTTCTCAATTTCTGTTTGACTGGTTTGGAATCGGGGTTTAGGTGATGTTATGGATGGCAATGGTAGGATCAATTCTGGCATGTCGGCCGTAAGACCATGCGGTAAAGCTTGGTCATGAAAGCACGGAGAAAGGTAGTAAAGGCGGCTTGTTCGATGTGTTAAGGGATTGTCCAATCTTCACTATGTGAGGATCTTCCTCCGTGTGGATGTTGATTTCATAGTAGATCTGCTCAAAGATAGTTTGGGTTTCAGATGGTAAGGCACGTTGAATATAAGAATCATCCGCGCCTGTAAGTGAGGATGGAGTCGCTATCCCGGCATTCAACAACATTAATCAAAGGCGAATCCTCTTCGATCATGTCTGGATACAGAAGGGGAAGAGAAGATGGGTCCTCATTATCGCGTTGATAAGTGAGAGGACCTATGAAGATAGCATTTATGAAAAAAAAAAGTTAGGAGGGATAAATTCAGGGTCCATCGATTCTGTGGGAGATGATGGCAAAGTGGGTGATGATGTTTCGGTAGGGGCAACGTCTTCCTCTTCCAGGATACAGCTGACAGGAGGTGTCTCTTGTGTAGGTGTTTCGGAAAAACCGAGACCACTGCGATCATTATGTTTGCGTGTGGTCACGGGAATAAGTGTATGTCGGCCTTGTTCGTAAAGGCCAAAACCAAAGCCTTTCCACGCACAGCGAGTCAAGAAGGTGAGGGCGAAACGACGATTTGTCAAGTATTGAAAATCGGATTGGAAGGGAACCACACCAAGAGGAGGTTCAGGGGTAATGGAGGATGCGTCAACACCCCCATACGTTAGGTTAGTGCGACAATGGGGTGGTCCGTAAGAGATTACCTCCCCCACGCGACGGTCGTAGGTGGGATGCGCATGTAATTGTCCGTACTCCCGCGGGTAGGGAAAGAACTAACGCAGATAGGCGGTACTCCCCAGCGTGAGGCGATGAAAAAAATCTACTAAGGGGTCGGAGGTTGGGATGTTAGCATGCATGGGAAGAGAAGTGGTTTGTGCGACGGTGGTTTCATCTACCAAGGCGTAGGTGCAATGAGGTGGATGGTTGAGGTACATTTGAAGAGGATGGTCAGGTTGAATGTATGGGTGTCTTAATTGGTATAAGCACATCGTTTGGGCGGTATAACATATCGCAAGTTTTGAAGGGGGAGGATCAGCTTTACAAAGTAGGACTTCCCTCGTACTCAAATTTTATACATCGATGTAATGTTGAGGGAACGCATCCCATGGCCCTGATCCAAGGACGACCCAAAGAATATATTATATCGAACTCTCCTTCAAGGACATAGAAGAGTTCGGGCAAAGTACGTGGCCTACGCGAATGTTGAGGATCACGGTGCCTAAGGTAGAAGTAATAGCGTCATTGAATGATCGCAACATGATGGGGTCGCACACATGCAACTAGAAGGGATGTTCATTCGCTGAAGGCTTTTGAAGAGATGATGTTTAGGCTAGCGCCCCCGTCAATCATAACCCGACGTACTCGAATGTCTCGGACGTAAGCGGAAATGAAAAGGGCAGGGTCAGGGTCTTCTGTACCAAAGTCGATAATTTCATCTTCCGAGAAACTAACCGCAGCGGCTTGTTGTTTTGAGACAGAAGTGGTGGGGGAGATGGATTGTTTGGTGAGAGAGGCAACGTGATTGGGTGTTAGAATGGAGGTAACGGGCAGGGTTTCGTTGGGTAAAACCTCTATCCCTTGAAGGATCTCAACGAGAGCTTGTCGATGAGATTCAGAGGTCTGAATGAGATCATATAGTGTCATTTTTACGGGCGATTGATGAAGCTGTTTGATCATGGTTCGGTGGGCAACTCCATTAGAGACGGGATAGGCGGGTCCACGAATAACCACTTTAGGTGGTGGTGTAATCGGATGGTCAAGGAGAAAGAGATGCCGCAGTGTGTTTTCTTCGCTTTCCCATTGTTTTTCCGTCTCTCGAGTAAATGACACTAATCATATTAATCTCGTAGACTGAGATGAAGAAGATGGTTGGGATAATTCATGGTCTTTAAGAGGTGGGGTCATAATGATCGATCTTGGTGAGGCGGGGACAGATGGTATAGTAGAGGGAATCGACGCTAGAGGTTTCTCCCTTCGTAAGTTGTCTTTCTTAACCTCAGTATCCTAAGAGGTGACTCGCGAAGGATGGTTTTTAGAGCTTTGCATCCTTCTACATCATGTCCAGTGTGCGGTGACAAAGCAGATTTTAGACTCATCATAATCCACAGTGCCTCGGCTTAGACGGGTCATAAGGTCTAAGTGGAGGTAGGGAGATGGTCGCATTCTCCACCAACATAGCAAGGATTTTGGCGTAAGATCCTTTGAGTGGGTCAAAATCAAGAAGATGAGGGTATTGATTGTGTGGGTTGTGGGGTAATGTTTGAGCGTGTTTAGTTCGTAGATGGGTGGTGGTTTAGCCGAGGGGTGCCGACACATGTTTTTCACTAAACGTGGTTTCTTGACATACGTGGTTACGTTCAAATTGGTTAGATGATGAGGCTACTGAGATGGCATGGTAGCAGAAAACAACCACGAGAAAGGGGTGTGATGAAAATAAATCCTTTGATGATGGGATTGGTTTAGGGTTGATAGGTGGACCTGATACACGGGGTAACGATGTTGTGATACCCTTTGATCTCTCGTATAGGTGTAAAGGCGTAGGTCGCTTCTGCGTAAAACAACGGAGGTATGATATATTGGTGTAATGTGGAGGGATGAGGTCCCAATATGGAAGGTGGGTGTGACGATGAGGGTTTTAATTGTGATAGAGGCCCGGATTGCGTTCGTCTCCTAGGTGGCGGAACGGATTTATTTTTGGATAGATCGAGTCGCTTAGGCGGGTGTGTTAGACTGGGCATTGGTGAGGTCCCAAGCGTAGGGGAAGATCTGGTTAAGTTGATAGAAGTGGACGGGGCGTTTGGTAGAGGTGAGGGGGGTGAAGGCGAGAACAGGGGCATTTTAAGCTTCTGTAAGCACTTCGGGTAAATGGTGGAGACATCAGGATCAGTCATTTGCATTTGAGTAGAAACAGGAGTACTCAAACGTTCCCATAGGGCCTGTCTATCTTCTGTGGAATGACAGTCTCCAGGTGTGATTTGTAATTTTGGTACAGAGGAAAAGTGAGTTGTAATTCCACCATCATGGTGTGACACAGGAGGCGGATGAGGCACTGTATCAATAGATGTCAGGAGGTCAACCGGTCGTTGAAAAGATTTAGGCGATGAGGGACTAATAGGTAGGAGGGCGTGTTCGAGGAGATCTGTCATGTTAAAAGAATGTGGTGATGTTAGTGTAAGAGATTTCTCGTCTAAGGATGTCAAAAGGAGTGGTGAGCCTTCCTCTTGTGCAGCAAGAGTGGTAGAAGGGGACGTTTGGGAAATAGATAAATTAGATAGCATCCGCCATGCGCTCTCAGAGGGATGTGGTGTAAGAAGACTCATTGATGGGAAGGGAAGCCTGGGCAGTTAACTCTTCTATGAGTAAAGGAACGATTTCGCTTTGGCTTGATGGTGGTAAAGGAGGTTCGGGCTCCTGTGTTAGTGAAGAGGCTTGATTCAAAATTTTCTCGATAGAGGCTTTTGGTGAGAATCGAAGATGCATGGATCTCATGAACACTCTCCTCGCTAAGATATCTTGGTTTACGTTCTTTGCTGGACGGACGAGTGATTCGGGAATGGCTTGTTGAAAATTTTCGATTTCTTCACCACAGGGGCGTTAGGATTATCGAGTGTTATATCCCCCGATCAACCATTTCCCGCACTATGTTTTTCAACATCTTGCGCTTTCATGACTATGTCCTTTACGCGGTGAAAGTTACAAAAGTCATTTTCTTTGTACAGAAGGTATTGCATGGGTGGAGTCAAACCCGAGTGAGGTTTTACAGGGGCAAGGTGATAGCCCCACTTTGAGCAATTTCTCTAGGATGACGCCATAAGTTTCTCCCAAGGAGTGTAATTGTGGGCTCACTTTGTATTTATAGGTGGTTTTGGTGGAGTATCGACGGTGATTGGGATTTGACCATCACCGCGTGGGCATGTACTCCTTTTGATTTAAAAGACGTGGACGCATGAGGAGTGGTGGTATTTGGTTTATCGGTAGAATCGGGAGTTCGGAAAGTGGAGTTCTTGTTGTGCAACCGCAGCTTTCTCTTCCTCTAAGGCTCGAATTTCTAATTTTCGAGCCATAGTAAAGGCCTCGCCGAATGTACGGAAAGTTTGAATTTGGAGGGTAGGGAGATGAGGCTTAATGCAGCCCACGTAAACAAATTGATAAGTTCGGTTTGAGGCAAGGCATACGTAAGTTGGTCGATAAGGCCCGCCATCGTCCAACGAAATCTGCGATAGATTCGCCTTCGAATCATTTGGATGGCATATAGGTCGATGATAGATACTTTCTTGGCAATGTTAATGGAGAAATGATCCAAGAAAGATTGGGCTAGTTGGTTAAAGAGAAGATTGAGTCTTTGGGTTAAAGCACTTTATACCACTCCAAGGCAGGCCCCGATAAGGACATGGGAAAGGTGCGGAGTAACAAGGCATCATCATGGGCAATCAAATAACAAGCATGTCTAAATGATCGCAAGTGTTGTTGAGGATCCTCTTTCATCGTTAAAACGAGTAAACTTTGGCAACTCCCATCGAGGAGGATATGAATGAAGGGGGACGAGAGGGTGAATGGGCTCCCACAAACTTGCTCGTATGTCATGCGCGCTACGACTTCTCCGAAACTAAGCCTCCGGTTTTGCATTTTTCCATCATTTGTTTGATGAAATCAGTGGTTGGATGAGATGATGGTGCACCAGAATAGGGATGTCCCATATAAGGTGTTGAGGTTACTGGATATGTATATGGGAATGAAAAGGTAGGCGGAGCTTGAGAAGGAAAGCTCGTGTGGATAGGTGGCAGAGAGCAAGTCATGAATGGAGCAGTCTGCAAAAGAGATGAGGTAGGGGCAGTTGGTGGTAACGAAACGTGGGGTCCACGATTAACAAAAGGAAAGCTAATCGGGGTCGTATGAACCTCTCCGCCGCGGATTGGGAGACGGGCTAGAGATGCAGAAGCAAGGCGGTATTATCGTGATGAGTGGGAGCTAAATGAGCAAATTATCTATACCGATAGGCATACCTATAAGGAGCCGACCATCGTGTGTACGGTCGTGGGTATGAGACAAATAGTATCAGACAAATACTGGAATTAGCATCCAGAAACTTGGCAAAGTCCTTATCTCCCACAGGGATTTTAGGAACTTCACTGGTATCAGTAGGATTCCCCATAGAAGGTGAAGGGGGTGATTCAGGCAAAGAGACAGAGCAAGCGTGTGAAACCATGGCGGCGGCTCGCTTCCGAGTGATGACAACCATAGACCAGAACACACAGGAAAGTTTCAATCTATCAAGAACAAAAACAACCTCAGAATGGTGAATTTGGCAAGTTGCTGGTTTGTCAGGGGCTGAGAGAGACAGTAACCGATATCGGTTTACTAACCGGTGTCGGTCAAAGGGGAAACGACGTCGGTCCCTTAACCGATGTCGGTGTCAAAAAAATCTAGGATAAGAAGATACAAAGGGGCTGCTAATTTGATTTTTAGCAACGTTGAGTAGTTTTATCAACTTATTGATCACAGAAGACAAAGTATGACAGAGAAAACAGGACAGCAAACAAGCAAGATGCACACGCAAATCCAGAGATTAACCTTAGGGTTAATTTTAATTATTGTGGGCTTATGCCTTTATACGTAAGATGATGTCAGAATCCTA
The DNA here is from genome assembly GCA_018340775.1 of Taxus wallichiana var. yunnanensis. NCBI lineage: Eukaryota > Viridiplantae > Streptophyta > Pinopsida > Cupressales > Taxaceae > Taxus > Taxus wallichiana. The sequence goes on along the minus strand of CM031240.1, from coordinate 421,835,680 downwards.
AACAACAAGACTTAGGGGAAATGTCAAGTTTGTTTTGGCTTATAAGGTTACCTCAATCGGGCGGAGGAATACCGCGGAAAAGGGGGGATGTTTGAGATGTTGTGTTAATTGTGAAGTGATTCAGTATGTGTTGTGCAGTGAAACTAAGGTTAATTTCCTGTCAATACCGTGGATATCACCCCCACGTGTACGACCTGTTACTTAATCTATGTTCACTAGAATTGAAAACAACAGCAGAATGTAATGCATGTGTTTTAAAACCCAAATCGAAAGTGATATTCGATGAAGCAAAAGAGATGACTTTTACTAATGCAAGATGCAAAAACAAAGCAAGTTCTTTTACCAGAATAATAAAATACCCTGTGAATATCTCTAGAAGAAGAAAACAGCAAGTATGCTCCCTATAATAAAAGCAAGCAAGAAATAAAGAAAAACCCAAAATGGGTCCCATCTAAGTGTGCAAAATGTTTCACTCGGAAATGCTTCGTTCCTTATAGAAACAGATAAGGTTAGGGTTAGGAGGAATACCTGTAGAATGTCGAGATGATGTGCGCGTACCGTAGAGAAAGATCAGGCTGACTGCGAAGAACTCCTTTTTGTCTGGGAAGGACTACCTGCAAATAAGAACACAAGACCACAAGATTTTGATTAGATAATAAATGAGGAAACTGCCTTGGGCCCAGGAAATGTAAGACTTCCTTTCGAAGGTGGTCAGTTTCCCTGCTAACATGAGTTAACACAAAATATTGTAAAATATCAATCAAATTGCTTGGCTGAACTGGGTAGGGGAAAGGCTGTTTTTCCTGGTTTTGATCAAAGGAACCGATGCCGGTTACCTATAACCGATGGCGGTTACTGATAACCGATACCGGTGGGTTCTAGGATCTTCTCGGGCTGGTCAGTGAGTTTGTAATGGCTGATTTTTGGATGGTATTGGGAAATGGGATGGTTAGAAGCTAAGGAATGATAGTTCGATGCAATGGCACGTTGGGTAGTGGATTCAGGGATGGATTTATGAGGACTGTGGTTCCAAAGGCAAGAGAAATGTTATAATGGAGGACATGCAAGATGTAACTTCTACCGGATTTGATGAAGGTGCCGCTGATCTCCTCGTCGCCAACTCTTGGTTTCTTCACTCGTCTCTCGCTTGGTCAAGTGAAGTTTTGGACTCGCTAATCGCTTTGGACTCTCCTTTGATTCAAAAATCCTTCGACTGATCTCCAAAATGAAATTCCGATCCATTGTTTTGGTTTGGGGAGCCCATTTACAGGGAACCGATGGCGGTTGCGTAACCGACGGCGGTCGAGTAGGAACCGGCATCGGTTAGGAAAAAGTAGGCTATTTTTAGTAAAATAGCCCACCTTCCCTGCTTTTCTCCCGAGAGATCAGTTGCGGGCTTGGTCAAGTGGCTAGAAGGTCGGCTTTGGGTGCGAGTAAGGAGGCATTAGTTATGGATGTGAGTCTAGACCAAGTCACAGGTCTTAATTAGGTTAGTTTAGGGTTAGGGCTAGGTCATGATGAGGTGGCAAAGTGAGGTGGCGGATAAGGTGATGTGGATTTATCAATTACAAGGTAATTAATAAATAATTGTGTGAAGTTTAGGTAATGAGGTTAGGTTGCGAAATGGGATGCGGGTCACAAGGGGTCGTGAGACACGAATTTGGTGTCTACAAAGCTATCTAATGATAGTGAAGGACAAGAGGCTTCCACCCGATATCCGAGGAGATAAAGTCTAGTGACAAAGTGCTCTAAGATTGGTGGAGTATGAGAGTAATGATGTACATGTGAAGGAGACCTATATGGTGAAGGAGGTGGTGAACACCTATGTGAAGGGGATGCCCAAGTAAGAGACTTAGGCCGACAAGACGAGCTAGTGGACCGATGCGGAGGAAAAAGTCGTGAAGTAGGTCGTGTGCGAATAAGAGAACTAGGTGCAAAGTGTGCCTTAGATTTAAGATGCCCAGGAGGCCTAGATGCTATAATCAGTATAAAAATATCATTGGACTGGGATTAGGAAATGGTGTGCATGGTGGAATGCCTTTAATAGTGATAACTTGTTTATTGTGAATGAACTTGAGACACAAATGATTCATGGAGGGAATGGCTTGGGCGGTGTGGAACCAAAAAGACCTAAGAGCATGTCACAACCTTTGATTGAAGATTCCACAACGAATGACACAAGCACAGTAAGAGGCCCAACTATAATAGGAAGCTTGATGTATCCAAAAGAATTAGGAATGAGATATGTGATATTAGATAATGGACATTTGATAGCCATGAGAAGTGCAATGGAGCACACACTGATAGGAGCCATTTGGATAGATCATGGTGTTATTGATGATATATGAATTGATAGAAGCATTGATATGTAATGAATCGAAGTGAATGTAGCATGATAATCATGATTTGAAAATGAAATGATCTGGTGGTGATGCATCAACAAAAGCGATAAGGAATTCAAGGGGCCTCGATGAAGGGGGCATTACTTGATATGTATGATTAGCGAAGAATTAGAGCATGCATTTCATGCTTGGGCAAAGGGTCATTAAATATTTTTAGCTTTTTATTATTTTTAACTGGCTTAGAAGTAGATGGTTTAGGGATCTCTAATGAATTATTGTCAATAAGATCTTGAATGAGATGCATGAGTTTGAAGTAATGATCAATATAATTCCCAGTGCATTGGTGATAGTCACATTTAGCATTTTTCAAAGATAATTATGACCATGAGGGCAAGATGGATCAAGATTGAGCGGTGGTGGAAGGGTGATTAGATTGTTTTTATGAGTTTAGGAAATAAACCGAGGCGCATAGGGTAATTTGAGGAAAGTACACTTTTGAGGTTGTCATTGAAGCTTTTTAGGTGGAGAGACAATATTAATAATTACCTTTGCTTCATGGGTTTAGGAGACGACTTGAATGCAGATTTAGCTTGAAACTTATTAGAAGAAGATGAAGGAGTGTCATGATATTTTAATTTTCCCATAAATAGGAATTTGACTTTGCGCATTTTAAGTGTATGGCATAATTGATCAAATGAAGGAAAGGTATCAAAGATAACACTCTCCTGAAGTGGTGGTAAGAGGATTTAAACAAAAGATCGTACAATTCAGAATCAACGAGGAAATTGGTCATCTTAGCTAGGTTGTTCTTGTCTCAAAAACATAGTCATCTAGATTTTCATTAGATCTTTGTTTGATTTGATCAAGTTATGCATAAGAGATCTTGGTGTCAATATTGATTGAAAAGTGAGCAAGAAAAACATCGCCTAGATGCGTGAAAGAAGTTACCAAATGAATAGGTAGATCATAAAACTAACACATGGCATAATCTTGAAGACTTATAGGAAATAACTTAGCTATAAATGTATGATCATTTGTATAGTCAACACATGCCACATGAAAATACCAGAGATGCTCTTGAGGGTCACCGTGGTCATTAGAGGAGGATAACTTAGGGGTAACAAAGTTAGGAGGGAGTGGATAAGTAGAAATGGTGGGTGCGAAAGGGGTATGAAGAAGTAATGAAGAATCAAGAGATGGAGAGGAGCGCGAAGTAGCTTGTTGTAGTTGACGGGTTTGAATTTGTAGATCCTAGTATAAGGAAGCTAGGTTTGGAGTGTCGAAGAGGAGACTTGTTGCGTATGAGAAATAAGAGGTGGAGTGAAATGGTTGGTAGGATTAGGAATGGAAATGGGAACAACAGAGGTAGGTGGAAGGGTAAAAGAGGGAGGTTGTCTTCAATAGGAATGGAAGCAGTATTAGAGGTGGGAGGGTTGAGCTCAACTAGGTTGGTGGCTTCCTCATGAACAACGAATAAAAGAAGATCTAAGTCTTGCAGATGTTCAACAAGATGAGCTTGGAGATCATGAAGGTATTCATTAGTAAAGGGTCATAGGTTTCAGCCATGGTAAAATGATGATAAACTACCTAGAAGTAAGGTTAGGTTCGAGTGATGGGTTCACCAAATGATTTAATTTAATTTGAATTAAATCTAATTGCAGAGTGAGTATTAAAAGAAATGAATATACAAATGATAAAGCACGAATGACACAAGTAAACTAAGGTGTAGATTATAAAACCCTAAGCAAGAAAGAGAGACAAAGGAATTAGTTGATTTACGCACAATTGTTGGTTGTGGAGCTTGATAATGATGGGGCTTGCGCAGGGCTTCGCCCCTTCTTGCATGGGGTCCGGGGCCACGCACCCAGGTGGGGTTTCAGGGGTAGCGCCCCCATAAGCCACATTTTATATGTATTTATGCATTGTGAAATATGAACTGTTCCTTTTAGGTCACGATATAATCGGTGGTTTTCTATGTTTTCCCGAAATGATAAAAACAATAATATCTGTAAAGGGTCGTAATGTACGAGGCTCATTGTATGAGGTGGCTATACTGTGAGAGAGATTTTTGCTAGACTAAATAAAAGGATTGGCTGTTTCTAGTGGACATAGCCCATTTTGGGTGAACCACGTTAAATCTATGTCTCTGCTTTGTTGCATTCTTTTATGTTTTACGTTTTCTGTGTTATTCATTGCATGTTTGTTTATTTGTACAACTGGTATAATCCTAACAACTGGTATTAGAGCACATTTGAGATTTATTTTTGGTAGTATACTCACAGAGGGATTTCTATTTGAGTGGGAGAAGCAACAATGACATAGGAGAATAAGTTTAGAGTTGAGAATTTTGATGGCCAAAATTACTAGCTATGGAAAATGCAGGTGGAAGATTACCTGTATCAAAAGGATCTATACCTACCATTGGGAGGTGAAGGAGCAAAGCCCCCATTCATGTCTGATGAGGAGTGGAAGGTTCTAGATAGGAAGGCTCTCGGTGTGATTCGATTGAGTTTGGCATCGTCTGTAGCTTCAAATATCTCACAGGTGAAGAGTACAATAGAGTTGATGAAAACCCTAGCTAATTTATATGAAACACCTAGTGCATCCAATAAAGTTTATTTGATGAAAAGATTGTTTAATCTACAAATGTAAGAAGGTGGATCTGTATCTAACCATCTTAATGATTTCCACACTATTGTAAATCAGTTAGATTCAGTTAATATCCCATTTGATGAGGAGGTTAGAGCATTATTATTCCTATGTTCTTTGCCAGAAAGTTGGGACAACTTAGTAATGGCAATTAGTAATACATCATCTACTTCTCTTAAATTTGAAGATGTAGTAAGTGTCATTTTAAATGAGGAAATGCGCAGGAAAAGTACAGGGGAAAATTCTTCTTCTAGAAATGCATTGAATATGGAGAGTAGAGGGAGGAGCAATGAGAAATCAAAGAGTAAGGCTCATGGGAAATCTAAATCGAATATGGGAAGATCCAAATCTAGAAGTAGACACATTACTTGTTGGAATTGTGGAAAGAGAGGACATGCTAAAAAAAAATATTGGTTCAAAGGAAACAAAGAAAACCATCCTGAAGGTATTAAAGAGGAAAATCCGGCAGGTAATATTGTTTAGGATGTTCTTATACTTTCTCTTGATACTAGAGTAGAATCTTGGGCAATAGATTCAGGTGCCTCTTTCAATGCAACCCCTGATAAGGGCTATTTTAAAGAGTATGTCTAGGGAAATTTTGGACAGGTTTATTTGGGTGATGATGAGTCATGTGACATTGTCGGGAAGGGCAATGTACACCTAAAATTACAGAATGGAACTACATGGATATTAAGAGACGTGAGGCATGTACCTAGTCTCAGGAGAAATCTCATCTCTGCAGGACAGTTGGGTGGTGAAGGTTGCATAGTCACATTCACTTCAGATGCTTGGAAGGTTCCCAAGGGTGCCCTGGTAGTGGCATGGGGTAAGAAAGTAGGCACTATTTATTTGTCTACTTGTATATCTAATTATTCTACCATATTGTCTACCATAGATGAGGATGCCAAGCATGTGGCACAGAGGGTGGGACATATGAGTGAGAAGGGCATGAAAATTCTATAGGAAAAGGTAAGCTTTCAAGTTTGAAGCAATTGGACTTAGAGTTTTGTGGCATTGCATTTTTTAGGAAACACAAAAGAGTCGATTTCTCAAGACAAGGAATGCCAAGAAAGAACAAAAGTTGGAGCTAGTTCATACAGATGTGTGGGGCCGACCCATGTTGCATCTCATGGTGGTTCTCTGTACTATGTCACATTCATAGATGATGCCACAAGGAAGGTATGGGTATATTGCATTAAGTGTAAGTCTGATGTCTTTGATACATTTAAGAAATGGAAAGCACTTGTTGAGAATGAATGTGGTTTTAAATTGAAATGTTTGAGATCTGATAATGGTGGTGAGTATTGTAGTAAGAAATTTGATGATTATTGTTCCTTGAATGAGATTCGTAGAGAGAAAATAGTTCCCAGGACTCTATAACAAAATGGTGTTAGTGAGAGGATGAATAGAACAATAATGGAGCATGCACGGTCAATGAGATTGCATGCGGGGCCTCTTTAGTTTTGGGCAGAGGTCAGTAGATACTGCTATGTACTTAATCAACCGCGAGCCTTCGAGTGCATTAGATGGAGGAATTCCTGAAGAATCTGGATCGGGAAAGAGGTAGACCTTTCATTTTTAAGAGTATTTGGTTCAGATGCATTTGTGCATGTTAATAAAGAAAAAAAATTGGATTCGAAATCCAAACATTGTACATTCATAAGTTTGTGGCTCTAATGGTGATTATGGATTTTAGTTTTGGGATCTAGATGAATCTAAGATAATTAGAAGTTGTGATGTTGTTTGGCATGAAAATAGAATGTACAGGGATCAGGTACAAGATGAAAAAAATCCCAAGGAAGAATTGGTTGAGGATATATCTCCTAAAAATGAACTCTCAGGTGGAAAATATCCACCTACAGGTACTGAGGTTGATACTCTTGTAGGACGAGCACGATATCCAATGTCAAAGATCGACACCTCTTGATCGGGATCATTTTCAAAAGTTCCCTAAACATCCCTAAATGGTTTCAAAGGCAAAATATTATCTCGAGAGCTTTCCAATGACTGTGAGAACGCGACAAACGGACATCGGGAGCTCTAGATATGTTGATCAAAGTTCACCAATGGAAAGTTAACTCGTCAATCGGTCAATATTGGACCGAATCGCATGACCGTGACACGTAGCTTGCCACCACTCGTCGAATTCACTCGATTTTCCTATCGAGAGACGACAAGTGGATTTCATGCTATTGACCGAGTTAATTATTTCCATACCACACTACATGGGTCGAAATTATATTTACTTGGTAAGTCCACTTTCCAAATGCCACACATGTATATGCCAAACTATGCATATTAATGTTTATACATTAGTATTAAACTGCCACATGCTATTTCCAAACTTCCACGCACATGGAGAAGGTGGTGAAGCGGTTGTTAGGGAGGCAAATGCCATACGTGGAAGCTTCCACGTGGAGGAGGAGGATGAAGCGGTTGAGATGGGGGCGGTTAAGCCTAACGTGGTCTTTTGACCACTTCATTTGCGTGGAGGAAGGCTATTTAAAGCCTTAGACATTATCCCCCACTGCCAAAAATGTGGGACCTTATCCAAATGTGGCTTTTTGGGATTTAATCCCATTTCAACAAATGTCGCCCAAATTGGGATTAAAACAAATGTATTCGCCCAAATGGAAATTTTTATCCCAAAATTCATGTATGGGTTTAGGCTAATATTAGCCTAGGATTATATGCAAATGCATTATTCAAGGACCCAAAAAATGTATAAATAGGGTACCTATTTCATTGTAAAAAATAGAACGATCCCAAGCTTATTATGTGTTAAGCTTATTGTCGGGACACATTAGTCCAACAGGCTTATTATTTGTTAAAATTTTATTTGTGGGATGTGTCAACAAGTATTGTCTATTGGCCTATTATTTTAGGCAATAGTAGATGAAATATTTGTGATTGGGAGTAAATTATAAACTACCCAATAGGCCCATTGAGCCACACCAATTACTTGCAAATCCTAGATTATCGACCGGAGTGCTAGCTTCGCATTGATAGCGTCGGGAAGGCCGATCGAAGCCAAAGGAGATTGTGCATCAGGAAGGTGAAGAACGATTCGACTGATCATTGGAAGTTTTTTGAAGAACTGGTGTACTGATAGGCAAGTAAAATTCCATTAGGTTTTCTTGTGAAAGTACTATTGTAACTTACAAGTTTTGACTAGTGGAACGGTTCGACCACGAACCCAGAGACGTAGGCAATTGCCGAAACTCCGTAATCAATCTGTGTGCAATTGTCATTATTATCTTGCATTATTTTAAATTGATTACTTAAAAGGAGTAAATTATCGGCAAATAATTAAAGCCTATAAGGGTCCGAGATCAGGTAGTAATAATCTAATTATTTTCGGATCATGTTTGGTATCAGAGCTAGTAAATCTGATTAACAAAGTGATTGCTTCAAGATTAGTGTAGTTGGTTCAGTTTGTGTGAACATGGTACAAGTGCACTATGGGCAAGATGTCTAAACATGCAAAGCTCAAAGAGATTGAAGCTTACAATCACCAGATCCAGGAAGAGAACTCTCTCTGCGATCAATGTATTACTCCTTGGAAGAGGAGAATGCTCGTTTGAAATCAGAACTGCAAACCAAGGATGAGCTCTTGGCAAGGTTGCAGTGTGGTGATCAGAGGAAGGAAATACCTTTAACTTCAGATGCAGAGGCCATGGTAGATGATTGCATTGTAAGTTGTTCACCACTGGAATCTTCTTCTTCCTCCCATTCGGTTTCGGATTTAGGTAATGAAGTCTTTGGTTTGTTTGAAAAGCATACTAGAGGCATTGGATCCAAGTTACTAGATAAAATGGGATTTGATGGAAGAGGCCTTGGTAAAAATGGCCAAGGCATTGCTAACCCAATACAAGTCGAGGATCGTCCTCATTTTGCAAGTTTGGGTTATTCTAGTGCGGGAATGGAAATTAGAGAATGCTCCAAGAACGCCGACGAGACAAGCTTCAAAGCAAAGTGATTACCCCACTAGTCCCGAAGAAGATTCTGAGCAGGAAAGTTGTGCTTCAATTAAACACAGGGATGGATGTAAGAGAAATCAAAGAAGAGGTAATGAGATTCCACCTCCAGCTTTCTTACCATAATCAAACACAGAAAACTTCCGATCCACTTTTCCACTTAAGAATTATGGTTATGATTTTCGGAAGATGTGGAATTCTTTTCCATGTACTTTTGTGGATTGCGTATAATCATTCAAAGGCCGAATGCTAGAAGAGAAGGACACTGACGAAGAAGTTGATGTCATTCGCAGGAACATGGCAAATCAGAAAGACCAATCTCGTCGTGTAGAGTCGAGAAATGGCAGAAAGAGTTCCTCATCCCAAAAGAAGAAAATTAAGAGGAATTTTTGTGCTCATTGCCGAGGAATGGGCATTGGATGGAAAATTGCTGAAATCGCATCCATCTCGCCATCGAGCAATGGCAAGCCAAAGATGGAATGGAGGCCTATCAAAGCAGCGCAAGAGGTTTCTACTCCACCACTAGTTGACAAGTCAACCCGTGACCGAGTAATACCTAAAAGTGAAAGTCCTTTCAAATGGGTAAGTCAACAATTTTTCAATTATATATTGCATAATTCAGATTGATGGATCGTATGCGGTATTAAGTTTGGAGATCGATATTGTGAGGAAATGCTTTGAGAGAAAGGTTTACAATGCTCAAGTGGATTTTCTTACTTAGAAAATTTGATTAATGCTTGAAACATATCTCCTAATCAGCTTGTGAGTACCGTTATACTTGGATACATGAATTAACTCATACAAAGCTTGGAGATTGATCTCGCCATTTGTGTAGACAATAGAGTTCACAAAGATTAGCTCGGAACTTCATTCTATGTAGAGGCATTGTGACCTGTGTGCAGAATGGTAGTGAATCACCGTTAGCATTGACATCGGGTTGGAAATTCATTTTGTGTAGAGGCATTGTGATCATGCACAGAGTGGTACCCGATATTAATATATCAACAAGAGGAGCTCTCAAAGGATCAACTCGTAATGCCATTTGGTGTCAAGGCATTGTGACCACACATACTAATGGTAGCTAATCAATGCAGACTTATCATCATGCATTGGAGGCTCGAGGTCTTGAAAGAGGCTTAACATCATGCATCGAGGCGTTGAGGTCTGAATGACTTAACATCATGCATTGGAGGCTTGAGGTCTTAAAAGAGGCTTAGCATCATGCATCGGAGGCGTTGAGGTCTACAGAGACTTAACATCGTGCATCGGAGGCTTGAGGTCTTAAAAGAGGCTTAGCATCATGCATCGGAGGCGTTGAGGTCTACAGAGACTTAGCATCATGCATCGGAGGCTTGAGGTCTTAAAAGAGGCTTAGCATCATGTATCGAAGGCGTTGAGGTCTACAGAGACTTAGCATCGTGCATCGGAGGCTCGAGGTCTTGAAAGAGGCTTAGCATCATGCATCGGAGGTGTTGAGGTCTATAGAGACTTAGCATCATGCATCGGAGGCTCGAGGTCTTGAAAGAGGCTTAGCATCATGCATCGAGGCGTTGAGGTCTGTAAAGGGACAAGGCATTGTCCATCATTGACATCAAATCAATCAAAGCTCTACATAACATGAAGTTCCTTCAAACCAGTTTGGATTCTCATGGAATTAACTCGGAGCCAAGAGTCATGTTATAGAGTAAAAGAAGATTCTTGTTGTCGATATCAAGAAGCTTAGCACCGCACGTATGAGGAGCGTTGAGGTTTCATTCGTAAACTTAGCACCATAAAGCGGAGGCGTGGAGGTCTTCTTCGATATCGAGTGGCGCGTAATGGAAGCGCCGTGGGCCAATAACCCACAGTCCCGTGGATCGGAGTAGAGTTGTCGAAGTGAGAAGGTTAGAGGAGAAGACCCAAGGGTCTACTACAAAGCAGCACTTCCGAGGTGGCAACAAAGTTTTTTGATTCAGATAGTATGGAAGCTTTTTGGGACAAAAGCTTTTTTCAAAGGGGGAGGTGTGATCGGGGATCATTTTCAAAAGTTCCCTAAACATCCCTAGATGGTGTCATATAGAAGATCATCTTGAGAACTTTCCAACGACTATGAGAATGCGACAAACGAACATCGGGAGCTCTAGATATGTTCAATCCAAGTTCGGCTTAACGGAAAGTCAACTCTGGTCAACTGGTCAATATTGGACCGAATCGCACTGTGACACGTGGCTTGCCACCACTCGTCGAATTCGCCCGATTTTCCTATCGGGAGACGACAAGTGGATTTCATGCTATTGACCGAGTTAATTATTTCCATACCACACTACATGGGTCGAAATTATATTTACTTGATAAGTCCACTTTCCAAATGCCACACATGTATATGCCAAACTATGCATATTAATGTTTATACATTAGTATTAAACTGCCACATGCTATTGCCAAACTTCCACGCACACGTGGAGAAGGTGGTGAAGCGGTTGTTAAGGAGGCAAATGCCATACGTGGAAGCTTCCACGTGGAGGAGGAGGATGAAGCGGTTGAGATGGGGGCGGTTAAGCCTAACGTGGTCTTTTGATCACTTCATTTGCATGGAGGAAGGCTATTTAAAGCCTTAGACATTATCCCCCACCGCTAAAAATGTGGAACCTTATCCAAATGCGGCTTCATTTGGGATTTAATCCCATTTCAACAAATGCCGCCCAAATTGGGATTAAAACAAATGTATCCGCCCAAATGGAAATTTTTATCCCAAAATTCATGTATGGGTTTAGGCTAATATTAACCTAGGATTATATGCAAATGAATTATTCAAGGACCCAAAAAATGTATAAATAGGGTACCTATTTCATTGTAAAAAACAGACAGATCCCAAGCTTATTATGTGTTAAGCTTATTGTCGGGACACATTAGTCCAACAGCTTATTATTTGTTAAGATTTTATTTGTGGGATGTGTCAACAAGTATTGTCTATTGGCCTATTATTTTAGGCAATAGTAGATGAAATATTTGTGATTGGGAGTAAATTATAAACTACCAAATAGGCCCATTGAGCCACACCAATTACTTGCAAATCCTAGATTATGTATCGGAGTGCTAGCTTTGCATTGATAGCGTCGGGAAGGCCGATCGAAGCCGAAGGAGATTGTGCATCAGGAAGGTGAAGAACAATTCGACTGATCATCGGAAGTTTTTCAAGAACTGGTGTACTGATAGGCAAGTAAAATTCCATTAGGTTTTCTTGTGAAAGTACTATTGTAACTTACAAGTTTTGACTAGTGGAATGGTTCGACCACGAACCCGAGACGTAGGCAATCGAACTCCGTAATCAATCTGTGTGCAATTTTCATTATTGTCTTGCATTATTTTAAATTGATTACTTAAAAGGAGTAAATTATCGGCAAATAATTAAAGCCTATAAGGGTCCGAGATCAGGTAGTAATAATCTGATTATTTTCGGATCAACTCTATCAAAAATTCAAGAAAATGAGCAACAAGAAAATAATGATCCCGTGACACCCCCATCTTTGGTAAGAAGGTCACAACGTATTGGTAGACCTCTAGAAATATTTTCCCCTGCTTTGTATTACTTGTTACTAACAGATAGTGGTGAGCCAGAGAGCTTTGATGAGGCAATGTAGGTGGAATCCACTAAGGAGTGGGAACATGACATGAATGAGGAGATGGACTCTCTGGAGAAGAACCAAACATTGGATTTAGTCAAATAATTGGTTGGGAAGAGAGCACTACAAAAAAATGGGTCTACCGTGTGAAAGAAGAAGAAGGTGGACATAAAAGGTATAAAGCAAGGCTTGTAGTGAAAGGGTATGAACAAAAGAAAGGTATCGATTTTGATAAAATTTTCTCCCCTATTGTAAAGATGTCTTCCATTCGTATTGTTTTAAGTTTAGTTGATGTTGAAGATTTACACTTTGAGAAACTTGATGTCAAGATGACATTTCTCCATGGTGACTTAAAGGAGGAGATTTATATGCAGCAACCACTTGGATATGAGGTGAAGGGTACGAAGAAATTTGTTTGCAGGTTGAAGAAGAGCTTATACGGGCTCAAACAAGCTCCCCGGCAATGGTATCTAAAGTTTGATAGTTTTATGCATGAGCATGGTTTTACTAGATGTCAATTAGATCATTATGTGTACTTTAAATGGTTGGATAGTGGGAGCTACATTATTCTTCTATTATATGTAGATGATATGCTTGTAGCAGGGTCTAATATGCAGGAAATTGCAAAGCTTAAGGAAAAGCTTGCACAAACATTTTCAATGAAGGATTTGGGTGCAGAAAAGAAAATCCTTGGTATGTAAATCAAGAGGGACATGAAAAATAAGAAATTGGTGTTGTCCCAGGAGGACTATGTAGAAAAGGTGTTAGAGAGGTTTCAGATGTAGAATGTGAAACCAGTTAGTACACCATTGGCTGGGCATTTTAGATTAAGTAAAGAGCAATGCCCAACAACATAAGAGGAAAAAGATTAAATGACACGGGTTCCTTTTTCTTCAGTAGTTGGGAGCCTCATGTATGCCATGGTTTGCACCAGGCCAAACATTGCCCAAGCAGTGGGAGTTGTTGGCGGTATATGGCAAATCCGGGTAAAACACATTGGAAGGCAGACCCAAAGTGGATTCTCAGGGACTTGAGAGGGATCAGTAGTAGGCACTTGTGCTTTAGAGGGTCAGATTATACTTTATAGGGATTTTTGGATTCAAATATGGCAGGAGATGTGGATAGCATGAGGAGCACTATTAGATACGTGTTTACAGTTGGTGGTGTGGCAGTGAGTTGGATCTCAAAGTTACAGAAGGTAGTTGCCCTATCTACTACAGAGGCAAAATATGTTGCAGCAATTGAGGCAAGTAAGGAAATGTTATGAATGAGTAGGTTCATGGAGGAGTTGGGTAAGGAGAAAGGAGATTGTAAGTTACAGGTGATATCAAATTGCAATTCACTTGACAAAGAACTCAACCTTCCATTCAAGAACAAAACACATTCAACTAAGATATCATTTCATACGACAAGTGTTGGAGGATGGGCAACTTGATTTAGTGAAGATTCATATAGATGATAATCCTGTTGATATGTTTACTAAGCCAATGAAAAAGGAGAAGTTGGATTTAATCTTGAAGTGGAAGAAACAAACCAAGAAGAAAAGTCCAAGCAGGAGCTGTAGTGGTGGAGTTACAACAATCAATCTCTAAGTGGGATATTTTTGGTTGTGGAGCCCGATATCGATGAGACTTGCAAGGGGGCTTCACCCCTCAGGTGAGGTCCGGGGTTGCACGCACCGGTGGGGTTTGGGGGCAGACTCCCATAAGCCACATTTTATATGTATTTATGCATTGTGAAATTTGGACCATTCCTTATTAGGTCATAGATCTAATGAGTGGTTTTCTATGTTTTCCTGAAAATGATAAAAACAATAATATATGTAAAGGGTCGTAATGTATGAGGCTCATTGTATGAGGTGGCTATACTGTGAGAGAGAGTTTTTTGATCCGAATAAAAGGATTGGTTGTTTCTGGTGGACATAGCCCATTTTGGGTGAACCATGTTAAATTTGTGTCTCTCGCTTTATTGTATTCTTTTCTGCTTTATGTTTTTTACGTTATTCATTGCATGCTTGTTTATTTGTACAATGTATAATCCTAACAACAATCTGGAAGTGATTTGAGCAGGGGAAGAGGCGTTGAACATGATATAAGAAGTGTCATAATTGATCTTTGTAAATTATGCAACTCATGAACAATGACGGACATGGGCACCCATAATAGGCAGGGGTACCGGTGTCGATGACTATATCTCAGGCACCCATGACTACGCAAAATCTCTAGATATGGTTTTTTTGTGTCACAAGGGTGTCACAATTATTCCCTGTTGATTGTTTGATGTTCGCACTATGATCGCCGATGATACATGTAACCTACAAAATAAAATTTCACCTACACAAGCCCACAAACCACATCAAACCTAAAAAGGAAAATGCATAATGGGAGTTAGACCGACCCCGCGATCACCTCTAGAGTGAACTTGCAATCGAGCATTGCGCTACATCTCAAAAAATCCATGTAAAACTAGTGTGTGTAGAAATTGTGCCCTACGATGCCCTTGTGTAATTTACACTTGATAGCGGGTTGTAGTTAGAATGTAACAATGTAGTAGAATGTGTGGATGAAATAGAATGAAATTTCCCTTCCTATGCAGTGTATGCAAAGTTGATGCATCCCTTGTCCCTTGAATGGATGTTAGATGAATGCCTTAGAGTGCTTTAGGTGCCTTTTGAATGCAAGTTTAGGTGATGATAGTAATGCTTAGTGTTTGGTCCTTGATTTTGAACTCAAGACTATGTATTTACATGATTCCCTTGTTTTAATTTCATAATTGACAACTGCAAGGCCGACCCATAAGTAAAAATATGCCCAAAAGATAAAAGAGACCAAAAAGAGTGAGTAAGGTAGAAAAGGGCCAAGGATGCCCAGAGGGGATAAAAGCACCTAGGTGCTTAGTGTTTGAAGCCATAAAAGATATCATTAAATTAAAACTAGTTTGTAGGGTGTGCAAGACCATAGAGAAAGAAAGAGATAAAGAAAAGAGGCCAAAGATAGTTGTTAACCACTAGTTTTCTTGTTTAGGAATAATGTAAATGTTAGCATGATTTTAGGACCTAGAAATGTACCAAAGTGTGTGATTTTGTGTCTACACACACACATGCACGCAACACATAAAGGTAAAAACAAACCCAATATACACACTAGATGTTTGCACCATGGTTATAATATGAACCAAGATGGAAAATAATAAACTTGTAATTGGTCAAACAATTAACTAAGAAATGTAAAAACAAACCTAATATACATAGTGGATGGTCGCACCATGTCTATAAATTAACCAAGATGACAAACAATGAAGCTATAATTGGTCAAACAACTTAGCTAAAAAAGTAATAATGTAAAAAAAAATCGGGTAAAGATGCTTGACTCTATCCCTAATGTGTTCCATAAAGAAAATTTATTGATTTGGTTTGCCCCTAACAAGGATGGATGCTAGAGGTAAGATGATTTGGGATTGATTGGGTCATTTCCTCGAGTAAGGATACATGCAAGGGAGTAAATGAGAGCCAAGATTTCCTAAGCGAGGATACACACAAGGGATTTTGATTGTCTTGATTGATTGATATTGGAATTGACACTAATATAAAAGTTAATGTGTGGAGTTTTGGGATTTTTTTTTGTTTTTTGCAAAAAAAAATTGATTTTCGACAATTTTTTGTTTGATTTTAAGTAAAATTTCTTTGATTTTTTGGTGGTTTTTATTTTTTTGTAGTTTTGTAATGTTTAGGGACTTTGTGCTTTTGAAAATAAATTTGAAATTAACACAAAGCGGTAGTAAAATACACACGATTAAAATGGAAATGCACTTAATATATATAAAACACACATGTATTATAACATAAACACAATTATGAAGAATGTTAGCGCAACTTGTTTGACGGAGATGCATGCAAAGCAACACTGCATGCAAAGACTCGATGGAGATGCAAATTTGTAAAAAGGTAGATTTGAATAATATTAGAAACAAAAACACATAGAATATGACAAAACACACCTCTAATCTCGTAGGCGTAAGTATTAGAACATAAACACATATCCGCACAATAAAACAAATTAGTATAAAATAATAGTGCATATAATATGACAAACATGTTTAATTATGGAGATGCAAGAAAACACACACTATCGTGCATGTTGTGTGGTGTAGACACAAATCTAGTGACACTAGCACAAATGATATCGCACAAGCACAAATCACCTATAACTACACATAAAATGTTAGATCACGGCCAAAGTGATTGGTTTTCTTGAAACCGCTCGCAATCTAATCTATGAAATTTCCAAATTTGGCCGTAGTCCTCAAAAAGACAAACAACATAAAAAAAGTTAGAATGATAAAAAAATAGGTTATAAATGCGTGGGTGTCCCATCAAAGGTGGCAAATGTGTATACTAAGAAAATGAAATAAGGGAAAGAAACAAACACAATATAAACTTAATCCTTCCTTCGTACCTCCTTGTAACATCGTATGAGATTGACTAAAGCTTGGAATGAAGTATCGAGCTTTTGAATCTCTAGACCAATTAAATGTGGATGCTCTAAGAAATATTTTGAATGGAAGTGGACTTCAACTACAAGAAATGCAAATGATTGATGATTGAATTGATTGAAGATTCGTGATTGAATGGACAACATAATGGTGTGTAGAATTGAATGGCAATTCGACACAATAACAATGTATATTCTCAAGCTTCCAAAGATGATAAATGGAGAGGAATGAGTGCTTATTTATAAATGAGGGAAGAGAATCCCAAATCCTTGATTTATGTGATTGATTTTTCTAATCTGAAGCTAACTAAAGCATGATTGGAGAGATTTGTTTGAGTTTCCAATTTGATTGGAAAGATAAATTGTTTTTTTGAGCTTGATTGAGTGAGTTATCATTGAGTTGGCAAAGGTGGCATGCATTTTGAATATTTTTAGCTTTTTCATTGAAATATTAAATTCATGTCTTTTGTTTTATTCACCTGAGGTGACACGAGTTTTAGCTTTGGGGAGATTTTCTTTAATTTTGGAATGCCATGCTTTATGGGATATGTTTAGTTAACTCAAATGCATGATTTGATTTAATCTAAACTTGTCTTCTTGCATATATTTAATGATTTTATCTTTAATTGATTTGTTTTGCTCTAGTTAACTTGAGATGTTAATTAGTGAAGTGAAAGTGGATAAGAGGTGAGGTGGAAATAGATATGTGTAGGATTTATTTAATTAAATTAATATGAATATAGCTAATGAGATAGGGGATGAATAATAAGAGTGATAAGCTTAATTAAGTAATTCCGGGAATGGGATATGAGTGAAATAGGGTATATAATATGAAAATTTAATAATTCGAGACCATGTGTGGGCGATAGGGATGATATAATTTTATTTAGGACAATGTCATAAAATGTCATCAAAGGCCGTAAAATAGCGGAATATATCAAAAGTGGTAGAAAGTCCTTGAAAATGGTTGTAATGTGTCGTGAAGTAATTGCATGATGATTTTAGAGGTTTAGAATGTGTAATGTGATATTTTAGGGTAATTACACCTAGTCAAGCGATTCTAAGTCATGAAACTACTATCTCCCCTTCTTTGTGTATGCCCCCTTTTGACATTATCAACCATGTCTAAAAATTAAAAATTTAGATGTGGAAGAAGAGTAACTTAAGGCTAACCTTGAAATTTTTTATAAATTGACCATATTTATCGTAAGTAAGACTTCCCTTCCTATTGGGCCATTCTATAAGTGTATTTTTCCTATTCCTAAATCTTTCTTTTCTCAAAACAATATGGCATAAACTTCATCAACAACATTTTGAAAGATTGAACCTTTTTACCTCTCCCTACTCATCAATGGTTTGTTAGGATTAGTCCTAACATGGGTGTTTGTGTATGAATTAAGTTCTCCATATTATAAGACTACTTAATTATTATGTGATAAATAATATGGGGATGAAAATTAATGTAAATGATTATTACATGAGTAATAATCACATTAAAATAGGTGTTTGTAGATATTGTGAGAGATTTAGGGAGTAGGTTAAGTGATTTAGGGGATAAAATGAGAGATTGTGGGAGATATGAAGATGATATTTGACTCCTTGATTTTAGGAGATCAATTCTCTATATAATGTACTTTCTCTCTTGTTTAATATATGTTGATTTGAAACCCTTTGAGCATATGCTCTCTCCAAGTGAAGGAAGGAACCATAACATTTGATATCAAAGCAAGTTTCAAAGAGGCCTTTATGGCCTTCACTCAACCCATGCTTTTTCATCACATAAAATAAGGAAAAAAAAAAATGTGTCGGCATGTGTGACCCAATTACCTTGTTTGCGTCCACTCATTTTTTGTTTTTTATTAAAACGCATAAATGAGGGATATGCAAAGGTGTAGGCCACTTATAAAAGAATAGTGTATACATTCACCCTTCTTATATATTTGTCAATGGTACCACGAATATTGCAGGAACCCACTCGCCATTTGTCATTCTTTTTTTTTCGCATCACCTTTCTCCTTCCATCATGTTTTCTCTATCGAAGTTGTCATCCAATTCATTCTTTGTGTTCATGATTAGAATTAGGCATGTTTAGTCTTTTTGGAGTTCCATGTATTTGTGTGAGCACTCCTGTGGTAAAATTTTTCTTACATATTTTGGAGAAAATAAGACCTCATTTTTGAGTCTATAACGTCTAAAAATGCTAGGAATGATTGTAAACATGATATATTTTTGTTATAGTTGAATCTAGTCTTTTTGGGGCTTTTCCAGGACCTACTTGAGGAAATAGAAAAAAATGACGAAAACTTATCTTCAGAGTGCAAGACAACAATTGTTATCATTTGAATGATTTTAGACATGATTTAAAGGCTATATATTGTAATTTTGTGGATTTCAATGTTTTTCAAAATTGGATTTGAAGATTTAATAAGTCTTGGCATTGGATTACACTAAACTTGTATTGGAGCTTTATTACTCTTCAAATATTCTATGCGAGGGTTTATATATTTTTTTTGAGATCTTTTGTAACATCCCCATTTTAAGATACTAGAACAAGGGAATTTTTTTTTTTTTAATTTTTATAAAACATTCTCTGTTATGAATTATATAATTCAAACACACGTTCAAGTTTTAATAATTGTTCTCTGCCCAAACAATGCAGTTTGGAACACACAATTTCCTTTTAAAACTAATGTTCCCTGTTCACATATTTGCAATATGGAACACACATTCAGTGCCATTCAATCTTATAACAGATTCTATATGCTGCTGTAAATGACTCGAAGAACTACCGATCTCCCATTTTCATGGCTCGGAGTTTCAACGATCTCTCATTTCATGACTCGGCAACTACCGATCCTTCATGTTCATTCATGCATAGTATAATATATATACAAGGTTCTCTTTACTGCTTTAGGTTATCGAAGTGATCCATTTAAGAAGCCTATCTCGAATATCTCACATCGATATTCATCGACATCCTACATCTTAAATTAGGTGATTAGGACAACGCAACCAACGCACTTGCGATACTTTGGCCAAAGATTTTCACATGCTTTGCATGATCATATTCCTGGATGTGATACACACCAATGGAATACGTCCTTCACCTCACTTCACCTGTTATCTAGAATGGTCTTTCCTGGTTCCTACCAGTCCTTCCAAAATAAGGTCAATTTCTAACTCCTACTAGCAATATGAACGAGTATAGGAAGGCACTCATGGTAACTAAAGATACGCAGACATACGATGTCGTTCCTAAACGACTCCGTGTGTCTAGTTATCTTTAGTCCTCCGGAGTCACTCCGTATACGTGATCATACTCCTATCCCCAACCAAGATCTTAATATTCAGCTTATGTAATCTTGATGATTTAATTCAGGAGGGCATTGTAATATGTCAGCTATAACATTGTGTCGTCATGAAGGCCCCGCCTTCATGAAGACACCTTGTTGTAGCTGGCGTATGTCAAATGTCCTACGGAATCCTCCCATCGAGTAGTACATCCACCTCAGTGATTTGGATATGATCTTAATATTTAAGATCAACTTTCAAAGAACCATGTTGATCCTTTATCCTCGTTCTGTTACGGTTGTATGGAGCTAAGAGAGACTAAATCCGTCTTCTAGCTTGCTATGCATCTTCTCCTTCGTCACCAGAAGGGTTGCATTTCTCTACTTGGTTCTTTTCTTAATCATTGGATTAAACGCCCATTACCTGCGACAGACGTAATAAGTTTAACCTATTAAACTTAACCAAGTTTTTCACAACTGTAACCAAATTCAGAATTCCAGCTTATTAGACGTCATTTAAACGAGGTCTAATTCTCAATAAATGTATTCATTTATTCTCCTTAACCTTACATAGTTAAGGTCTATTAGCCCTGGATATATTAATCCCGTATCCTTTCTTTTTGAATTTAACATACGAGGCTATTAACGGAGTCCGAATGCGAAGTTCGGTTGCTCCTAAGTTATTTGATATTCCTTAGCTTCCAAGCTAATCCTAAATACCTATCAGTTATGAGATCATGTTCCTCCTAATCCTTTTTAATGTCAATTAAAAATTCATCTTAACCCAAGTATGAACTAATTGCACATTTCAACTTAAAAGTTGCATTTAGGTAAGAATAGAAATCAGTTCCCTTTAAATCCATCCAAGGACAATTGAATAATTCCAAATCAAGAAATAACATTATATTTCCAATTTAATCAACAATATCAAACTGATATAGTCATTAAAATATCACACTTGTATTCATCAATCCATTTCATAATCCATACATTTGCCAGTCCAAATGACTGGACTTAGTTTATATTAAACAATGTTACAACACATAGATAGAAGAATGTACTTTCTTCTTTTCACAATTCCTCGTAGAGGAATAATAACTAACAAATACAATTCGTCTTCAGACAATCAAAAGAAGTATTAGAAAACAACCATGTCTTCGTTTTACTCAAATTCCATCTGCAAAATTATTTCAGTGGTCACTCATCAATCGAGCATATTAAGCACTTGTCATTAAAATGAGGTGCTTCAAATTAACCGTCTCAATAAAAGAACCCTGCTTTTATGAAACGTTAATAAGAACATCAATCAAGAATTAAGCATCAAAAATAATGAACAACATGACAACTGAACCATCTAAATACCATCCCAATCAGTCAAAGGATTTCTGTCCTATTTCCCACATAACCATTACAAGATGCAATTTCCTTCGACAGTTCTAGATTACAACATTTGTAAGAACTAGGAATACAAGTAAAAGCATACTGCTGTTATAACATAACTGCTATCCCTTTCCTTTCCTTACATTAGTAATAAATGTAAAGGATAAAATCTAACCAAATGTAAACCAATTACTTTCCTTTCGCTTCATGCATCTCCTTTGATTTCAAGCAATCAAGTACATATGAGAAAAGCAAACAACAATAAATATAGATGCTTAAACCTAAGCAATACAAAATTCGTTCTTAAACGATTACAGATTTCCAACTGTATGATAGAAGAAATGATCTTTATTCCAAGTTATCCATCCACATTCCTATTCCTTTCCTAATGACTGTACTAAAAATTGAATCCAAACGAGACATCAAATCAAGATAACAGTTCAGAGTGAAACTTACAAAATCCATTCAGAATTCACTTTCCAGCAGCAAAGAATAATTCCATTCATATTCAACTTTAAATAAAGACAAGGAAGAATTTATTATCCATATCAATACTCCCTTTCAAGCAAGCACATACGAATACCAAAACAAGTTGGTAAAACATTGTATCCATCATAGAACAAGCATTATAAAGAATGCATACTATGTACCTACAGTACTAAAAGACTTCATACTTCTTTCACCGTATTCTAACCGAACAAATAGTTATACACAATCACTTAATCAATTATCCACATGACTTTCTATATCCATGAATGCATACAGTTCATAATTAATAATTTGCACATCATTGTTACCTACAAAGCAAGCCCAATCCGGATGTACAAAGGTGAAGCTCTAGTGCTAGTTCCAGATTCAAACAACAAGAGAGAAAAGAAATTCATCCTCAGAACTATTTTAATAAGAAAACATCCATTTTCTTCAAGCATAACAAGAATCACTCGCGGAATTCATTCTTTTTTTTTTTTGAAGCGATCTGCAAAATTAGAGATCCCACGAACATTTCAACCTTCCATTCATTATGCGAAGAAAACAACACTCGAAAAATAATCTAAATACCACTGTCACTTCTATCAAGCTGAACCTATAAAGTTCAATAAATCCCCACTTAACATTTCTTCAAAATTTAAAACAGCAGAGGAAGAAGAACTCGTTTCCTATTAATTTCAGAAAAGAAACGATGCCAAAACCAACTCACACAACATGCACAAATTTTATTCAATATACCATATGAAAAGAATGCCCAGTTCGAGTTTCTTCTCAATCAACATTTAAATCCAAAACAACATTCTCCTATGATTTCAATGATGTACAGAACTCAAAATACCATAATCATATATCAATACCTCTATCAAGGTAAACCCGCATAGGGTATTAAATACGTAAGCTTGGTACAGTCAAGACAGACTCAACAACAAGCTAATTCCCATGCATTTCTCCATTTATTTGCACAAAAATACAAAACCAAGTTCTTGTTCACAACTACAGTCCGAACTGGAAGATCAAACCGCATCAATAAGACACAACAAAATCAACTTTCACCGAGGTAAGAGAAAATACAGTTCATTTATAAGTTCAGAAGGAAAACAGTTGCTTTCCTTAACTTTCACGAATACCCAAGTCGTATTTGTTAAATTTTACAAAAGAAAAGCACAACAATAAGAATATTACTATCACTTCCTTCGAACCGAGCTCATAATGCTCAATAAAACCCAATTACCGTTTCCTTCCAAATCTAAAACAACAGAAGAAGAAGGAACTCATTCCTTTAAAAATTTCAGTAAAGAAACAACTTCAAACACTCGCACAGTTAATACGTTCCATCACTCAAGTTCGTATTAGCAAAAGAACGATTGCTTCAATAATGAAAAACAAACTCATACAACATGTACAGTTTCATAACATACCTAACGAATTCCCCATTACTGTCAAACAAACCAACACAGCATGGCGGTATTTCCAACTCAAACATATATACAAAGACAGTTCAAATCACAACAACAAGAAAACGATTCTACCCAATCATTTCCAACATGACAACAAAATCGACTAAACCCAAATCATCTCAGTCATGACAGCAATCAAATAAACCCAAAACCCCCTTCATCAGAAGAGCAGGGTTGTTTTAATGAGACGTTTAAGCAAAGCAAGAGTTTTAAAGAGAAGGGCTTAACATGCCTGGTATTCTTCCTCGAATGCTCGAAGAAAACCGCGTCTACAGAAGGTATTTCCTTCCACGGCGACAGCGACAAGTTTCCCAACAATCACCTTCTGCTACAGGCTCGAAAATAGCCTTCAATTTCCCAAGAAACAGAGATAGCAACCAATCACAACTGGTTCGACTGAACCAAGAAAAACCAAATGCAGAGCAACTTCCCAAAAATCCGAACAACACAATAAACAACCAAAAAAATTCCTCCATACTCTTTCCAAGGCGGGCTGGTCACGATGACCAAGAAAATTGAATGCATTAAAGGCTCTGCCTTTTTCTATTTCCTCACGCCACCGCCGACTTGGGTTGGCGAACTTCCAAATTCAAATTTTTGCATGCAAACAGAGTTTAGTTCCATAACTAACTAGATACCTCTAGCTTTTCCCTGTTCCCGCCAAACTGGCGCTGTCCACGTAAGGACCTTCATTCAATGCCATTAAATTTCCTTCCATCCTTATCCTTTCCCATGGGTCTGTGCGTCCCCTTCCTTAGGTTAGGATTAGTTTAGGATTAACAATAGTGTTCAAACCTAGGTCACCGCCTAGTTCTTAGGTTAATAGAACTTAGGTCTATTTTCACCATTTAGAATTTAAAAATCCACTTAGGATAGTAGTTTAGGATGTAAGGTAGAACTTAGGAGTAGATTAGGATCTAATTCCCCCTAACACCTAATTAATCAACTTCCAAACAAGTCCTTCCGACTGTCATCAAAATTCAGTGTTGTGCAGGACGTTTCGTCCCACGTTAAACATGCCTGAGCCACTGCACGTGTCCAGCATTTATCGCCTTACGAGGTCTCATGTTTCATAGTGCATGGTTCGGGAATCGAACCTTTTCCATTGCATCTATGTGCCTGGTACTATTCATTCATACCGAAATCAGAGTCTTTGCACATTTATATCAACCTTCAGTCCGGTTTAAGAGTAAATCGACAAAGCGATTACAAGAAGGCCACAA
The DNA here is from genome assembly GCA_018340775.1 of Taxus wallichiana var. yunnanensis. Lineage (NCBI taxonomy): Eukaryota > Viridiplantae > Streptophyta > Pinopsida > Cupressales > Taxaceae > Taxus > Taxus wallichiana. Next base: position 421,810,781 of record CM031240.1, on the reverse strand, counting down.
CATACCTTGATCAATGGAATTGATTCAAGGTGTGTCAATCAATCAAAATAGAGTCCAACAAGCATACGACAAATTTGTCGTCACATCAGCAAACATACAAGCAATAATAATCTGCTTTGTCCCATGTAAACAAAATATAGTATGCAAGAATCCGTGTTAGTAACACATTCCCTTAAGATCAAGAATATATCTTAACATGTTTGTCTTCATTTCAAAGATTCTGACATTATGAAAAATAATCACCAAGATAACTTACAAAAATCGTATGCGTTACGTCTTTGACTTAAGATATATATTACACATATCGGGCCTTTACCCCATTCATCCACATTAGGTTCGAGATGCCACTTTGAGTTATTTTTGATAGAGAGTTTCTCTAGAATGTCGATCACTTTGGTGGCTTTAACAAACCTCTTTTTATTAGGGTTCCAAGGAGAAAACAATTTTCCAAATATATGAATAGAATTTGAGAAAACAAAACAAAGTTTATTGAGCACCAAAGTAGATGAACACGGTGGTGTAAATATATTTTACCTTAGGTCATAAAACGCAGGGGCAATGCAAAAGTTTTTAACAGTCTTTGCAGAGAAAAATATGAGCAATTAGCGGTGCGGCAAATGTCCCATGGAATACCAAGTTTTTAGCAAGTCTTTGCAGAGAACAAATAGGAGAAGTGGTTTATGCAGCGGTCCCATGGAATGCATAAGTTTTTAGCAGTTTCTCCAGAATAAAAATAGGAAAAATTAGCCCCTTGATGTGCAACAATAATTTGGAGGGAAACATTCATGCAATAATTTGGTAACACCTGGCCGCAAAATGTGGAATGCAGGTTGTGGAAAGTTTCAGCCCCCACTAATTTGCATCGCTGAAACATTCTCTCCTTTGCAGGTGCTGCTCCACATTTTCAGGGCTAGATTCCGTTTTATCCTATAGCTGTAAATGCAAATCCACATGGGACCACCTGGCTGCAAAAAAAGAATGCGGTTGCCCCCACATGGGACCGCTCCCTTAGCTACCAATTCGAGAACAATATTGCCAGTAAATCGGTAAATGAATATATTGGTTTAGGTGAAGGTTCTATTTTCACACTAATTTTTGTGGGTCTTCTTCATCTTACCGTATGGTCTCGCATTATGTTGTCTGTTACTATCGGATGTCTCCATGATTGCAACGAATCGGATCTGGAAACATTTTTTTAAATGCAATGAGGTCTAAGTAATTTTTAGTGATTTGTGGATGTTTAGATGTCAATGTTTGTGGATAAATTTATTGCATTGTTAATACTAAAACCACTTTCCACAAAAACAATTTGGAAAACTGTATAATTGTTTTTTTTTGGGTTTGTTGTATTTATAGTTTCCCCGCAGAGATCAAGCCACCAACGACAATCTCGTTTATGCGACAGGGAAGAAAAACAGGTTGATGTAAATTGAATTGCTTCCATATTAGACATTCATCCAAAAATAGAAGAGAGAGAGAGAAAGAATCATGCCTGGGTGCAGCATCCGAGCTATTTGGATTCTCAGCAATCTCGATACGGTCGTCTTTTCCAGGTGATAATATCATTTTCAAAATTGATAAATAATCAATGCATTCAAAGCTCCTAAGGGTTTCGATTCTATGCCAAGACATTTTTTTTACAGTTTTTTTTTTCTTTTCGCTCGATATGGAGTTTCGTAGAGTGGTTTTAATTAGTTAAATGGCCAGTTAAAAATTTGTATTGGTGTTTATGTATTCTGATTGGAGCAGGCGCTTTCCCGTCGTGGAGAAGCAATGGCATAATGCATGTAAGAAGCAAGAGGATGAAGACACCTTGATTTCTTGTCCTCTGCCAAACGATGGAGAGATAGCCCAGGCTGTTATTTCTCGGAAGCAGAGGTCTGAAACATGTTTTTTCCCCTTTACTTCTCTTTTTTATAGTATTAGTAAATAAATACATGTTTTTATCATCGAAATGGCATTGCATTTGCTTTTGAATATTGTATTTCTATAGGAACTCCCAATGCATTGGGGCAATCAAACGCAAAATATAACTCCTATTGAGGCCAATGTCATTTGAATAATGTTTTATAGGGTTGCTGGTATTGTGGGTGTGTGTGGATACTGCCGCACGGGCAGTTTTTTTAGTGATTTAGCTTTTAAAATCAGGGTTTATTGGTGTTTGGGAGTCATTATATATTCATTCATAGTTAACACAAAACATGGAAAACAATATCAAATTGAAACAATAATAGAAATTAGCAGAATCATAATTTGAAGTCTAGACTCCCTAAAAGAGTAAGTAATATTCTGACATGTTTGTAAATTTCACAGTACAAATCATAGTTACCATGTTCGAAAAGTTCGGGTTGTTCGGATAGGGAAAAAAGTTTGGAAGTTCGGAATTTTGTAAAAATTCGGTTTGGTTCGATTCGGTTTGGCTCGAAAAATTATAAATTTTAAGAAAATATAAAATATGAATAATTACCAAAAAAATTATAAAAACTAAAATACTTATTAATAATATACTAAAAGTTAAACCTAAAATAATTAAATTTATGTAACTAGTTACTAAAGTAACTTAAATATTCGGTAATAAATTCAAGTATCACTATTATTAAGTATTAATCTCTACATATTGCTATTAAATGGATTTTATGAAAATAAGAAAAATATTGCCATCAATGCGTAGAGCTCGAGAAAATATACACTTTTAGAGAAAATGGCACCGGAAACTGAGCCACAAAATGAAAGTTATGGCACATGCAAGTTTTGGTGCTACATCTTCCCGGACCCTTTCAAAAATGGCAAATTTTTTTCTGTCCTCTTTTTTAGACCCAAACGAACCTAGCAAACAAGTTCGGTTTTCCCTGAAAATTCGTTCCGAACCGAATTTCCCTTGTGTTCATACGAACATGGTAACTACTACAAATCAAAGCCAAGAGTTCAGGATTTTATTTTTTTACAGAAAGTCTAAGATAGATGCCACTTGCTAATGGGGATCAAGAAAATAGGAGAGAAGCAGCTCTTCAAAATGAGAAAAATTTCAATACATTCTTCTCCACACCTTGCACTGAAAACAATTCTCCCAGAAAATAATATATTTGATTAAAAACGACTTTCCCAGCAAAAAACTCCTCCGTACTGAAACATTTGTGTGCTGCAAGAAAAGCAAAAGTCCATTGTATGATGCAGTTTTTTTACAGTTCCATTTTTATTGCTTTTTGGACCTTGGTTGTTATTTTTCCTTGTCTCTTGTGGGGTCGAATCTACTTGGGGTAGAGTTAGTTTCAATATGATGGAGCTGAATAGAGATGTTTTTTTTTTTTTTTTTCTATTTTTTTCCTTTAATTGGGGCCATCCTGATTAGGTGCGACTGAAAAGTAATCTAGGAAAGAAAGCTAATCTACTTCACACTTTAGCTACCACACTTGCATGCATATATTAAATTCACTAAACTTATTATAAGATACATTAAATTGAATAAATTACTACTCTATTTGCTACGTATAAACAATGCTTTTATTAGTTTGATGATAAAAAGATTCTAACAAATCAAACACTTCAACAATACTTCAAAATCGCTGAACAAGAGCACTACACAAGGTGAAAATGATGAGACAATAAATAGGACTGAATGGATAAGGGCATGAGGTCTGAAAACAGCAACTGGAAGATTGGAAACGAGAAGAAATGAATGCAATAAACAGAAAGCAAAAATATAACTGTAACTATGAAGACAAATGGGCAATTGAACTAAGTGAAGGCAGCGAAATGGAGGACTGAGAGGACTCCAATGCAAGTAAATGAAGTCCTTTCTAGATTTGAACCAAATTGCAAATAAAAGAGGACAGTAAACAGTGGTAAGAGGTGAAAGCCAATGTCAAATGAGGAGTGAAAGACTTTGTGAAATAAGCTTGGAAGGTATTGAGAAGAGAGAGAGAGAGAGGGAATGACCCCTTTCCAGAATTAATTGATTCTGATACCCGAAGCCTATTCTTTTTATTTCCCGTAGGCTAAGGGGAATTAATGAGGGAAATAAATTAATTTAAGTGATCCAAGGGTACTTTTATATTTTAATTGGAAAAAGACACTTAAATTATATTTTAATAAGTGGGGCCACAAAGCAAAAGTGAAATAAAATATTATATTTCCAATATGGGGTGCCAAAAGTAGAAGTGAGTGCATGAGGAATAAAATAATGAACTTCCATTATGGGGCGCCAAAGGTAGAAGTGTTTGCATGAGCATCAAGCTTTTATTTTTAGGATGGAGCGCCAACCTTGGATATGCCAATAAAATAATTTTTAATTGTTTATTTAGCATGCATGAAACTCTAAAGGTGGCACCACCCTTTGGGAGAAGACATTAAAAATTATAAAAGTAGATTTTGGGGTTCATTATTACATCATCTTGGAAATTTATCATCTACTCCTTTGTCTGCAAGTAGCTTTTGCTTCTGCATCAGCAATAGAGGATGAAAACCCTCATTTGCACACAAATCTGAGGATGGAAACCCTCATATCTAAGCTTGGCAATTCCATTCAGGGGTTGCAGTGGTAATTCAGGGCACAATTGCATATCCAATTCAGCTAGGGCACACTTTTCAGGCTTGATTCTACATCCAAAACAACAAGTACAACTAGGATGTCCCCCTTTGGAAACAAAATTCAGTGCTGGCGCCACATCTGGGGGCAGATTTCAGTCAAATCAGTTTGCATGCTCTTATCTTATGTTCATCTTTCCATTTGGATCAACAATTGTGAGAAAATAATTGTATTCAGACATTTTGGTATTTTCATTGAAGCTGATTTGAAATAAATAAATAAAAGTCTGTTTTTCTGCATATTGGGGTTTGCTGTTTTTTTATTAAAAAATCAGATTATTGCTGCTGTCATAAAAGTTAAAATTTTATATTGCTGACCTAGGGTTTGTGCAAATATCCAGAATTATTTAAAATTATTTGTCGGGGAGGGAGAGAGAGGGAGGGAGGGAGGGAGGGAGGGAGGGAGATTTCTCTTGCTTGACCATATGCACATCACGTTTCGCATTTAAGTGGATGCATGTTAGCCTGGTCTGGGACTTAGTGCCTCGACCTTTTAATGGTAAGCATTGGATAGAACTATGTGAGGTCGCCATTATTCCAGCTGTCACCTTTTTGTGGGTATTTGGCAAACAATGGCCAGTCAAAGGGAGAGAGCCAAGGAAGTTATTGTTAGAGCATGACAGTTTCTCAAGAGCTAGAACTCTTGCCCTTCAATGAATCCCTCCTAATAGAGATTGTTTCTGTTTGGCATAAAATTAAATTGGCAGAAGCTCATCGCATTTGTGGTGCTCATATTTAAGTTCACATAGGTTGGCTTAAAGGTGGAGGTAGGATTTCCAAAGGGTTTTTCCAACACCTTTGGGCTTGTCACTCCTATACCCAAATCAAGTCTCTTAAGGAAGCCATAGACTGTCTCATGTGTCTGCATAATATCTTTCAAGCTTTTTTGAGCCAGTCTAAGCAAGTTTTTCAAGCCCAAGCTTCCATTGCAACACAAGAAGCTGCCATTGAGAAATGTGTTGGAGTTGTGCCTCTGCAAACACATTGATGCTCAACAGAAGGCATGCCATAGACCACTTTCCATTGACAAGCTTCAAAATGTAGTCAATCTAATGGCCTATGATGAGGTGTAGGGCATTGATGCCTTTTTGTGTGAGTTTTACTAAACCTTGTGAGACACTCTTGGCCCAAACTAGCATAAAATTTACTTTGATGCTATGCGAGATAGTTGGCCCAAACTTGCATGAAGTTTACCTTGATGCTTTGCAAAATATTTCCTTGGGCAAGCTCATTAACAAGTGGCATCATTAAGTTCTTTTCCAGGGTAAGTATGGAGATTCATGCAACACAGGTAACAATGTTCAATGTTAGTGATGTAACATGTGATGGCTAATGCTATGTAAACATGGTCAAATTTGTAGAAAAATATTAAGAAAGTTTGAGATGAATGTTAAATTTGGAAGAATGATTCATTGAGGAGACAAGTATACATACCTTAATATTGAGGGAAAAGATGGAACGATTTGAGGTATTGTGGACAACCTTTTCAACATCTTCCTCTTTACCAACTTGGGCATGCAAGAAAAGGAATGCATATGTTCAATTACTTTATAAAAGGTTATTCAATAAATCTTATATGAAAAGTGTAAATATTAGAAAGGTCAAACATAGGTGGGTTGAAATTATATAGGATTTGTAAACTTATAGAAAAGGACCTTGAATGTGTTGAAGATACATTGAGTTGGGTTGTTTTATGGTGCTTATGACACTTATTAACAAGGTTTGGACTATATCTATTAACAAGAGTGGCAATGTGACTAGTCTCCACCGTTTGTAGTTAAAGAAAAGTTAATTGAACATCAATAAAATGGATATAGCATAGGAAAATTTAATTGTATAGCCAATACAATTTTAAGCTTTCTCGGGATGAAACGATAAATTATAGTTGTAACCTTAGAGACAATGCTATATGAAAACTTGTGACATATAATCTATGCTTATATTATTAGAGGCGGTCTGATGTAAAATAAATTAATTGATTAAAAAATTGCAAAAAAATTGAAAGAATAAATCTAAGCCCGTCTTGTTGTCACTTCCTACTCAAACCCAATGAAGAAACAAGGAGAATGAAAGAAGAAATCCTCTATGTGCAAAGCATTGGGGAAACAAAGTCTCTTCGCTAGTCATTGATGGAGATCAAACATATCTTGATAGAAAGGAGTCGAGAATCTCCAATCTTTAAAGTAAGCCATAAAGGTATGGTGAGAGTTAGATGAGTCTTTGGAGTGGAAAAAGAATCACCCTCTTAATCTCATTTTAAGGAGAGCAACTAAATAAAAATGAGGTTCTAGGATCAATATTTTTTTTTTGGAAAATACTATGTATCTAAGAAATCTGATGATCTGACTCCATGCACAGGTGGTGTGATTAAACTTTGAAGGGTACCAATTAGGGTTTTGGAGAAGGAGATCAGATTCCTGGTCATTCATGACATAACCAAAGAAAGTGAGTGAGGATTTTGTAGATTAGGGCATGAAAATCACATTTGCACAATCAAATTCGCCACAAAACTAGTAGAAATCATGCTAGTTTTGTAGGGTTATGGATCTCCACGAAACTAGTCAACACAATTTTCTTATCTAATTTCTTTGGCAGTTTGTCGTCTCGCATTTTGAACTTGTTTACCATTGATTTCCACATGTATAGTAAGTCAGTCCTATCTCTTAATTCTCACCCATGCCTTATAGGTCACTCTTATCTATCAATTCTTATTTGCCCAAGGTAAACCAAATTACAATCTACTTATGTTTTTGTGTTAAAAAGTTAAGGGCTTCCATGTACAATTCAATAAAATTATTACTTTTTGTGAGATATTATATATGCGTGCTTAAGTGATCTCAATATGGCCTCCATGAAAAGTCAATATTTGATACTATTCTATGCCTTATAAGCCTCTCAATGAAAAAACACATGTCAAGAAGGATGACACCGAGCACGTGTCTTGACTACAAAGAACTCAAAAAGTACACCATAAAAGATTTCCTAGTTACAATAATTTATGTTTTGCTAGATGAGTTACATGGTGATGTCTACGTTACAAAACTTGATCTTTGCTCAGGCTACCATAAATCTGAATCGGGGATGAGGATATATATATATATATATATATCTTTTTAGAACCTATGAGGGCCACTATGAGTTTATGATGATGCATTTTGGCCTCACAAACGCACCATCTACATTTCAGAGTTTGATGAACATGGTCTTTTGGCCATTAAAGCAAAAGCTTTTCATCACGTTTCTTGATGAAATCTTAATATACAACAAGACAAGAATAACACTTGTATCATGTGAATCAAGGTTTGATAACTCTTGAACAACATTAGCTTTACGCCAAGCCTTCCAAGTGTGCTTTTGGAGTCAAGGAGGTGGAGTACCTGGGTCACATTGTTTCATATGAAGGCGTAAAAGTGGACCCTCACAAGATCAAGGCCACGATAGATTGACGAGTGCAAAAAAGCTAAAGAACTTATGATGCTTCATTTTGAAAATTTTTACGGCAACATAGAAACACCACTCACAATTTTGTTGAAGGCATCCTTCCAATGGAACGAGAAATCTACCAAGGCATTTCAAAAGCTTAAGGAGCCCATGCGCACCACTCCAATTCAGGCTACCTCACATTTTTAAAAATGTTCATTGTTGAAAGTGACGGGTCGTGGGTATGGAGTGGTACTCATGCAAGGGTGACCCCTTACATTTGAGTCATCAAATCAAAGGTAAGAATTTTATGAAGCTCAATTATGAGAAGGAAATGATGCTATCCTTCATGGAGTCAAACAATGGAGATCATATATGATGTGTAGACACTTAAAGGTGAATGCTGGCCATGAAATTTTGAAATAATACCTAGAACAAAGGTTGTTGTCCGAAGAACAAAAACATGGGTCACGAAGATGTTGGGATATGACTTTGAAATTATCTATAAGAAAGGCAAGGATAATGTAGTTTCTGATGCACTATCTAGGAGGGATGAGTCCACCTAGGCATTGTTGTGTGCCATGTCCATTTAATAGGCATATTGGGTAGATGAGGAAAGATTAGAATGGGAGAATGATGTAGATACATAGGTTCTCATTCAGAAGATCCAACAAGATTCAAGTTTATCATACAAATTTGTGTGGAAAGGGAACTCACAAGGATCGATTGTACATGCATAATAACACATCTCTAAAGCATAAGCTTCTTGTTGAGTTCCATGCATCTATAGTAGGGGGCATTTAGGACTTTTGAAGAATTATCATAGAATCAATCAAGATTTCTTTTGGGAAAGACTCAAAGGAGAAGTCCATAAATTTGAGGCCGAATGCATGACGCATTGGCAAAACAAGGGTGAGATAGTTAATACCCCAGGTCTTCTGCAACCCCTATCTATTCCTAGCCAAAGGTGGGAGGAGGTTTCCATGGATTTCATAATAGGGTTTCACGGGTTTGAAGGGAAAAATATCATCATGGTGGTTGTAGATAGGCTCACAAAATAAGCCCATTGTTTTACCTTGTCACATCGGTCTCTAAAGCAGCAAAATAGTGTCAACTTTTATGGACACAATTTAGAAGCTACATGGGACCCCAAAGATCATGGTGTAATATGGAATTCGAGGTTTGTTCCTAAATTGTAATTATCGTTGTAAATATTATTTAAAACAAGACAATAATTCTAATAGTCCTAAATCACGTATTGAGATCATGCCACGGATATGCCATAGATATATCGGTGGAGACACATTTAGGGTTTTAGTGCTAAAAAATGTTACCATGCTACTATATGCAAAAGGTGTGACAATGTGCTGAAAGTATGTACAAAAGCTGGGGCAAAGTGTTGTCAAGCTGCTTATAATATCTACGGACCTAAAAGTGTGCACAAGACAGGTTCGTCCGTAGGAGGATAGGTTCCTAGCCTAACCTATTTGAGGGCTACAAATGTGTCCTTTGTTGTTCTAAGTTGAAATCTTGTTTTGGGATCTGGTTTGCCCATGTCTTTAGATATGTTTCTTGTATATGAATCAATGCGATGACATTGTTGTGACTAGATATTGCTTCTTCTTGCTCATAGACCTAAAAAGGAATCCCTTGTCCACCTTATATCATTGATCCTCCTTAGAGTGAGCCTTTGATATGGGATCCCTTAGATACCCCTAAAGAGTTAGGGTATATATGTTTATATAGGTGATCATTTGAATGTTTTCCCACTCAACCTAACCAAAAGTACCTCCCGGCCAACCAAGCTAAATTGTGCAATTTAAAAGATGACTGTTACAAATACAAGTGAGGGGTTCTAGCGTGTGGATGGGTTTGTAGGCCGAACTCCGTCCCGGGCCCACGAACATGTCTAGGCTAAAGATGGAACCAAGATTGAGACAGAGCTAGTCTATAGATGTATTTTGTAAAGTGTTCGAGTGATTCCTAAAGTGCTAAATTGGAGACTAGCCATGATCTAGTGGATTCAAGATATAAGATAGAGTAAGAGGCTTTAAGTTGGTCAATAAATAGGTAAATTGGATAATGACGAAATAAATGCCAAAGTGATATTACAAAGTGCGTAGGACATGGAAAAACCAACACAATTGATAACATGTTTCGTAACTCTTTCATGATTATGTCATTCAAATGTTGTACACATGTACCTTTGTTGACCCCCAAAAATACACTTATTAGGACATATGTAGGGCATGCATAAGTGAGTTACGCAATGCACTATATATGGTCAACACATGAAATAAAAAGGGACACATGTCACATATAGAAAGAAGAGGGATTGTGTGGACCAAAAAAATGGGGAAGATTTCAAAAGCTTGGAGTGTGTGTAAACTCAAAAACAACCATCTATTCTCCAAGGGATCTAGAATGGAATCGAAGAATTTTCGTGCACTAACAAGTAGGGACGGGGGTCCGCAAAATGCTATGAATACCCCATATATTCACATTTGGAAGACAAATGATAAACTATGTAAGAATCAAGACTAATTATGAGTTAATGAGTTACGGGTTGGATGTTTAGGAAGAGGAGTGATGATGTCCTTAAGATTTTAAGCTATGGTTTGAGGTTGTATATTGACACGAGGCACTTGTATTGTGCATCAAGCTATATATTCTTATTGTGCATGATGTTTGTAAGAGGACATCTAATGTAATGTAATATTCTAGTGTATGGTGAATATAGATGTTTATTATGTATACCATATTATATAATTTGTTACATGCTTTGCAGTGTAACATTTGGTTTTTTTAATCATGTCAATGCATAAGATCTTTGTAATTCTCGCTTACAATGAGGACTCTTGTGTTGTCTTTGTGCCTTAGTGAAACTTTCCAGCACAAGCTTGACTTATATGCTGTCATAGTGTAGATTGTTTTCTATTTATTGTGCATTGGTTGATTCAGGGCACAACTTGATGATCTATTGTAAAAAACATGACAACACTTTGGTTCTGTTGCTGAAACCTCATTAGTATTGGTTGTAAGGATTTGGTGTGTGTCATTATGATGTTGGGAAGGCCCCAATTGGATTTGGAGTTTTGGTGAATGATTTATCATTATTTCGTGTTGAAACCCTTGGTATGGCTGGCTAAATTTGTGGAGCATTAGGGCTAGGAAATGGTGGAGTTGGATGTGAGACTCAATTTGTGCGAATCATGTTGAAGAATGGAAGGAAAGAGGAATGGATGTGTAAGGAGACGAAATGTAGCCCATATGAGGTTGTCGTCATAGACTCCTAAACGAAGGAGTTAAGTCATTTGGATGCCATTGAAACCCTAAGAGGGTGCATGACAAGATCACTTGGTTGTGAAACACACTTCAGCGATGAGGATTTACATAGCGAAGAATATTTGAGCAACATGAGTCAGTTTGACATGGATGAATGGGAACCACTTAAGAGTGGAGAGGATGGCACAAAATTTGAAGGAGTCTCCAGCGTGAATTCACTAGAAGTCGATGTCTTTGCCTGTTTATCTTTTTAGAAGAATTTTATGAAGCGACAAGGGTTTTTAACATAATCACCAGCTCTGGAAATCTGGATCCGTCTGGGAGGGCAAAAAAATTCGAAATCCGGAATTCTTGAAAAAGTTCGGAAAAATTTGGTTCGAAATATATATGAGTTGAATTTTATAAATATGAAAATTTGACAAATACAATGAAAAAAATTAATAGTGTAATGTAAAAATGTTATATTTTTTAATATATAAGTTTGATAGTTGATTGTTTTTTCCAGAAAACTACATAAAATTTTCAAAAATAAAAATATATATTTTTCCTAAATTAGGCCAACCTGACAAAAATTTATCCGTGTCGTGAGAAAAAATCCGGATCCGGCGGATGTGGTAACTATGGTTTTTGAGCAAGCGAGGAATTATTGATGAAGTGAAAGTTTTTGTCACATAAATATATGGAGGCTATGCGTGGGAAGATGAGTATTAACAATATTGGGAGTCAAACTATTCCTGGAGGAAGTACCAAATCGACAAATCCTTGGTTTATTGTGTAGGGGATTAGTGCACGAGGGAAGTATAAGTTCGTTGGGACAATGAGGAATGATTGGGAATACTCCATAAATCTAAACACCCTAGGCTCCCCAACACCATTTGTTTTATGAGACGACTCGAAATTTGGAGAGTGCCATACAATCAAGGATGCTTTGTTGGTCACATCTACAAGTGTGAAATTGTGTAGCATGCGCAGCATATTTATTCGTCGAGAGGCCAAAGTAAGTCAATTTGCAATGACTTTATTTGATAGGGTGTACACACAGTATCAAAATTTTGACACGGATTAGATAATGATGGATTTTGACGCACTAAAGCTTGTGTTTTTGAAGGAATTTCATATAGTGGAGTTTGAGCAAGAGAACTTCTGTACTAGATTAAAATGGAAGCAATGAAGAGTGTGTGTGTGTGTACGATGCATGCTTCAAGACTTTTCTATTTAAAATCCCATATGAAATTCATATGTTGTAGCACACGCAATGGTTTGTAGGGGATTTCCCTCCTTCCGAAGGCAGATGGAAATGAATACTTTTACAAATCTGCTTGAGGATTTGGATGCTTACTTTTCATGGAAGTGGTTGGGAGTTTTGGGGAGTAGCCCATTTCTTGAAGCACAAATTTATATTATGAGGATGCAGTTACAACAATTTTCAGCATGTAGTAAGCAAGATGCACATTAATTTAAGCAACTTTGTATTGATTGCAATGTTTTCATCCACACACTTTGGGGGATTGCATGTGTCGAGGGTTATACTAGTGGAACTGCGTGGTGTGATGTTTGTCAAAAAGATCATCAGACATTTGACTGATCAATTATTTAGAATGTTAAAACGGTTAAGACTGCCTAGTGTAAGGTGCGCGAGACTGATGTGCATGACATGAATGATCACCGAGTTATTGAGGAAATGCATCGAATCCGAATCGGGAAATAAGAAAATGAAGCTCTCCCGTACTCTCCACGGGGCTAGGGATATGGTGGAAGATCATTTGGCCATAGAGAGGGAGGTAGGAGTGGAGGCTGTTATCCTGATTCTTGTTACAAGTGTGGATCTACGAGATCACTACAAGAGAGAGTGTTCAAAGTTTTTGACTTGTGTGCATAATAGAGAGAGGCATAAGATTGAAGAATGCTTGGGATTAGTGAATAAAATCCGAGAAAGTGATAAAGCGTAGATGGACGAGTTTGGTGAAGTTAGCTCAATAAAGAAAGAGCTGGAAACTTAAAGATGTTGTGCAAGAATGTAGAGTGGAACCAAAGATAAATATCATGACAACACGTGGGGTTAACATGTAGACTAAGGCTGCCCTACCACACATTAACATGGCGTTGTGTTGAATAAAGCAATGTTGGCTCACACATAGGAGATGATTCAAAGCTAGACCGTGCACGGAAACGCCTAGACCCCTCGTACAGGCTGGGTACATTTTGGGTACTGCGGTTATGGAGTGCATACAGGTACATCCCGAGTATGGAAATCCATACCCGGGAGGTACCCGAGGGGCTGTGGGTATGTACCCACAGTACCCACAGCTTTCTTCGTCTTTTTAAGTGCAAAATAAATAAAAAGAGTACCCAGAGAGTACCCACATAGTACCTAGAGAGTACCCACATTTTTTTACTTTTTTTTAAGTGTAAAAAAAATAAAACACGAGGGCTTTGATTGGAATTGAACTTTGGAAAGTTCGTGTGAGATTCAATATTGCCAATAGGCTCTGAAGGGTCGAGAGAGATGAAAAGGACTTCGTTTGGTTGACTTACTATTTAGGGGCTTTCGTGTTGCTCCTTATGGGTCCTTTATTCTTCAGTCAATTTGAAAGGCATGGGAACAAGTGAATCACTTGTTGGTTGGGCAGCCTATCTTCTCTTCATTTGACATTAGGTGCCAAGCCTACAAATCGATTTCGTCGAATCAGAAATATAATGACAAGATCCTTGCCTTGACAAGAGGCTGTTCTGCCCTCCTTTGGTTTGAGAAAGGAATTAAAATATTTCATGACTTTAAATGTTTTTTAAATGTCCAATGAGACGTCTAACTCAAGCTTAAGGCATTAATAATGAATTATCAAATCTATAATACAGTCTATGTTATTAACTATTATGTTTTGAACATTATGAATCAATACAAACTCAAGTCTCAATTCTCAAAGTATTGGAAATTTGTTTTCATGTTCTATGAATGATTTTAAGTTGTATGAGTATTAAATTTCAATAAGTATGCAAATGTTTCTTTAAATTTATAATTTTATATGCATGCATATATATATAACGTACCCAAAAGTGTACCGTACCCGAGGTTTTTAAAAATTTGCCGTTTCAGTGTACCGAACCCATACCCGTACCCATACCGAAACAGTCTAGATTCAAAGTCAAACACTGCAAGGGGCTGTTCAGGCTGCATATAAGTTAGAAATCAAGATGAAGGGGCAGCAACGAAAAGATATTAGTTCTAAGGAGGCAGCTGAGCTTATCAAATTTTCGTCTATGATGAAGCAAGAGGAATACTAAATTTGTTGAAGACTTGGATTCAATGAAGTATGGGGACCGTGTGTAAGGAAGAGGTAGGAGTTTGAAGGAATTGTGTGTAGCACATCACAATGGGTATGACCAAGAGCCACTCCTTGATGCAAAGATAAATGGCTAGGACATGGCGAAAATCCTGGTAGATACTGGTGTAGAGGCAAATATTCTCACTAGCATGCATGGAGGAGAATGGGATGTCCTGCATTGGAACCTATTGCAAGTCTCTTGCTGATGGCGAACAAGACCAATGCGAGACCAATTTGAGCCTTGAAAGATGCAAAGATGGATATTATGGGTGTAAATTTTAATACTGATTTTGAGGTTACAGATTGCAGAAGCTGACAATTATCTTGCATTGCTTGGCAGACCGTAGTTCTATGATGATCACATAGGTATGTGGTTCAAATGGAGATTTGTGAACTTTTAGAACAAGGTTCAACGTGTTGTGGTTCCTTTGGATGATCAAAGAGGGCCTCCTTTAGTGGGAAGCATGTATATTGACAAGTAGATAAAAACATATACGATGTCACTTGTGCATAGGATTTGGCAAACGTTTGGAGGGTGTGTCAGATTGAGAGATCAATGCAAGACCAATTTGAGTCTTGAAAGATGTAAAGATGGATATTATGGGTGTAAAGTTTGCTACTGATTTTGAGGTTACAGATATTGTAGAAGCTGATAATTATTTTGTGTTGCTTGACAGACTGTATTTTTATGATAATCACACAGGTATGAGGCTCAAATGGAGATTTGTGAACTTTTAGAACAAGGTTCAATATGTTGTGGTACCTTTGGATGATCAAAGAGGGCCTCCTTAAGTGGGAAACATGGATATTGACAAGGAGATAAGAAACATATACAATGTCCTTTGTGCACAAGATTTGGAAAATGTTTGAACTTTGGAGGATGTGACAGATTGAGAGACTTGCAGACTAGTTGGCGTGATTTTGGTTGGGGGAGTCTTTTGGAGTTGTAATGCGTGAATTTCTGAGAGAGAGAGGGGAGGGACGGAGGGAGGGAGGAGAGAAAGGGAGGGAGAGAGAGATTGCCACTTTTGATAAGTGGTGTCATGTCCCTTTTTCGAGATAATTCCGTTTGAAGACCTTGACCCATTTTTCTTCCTCATGGGTCCAAGGGAACAAGCTAGAGGAAGCCAACAATGTCATCATGTGCTTAATTTTGTGCTTATTTCTTTAATTGACATTGTTTTTGTTGGTGAGCCTAGCGCCCAACAATAAATTAAAAATAAAAAGATATTGGTGAGCATGTAGGCTCCAAAAAGTAAAAAGAAAATAATAAAGCAAGTCTAATTGTGGTCGGCCTCATTTGAGAGCCCCAAGACTTGGTGCCACCCTCTTATTATAAATAGAGGTTGTTGGCATTAGTTTGGGATATGCTGATTTATGAATTTTATATCTTGGTGAAGGTTGGCTAGTGTAGCCCCTTTTACTATCTCTCTCAAGGATAAAACCCTTGATTGAGGGCTTGTGTGGAGGGTGAAAACCCTCTCACAAGGGTAGTGAGGACGAAAACCCTCTCCCACGATTGTATTTTGCATAGAGACATCAAGGAGTAATGTATTTATCATTCTTTGCTGGTATTTCTTTGAGTTTGCTGGTTATCTTCCCTTTTTGAGTGGAGTGACCCACCTTGGAGGGGAAAATGGTATATGCTGATGGTAAATTGGTTAATTTGAGTGTATTATCTTATTTTCCATATTTTTAAGAGCCAAGATCTCAAGTTTCATGAATTTTAGAGTTACCTAGGTAAATTGATGAATTTTTAAAGTAACTCTGCAGACAAGGGTTTATAGAAATTCATATCTTCAATTCTAGGCATTAAAAATCAGTTTTCTTGCATGATATGATTGTTGGTGATATAGAATAATTTTAGAGACTTAAGTGGAGCTGATTTGAAGGGTTTTGAAGGCACAAAAGTAGGTTTGAAACCCCAAAAAGGTCGCTGCCCTAGAAGGGTGTTTGCTGGCAGCAGTTAAGGGTTTTTACATATATGTTTCAATCACTAACAGCCTACTAAAAATCTGAAAGGTGTTGTTTATCTTCAGCTTTGCATAGTTTCCTCTTAGTCCTCGAAAAGGGTCATTGCACGTGGCATCCAAACTTCTTGTAATCTTTGACAACTTGCAAGAAAATTGGAAGAAGATGGTTGTCATGAGATTCAAGAATAGAAGGCTGTGCAAATCAGAATGCAGGAAGAAATGTGAGGATTTACAATGAGTTTGAGGTGAAGACTAATCCTAACCTCACTAAGTCTGAGACTAAACAGAAGTTCGATAGGACTGAGAGCTGCAAATGGTGACAAAGAAGCAATACATACAAATCAACGACAGGTACAATTACACTAACAACAACAAAATTCTAATCTAATCTAGGAATTCAAATAAACAATAATTAACCCTTCTCCTGTCATTCACTCTATATGACATACCAAGGTTGAAAGATGATGATAGTCGAATGTCCTCAGGTTGTAGTCTCTGATTTTCTCAAGGAAAGCTCATAAAGGCAAGAGAACAATCTCCAAGAATCCAACTAGACCTATGCTAATGACGGAAACAACACTACTGTGGCTGTGTATCACAAGATGATAGAGAACAGGCTGCATTTACGATTTTTTCAATCTGAGAGAGTGGCTCGGAAAGGTGTATTTAGAGGCAAAAAGAGGCAAGAAGCCTTTCCGGGCAAATCTGAAAAGGACTGGAACAGCAGGTGAAGTGGCAGGGACATGTGAAACGCCTCTTTTTGAGACCTTTTCCTTGATTTACCCATATGGCCAAGCATGACTAAACTACCAGTTGATGTAGACTGGCAGTTTTGCCATAGCCATAGATCCGGGTAAAAAGAGGGGAAGGGACTGGACAGAATACAATGACAATTGGGCGATTAGACAAAGGCATGCAAAGAGCTGGGCACATCAAACAACAGGACAGTGGTTGCGAGAAGAGACAACATAATTTTAAAGCATGGAGGTCTTACAGTAATCATGGAAGTGGAATGTTGAACGGTGTCATTTTTGGGGTGCTTACAACCGCCTTCTTTATGCTAGGAAGTTGCAGCCATTTATTTGCAAAACACCTATTCACGGTCTTCAAATTCCTCCATTTGATTCAAGAGCTCATCTTGCACAATGATCAGTTCCTATAAGAGTCCAACATTCTGAATCTCAGAATCAACTACTTTGAGCTTCCTATCTATTGCCTCTTTTTGCTGAAAAAGGATTCCAAAGTGAGGATGCAGACATTTATGGAAACAATACATAGCCGTTCCATGTTCATGTCTTCCCTCTTGCTTCCAATGATGGGTTACATTGGTTAGCCTGCTAGACTGCTAGGATACGGGTACGGGTACGGGTTTGGTACGCTGAAATGGAATTTTTAAAAACCCCGGGTACGATATGCTGTGGGTACGTTCGTACAATATATTTTTAAAAATTAAAAATATAAATATATATAAAAATTTAAAGAAAACAACAAGCTTATAGTCTGAGCAACCTATAAAATATTAGAAGCCAACAACAAGCTTATTATGAATTAGAAGCCATCTAAAGCAAGATTTCTTTGACTGAATACAAGAAGACCACAAAATATTAAATCTATGAGTCCATCTGCTAATGGGCTCACAAACATTCCACTTATTGTTAAGGCCTAGGGAAAGGTTTGGGGAGAAGGCAATCTTGTCATAGAGTTGGAGGTAGCCTCGTGGAGTTGGGGGCCTTTGAGTCACCTCATGGTATCCCAAAAGTCATTCTCATCCTCCATAATTAGTCCAGTAGAGGGAGCTGTGAAAGCATTTCTGAGCATTGTATACATTCTGAACTGAGATTGAGGAAGCTTATAGAAAGCTTTAAGGTCTGTCCATTCCATCCAATTCCCAAATCTGTACAAGTCATGAAATATTTTAATTTCTTTCCCGAACCAAAAGAGGGCAGAGCAGCCTCTTGTCAAGGCAAGGATCTTGCCCTTATATTTCAGATTCCACCAAATTGATTTGTAGACTTGGCACCTAGTGTCAAAGGAAGAGAAGACAGGCTGCCCAGCCACCAAGTGCTTCACTTCTTCCCCTTGCCTTCCAAATTGACTGAAGAATAAAGGACCCATGAGGAGCAACAAGAAAGCCCCCAAAATGGTAAGTCAACCAAATGAAGTACTTTTAATCTCTTTACCCTTGGGAGCCTATTGACAATATTGAATCTCACATGAAGTTCCAGATTCAATTGCAGTCAAAGCCCTCAAGTTTTATTTAATTTTTTGCACTTAAAAAAATTAACCGTGTGGGTACACTGTGGGTACCCACAGGGCTTGGGTACATTTTGGGTACGGTTTTCTGTACCTGGAACGTACCCAGGGCCTGTGGGTATGTACCCACAGAGGACCAGTACTGGTTTCTGTACCAGGTACGTTTCAGGCCTGGTACGGGCCGGTATTGGACATATCAGTGCAGTCTAGGGTCACTTAGGCCCTCTTCCCTCTTCCCTGAGCTAAGCTCAAATTTGAAGGGTATATTTATAGGCTTCTTCCCGTTGGTTATTTCAAGGGTTATGGGCCAGTGAGTAGATGCGATTGCCGATTGAATTTATGATTGAACCACCAGGCCATGGGTGAACTAATATTCACTGAGCAAAAACCTATTCAACCTTTTATTCAACCTTTTTTGCAATGTCATCCTGGCCAAGGCATCTGTTCCAGGTAAACTTGCCATTGCTGACAAGAACATCAATAAGTTGGACATCCTCAATAAAATCAGTCCAAGCACCTGTTACACCCTCATTTTTCTTCACGACTTAATATTGAATTAAAATCTTTACCCACAATCCACCATGTACTGTGTTCCCATTCTTGTATATCTTTAATATTATTCCATTGGAAAAAGCTTCTCTCCAAAGCCTGTAGGAGCATGCACGTTAGTGACTTGAAGGATCTGACCTATGATCCTACCATTACCTGTCACTTAAGTCACAAGGTTCGAGTTCGCATTCATTTTCGACGAGGATAAAGTTTGGTTAAAGTTTGCTAAGGGATAAAGTTCGAGAAAAAATGTCTTTAAGTTCGAATGCTTTTTTTCTAATCATTTCTTTTTTGAAAAATATGCATAAATATGTCAGAGGGACAAAGTGGAGAGAGCTTTCTATCCACTACTTTCAATCCACTGCTTTCAGTTGGTATATGTATATATACATACATTTGTAAAATAATGCAAAATCACGTCAAAAACTTCCCATGTAAAAATAATGGATAAAGTTTGAGTTCATGTTCGACAAGAATAAAGTTCAGCAAAATTCGAACTTTTTCGATAAAATTTGGAGAACCTTGTGACATAGCCTGTCACTGAGATGATGCCTTTGTTGCTACAGAGGAGCAGCCAAAACTTCTTAAGGTTCCAACCAAGCCAAATTCCTCCAGAAGCTCCAGCTGCTTTCACAAAGACTGACCCAGCTGCTTTATCTAAATTACTGACCTTAGCTTCCTACAAAAGTTAAAATCCATCTCAAGACTCCCAACTAATCCTTTTGCTGCTTTTTGATGGGGTGTATTATTCAATCTCTAGAATTCCAGGAAATCAATGTTATTTTAAGATTTGGTAGAAGTAGCCTGGAGTGGCTGAACTAGGTCTGATTCCGTTAGCCTTTCCCCACAAAAAAATACCTTTTCCTGGTCTGTTTTCCTTCCAAGTTTTTTGACAGTTTCTATCTTTTTTTTTCTTTGGATTTGATTGCTAGATTCCTAGAGGGTCTTGCTGCTTAACTTTCCTTTTGTCTATATGAGCTTATTTGGCTCTTTCCTGGACCTTCATTACTTCATCTACTTGTCCTCTCTGGCTTGAGCCAATTTCATCAATTTCTCTATCTCAAAGGCTTGAACAGTTTCTACTACAGATACCACCTTCATTGGGGTCTCCTGAACCATGCAGGGTGTTAGCTCTACATCTTATGCTTGGAAAACAGGATTGTGGTTCTGCATTTCCTCTTCTTGATCTTATAGAAGGGGAATCCGACCCCCAACTCCTCCTTTTCCTCTCTGCGCTCCTCATCCAGAAGTTCATTCAAGACAGCAAACATGTTGATGTTCCAAGCTGGTGGTGCTATTTTATTTTTCAATTTATGCTGATTTTTTCTTGTGATTTCTGTTCATACGTCTAAAATGATTAGGTCCCTCATACTGATTACCCATTCCTTAATTACTGTGTTGTCCTCTATTTTGTGTTCCCTTCAACACCCCTTGTGCTTGGAGTTTCAAATTTTTTATTTCGTGGGATGTCACAGGCCAAATGGCCATACAGATGACATTCCTGGCAGTGGAAGGGCAGCGCCTTATAGGCCATACTCTGAACGCACACCATCGAACCCAGCTACAACTCAATGGAGTTGGATAAAGCTGAAGATAAATCCCCTTCAAAACAAATCCTAGCATAAGGAACTAGTATTCATTCAGGGGTTAATTTGGAGTGTATAAAATATATTCTGAGTGTAATGTATATGAATTGGAGGGTCTCCTCTTTCCCGAATTCCTAGGGTAGACCAAAGAGTCTGATCCACACAGGTAGGTGCGAAAGGAGATCTTCAGACGGGTCAAAACCCAGATGCCAAGGTTTCATAAATTGTCCAGCAGACCATAAAAATATGGACCCACTACAATCACTTTGTTCCTCTCTCCTCTGCTTTCAAAATGGGAATGAAATATGCATTTGTAGAGAGAGTGATGTTCATTACCCCCATGGGTTGCCATCTAGCCCTAGGTCACTCCACTTTGTTCGGCATGGATCCGAGTCCCAACAGCTTGCAGATGACCGCGTGATCTCTCCAATAAACAATTTCCTCAGAAATTGCCTCAGTCTGAACAACACCTCTTAATCTTTGCTCTGCTTACTGTATGCATCCATCCGTTGACTTTCCTGATGGGATTCTCCTTGGTTCCTATCTGCAAAGTGGTTGCTTTTGAGGGCATTGCATACGCTTTAAGAAGAAAATCCCCTTTGAAAAATTCCTTGTTTCTAAGAACATTTCTGTTGTCTAGTTCTCGGGGACCCTGGCCCCCTTACCATCAGCCATGGAGGCATCTGGTGCCAGCAACGGCGCTGCCAAAACCCTATCTGAATGCTCTCCTAATCCTCAATTCCAATGTTTCAGTACTTGAGGTGTAATGTTTTCTTCCCGTTCATCGGTTGTAAGTAGTAACTATTCTGTTGGGTAGGTACAATGCTATAATTAAAAACAATTGTTTTTTTCCTGCTTTTTAGGGTATAAAGTTGTTTCTCTGTTCACGAGTGATTTTTGGTAACTGCTCTGCAAGTGCTTTCTTTAACAAGTTAAAACTTAAAACTAAATCAATGGGCAATTATTTTACGAGCATTTTAAATATTTGTAGGTTATATTTAGCCTAATAACAGATTTCCAAAGTTGCTTTTCTCATAAGTAATGAGAATGTTCTTCAAGACACCTTTTTTCCCTTTACCATCATGTTAGCATTGCTTGTATTGCTATTATGTGATCAGTTGTTTTGCATTTGCTATTTTGCCTTTGTTTTCATATTTCAATTAAAAGTTTTCAAATATATATGATATAAAACTGCGCTATATTTTCTCCTGTACTTGTTTATATGCAAAGAAATAATATATTGATTTGGATGATTGTTCTCTTGCAGAGATGGTTCTGTTTGTGGATATGGAATACGCATTGCTTCATCAATTAAAGGTTCGGATTCGTGGGTAGATGATCCCATTACCCGCCATATTATCAGCCTTCAAATTGACAAAAATGTAGAAGTTGCTTATCCATTTTTGTTGTGGCCTCTGGTTTTGCACATCAAGGGGCAATATCGTATTCTGGTTCTTCCATTAGTAGAACCTCATCACTTGATGGCATATGTGAGAATATGTCAGAGGACTGACTGTGGCAATCCTAATGAAGTGAAGGAAAATTGTTTTCCAGGCGAAAGTCTATCATCTCTTCTACTTGATCTTCCATGCATCACAGGGTATGGTGAGTTCCAGCAGACACTTTGTTATAGCTTTGATTACTAGTACAGGAGCATGGGTTGACTTACCAAGTTTTATGATACAATGGCTTTAATAGCTCTAGTTCAATCTCATGTAAACATTGCTAATTTCCGGTTCTGCTGCTAAAGACTTATTGACTCCAGAATATATTTTTAGCTTTAACCCTCTTCACAGCAAAGAGTTGAATTACAAATAATTGAATTTTCCTTTTTCTTTTTCTGCTTTCAGTTTTATTCTTTACTTTCTCTTTCATGACATGGATATCTTAAAGACTTGATTGTAAAACTGCAAGGTAAGTTGCAGTAGCAGCTGAGAGATTGGACGGAATTCATACTGGAACTTCAGTGGTGAAATAAGTAGCTAAAAGGTGATATAGAACTTGCTCTAGACATGCTAATGGTTGAACTGGATTACAACTAAGTGATATTTGACTCGCTCTTTTGAGAGACAACTCTATTCATTAATGTCAACACATCCAATTCTTAGGAGTCGGGACCAATCCGGAAAAGGTCTGTCAGGATTCTACATGGAGCCAAGAACTGTAGTGTTTACTGATACAAATAGCCTGTTTTTATTGGAATTCATTGTCTTTGAGCACAAAGTGTAGTGGCATCAAATGTGTCTGGTTTTTGTATTTTATCCTTTTCACTTATGAGTCGGGAAAATAGTTAATGTATGCCCAGTTACCAGAAATAAAATCATCTAAAAATATTTACACTAATACCAACCTTCTCTTCTTTCTCATTCCGTTGGATGATACCAATTTTGTGAAGTTTTCCGTGGTTGACTAATGCTCTTGTGACTGCCTCGTTTGCATGTGATCTAGTTTGTCTGCTAGACAAGCTTACTGAAAGATACATCTGGCCAAAAACCAAACACTCTCACTTATTTCTTCTTGGAAGAAATTCAGAACTCAACAGATAAGGAATAAATAAAGTTCAATTCATTTCTCAAGTCACCAAAATTGGTCAATGTGCCCTGCTAAAAGGATTAGTCAAATTAAGAGAAATGAAGTCATTGGCACTTGTGTAGCTCCAGAAGGCCATATTATCAAGCTAAATTTTGATGGTTCCTCTAAAGGGAACACATGTTTGACAGGAGCAGGTGGTGTTTTTCGAGATTGTCATAGTAGAGCTGTGCTTATTTCCTATGAATCCCTGGGTTGCTCTACTAATAGCTTTACTGAAGTGTGAACCCTCTGGTGGGGCAGGGTTATTACTAAGCAAAAAGTTGATGAATCTCAGAATAGAAAGGGGTTCTCAGACCATCATTTCAACCAAAAAGGATCTTGGCCGAATTGGCAAATTGATAAAGTCATCAAGGACTGCTTCTATATGGCTCATGATCTCAACATCAGATCCTATTGTCATGCGAAGAGGAGGGGGAATGTTGTTGCTGATTACCTAGGAAACCAAGGGGTCCTTCTAAATGACTCCCATGGTACCTTTGTAATTATTAAGCAGAATTGCATGGATACAGATACGGATATGACTAGTTTGTAAGGCCCCTAATATGGATAAGGTCGATACGACACACACACACCCACACATATGTATAAAATATTATAATAATGTAGATGATAAATTAAAAATATATTTTAAATTATGAACAAATTTATACATTAGATTAGCATTACACACAAATTACAAACTCCCAGCCCACGGGAAAGGTAGGAAGTTGGGTGTTCAATTGATAATATTTTTGCAGGTTGCGTAGGCCAATGGAAAATAGAAAAAATGAAATAAAAGAAACAAAGTAGGCCAAAGGAAATAAATCAAAAGAATTGCAGGTTGAGCAGAGCCAATGTGAAAGTTTGAAGTAAAAGAGCAGACAAATACTCTCACCTCCATGCCCGCAATTGTTGCTGCTAAAATGCGTTATAGGTGGTCATTTGCAGTTTTGAGCAACTTTTTAGCCTTTTGAAGGGGTTTTTTGTTAAGTTTTGAAGTTTTAAATCAGATGCGGTTATAGTTGTGTTGCATACTGTATCTGGCTGTAGCTGATACGACCTAGTTACATTATTGTATCTAGATACGTCTGAGTTTGTTCTAAACTGTATTCGAGCTGCACCGTACCCGTATTTGGCACGCGGATACACATGCCCTAGCAGTACGGGTGCTGTATCTTGCAATCCTATTACTAAGAGTTTTCTAGTAAAAGTAAAAAAAGTTGCTACACACCTATGTGCTAAATATAGGCCACCCCACACATTTTTATGATTTCAAGATTTTTGAAAAAACAATGATATGATTTCAAAGCGCCTGGATCACTTCACATTGGCTCATTATTATTTGGTCTCTGGTGCATTTGAGATGACATACAACATACTGCATTATGCAGAGGATAGAAAAGAATTGAGTAAAATTAGGAGAATCGAGCCGTTTGGGGAAAATCTTGCAGGTTTTGGATTTGGAGGAGGCTCACCTCTTCAATGGCATTTTTTGGTGATAATGGTCCCGCTTTGTAGAAATAGTCAGCATTGAAGATGATGACCTTGCCATACCTTTGCTTGGTCCAGTTATGAAATACTAGATTTCTTGCCACTTGGATTGCAGAAGTGTTATTGACCATGAGTGGTGTTGATGTAACTTTTTTCCTACAAATGCTCAAGAACCCTTCTGAGCCATAATATTTCCCTGTTGCCTTTGAAGCTGCCATATATTTTGCCTTTGCTGAAGAGATTGCTGGCACTTATTACTTCTTTGGCTTCCAAGTGATCACTGCTGATCTTAAAGTCATTTGGAAACTTGAAGTAGATTTCCCATATTCAAACTCCCCTCCATAGTTTGAATTTAAATTTCCAACTTGTTTGAAGTCTTCTGCCTTGGAATATTTTTATCCAAAAATTCGGAGTTCCCTTTAGATATCAAACAAATCCTTTTCTACTACCCAGTTTCTCTTGGTTGTTGCATGAATTTAGATAGAATACCAACAACAAAAGAAATGTTTGGTCTAGTTGTGGTTACATAGATCAAACTTCCAATGAGCTGTTTATACTTAGTTGCGTCTTCAAACTTTGTAGTATTATCTGATGTCAACTTCAAATTTTGTTCCATGGGCGTGTTGAGTGGTTTACAGTCTGTCATTCCAAATTTGCTCAGAATTTCACCAATATATTTCTGTTGTGTGATGAAAATATAGGATTTTTGAATCACTTCAATACCCAAATAGTAATGAAGATGACCTAAATCTGTCATTTCAAAACCTTTCATCAGTTTTGCTTTGATTTTTGCAGTGTACCTTTCATTATTTCCTGTTATGAGCAGATCATCCACACATACAACTATATATACAACTGTTTTGTCAATTATCTTGACAAAAAGAGTTGCATCTTCAAATTCAAAATGTTTGAAGTTCATGCTCAAGAGGTGCTTAATGAGTTTTTCATACCATGCTCTTGGGGCTTGTTTCAAACCATACAACGATTTTACTAACTTGCACACTTTTTGTTCTTGACCTTCAACTGCAAAACCTTTTGACCGAGTCATGTTGATCTAAAATGATCCGAAAATGATGTAAATGCAACTGTCTCAACTAACTGTTTTGAGGGATACTTATTATTAAAATTTCTCAATTTAACGTACCATGTTAAATTTGGCACTTAAATACTTTGAAACTGAAGTGTGACCATCAATTTTAATCCATACACCCAATTCCGCAATATTACATTCATTTCCCAATGTTCTGTAAACGTGCAATTACATTAAAATTGGCTTATAAACTTAAAATCATATCATAACTGATTAAAAACAACAACAATGAAGGAAAATCAGAGACATAACCCCACAAATTGGTAATGGAGTTTGTTCGTGAGGGACTACGTCTCTGGGTTTGCAAAACAACGAACCGATCCGATCCGATACAAAATAAATGACATAATCTTTCATCAAATCTCCATTATCGGGCAATAGGACCTGCACACACTTCTGTCTCAGCCTCTAAAAAGTTTGCAATAACGCTTCCTACAAAAACCGGATGAGTACCGCTCTTGTTTCTCCAAAATGGGTTTTCTCTCTCTTCCTAAGTAGTTTTCTTTCTCCAACTTGGGCAAATATGTCTTTGTTTTGTCCTTGCTACTTCATCCTCAGTAGAAAAATTACAAAACAAACCTCCTTTATTAAAAAGGACCAATTCTTCATAAATTGGCTTAGGACTTAACACCGTCCTTTTAACATTACCCTTCATATAGTACCGAGCTCCCATTATATCATTTCGGAGCTCGGTGGTCCAACGGTTAGGCCTTATATTTTTGGTCCGGGTGGTAAGGGTGTTGAATCCCCTCCTTACTGCTTGCATTTCTATATAGGGACATCAATCCCACATTGGCCACGCGGGAGTTGAGATAAGGCTTTTATAGCCTTGGCGGATAAGCTTGAAACGCGACTTCGGTCACGTTAGTGTTTGTTTTTGTTGGATTCCATTGAAATGACCTCGAGCTCGGCTTGCTCGCTGCTTGACTCGGTTGTAGGCTTGATCTTGGTGGCGGTTGTTATGGCCAACCGGCTGGTGAGTTGGATTACGTGCAAGCCCTCCCGGCTTGGCCTGTAAGATGGTCCTCCGAGGCATTGGTGAGTTGTTGGCTTGATCCTTGGTGAGGTAGATGGAATGTTTATCTCGCCTAACTTGGCTCAGCCTTTGTGCATGATCCCAGCGGTTTCACTTTGGCAATGTTGGTAATTGTGATGAGTTGGTAATGTTACACTCGACAAGTATGACGTGGCTCGCCCCTCGGCTCGGTGTGCAACTCGACTCTTAGCTCGGGTTCTAGCTCGATGAGCTCCTTGGAGAAATTTGAGAACAATTGGGGACTTAGTCCCACATGCACCATAATGTGAACCTCGATGAGGTTAATAAGCAAAATCACATGCAATGCATAGTGAAGAATGGCGGCAGGGTCCCCCTCCATACAAAAAGTGGACCCCACTAGCTGCTGGGCCCCCATCCGGCATTCTATGTGGGTCCCACCTTGACCGTTGAAGATCGAAGGCTAAAATCATTCTTTTACTTGGACAGATTTTGCCACTTGTTGCATTCACACTCTCCCACTTGGTGCATTCCAATTCCGCCACATTAGCGCTTGTGAAAACTTGTGCTTTATTTTTGCAAGTTGGAGATGAACTTCAGCAGACCGTATCTTCCTCATACAAACTTCGTTTTGTCTTGGTCAAAAGGCATCAAAAGCTCTCAACGAATACTTCGGTATGCAATTAGTTTAGGGAAATTCATGGAACATCCGAAGTGTGAATATCCTCCGATCACATGTAGACCATTTCTTTGAGATCATTGTTTGGAAAAGCAATTTTCATATCCATTTGATGGACTTTCCATCCGTTTTATGTCTTCTAAAGCCAACAAAATTGTGAATGGTGGTCCATTTTGTTGTCATTGCAAAGTTCTCCTTATAATTTGTCCCTTCTTTTTGGGCAAATCTCTTTCGCAACAAGCCATGGCTTGTGTTTTCAAGTGAGCCATCTGCTTTGTATTTGTTTTGAAAAACCCACTTGCAACCAATGGGTTTATAATTGAGTGGATGGTCAACCGATTCCTAAGTTCTATTCTTGACCAAGGCATCATATTCAATTTTCGAGTTCTTTTCTCAATGCATTAAGCTTTTCAACTCTTTTGAAGGAAGTTGGTTTTGAATCAAAAGCAACATTGATTTCTTCTTTTGGATGGCCTTCCAAGGTGTAGTTGTTATCCAAAGTTCCCCCAGGGTAAATTTCGATAACATGCATCAGAGTTTTTAGTTCCAAGCAAGTAGGTCGATTCAGGAAAAAATCGCGAAATTGGCTAAGTCCTACTCCAGGCCGCCTTTGGGACAGTTGGGACATCAAGGCGCGGATCGGCCGAAAAGCCTCCAGGCGGCCCGCGAAGCAAAGGGACATCTGGAACAAATGTACGCGAAGGACGCGAATGGCCGGTTCAGCCGAAACGAGGAACTGTAGCACAGGGGACAATCGGGCCGTCGGGACGCGGAAAGCCGGTTCGGCCGAAGGAGAAGAAAATCGACTAACTACTCGGGACATCTGGGCCGCGAGGACCGAAGGACGCGAAAAGGCAAAGCGGTCGAGAGCAAAGGGAGCCCATTTCGGGCGGTTCGGAAGAATTTGTCCCAGACAGTCCGGGACAGTTGGAACAAATGTACGCGAAGGACGCGAACCGGCCGGTTCGGCCGAAACGAGGAACTTCAGCACTGGGACAGTTGGGACAAATGGACGCGTGGGACGCGGATAGCCGAGAAACCCGAGGGCCAATCAGATCATGACACGTGTCACCGAAGCAGATGAGGGACAAGGAAGCCCATTTCGGGCGGTTCGGGAGTTTTTGTCCCAAACAGTTTGGGACATCCGGGACACAAAGACGCGAAGGGCGCGAAGAGCCGGCAGACCCGCGGACCAACCAAATCATGACACGTGTCACAAGGAGAAAAGTCCAAAAGGTCAGAGGGCGAGGTTTCAAGCACTGACCCGAGCCAATAAAAAGAGGACACGTGTCCAATGAAGCAGGGAAGGAGAGAGAATCACGCGACCAATCAATGCATGCCACGTGTCATCCAGGTGGCAGAGCGCGGAAGAAATTTAAAAATCCGTTTTCACCTGTTTTGTGCCCTAGATCTTCAGATCGACATATCTTTCGATTCAGAGCTCAGATTTGCACGTTCTTTATATCAACGGAAAGCTCATGAAATTCTCTACATGATTTCGGGTTAATCTTGAATTTTGGTGCGATGCGGAGAGAAAATCGAAAACGGATCTGACGCGTGTTCATGGCCTCAAGTGACTTTTCAAATACCGTGTTTAATGCAGAATGGGTCGCATTCTCCTGTAATCCGGTCAAAATGATAGGGTATGGGTTTGTAAGGTCCCCCATGCCGTTTTAATGCATCTGCAGTCAAGGAGGGATGGGTTCCCATGTTTCATGCGTTTTCTGTCCCCTGGGCTCGACCCATGCAATGTAAAAAGGCCGATTTGGCTCATTTCTAAGGGGGAACATTTCTTTGGATAGCAAGCTTCTTCTTTCACCTGTAACAAGTGATTTTTGCAAGTATCAGACCTCTTCTAAAATTGTAACAGGTTTTCTGCCTTTTTGATGTTGTAATACAAGGGTTTTGACAGTGGAAATGACAATACAGGCTCTGTGATCAGTTTTCAGTCCTCTGTTTGTGTTGCTTGTTTCATTTCAGACCTCTGATTACATCTTATCAGCTTGTGCATGATGTTTTATGTTGCATTTTATGATCTGTGTCTATCTGCAGAACAAGAAGTGTTCACCACTCCTCCTTTGGTGTATCACCTGTTAGTTTAGTTTCATTTTTGCACTTTCTATCTCTGTCTCCTTGGATTTTAGAGTAGGATTAGGTTTCAAACCTCTGTAGTTTTGCAAAATATAGATCTAAATCAGAGGAGTTTGAGGAACCAGCCTCTAATCTGGAGATTCCTCTCTCAGTTTCACAAGTCCCCACACTTGGAGAGAGGTTTCCATGTTGTGCAATCACACTGGATGCTAGAGTGATCAACCTAGAAGCCTGATCTGCATCCAGGGGTGCTGTGAGTCTGCAACACTAGTAGCTTATCTTGAATCTTTTCTAGGAACTTGTCTAATTTTTGGTTGGCTTTGTATTGTGCTTTTAGTGCATGTTTCAGTTTTTCCAACTTCATCAGGTCAGACATATGTGAATGTTTGTGCAACCCATTTTGACATCTTTTTGTGTTTCTTGCAAAATAATTGGTGCCTCATTTTCTTGATTTGAAGCTCCATCTTCTGGTTGTTGCTTTGGAAGCAAGTTTTCATCTTTTGATCAAGTTTTAATTTCTTTCGAGGGAGTTTCTGTTTCAATTAGTGGAGGCAAAACATATTCATTAGATTCCAAACCATATATGTCCTCTACATAATGTTAGGAATGTCCAAATCATTCTCCTTGAAAACATCAAATTTTGCAAATTTCTCAAGTCAACTCAATTGTTGATCAATGTTGACTGTGTTCTTTTTGGTTTCACAAAAAAATCTCTTGCAATGAGAAATTCCTTGTTTTTTTATCATACAATCTGCAGGACTTTGGATTTGGAATATCTCAGAAGGATGCATTTTTGACTCTTATGGTCCAAGTACCTTTTCTCCTTGGGAATCAATGTATACCATGTGGATTTAAAAACCCGAAGATGCTGCACTGAAGTACGATGGCCACACCAAACTTCATATAGAGTCTTCATTTGAAGAGTTGCTGAAGGTGACCTCTTGCAAAGATAGACTGTTATTTGAGTTACTTCTCCCCACCATTGTAGATTTACTCCTTTGAAATACAACATTGCCCGAACCATATTCATCGTAGTTTTTGATCCTCTCAACTACTTCATTTTGTTGAGAATTGCGAGGGACTGTGAGATGATGCTTGATCCCATTTTTCTTGAGATAGGCTTCAAAAGCCTTTGATATGTATTATTCACCATCATTAGTCCTCAGTGTGCCAATATGGGATAGTGCTGCATCTCAATCATCTTGCTGAAACATTTGAAAAGTTTGAAACCTTCGGATTTATGCTTCAAAGATAGATTCATGTCATTTTGCTATAGTCATCGATGAATAGCATGAAGTACTTATTACCACTAGCAGAAGGAATTGGGAGTGAACCACACAAATCAGAGTGGATCAATTGCAATTTCCTGTCAGCTTTCCAGGTTGATTTTTGAAAGGCTCTCTTTCTTGTTTAGCCAAGATGCATGCTTCACATTTTTCAATTGTTTTGGGCAGAGTTGGAAAACCTACAACACCATTCTTTTGCATTGTTTGAATGTTGTCATAGTTGGTATGCCCAAATCTTGCATGCCACAAAATGTTTGTCTATATTTCTTCTTCAACAAGATGAGAAAAGTTTATTGAAATTGAAGGCCCACCTATGAGTTTCAACAACTTTCCTTCCTCAAATCCATTCAAGACAACTGTATTATCACATTTTATTTTTGATTTTTACCTCTCCATCATCCAACAAAATGGAGCAGCTTTGTTGTTGAATGAACACCAGGGACAAGTATCGTTTCAATTGAGGAAGGTATAGGACATTGTGGAGAATGCAATCTGGAAGTCTTGGCAACTTGAATCAAATTGTCTTTTTCCTTCAAGTTGCAGACTTGTTCAGTCTGCCAAAAATAGAAGACCACATATTTCTTGATGAAACTGCTCAAAGCAGTCCCTTCAAAAAGTCGTGTCGTGTGACACAAGTATCTAGGACCCATTGACCCAAACATTAAACCAGGTTGAATTCACCGAGGCATAATCGAGTTCATTTGAGAGGAAAATACCCATTCACTTGCAAACTAAGTCGAGTCTAATTCTGATTTTTCTTCTTTTCCTTATTTGCTTTTGATAGACTTCTATCTTACCCGTGACGTTTTTGCATTCATGAGCCTTGCAACTCACTTTTCTACCACATCATTTGCAAAACAAGTTGTCTGTCATTTTGCTTCTCATGGTGTTGACCATTGTTTCTACCAGTTTTGCCTCGTCCTCTATTTCCTCCTTTGCCTTTATCATTCCCTTCATTCTTGGAAGAGGAAGCCTTATTGGAAGAATTGCCTTTTTGATGAGCATAGCAAATACTTTTCCCTGTGGTTTTAGTCTTTCTTCCAAAGGCCTTTTCTCTCTCAGCCATCTTTTCAACCAATTGATCAAAAGTGAGTGACTTCAATTGATTGCTTGCTTGCAAAGACTCTAAATAAGTTGAATATGTGGGAAGAAGAGCTTTTATGAAGGCAGTCATGTACATCAATTTTTCCACCACCAACTTCAACATTATGCTTGAATGGTGGATTTTTGAAGCCAAACTCATTACATCACCATTTTTCAGCTCAAGATTGAACAACTTCAATTGCAATTGTATGAATTCCAATTCTGAATGAGAATCATACAAATCCTTTAACTTGTGTAGTGCTTCCCATGGTGTGTTGCACGCTTGTATGTGGTGAAAGACTTCTCCATCAATTGAGGCCCTTATCAAAGCCAATGCCTTAGAATTTTTATGCTTCTATATTTGTAATTTTGGCTTTGTTGTTGGTTTTGTGTGTCTCCATCACAAATGTCAAACCACAAATCATTGAAGATGAGTGTTTTCAACTTGCCTTGACCATTCTAACTAGGTGTCCTTCCCGTTAGTGTTGTACCAACAATTGATGTGATTGAATGCATTTTGCTAATACTGGGAAATGGATTGGTTCCTTATCGCTCCTATAGGTTTCCTTTTCTATTTGCCCATAGATCGATAAACCAAACCTCTTGATATGCTTTCCTTCCTATATACCTGTCAGTACATGGAAGAAGCTCGTCCTTTTGATATGCCCACTGGCATGTGAAAGAGACTTTAAAGCATGTGAGAGGAGTGGTACATGGCACTTAGGCAACATGTGAAAAGGATTCATAACACCTGCTTAGAAAGAAGTCCTTGTATGCAGGCGTAACTTCCCTATATACTCAGAATTTCTTATTGTTAGGATTTATGTCTAACAATAGAGATGAATGGGTAAAGAAGGTAAATGAGATTTTTTTGTGTCCTTATTTCTCCCGGCATTTTATAGGGTCAAAGCCTTAGACGTTGTTGTTGCAGCTATGTTAGGTGTTGGATGTAGTAGTTCAAGCGTGATGGCTTCGTAAGTGTGAACCAGAGGCACCACATATACCGAATGCTGTGGTTTTTAGGTTTGCAAATTTTTATTTTATTTTTATTTTTGAATTTTGATTGCACCACAACAACTTAGTTTTCAATATTTTAAATAAGTCATGAAAATATTTGCCCATTTAAATATCCTTCAAAGCAAATATTTTTACCTTCCACAATTTTTTAAAAAAGTGGCTGAATAATTTTTTTCCAAGGTTTGAATTAAAAAAACTTATTGTTATCTTTTCTTTGCTGGGAATGGGGCTCGACAGAAGCTCTGCCCTATTGAAGTGGAATCACATGCCAAATCCCAAATTAAGGAGGCTGTGATTTGTGTGCCATCATTTTGGCCAGGTGGAGAGAAACTGCATTTTCATGCAGCTCAGCTTGCTGGTATCAATGTATTGGCTCTCCTTTCATAAATTCAGGTAAGGGCTGAGACAGAGGGGAGGCCGCTACATAGATGGAGGACACAGAGGAGCTGTGAAGAGGTGGCCATATGGATTGGAATCAATGGTGGATTTAAGGGCTGCAGGGAAATCTGCAGTAACCTGGGTCTGAAAGGCTTATATGACTCATGGCTGTTGACAGAACTATTTGAAGCGGAGAGCCTTTTTCAAGAGGTTGAAAAAGATTAATAGTATGACCGCTATGGGAATGGCATCCACAACAGCAAAGGCAATGGAAATGGGAACAAATCTGGGCAGTTTCAGTATGATACCAAAAATGGAGGATGACCAAAAAATAAAACAATAGCCTGTGCTCTGATACCAATGTCAGGCCAGGAATCTGGACTTCAAAATCAATTGTAAAATTGAATAGGTGCAAACCCAAAATTGTATTAACCAAAATGAGATGCAAAGTACATATTTAGCAATGAGGAATGACCATTCAATTCATCTCCAGGATGATTGTTCAGTTCATCTTCAGATGACTCCTGAGATTCTACAAGAACTCAAATATTACACCTAGGATTATTTACATGATGTTATAATTATGGGAGCTGTTGAACGCAATCTTATTTTGCTCTCACAGGAAAACATTGATGATGACTTTGGGACTCTGATTCAGGATGCCAAATTGAAAAAGATGGTGGATGTGGGTGCGTATGCCGATGAACTGCAAGGAAGGATGCTAAATTGGCTTTTATGGCTTGGTAAATGGCTCTCAGAGAAGTTTTTTTTTTTTGACAAAGGATAATTACCCTAACTTGCCCCTTGTGCTGTGGAAGCCCAGCTTAAAGAAAGAATGGTGGAGGGCAGTGCTGCTGTCAAAATTGCTACTGCTCTGACTGATTCTGAACAATCAAATACTCTCTCAAATGTTCACAAGGCGGCTCAAATTATTGGGCTAGAGACTATGGTAGCTTGCGACAGAAGATGCAATTACAAGCTTAGAATTTAAACATCTTCCTAGGAACAATGCACATCATGGTTCTTGATTGATGCAAAATTGTCATCTATTTGAAATAAGTTTTCTGTACTTTAGGAGTAAAATGTCAATCAGAAAGAAGATGGATGTTTAAACCTTCAAAATCAAAATTGTTGCAGTAAACAACAATAATAAAACAAAGAATAACACCAATAAAAATAAAGCTTAGATTGGATAGCAGCTGCTTGTCTCAGGGTTGCATAGCATATGCATATTTGAGATAGAAGGATTCATCTCCAATGCTTATCTGAAAGCAGGGATTTGTGTCAATATAAATAAAGACTGATGATTATAACTCGGGAATTGCTCCTTCTAAAAGCATGACTATATGCAACATGTAAACCCTAAACCACCATGGTAAAGCCGCCAACAATACGACACCATTGCATTTGTCCCCATATATTGACTAAGAATTACAATACAAGTTTATGATCACAACTTAGAACAAAATAACTCACCAATGACAAAACTTTGTGTTCAGGTACCCTGTATCTTTTTATATTTTTGCTTCTTTTCTCGATCAATGTGTTGCCTTGGTAAGGTTATGTGAGCCAAAATGCCTTTGTGGAATGCTTGTAACCATCTTATGTGCCATTTTTGCATTACATGTCTTGATTGAAGATTTGTTACTATTCTGAAGGATGTAACTGAATGTTGAAAGAACTAAACACCCATTTGGAGCTTGCAGTCTTCATTTCCTGTATTTGAGAACCTAATGTGAAATACTATCCACTTGACTGTTATGATTCCAAAGTAGGTTCTCCAAATACAACTCTGCAGATCTCAATGAGGAAAAGTTTCACTTGATATGACTAAACTTTCTTGCTAACATTTGGCTCTTTAAATCTCCTTTTCCATTCTCATTAGACTAAGATCCATGAAAATCCAACTACAATTTTTTTCTTCCCTTAGATTTTCATTTTACCAAACAGCTAAGCATGAAACCGGAATGTTCAATTTCTCAGTTGACATTCATAAAACGTTTCCACATTCTGCTTTCAGATCTAGCTTTGTTCATATCATTGATGACTTCTTAAAAGGATATGATTCCTCCACACTTCCTTCAACAAGTGTGAGGAACCTGAAATATGCCATATTGCGTCATTAAAGGTTCTTAAGATGTGTTAAAACAGAAACAAGCTCTTCCCATCCCTTTAGTCAAAGTTGTTTAAGACAGGACAAGCATTCAGTGTTTTAGCCTTAAGGGTTTTCTTTAATTGTGATAGTTTGATCCCACGTACCAAAAATTAGTTCGGTCTTTATGATTGGAGTTTAGAGATATTTCGTGATAATCTTCTGTATGTAGACATTCAGATCTTATCATGGCATCCTTCAAATATTGAGGAGATCATTATTGGGGTACCTCTAAGGTTTCCAATGATGATCTCCTTTCACCAGCTAATCCAGTCTATCTGAACTGAAACAGGATTAACTAAACCCCAATGGCTTTACTTGTTTAAGAGTGACTGCTTCAAGTCACATGCCAAATTCTCATTGAATGAATGCTTAAGTTTTAGTCAGGGTTTGAGTGGACCATCTGATATCAAACCAAGTCTGCTCTGTTTCTAAGTAATCAGAATCTTTATGAACAATCTCTTATTCCTGTTTCTTCTCTTTGTAATATTTAAGTAATTTGTCAAGCTTAGTTTGAGCAAGAGGCACTCAATGGAAAGTTCCTTACAAAGTCTCCTGGACCAGCTGTTTATAAGCTGATCCAAAATAATGTATTTCAACCTTTATTACAGTCCTGTATATGTCACAACAATATATTGAGTTCTTTAGACAGTTTCCTATTTAACTATTGAGTCATCCACGATCTTTTCCACTTAATTCCTGGCAGATAAACGAATTGAGCGTCTAAGCAACCTTTACCTATGTAACCCCAACAGTAATTTCCAAATTTATCAACTTGAAACCTATGTTGCCAGGAAACGGGTACAGGTCTGAAATGCGGAAACACCGATTTTCAAAAAAACCTTGGGTATGAAACGTTATGGAAACTTCTGTACAATATTATAATATTTTTAATATATATCTATATATCTATGCGCATAGTATTCATTTTCAAAATTTTAGTCCATGGACCATAAGATAAGATAAGATAATTATATTAATGTCCAACAAATGACCACAAAAGTAGGTCAATGGGACTGCACAGTACAATGCCAAAAGAGCCAGCAGGGAGACCCGAAAGGGTCATCCGAACAACAAGAAAAGAGAGAAGAGAAAGGAAAGAAGAATGACTGCAAGAGTGCAGATGGGCGGAGCTGAAGAAAAGCCCCAACTCTGAAGAGATAACTGATTAAGCACTCAAAATATTTTGTATTCATTGAAGTTCTAAAGATTCATCATTCAACATGGTTACAATTTCAATGTTTCATATATACATGATTATAATCTAGATTCTAGAATATATCATCTAGATTTTCCTCATAATCATCTCCATGAATACCACTGACAACTCCACTCCCACTAGCTCCACTATCCATCCCTTGTGTAGAACTTCCCGGATCTTCATCATCAATACCAAGCAGTGAAAGTTGGCTAAGAGTAACAGTAGAAGCATCAAAGTCACTCCTCCTTGATGCTTTTAGCTCTTAGTAACACTCCCTAAACTCTTCCTTGAAGCTGCACCTTGATGTCTCTTTGCTCTTCACAATACTAAATGTTAGTTTAATGAAAACTGAATTTAGCAAGAGAAAAAAGAGTGTGTGATTTAGATTGGACCAAAGATGTCATTATGTAGCTTTTAGGAATGGTCTTTAAGAAGTTTGAGTGGGTAGATTAGGTTTAGGAGCAATAAATGTTAAAAATTACTTTTTTTTTTAGCTTTTAAAATTGAAAATCCGGCAGGAACGTGCGGAAACGTCTAGGACGTTTCGTACCAGTTTCCGTTTTGGAAACGCTTTCTGACAGGGGTTCGGGGTGGGGGGCAGGGGCGTTTCTTGGTAACATAGCTTGAAACCAAATGTTTGTAAGAGGAGAAAATATTTATGAATATAACGCAAGATGCTCTAATATAGAGAGATCAGTTAGGACCATCTTGTTTATTTAAATGATCTGTAGAAATCCTTCCACAGGATTTGAACTCAAAATAAAATAATGTTCTCTAAATCTTGATGACCACACAGTTTATAACCATCCCAGTGTTGTCACTTTTCTACAGGAAATTCAATGTTGAACAATGATTTAGAACATACTTCATTTTTATTATGATCTGTAGACATCCTTCCACAGGACCGGGATTCAATACAGATTGAGGCTTTCTGTTCTTTTGATCAAATTTGATCTAAGTACAACCTTTAAGGTTGTTGACCGTCTACCTTGATGGCCATTTGGTATATAACCCTGTACAACGTTGTCTTAATATCATATCTCTTTATCATTAGGCTGCTAACAATGAAAACTCACAGATCTGTTTCATCTAGAACATCTTAAACACCGTTCCAAGTTACTCATAAATTCAAATGCATAGATAAACAAGGGACCACAAAATTCAACTTTTTTCTTAAAACAACTGTTGTACAGGCCATGACCGTAACCCAGAGGTTTAGTATAATGTTTTACCAAGTAGAAACTACTGTCCATATATCAGATGAGTGTCAAATCTCGTCTTTCCTACATTTAAACCATCTCACATTTCACAGATAAAGGGCATTATTTCCACAATCTTATCCTCATATTTCAAGGCTAAGCACAACATTAACTATGAGTTTTTTCTAGCCAATTTTAATGAAGGCAGACTACAGTCTTGCTGTAGCTTATAAGAGCTTCAGTCAGAACATAGTAAAAGAAGGCTAATCCCATAATAATTCCCATGAGAATGCAAACACACATTCTGTCCTTGGTAACACAAAAGGTCTTATGCAACCAACATTACCATACAGACACTCGAGAGAAGAAAGAACAGTTTAGACAAGTGCTACAACTATGTACAAGATTGAAGACCAGCTGATAGATTTAATGGCTCCTTTCTCACAAAGTCAATCTCCTTTTTGCATCTCTGAAATATCCCTTATGGGGATACCACAAAAATAATTCACAAAATATAGAAAATTGCAGCCAAATAAAATACCAATTTTTGCAGATTTTTTTAACAGCTAGGGCAGCAAACTGAATAAAATCAATAACTCCCAGGATACTTGCCCAAATCACTTGAAAATTTAAGGAGAGCTTGCTAATATTATAAATAACACAAGAAAATTATTTTTGGAATTTTTGGAATAATATAATGCTGTCAGAAAATTACAGAATGCCCTAAACAGGTGTGAAACTTCAAAAATTCATAACTTCTCTAATAAGCAAGATAAAATTATGAAATTTTGGAAATTACATATACTAATATGGAGAATGAAAACCCAACCTCCAGATCTAAGAATGTCAGTCCGAAACCCTCCAAAAGGGTGTTGCAATCTCCAAAGTAAGTTGCCCCCCTGGAAAATGATCAAAACCCTATGAAAAGTCTCTAGAAATGATGCCAAAACCTGTTCTTATCGCTGTCGTAAATCTGATCTGAAAACCCTTTGATTTTCTCCACAAAATGTCACCAAAACCCTCAAAACCCTTCCTCTGAAAACCTCTAAAAATATCTCTGTAAAGCAGCCCTGAAATCAACTCCAAATGGCAAGCTAGGGTGGATCTTTCACCACCGAAGAATGCCCTGCTAGCTAGGGATGGATCTCTCACCACCGAAGCTAGGGTCCCTGTGGGATCTTACTCCACAAGCTAGAAATTTGCAAACAACAGTTGCACATAGAGAAAATATAAGTGTATGCAAGAATGACCTCTATCACTCCCCCAAACCTCCTTTTATAACATCTCATTACCTTTTTCCAAGTTGGGAGCTCCATGTGGGACTAAAAGTGACCCCAACGAAGAAATAGATTAATAAAGTACCATAACAAAGAAATAGAATAATAAAGTGTTATGAGCCTCCCGCCCCCCAATGACAAAACATAACATCTAGTCCCTCCAAATCACTTTATGCTCATGTCAACAAAAATTATAACAAATGAACTAGATATTCACACCCAAAAGCTCCCAGCCTGCTTAGCCCCTTGGGTATGACCAAGGCTAGGACTCGAATTGGCCCTTAGGCCCTTGGCGAAAAGAAAGGTGACATTACAATCTCTTAACCATAATTTACTGATTTTGTCAAATGACAATTGTATCTATACGGATGGTCGAGCAGACGTCTGTTGTTACAGTCAGGACAATGTCATTTAATCATTTTTGTAATATTGCAGCAGATCCTGCTACAAGGAAGATATGACAGTCTTTCCACTTAAAGTCACAATGCCATTGATAATTACAGATTCTAGCATATAGTCGTTGCTATATTTCCTAGGAGAAATGTCTACCAATCTCTTAAGTACTTGAAAGTATCCTTAGAGAAACTGTTAACTATTCCAGAATGAACATAGAAGGTAGGAGAAACTGATGTTACATCCATAAAGAGCCATCCCATACACGTGAAGATACAGTTCAAACAAAAAAAAATCCAAATGTGTTATAGCTCTTGCTTACTGGTGTGGGTGGACAGGAGAGCCCACCATGGGTGTTCCCAACCATCCCATCCATTAGTTCAGGTCTATAATGATACCTTGGAGAGATCAACAGTACCAGTGGAGAGAGAGAGAGTGACAGTTCAAGGCAGTATTTCTATTGCGGTTCAACACTAGGTTTCCAGTCTCGAGACACAAATTATCATTCTGAAAGCCATCACTGATGAACAATAAATCACAACCTATCTAGTATCAACAAAAGGAGAATCATCACAAACCTTGCCGTTCAGATTTCAATCCACAAAAACCCAACTGAATGATTGCAAAACCCTACAAGACTGATTACTTGCACATCATTCGAGAAACTCAGAGATAGTTATCATGGGCATTCCCACC
The DNA here is from genome assembly GCA_018340775.1 of Taxus wallichiana var. yunnanensis. Lineage (NCBI taxonomy): Eukaryota > Viridiplantae > Streptophyta > Pinopsida > Cupressales > Taxaceae > Taxus > Taxus wallichiana. Next base: position 421,770,210 of record CM031240.1, on the reverse strand, counting down.
ACAGATCCATATCTTGGATCAGCTGGGGGTTCTCTTTACTGTCATCCAAGGGCTAAAGCATAAAAGTTTTCACAAGAGTTTACAACCCTTAATAAATTCTTTCTCACCCCTGTCCAACCAAACAACTACATACTAATGCAAGGGTGACCTTAGGCAAAAACTAGAAGTGGCTATGAATAAGGCCTTGGTGGGGAGGTGCAAAGTTCAACTATGAAACTTTCACATCTTGACCCTTGTCATATGAGGGCTTCTTGCTTCTCAGATCAAAACCGATCAAAAACACCCATATGATACAAGTGGGTTTTTTTAGCAAAATAATCACATTTAAATATAGGACAAGCATTTCTACATAGAGTATTTACTCAAAATTCATTCATCCAAATCCATTCGCAATAATTGTATTTGCGCAGAGAAAGGGGTTTATTACTTACACAGTTCTGATACCAAGTTTCTACTCAACACCTCCAATTAAATCCTTCCCTTCTGAATCCTTACAAATATCAAAGTCTGCCCGTGTGACATCTATCCGTTTTACCAAGAAGGATCCACCGATGTGTGTGTGTGTGTGTGTGTGTGTGTGTGTTGTGGCTTCAGATGCATATGAGTGGAATCCCACATTTACATTTTTCTCTCTTATCCTCACAACTGCAGTAAAGGTGACACAGCCAATCCAGATAAGTGGAAGTTCCAACTGAACTGTTAGTTACCAAACTCATTCCCAACCAAAATTCTGCCAGCTGTCTATGCTGCTGTTACAGTCTCAACCAAAAGCGAAGTCTAAGCGCTATGGCTTCATAGTGCAGTCCAAGTGACAGCTCAAAAACCTAACCATCATACTAAAGTCAACAGCCGGATAAGGCTGGTCTCATTTACACTTGTGGCCGAGCTAATTCCCTTTTTGTAATTATCATATCACATAACGTGGTCAAGTCTAAGGCAATGATTTGCCTCAGCAAATCACATAAAGTCCAAGCCACTTAAGGCTTCCTGGGTACTTTGACCCTAAGAGGTGTGTAATGTGATATGTGAAAAATTCAAAATTAAAATATCGAGATTGATATCTCTCGGTGTATTTCAGATAGATGTATTTAAGATATCTATGCAAGTGCAACCCAAAGTAATGTGCCATAAAATGAGAGTTATTAAATCCTTTTGTGATTTGTTAAACCTTTCAAGATTTAAGGTTTAAAGTATAAATTGGCAGGTCCTTTTCAGCCTCATCAAGAATGCCATAGAAGAATCAAACATTGCCCAGTGCAGTACAGACCAAATAACATTGATTGACAGTATAGCCCAAGTCCTATCTTGTCGTAACCGAAATGATAAAATGAATTGGAACAAGACAACAAAAGAGGTCTCCTCACAAGAACGACAAGGGCAAAACAGAAACCCACTGAAGTGAAAACAACTTAGGAAACTGCAAGGAAAGCTGGACCACAAAAGTAACTCTACCCAACTGTTCTACCTCTCTGAACCACTGGGTGCTGTTCACACTTTCTGATATTTCGCTATAGATATGAACGTAGCTTGTCCATGGCCCCCTGTACCTACAGTCACAGAGGGCCATCAGCAGTACCAGTAGATAATGATCAAATGAAAGTACAAATATCATAACTGAAATAAAACCTGTCTAATCATAAATCAGTATTTGTAAATCAAGTTAGAACCATACTCAAATGCTGCAATAAATAGTCAGAAGATCCGATATAACAAACATACGAAAGCATCATATAACCAGTGCTGTAACATCACTGAAACAGAATATATAACTGATCCCAATATATAAGCCAATCATCACAACTGAAATCAACTGTCAACCACTGTCACAAATCTAGGTCCAGAACCCGATTATTACAATAGGGTGCTTAAAACACTCGTTAAATCAGAAGCCATAGAATTGAATCTGGGGATATTGCAATTAGACAATTGAAAATATATCTCTGTTTTTATGTCTGAAGCTGAAGCCGTGGTCTTAGAGAAGCTAAAGTTTCAAACTTCTTAGAAGCATTCTTTGTTATTCAATTATTGTCCTCAGAAGTTTGATTCATTACTGTTCATGAGTACATTTTCTGCTCCCCATCATATATTTTCCTTTTTCTGCTGCTGCTGCATTTGAGTAAATATTATTTTCAACTTTTCGTAATCTAGGATGTACGTGTTTGAGGCTTGTCAGACTTACTTTGTTCCTCGTTTTATCTAATGAGTATCAATAGAAATGGCTGCATATGCATGTGTAGGCATTTATAAAGGCTGTCTGAGTCATAATTCGATTAAAATGCATTCACATGCATTGTGATTTACCATGCAGCTATTTTGATTATATTGTGCCGATGTACCGAAAACTTAACCTTGTGAGACTTTTGGGGAGGTCATGCCATTAATTATGATTACCTGTCCTTTTACAGGGCGTTTATGGTGGCACAAGCCTTGGGGATGTGGTTAGTGGGGAGGTTCTTGAACCAGAGATGATTGTAAATCCACCGCCTTCTGTAGGAGGCCTCTTGGACTCATTGACGGGAAGCATGGGAATAACAGCCATTGCAGCTAGGGCCAAGCCTGTAGCAGTCCCTGTTCCAGCTACCGCAGCTGTCAGTTCTGCTGCCACAGGCACTATAGCATCAGACCTTTCTGGTAGCAAAGGTAGCTCAAGATCAGTCGATAAAGATGGCTTGAGGAATTTCATCAGTAGTTCAATGCCTTTTGGTCAGTATTTTCTCCCGTACCTAAATTTTCCTTTTTTGGTTTTGTCTTTGACACTTTTGCAGTGATTTAGTAAAATATGAAGTTTGGTCTAATTGAGATGATGCAAAATTGCATGTTATACAGGCGCTCCTTTGGACCTTGGTGTTGCTAATATTTCAGCTTTGAGATCAAATGGGTTTTCATCATTAGATTTACCTCCTACAGATCTAAAACAGCCAGCATGGAAGCCATACCTGTTTAGAGGGAAGCAGAGAATACTTTTTATGATTCATGAAGTAGTATCTGCAGCAATGTATGACAGGGATGATGTTCCAGATGTTATATCCATTTCTGGTCAAATAAACTGTCGCGCAGATTTAGAAGGCTTGCCAGATGTTTCTCTCCCCTTAACAGGTGTGAATGCTGCGAATGTTGAGGCATTGTCTTTTCATCCATGTGCTCAGGTTTCTGAGCAAGGCGTGGACAAACAAGCTCTAATATTTTCACCACCACTAGGAAATTTCATTTTAGTGCGCTACCAGGCTTCTCTTTGTAATCTAAGCCCTCCCATCAAAGGGTTTTACCAGCTTTCAATGGTCTCAGAAGATGAAGGCGCGTTCTTATTCAAGCTGAAGTTAATGGAGAGCTACAAGGCTCCTATCATCATGGAATTTTGTTCTGTAACTATGCCTTTTCCAAGGCGCAAGATAGTTTCAATTGATGGAAATCCATCAGTAGGAACGTGTCAACAACAGAACATTCAGTTGAATGGAAGATCATTGTCAGTGGGCGCAGTGGGTCTGCAAAATGTATAGAAGCGACTTTCCCAGGGACAATCAAGTTTGCACCAAAGACTACTAATCGGTATTCACACACAACAAAGTTTACAGATGATACTATATTTGAAGAGGAGAGTGATTCTGAGGGTGAAAGTTCAAATGGCATGAATAATATAGAAGAGTTCGTGGAAGAAAAATGAATAAGGATCTCAATGCAGTTGAGTTAGAGGAGCCTTTTACTTGGGAAGCTTATAATTTTGCAAAAGTAAGTTTAGCATTCTTAAATTTCTTCTTTTCACACTTTTCATTGACAGGGAACATATAGTATTTTTCTTATGACACTGCTGTGTTTCAATATCAAATAGATTCTTGAATTAGCTGGACTTTCTGTTTCTGTGGTTTGAAATTGGTACTTGTAGAAAGTGAATGTTGTGCGAGTTGACTACTTATATGATCATTGCAATTTGACATCTTTGGAAGGATAAAAATGTATAAGGTAACATTAAAACTTCAGTTTGGAGTTGCATGAGAATAGATTGATTCTTTCAGTTTCAAACAAGAAACCTACAACCTATGCCTTCCCAGTTATCAAAAATATCTGAACATACCAGGAGTGCTTGATGGCATTTGATGCCACCACACTTCGCTATAGTTTTTTTGAGTATGGCCTGAAAACTCTCTAGTTATGGTTATCACCGCATAAACCCAGAGTTAGGCAATGTATTTGAGTTATCTCACTCATGCATGTAGTTGTAAGACCTGGAGACGTAGACATTGCCTTTCAGCAGTACCTTTGGTAGGGCAGGCTGTTATGCATCGTGAGCTTAATATCTGCCCGGTTTCAGTCTTCAATGCAGGGCAAAGGGCCCGAGCCCTTGAGAAGTATAGCGGTCTTAAGACAGTTATAGCGGATCTTGTGAACCACAACCCGCCTTGTAGGGTGGGAGAGATTTGGACGTGGATTCATAGGACCACGAAATGGCTAAAGAAGAACGTTCCTAGAGCCACCAATAGTAAAATGGTTCGTGAAGAAGCTTGGGAAGCTTGGGAGAGCAAATTCAGGCTCCAGGGTTCCCTAAGGTTTTATAAGGATTGTAAGCTTGATGAGACCCAATGCTTCATCAAGCGAGCGCAGAGGTTTGAGAATGTGTCGGCGGAAGCTGTCTGCTGGCTGCTAAATGCCAGAGTGGGGGATTTTCCTTAGTAGTCGAGCCTCTAGGATTGGGGTGTTGGATCCGGCCCTTTGTTCTATGTGCCCGTTGTGTGGGGGTGAAGGAGGGGACTCCTTTACATCTCCTTGTTGAGTGCCCGCATTTCAGGCTGCGAGAAGCCAGATCGCAGGCTGGTTTTCAGGAAGTACTGCAGGAACTTTGTTACGTTGCCCCAACTGTTGCCGGTGAGAAGGACTTGCTCTCGATACTCCTTGGTGGGGAGTGTTGCGGTCGTCGTCTATCGTATTGGTTAGGCGATCGTTCGCATCGGAGGGGAACTGCGAGCTTCGTGCTTGTGGCGAACCTCCTGGCTGTGGCACTACCCCTTTATCAGAAGGCCCTGCAGGGTTGGACGAGGGAGGGGGAAATGGCGCAGATCCACCCCTTCGCGAGGATACCTAACCACTAGTGAGCCAACACACGATTGTGTAGGGCAAGGCCTTCCTATCAGGCACACAGCTGGAAGAGTTTCTCTTTCACTTGGCCCTTGTTCTTCGGAACTGGGGAGATAGTCTGCGAGGCCTCCTTAAGGCTGGGTGGAAGGATAAACGGTTTTCACCAGGAGCGTTCCTTGGAGACTCCCACCTTCATGGTGGGGTCGGTATCGCTAATTGTAGACAACAGACGATGTATGTTACTCAGCAGGGAGGTAACAGAGATCAGTTTCACTGTTGTGTGCAAGATCAGAGTCGTAGAATCTGAAGTCGAGGGGTGATTCCTGAAGACTGCGCTTGCCCCTGACCGGCACTGAGCAAGGAACTCTTCCAGTTCAGGAAACTAGGAAACTACCTTTATGTTTGTTGAGCAGATGTTCTATATCGTCAAGTCTATCAACAATGTTGTAAACAAATTGAAGAGAAAGATCCAATGTTAGGTACATTTTGATCATATATTTGGTATTGTGGTGCTTGTTTGTGTAAGGTTATCTTGTTTTAAACCACCTTTTCCTATATAAGATTTCATTAGGAAAAAAGTAATGGTGCTGGGTACGTTTGTTGAACAGATGTCCTACATCGTCAAGTCTATCAACAATGTTTTAAACAAATTGAAGACAGGGATCCAATGTTAGGTACATTTTGATCATATATTTGGTATTGTGGCACTTGATCGTGTAAGGTTATCTTGTTTTAAACCGCCTTTTCCTACATAAGATATCATTAGGATCAGGAGAAAGGCATCCAGTCAAATGCCTAAAGCAATCGGTCTTGGGTAAAGCTACTCGTGATTCATGGCACAAGCAAAAACCTTGTGGAACTAAAAGGCGATCAAGAAAACTCAAATGTTAATGAGAAGGCCAAAAGACAAAACGTTATATGTTTTTAGAGAAATTCTCATTGCAGAAGCTGCTCCGGTTTAAAGTTCAAATGGATTATAACACTTGGTTCGAGACTTTGCTAAACAAGTTTTGACTAACAATATTTCATTGTTAATATTGATTCATGATGCATAAAAGGATTGAGAAAATGTTCTTGTAATCGCATACTACATTTTAACTAGACTTGGACTTGGCATGACCAATATGCCAAGTTGACTTGGACATGGATTAGATGGCACCAAGACTTTGACAAAGTTGGAAATTCATAGAATATAATAAGTCTTTCAAAAAATGTTTTTGTAATTCCACAAGAATTTAAATTCAAAGGCATTCAAATATAAACAAATTCATGCTAACATATGTGATAAATATCAGATTTTCATTCAATTATGCTGCAAACACTTTCCCATACTTGAAGTTCGCTCACAAATTCGTCGGTAATATTGAACAATATGATTTGTTTGCCATCTAAGACATTGTGGTGCCCGAGTTTGTGTGTTTGATACTTTTGTGCCTCACAAGGGCTTTGCAGTTTGTGAATATGCTTGTAAAACACCTTCAAGAGTTGTATAATGTTGTGCTCCCGTTTATTAGTGTTACATGACCATCATGACACAATAGAAAGTTGATTACGGTGCGATGGAGCTAATCGCTTGAACACACTAATTATTAAGCAGGATACATGTTCCGAGACAAAGTTAAGAGGCCACGGGGGAGATTTGTAGGATTTTCTTGAAGGTTTCACAGAGTGGCAATGGCAGCATATTATTGATGTGTGCATTTTATAACTAAAAGATTTATCCCACATACATGGGAGAAAGGCTTAAAATGGAATATATATGCTTTTCCATTTATGTTGTATGAGTGAAGACTTGGTGAACGTATTGTGATATGCAGAGGTCAACGAGATAATTTTTAACACCGAGTTGAAATGCTTATCGGAGTTTAAGAAGCGACTTGGGTAGTCGAAAATTGTTCCACGCATCCGCAAGCCGCTAATTATGGGTCTCTTGATCTCGGACCGTTAATCTATGTTTCGAGAGGCAAGTCAGCAAAAGGTTAAAACTGGTTTTGCTGCTTTGCTTATTGTTAAGAGTGACCATATGATTCTGTGTTGTCTAATTGTGCCACCATATTATCCGATAAAATGCATTAGGCACTAGAGAGAATCAATTTTGGGGAGGCCTCCAAATTCAAGCATTACTCACACCCATACTTTATTTACCTATCCAAAATTTTAAAGAATTTTAAAAAGCTTAGGGTGAATGCTTTATTTACTTATCCCGAGATGGAAAAGGCATTAGTGTCGATTGATGGCCACCCTCAGGGCCTTGAGGTCCAAAAAAAGTTTTTGTTTTATTTTTGCTAAGACAATAGTTTACTTCAATTTTTTTGTTATTAAATTGCTTTTTTCGCAGCCCAAAATTCCTTTTCAATCTACAAACCAAATTGCGACTATGGCAAGAAAGATTGAGGACGGTAGGAAGACCACACAGGAACATGGTAGTTCAAAAAGTTGAAGGGATAAAAGGGTCTCTCAACGAACAAGAAGTGACCTAAAAGGGATCTCAAGGTAGAAGTGATGGTGGTGAAGCTAGTGAGATTATAAGGATGACATTAGAGATAAAAAGAAAGACACACCACCCTCAAAGAGACTTAAGAAAGAGAAAAAGTTTTCCATAGACGAAAAGGAATAAACTGATCTTACCTGTGTTCACCCCCACCCTTCCGTACCCCCTGGATACGTACCCGACATGGATATGTCTCGGGTACAATATTTATGTCTCAGGTATGTACCGAGCACATCTCGGGTACATTTTGATGTATCTCGGGACGTACCCATAGGGTTGGGCAGGGGGGGGGCTCTAAAAAAGTTTATTCTATTCTATTTTGACTCAAACAAACTTTAGTTTAATTGAGGACCTGACTAGAGGGCATGACAACCACAAGGAAATGTGGAGATCGTTAAAAAACCCTCTAGTTTATCAAGAGAAAATATTCAAAGGATATCGGAATGTTCGAGGTAATTATTTGGCATCATTGCAATTGGCCAAGGAAAGAAGTTATTCATAGAAATTTGGACATATATTTAAGCCTTGGTACAAGTTACTTATGAGATCAAATCTCGGTTGATCTTCAATACTAATAGAAAAATTTGAAACCGCAAATTGCATAGCTTAAAGTTTGAAAGAACATCCTTTCCCGAAACAATCAAGGCACAACATTGACTCCTTCCCACCTCGTTAAGGAGGATTATAAGGCGAATTTGGATAATATGAATGGAAGAACTAACCATTGGACTGACCTCTTTAGTTATCATTGGCGAGTTAGAGTCAATCTCATTAAATAGGTTTTTAGGAGCTCCTATATACATCTTTTATGGCCACCATTGCAACACACAAAAATTAATCTCAAAGGAAATGGATGAAACACAAAGGAATACAATGTTCGTATATCATAAAAATGTAAAATCTTCACTATATTGAATGTTTTGAACATTGATCGTTCTATATTTTAAAAGTTTTGTATTTCTTATGGACTAAAAACGAGTAAAATATATATATATATATATATATGTACATACGTATCCAAGACATCATACCTAAGGGTTTTTTAAAATCGACGTATCCGTATCAAACCCTTACCCGTACCCATATCCCGCAACATAGGAATAAACAAAGGAATTAGAGAACAATTAACCGTAGGACAGCCCATTACACTTCAATCTGATAAGGATGAATCACTCGAGTTTCTTGAAGGTATAATTAATAAGAGTCACGAGAGAGCCCACTATATAACTAGGTTGGTTCTTCCTTTATGAGAACCAAGAAAATATGATCAAAAGCAATTTGAAACTACATAGGATAATGAGCAAAATTCCTCGAGGGTAACATCAACCATTGCAAAATCTAGAAAGCTTAAAGTTGGAAGGCCGCTAATTGGTCATCAAATCTTCATGCAAGAATTGTATCGAGATTATCAGCAAGGAAAAAAATTGCTCAAGGTTGTTTGGACATCTAGGATAAAATAGTAATTACCCTAGAAACAAAGCTTAAAAACTTATTCTAAAATGAAACATATTTGAATCGATTCCAGTAAGTCAGTAAATATTACTATTATCCATTGAGCCAATCTCATTAGAGTCCCAAACATCTAAAAGCAACTCTTATTTAATATCAACTCTCAAGTTTCAAGTCCTATTGTTCAATATTGCATTATTTACTTGTGTATGTTGGTTGTAATTGATTAGTTTAGAGCGTATTTTAAGTTGCTCTTATATAGGATGCATTTTAATAGTTTTTCCTTAAAATTCTCTATTTTAAACTTGCAGAGTCTTGGCCGAGTTTTATTGCAAAATCCGTGTCAAAAATTGACTTGTCAAGTTTTTTCGCCAAGTCTCGAGCCTCGTTACTAGGGTTTTGATTGGTTTTTTGAATTAATTTCAGGAACTAAAATTTGAAATTTGTTAAATTATCCAATCGGTGATTTCCAATAACTAGTAAGTGGGAAAGTTAAAAGATGTAAAATCATCGTTAATATCAAATGAAAATTGACATTCATATTGGAATGGATCATAGAAATGGAAGGGTAGATCATCTTCTGGATTTTTGTCAAAGATGGGAAGATCATCATTTGGATTCTTGTCAAATACAGGAAGATCATCATGTGGATCTTCCGGATACACATCAGATATGGGAAGATCCTCTTGTGGATCTTTGACCATGTTGTATTGGATGGGTAGTTGAGAATGAGAAGAAAAAATATATCATGAGGTGTTTCCCTCAATGGTGGGCAAGCAAAGGATAAAGGAGCGACCCTTATAAAATCTAAATGGGTTAAGGGATGACATGATAAGAAATAATGAGAGGGCTTGGATGCGAAATAAAAGAGAATTATTTGTTTTAAAAAACCAGAAAAACTTTATATTAGATGGAAATCAAGAAATACATATTTGGTTGTGCCAAGCCTGAAAACTATTAGTCCAAGCTTGAGCATTATACAAAAGTAAAGCCAAAGAAATAATCATAGCGAAGAACCAAGATTAAGAATATATCTGATGTCTTCTTGGAGCTTGTTGGACCACCATATAAGAGGCAAGCCAGAACAAAGAAGATTCTTATTGTCTAGGGCCCAATTAGCCAAGCCATCTGCAACTTTATTCCTTTCACGAGGAATGTGATTGAACTAAAAGAGAGGAGAAATTTGACAAATAAGTTTTTTTGGCAAATTGATAGCGTTAAGAAGCCAAAAAGAAAAATGTGAATGACTCAATTGATTGTAGAGTTAGGTGCACTTCGGGTTCGACAAAATGTGTGTAAGTTAAACGTTAGGTTCAACAAAATGTATGTAAGCTAAGATGGTTAATATACTGATCCTCTCTATAATATAGGATATAAGTAGAAGACCATACTAGAGCCAACATACAAGCAAGATATACAATGTAAATATATGATGGTTGTAAATGGATCTAGTAGAGAGTAATCCATATTGGGTATAGGGTTCCAAAGCCTATACCAAGGATATGGGATATGGGGTCTAACTAGAATCCTAAGGGTTGTAAGCAAGAGCTATGGTAATAAGCAAGAGATAATCCTAAAATTAAGGGTTGTAATGCCATTTAGTGACAAACACATGTCAGAATCGAAAGCAATAATATAATTAGATAAAGATATGCTACATTATCCTAGTCTAATACATGATACATCAAAATAATCAATCAAACCAACATAAAGGAAAGAGTTTAGGGTTAGGGATACTTACCTTCACATGGACACTTTGTTGGCGCATTAACCCCTCTCCTTGGTTTGTAGTGCCTTGTGAGAGATTGTTGTGGGTGGATCACAAGAGGGATAGGTGGAGGACCTAAAGAGACCAAAGTTGGGGACTCCAAATACTAAAGTAGAGACTTCGGTGGGTCATTTCCTAGTCACGATGCTCCTAGTAATCCAATGCTCCAATGATGACCTCCAAGTGTAAGCTCCACTAACCCTAAAACCTCTTAACCTTTGAGGACAAATTTGCGAGCATAGGCAGAGAAAACTATTTGATGATATATTTGAGAAATGACGCGTCAATGATGCCTATAAATAGGGGAACATAACCTAAAGTCACAATTTAACTTATGTTATGGCCGATGACATTGACCGGAGAAGATCTTCTATCAGTAGGTCATTGACCATGGTTGATGACATCACTTGCGATTGGTCAAATAAAAGGTGAGGGAGAGGAGAGAGAAGGAAGGGTGAAGCAAGACACTTAGAACATATGGAAAGGTAAATTGAAGGTGCTATAAGGAGAATATAATCAAATAAAGTAAGCAGATTAAACATGCGTACCTCATGTTGGGCGTGATCCTTGAGCCTACTTAGAAATAAGTCGTTCAGGTTCTCATCCGTGATCATTGCCACTCGCAAGGATATGATCTGGAATTAAAGAATATAATCCTTGACCGATCATTTTTGCTGCAGTCTTGCTAATTGGTTGAAGGAATTCTCTGATACACTATTGCTATTAGTGTGTTTACAATTCCTATATAAAAACTGACTAGGTGACACAAACAATTTTCATCTTTTGAGCACATAACTATTAATACCAAATGAATTGCTTAAGTTCCAAACATAAGGATGCCATTGTAACTTTCTGCCCACATGGGATGTGCTATGCACCAAACAAATTCTCCATTTGATTGATCCAAGTGAGTGGATCTTTTCCATCAAACTTGTGCATTTCCACTTTTGGTAGCATATTTTGAAGCCCAACATTAGAGCTAGCCATGGATTGAGGTTGCACCGTATTTTGATTTGGGACTGGACAAATTAGAAGATCCACTTTGGTAGGGTGGGCATTGGTGAAATGTGTTTCATTTTGTAGATTCTTTTGCAGGGCCACAAGTTGACCGATGTCGTTTGTGAGCTTATCCAATCATTGATTGATGTTGTTAAGATCTCCTTTTCTGGCCATTGCAAACTACATATTTTGCACTTTTTCATGAAGATGGCTCACTTTGTCATCTATCGAAGAAAACCCCATATCATAAATCCCACCTAATCCCATTTCTAACTCCATAACTTCTTTGTTAGGAGTTTTCTCCCGCATATATGAATTCCTTCCTCCATATCTTCTAGTTTGCGGTCCCGCCATGCAAAGACTTAAGTGGGGGTCAAAAATAGGTTTACTGCAGTATTATACCATTGTGATCGTCTTGTCTTACCGCTTAAATGCGCCTCAAACATCTTGCCCAAATAGAAACTCTAATACCACTTGTAATGAAAGTAAAAGTAGAATCACAACAATGGATAATCTTATGCATAACACAATAGCAACAACTCACAATATAAGCATAATAGAATAGATCAACACAATATGATTGAGAGCAGATCATAATATATGACCGAGCCACTTCTAGGCGGTAACCTCCACAACTTTACAATAAGAAAAAAATTGTTATTTGATGTTCTCTCCTATCAGTTCCACCTATATATATCATAAATAGGTTATCAAACTCCATAATCCAATTAGGCTGACCCATACTACCATTATACAAATTTAGAGAGTATCAAAAGTCGAGATCAAAGGTTAACACATGCCTTGGGTTATGATGATACATGGAGTTGCCTGATTATCATTTTAACATATGAATAATGAATAATAGATAGGCAATATCCTCATCTATTTATATAATATGAATGTCTTAACTTAGGGCGACTTTATCTCATGTAGGCCTCTTATTATACAAAGTAAGGCCTACTACATTCGGTGTATCACACCATAAGGTAGAACCTACAATCGTGAAACCCAAGGCACATAAAGAGTGTACCTAAAACAGCTCCACTATAAATAGAATTATCCATGGACTGCCACATAAGTTGGTCTTACTTGAATAATAAATCCAAGCCTAGAATCATGGTACCCACAACAATAGAGTTCAAAATATGCACTTACGGAAGAATGTGTTTGACAAAATAATTTAAAATTTGCATGAGCAATTGAGTTCTATCTACTAGGCGAAATACGGGTCCATGAAATAGACATCGGTATGACCAAGCTTATAATGGTTCATATTGTTATCCTATCTTGAGAGTTTGGATTGTGGTGCAATAGGTTGCGAGTTGATGCCATTGACAAGATTTGTAAATTCAAAAGGCAAAGGTATCTTACTAACATTGTAGCAAAACATTTCTTGAAGGACATTGAACTGGCCAATTAGAGAAATCATGACCCATGAAGAAGAAGACATACCTTGAGACTACAATGACGAGAGATTTTTGATGTTGGTAATAGATGTTGCAAAGCATCTCCTAATCAATGGGAAGATTGGCAAGATGCAGAAGTTCATGGAGGCACTCATTGACAAGCTTGGGATTTCATTGGAGATATCCAAGGCAATGTTTTAAAATCGGAACCGGACTCGGGCAACCACCGAGGTCCCACGAGAACCAAACCGAACTGATCGGAACCGGACCGGAACCAAAGCGAACTAGACCGAATCTGACCGGTTCAAACTTAATGAACCTGTTTACAAAAAAATACATAAAATTTTATATTTTTAATGAAAATATAAGGTTAAAAACCATGATTCCAATAGTTACACACAAAATATGCAAAGTTTGCTCTTATATATATGTAAGAAAGGTGTTTATAGCAAAATGGCACGAACTCCAAGTCCAATACACAATACATATATCATATATGAGATTCCGAAACAAAATACATAAACAATGAGGCTCTAAATGGCCTCCATAGTCCGAGACTCCAAAAAACAACATGCTATGAGTATGATCATTGATACATTACAAATACTACAAGTTACAAAACTCTAGAATAAACTAGATGACATCAATGATCAATCATCAAACTTTGCACCGCTGCTGGAAATGGGATCCTCAAGGTCATCCTCATCAATATCATCACCGGCCTCTGGCTTTGACTCGGACTCATCCAAATCCTCAGGTACATTTGCAACAACTGTATTGGCATGGGGTCGGGAGTAGCACGAGTGCGACTAGTGCCTGTTGTGTCTCGTGACGGTGGCGGCGGTGCTGCTAATGGCTCATCAGATTCTTGATCCAAACCCATCCACCCCAAGTCATCGGGATCAAACTCTGTTGGCTGACTCTCCTCTACCCATTCTGAGGTTGGATCTATATCATCCAAGACAATGGGATCAATATCAGGTCTTCGGTTCAACAACTAGTTGCGCCTTAACCAAAGGTTGTATTGCACAAAGACAAGATCATTCAACTATTGTTGTTCCAAATGGTTTCTCTTCTTCGTGTGAATCCGCTCAAAGATGGACCGGTTGCACTCGCACCCAGAAGCACTGCAAGTTTGGTTCAGAATCCTAATTGCAAACTTTTGCAATTGAGGACACTGACTACCAAATGAATCCCACCAATGTGCTGCGATAAAAAGTGTAAATGTTTAATTAGTAAACAATGACGATAAAAAGTTAAAAACATAGTTAAAAATTAAAAGTAAAACATAAACTTATAACTTAAAGGCTAAAGCGTAATTCAACAAATTAGATAAAGATTGTCTTATGCTAAAAATTCATGATTATTCATTAAATATTTTAATCAAATGAACTTAAAAAAACTTAGAATTTCTTACCTGGTTGGTCCACATCCCTTGCAATCTTTGCAAGGTTTTTCCCAAAGGTACCTGTGGCTCTGCTGAAGAAGTGATCTGTCGGTGAACCTCAAGTTGTTGCATCTCATCAGGGACCATGCGCTCTAGGCACTCGTACAAACCATCTTTTACTTCTCCTGTTTGATCTTCTCCAAGCTGAGCTTTGTAATGATATTTCGGGTTCAAGAAATACCCAGCTGCATGTATAGGCCGATGGAGTTGATTGTTCCATCTATTATCTATGATCTCCCATATAGGCCCATACTTAGTTACCCTGTCTTTGTATGCTGCCCTTATCTGCTCCTTTGCTTGATCCATAGCCTCATAAATATAGCCCATGGCTAATTTTTCCCCATCCACCAACCGCAACACCTTAACAAGAGGTTCGGCAACTTTCACAATCTCTGCTGTTTTTTCCAAAATAAATTATCAAAAAGTTTCTTCTTTGTGTCTTTCCCATCCTGTTTCTGGCTCCACTTTGATGCATTCCATTCATCACTTGAAAACATCTTTTTCAAGTTCTGTTGTTGGGAAAGAAGAGATTGCAACACGAGGAAGCTTGTTGCAAATCTCGTGATGACTGGCCTAACAAGTTCTTTGCCCTCAGTGTTCTTCCTCATTAGGTTCAATATCCATATGAGTGATTGTAGATGTATTTGGTGATGCTTTTGCCATGCTCTACTGTGTTCTTGATCCAATCTTTTTTCCCTATATCCTCAAGTATGAGGTCTATGCAATGTGCAGCACATGGAGTCCAAAATATTGTTTTGTGTTTAGCCTCTAACATCTTACCAACAAGAACATAGTTAGAGGCATTATCTGTTATGATTTGTACAACATTTTCCACCCCCACCTCTAAAACAATCTCATCCAAAAGCTCAAACAATAAATTTGCATCTTTCACCCTATTAGATGCATCTACTGATTTCAAAAACATTGTACCTTGTGGACAAGAGGCAAGAAAATTTATTATTGTGTGGTTCTTGTCATCACTCCACCCATTTGACATGATAGTGCATCCTGTTTTGGCCCATGAAGCTTTACAACCTTTCAAATATTTATCTATGGATGCAACTTCTTTCTTCAAAAGTGATCCTCTCAAGTCATGCATACTAGGGCCTTTGAGGCCCTTACCAAAGAAAGCAACAATAGAGTCAAACATCGACCGGTAATAAGGTGAGTAGGCAGCATTGAAAGGGATATCTCGCATCATACCACCATTTAGCAATGTACTCAAAAGCTTCTTCTTTGTATTGCTTCTTCCAATGGTTATCCAAGGTGGGCTGATTTTTTGTTGGCATGGAGGCACTAAGCAGTGTGGAAGATGGAAAAAAACTTTGAATGGTCTTTCTTTTTTGAGGCCGGTTTTCTTGACTATGAGTGGATGGGGGAGGCATATACCGAAAGGGGTCTCTAATAGTCATAGAAGGGTCAGAGCAAGATCCTTCAACACTCAAGGCATGTTCCCTCCTCCCTATTTCAGCTTCCATCTCTTTTTGCCTAGCCTTCTCTTCTCTATGTTTTTCAAGCATGTTTTTCATTTCCAACCTAATGGCATCAATATCAGGTGCATCACATGGGGTAACTTGGCCTCTTTGACCAGCCAAGTGTTGTTTCAACCTATGAACCCCCACCCTTGATGTGTTTCTTACAATATTTACAAAAAACTTGATTATCAATTACGTCTGCATGGGTCCATGTAGGGTCTTTTGTTTTGGGGCCATTGCAAATGCAAACAAATATGAAAATGCAAATAAAAACAAAATAAATTTCATATTTCTTATTTAATAAAATTTACAAATAAGGGGCAAGTTTAAAATGTAACATACTTTTCAATATGCACACAAATGAGGTGAAGAAATGCTCCAAGCTTGTATATGGCACCACAAAGAGCCCACACTCCAAATGTAGATGTAAATGCCACCACAAAGAGCCCACACTTGATGCCAAACAACGCCCAAACTCACTCCAAATGAACACTATTCAATGCTGCCCCAATCCTCCAAATCCTTGCAAATAAGAGAGGTGCTCACAAATAGAGGTGAGGTGCTCACAAATGGATGCCAATATCACCACAAAGAGCCCACAAGCAATGCCAAACAAGCTCCAAGCCTCCAACTTCCAAGCTCACTACAAAAAATAAACTCTTCAATCTTATGCTCACAAATGCTCAATGAGAGAGGTGTGAAGTGAATAGAGGGGGTGTATTTATAACACCAAATTAGGGTTTAGAGCAATTAAAAAATAGAATTTTAATTAAAAAGTCGGTTTTTGTATTGGATCGCCGTATAAGGGTGTTTTGACAAAAACCGACCGGTTTGGGTCGAAACCAGACCGGTTTGACTGGTTTGAGGCCAAACCGGTCAAACGGTCCGGTTTTACTAGCGGTTCGTGCAAAAAAAGGTTAAACCGGTCAAACCGGCCGGTTCCGGTTCTGGTTTGACTGATTTTTAAAACACTTGATCCAAGGTACACGAGGACTCAAGAGACATGAGGAATCAAGAGCAAAGCCACTCAAAGACCAAGGAAAAGAGTAGCCCCATAGCATTTCAAACACTCAAGGACAAAGTGTGCGGGAGCATAACACTGGATTTAGGAGGAAAGTAATTCAAATGGAATTCAATACTCAATAGCTCAATGTTGATGTGAAGTATCATGGAATCTGTACAACAACATAATGAGACAAGTCCCCACAGCAAGCCCAAGACCATGACAAAGCCTTTGCTTAAGCCCATTGCTGTAGAGATGGATGGAAAGAAGGGGCCACCTAGAAAATCGTCTTCTTCAAGGCAGCAATGTGAATCCACAAGAAAGGGAAAGTTAAGTAACTCTTACCACTATTCGCAAAGATAATGCTAAGAAATATTGCAATAGATATGCACACCAAGGCTGACTGCTAGAAATTGCATCCCAAGAACTGGAAAAGGCGCAGTTCAAGACGACCTTCATGGCCATGGTGAGAAAGTGCAGTTATGCTGAGGGCGAAAAGACAACATGCATTTCAATAAAGAGGGAGGTAAGCTTGAGTTGCAGCAATCCAGGTAAGGATGGATTAACCAAGCTCTTTCATATCAAAAGGATAAAGGTAGATGCACTATTTGATTCCTTTTCTCAAGCAAATCTGATTTGTACAAAGTGGTTATGAAGAATCTTGGATTACAGGCATACAATAACTATTATGCATTCACATCGAGAAGGGTGAAACAAGGAGTTAAGAGTCATGTTTTCAAACAATGTAAAATCAAGTTATGGATTAATGGTCATCTCATTGATGACCGTATACACTGTTCACCTTGATGGTTATGGTATAGTGTTTTATGAGGGATGCTAACTTCATGAGGAGAGAAACCACACACTGGTTGGTCTAGAATGGAGAGAGCTACATTATCAAAGCTTTCCAAGGTAAGACTAAACACTCTTTAGTTACAATTGACCAAGCAAAGAAACTTGTCAATATTAGTGGCATTTGCATTGTTTATGTTGAGATAAATGTAATGATCTCGTGTAAATTGAAACTACTAAAAATACGGTGTGCACTAGCAAACAACAAAACAAAATGGATAAGTTGTTGCAGTCCTTAGAGGAGGTGTTTGAAGAGCCAAAGGGTGTGACACCTAAGCGAGAGGTTGAGCTTGAAATCCACCTGCTACTACTGGATGCCCCATTCCCAAACTTTTGGTTGTGTAGATACTCGTCATTGAAGGCAAATGAAGTAAAAACACAACTCCAAAGCTTACTGGAGCAAGGAGTTATTAGTCCTAGATCATTTCCATGTGGCTCTCCCATAGTCACTGTAGGAAAGAAAGATGGGACATGGAGAAAATTGTACTAGGCCTTGAACCAGATCAGCATAAAAAACCATAATCCTCTTTAGAGGATATATGACTTGTTGGATCAGGTGCAGCATGTAACATACGCCACCAAGTTGGAGTTGAATTCAAGATATCACCAAGTTTGTGTGGGGAGGAGGATGTATGGAAAATTGCACTCAAGACAATGCAAGGTTTGTATGAATGACCAGTTCTTCCTTTTGGTTAATGTAATGCACCTACTACAGTAATGAGATTGATGGATGTGTTGAGATCATTCATAGACGTGTTATTGTGTACTCGGGTAACATTTTGGTTTTCGGTAATGCATTTGACTTGTGTTGTAAGTGTTGAAGGGAAACAAGCTGCTGCTAAATCAGGAAAGTGTTTTGAATTTGAAAACGAGTCTTTGGGGTGCATTGACAATGTCATTAGAGGAGGAGAGTTAGGATTGATCCAGTAAAGATTGAGGCGATTCTCAATTAGATGAAAGCTTCCAATGTGACTGCGACAAGGAGTTTTCTAGGTCTTGTTGAGTTCTAGAGGCAGTTCACAGCACCATTCTCTTCAATTGCAGCTCCATTGCATGCCATTGCTATTGGTGGCAAGTCATTTTGATGGGGTTAAGAATTAGTGGAATTAGTGACCTGCGTGTGATGAGCTCATCAAATTAAATGTGCCCATATCGAATTTGCCTAATTTGTGGCAACCGTTTGAGATGGAGATGGATTCATTATTACTATGCCATGCGGTCAACCCTATTGTAAGGAGGAAAATCAGTATCTTGTCATTTTGAACTTTACCATGGGGCAGTTTTAATTTACCCTACATATAACAAAGAATTGTATGCACTTGTTCATGGAGTCATGAAATGGAAGCATTATTTGCCGGGTAAGGAAACAACCATTCATATTGACCATTAGCCTCTGCAATATTTATGCGAGCACAAACTAAATTGTAGGAAGCAATACATTATAATTGGATGGGTTTCCTTCAACAATTTCATTTGGTGATTAAGTATAAGAAAGGTGTTATTGACAAGTTGATAGGCATGTTGTCTAGGCCACTGTTGATTTCAAAACTTTGGGCACAATATTTCAGCTTGAGCTTTTCATGCAAGATGCCAAAGCAGCTGATTTCGGGAGGTGTTTCAATGTTTGCAAGGTGCAAGAGTAACATATTTTGAAGCCGAACAAGACGACAACATCAAAGCACAACTGCTCTACAAGCTAGAGAGACTTTGTTTTCTAGAGCAAGAAAGTGTTCAGTTCATGATAGAAGCTCATACCTCTACAGTAGCTGGGCACTTTGGAGCAGCCAAGGCGTTGGAAAATCTGCAGAGGTTTTGGACCACTTTGTTGGAGTAGATGGATATCAAACTGAAAAGGTCTACACCATTTCATCTACAAACCAATGCTCTGCGCGAAGTGGGCAAGAGAACACTGGTGCACCTTTTTAAGTGGTACAGTAGGAATAATCCTAAAACATTGGATGAGAGTTTGGCATACATCCAACATTTTTGTCATAGGGTTGTATAGGCCTCCACAAGTAAGTCTCCTTTCAAAACATGTTTTAGCTATTTTCCACCTACCCTTTGATGTTGTGATGGTGCAGCCAAGAGTGAATTAGGAAAAGGAAAATTTAGAAATTCAGAGAGCCAAGAGTGTCATTGATAAGGTGAGTAAAATCCACTTATAAGTGCAGGAAAAACTGATTCTCAAGAGGAGGCCCGTTATGATCAGAATGGAATGAGGTATGGCTGCTCTTGGGCAGGGATACACACCTAGTGAAAGAAAAGAAGCTTAAACCCTTAAGATTGGGCCTTTTGAGATAGTAAGTGGGTAATAATGCATTTAGATTGAACTTGTCTCCTTACATGAAGATGCACTTTTTGTTAATATGGAAAATCAACGTCTCTATGAGCCTTCTATGCGAGATGATGGAGATGTAGGTCCGATGTTGCCTTCGCTTGAAGATTTTGCACCTTATGCACAATAAGATTTGAGGACATGGTGCTGCAGCGGAAGGTGAAAACAACCAAAAGGAGAGCGTAGGAGCATTGGCAAATTGGGCGAAGGATCAGCTGCCTAGCGAGGTAATGTAATGCCTTGCCAAGTTATCGGGTTTTGTTGTATCATATGAAATATTTAGGTTTTGGACTCAAGACTTCTCGTCAAATTGTTTCACGAGATAATAATAATAGTAATAACGATTATAAAATTTCGGTCAATGTTCAAGTTTCGATGAGTGGTTTCAAAATCAAACAAGAAGAAGAAGAAGAAGAAGAATATATTTTAATGTCCATGAGGCTACCAAAGACAACCTATGGGACAATAGAGCCTGTTAAAGATCTTTCTGGCATTCAGATCTCCTGTTGATGAGTTTGACAATCAGCTCCCCTATTTTTTCAACCATATTTTTGCTGAAAATATTTTGAAAGGATGCAGTAGCCACCGTGCTAGCAAATTGGGCCCTAATGTCGTTATAAGCATTACATTCCAACATGAAATGTTTCTCGACTCCATTGTGCTAGACGTGCAAAACACAAAGATTCTCTCTTCCCATGCCTCTTTAGGTCTTTTCCATCTTCTGTTTCACATCGAAGACGATGTGAATTAGTTGAGCTATGAAGATCTTTGCTTTCCACGGGATATTAGCCCCTATAAAAGCCTTTTGTTGATGATCACATGTAGAGTTAAATTCCTCCAAATAATACCTCTTCTTTCTCCCTAACGACTTTCCCCACATAACTTGGTGGAATTTATCTATAACAAAAGTTTTTATCTCTTGGCTGTTATTAGGACATGTCTTCAAGTAAATGTTCCATTTTTTAAGCCATTTGTTGTTTTGATTCATCCATGACTTCTTTCTTTTCTCCAAAAACTCATTGAGGACAACCTTAGGCCATCTAGCTACCATCCATTTGTTTGATCCTTTTTAAATATGTTATGAGACGAACCATAGCAATAGCTTCTAGAGGTACAGCCCTGTTTCAGCTAGAAGAATCTCATATGGGACCGAGATCTTTAATTTGAACTTGCTAGTAATCATGCTTTTTGAATCCTCTCAAATTGTTTCCACCTTGAGTTTGAAATGTTGCTAGCCCAAACCTCACATCCATAAAGCACCACTGGAGTTACTAAAAGCCCAAACAAAGTCTGCATAGTTTTCCAATCCCATAGTTCTGCCTCTCTGCATTTGTTTTGGAAAGCATAAAAAGCTCTCCACCCCCTAAAATTCTCTTTTTGCTACAAATCTCCCAACTGAGCTTGTTATTAAAGTCGAACCCAAGATATTTATATTCTCATTACTTCTTCTAAAATGTTTCCATTGAAATAGAAGTCATACTTGAATTCTTTTCTTTCTATTGGAGAAGATCATAATCTTGGTCTTATTGGTGTTGACTTGCATCCCCACTTCTTTGCAAAAGTGCTCAAGCACACATAAATGTTTTTGAAGGCCTTGAGTGGACCTAGCAATCAAGATAAGATCATCAACATAAAGGAGGAGTCTTACAACATATTTAACCATTCCTCAAGTTTGTCGATATATAGGCCAAATAAAGTAGGTGATAATGGGCATCCTTGTTTAACCCCAATATCACTCCTGAAACTTTATGAGATACTAGTTTGAGTTCTAATTTTGACTCATACCTTTTCATAAAGTCTATGAACAACTGCTCTGTGATGCACTAGAATACCAAGCTCCTTCATTCTATCCCATAACTTGTTCCTAGGAACTGTGTCAAAGCCTTCTTGAAGTCAACAAAACAGCAATAAGCTTCCTCTTTATCATTCCAAACTTTTTCAATAATGTGCCTCAAAGTGATACCATGATCTATTGTTGAATACTTAGGTCTGAACCCTGCTTGCCCTTTTGCTCTCTTACCTTTTTCTTCTGCCCACTTGCTGATTCTGCATTCCACCATGCTACCAAACAACTTTGCAAACAAGTGACGAAGGCCTTTATATGAGGAGGAAAATTTTAATCACTTCTTGAGCGGAGATCCATTTTAATGGAAATTTGCTAGCGTTGTGTCTAGCACCCTCAGTCAAGTTCTTGCAAGAAATTTGTTGCGAGGATAATTAATTGTTGTAATTGTTCGTACCTTCACTCCTTGTCGTTATTTTTGGAATATCTTTTTAGGTCGTGTTGCTTGTAGTACACGTGTGTCGTGTGGCAAAATGGACAACTCTCAACTTTTTCTGAATAAGTATTTTTAAAGATAATTGTCCAAACTCTTTATATGTTTACCGGAAAGAATATTTAGATTTGTATACAATTATGATGATAATAATAATAATAGTAAAATATAGTAAATGATCAAGATAGTAAAATGGATTTTCAAAATAAATGGAATGAGAGAAATAAATAAAAATAGAACATGATATTGAAATTTAAAACTTAAAATATTATTACGGATAAAATGAATTTAAATAAAATACATATACAAAGTATGGAACTAGATGTTTAAGAATTTTTTTAATTTAAAATTAAATGAGGGACTTTAAATGGATGTGTGGCGGCGGATGAGGGAGTTAATTTAATGATTGAGTTGGGTGAGAGGGAGAGGAAATGTGTGGGTGGAGCAAGATTTTGCATATTTTGTAGTATTTGCCTTGGTAGACGTGTATGCAAAATGGGGTAGCATAGGTAAGGTGCAGGAGCTGCTGATGGAATGCCTCATTGGGATGTGTTCTCATGGGTAACAATGATCCAGGCTATACAGCCGCCTTTGTTCGCAAAGGAAAATGCACAAGGGATTTGGTAATAGCCCTAAGGCTATACATAGTGCAGATGAGGCAAATATGTGGTGCCATGTGGCTTAAGGCATTGGAATCTATCAAGAAAATGCCTTTGGCAGGTATAAAGCCAGATTCCACAACATTTCCACCATCCTCCCTGCCTGTACTGAGATGGGAGTGTTGAAGCAGAGTACGGTCATCCCCAAACAATAGTGAAGTAGGGACAACGCTGTGTCAGATCTGTAACTGCAAGTGCGCTGGTAGACATGTATGGAAATGGGGAAGCTTTGAGTTGGCACATGGACTGTTTGACAAAATTTCTTGAGGAGATGTGGCCATGACATCAGGGAATCCTTTCCCCCTCTAAACACCTTAAAGAGAGGTGGCCTCAAGGGATATGCCCTTGCCACGCAAGCTCCATTTTTGTTTTATTTATTTATTCTGTTTTCAGTATGCTGTTGTTGCGTGCTGTAGAAACAAGGGTGGAGGGATGTCTAGCTCTGGGCATGCGGGAGATCTCAAGGAAATTCTAAACTCCATCTTTTGTACACTGCAATAATAGTATTCCATGAGAAACTATCTCGTTCTTTCTTTTGGTCAACAATTTACGGGCATCAACCAAGCTTCTGCACTTGACATACATTTAAATAAGTTTTTTTAATAAGGAAATGTTGGGAGTAGCAAAGTCCATTTGATGACATATGAGTGATGGAAAAGTGGACTGTCTTTCCTTGTGAAACCACGTTCTTGAGAATACAGGTCTGCAATGATTGGAGATATGTTGAGTAATCCTTAACGAAGTTGAGTGTAATAAGCATAATGTGCATGGGTATCCATCAAAGCTCAATGATTTTCAAAACACAGTTGCAAGTGCCCTGGAAAATGCGTATGCAGACATTGGACAAAACCCGTGAATTATTGACAAATGCTTGTAGTTGTGGGCGACCGTGAGCTGGACTTAGTTTGATCCTCATGCACTCGCTAGTTCAGTTAACAGACATGGTTTTCTCACCTTTGTCTTTCATAATTTTTGTATTGTTAGTTTTCCCTTTTGCAATGAAATCGAAATTCTAATAAAAGTAAGGTTAAGCTTTCGGTTTAATTAAATAAATTGTAGTACAAAACAACAAAAATTTGCTTCTTCCTATGCAACTTGATTGATTATTTTGACCACCAATTGTACTCTCAAACCATGTCCTAAGACGTTTGGCAAACCAAGGTAACTAGAGTTGAGTTTGAGTCTTCATTTAAACATACGAGATAGTTACTTTGCAAAAGTTAATAAACACGATTTTCAACGACGTGTAAAACACTTCTTTGAACCCCGAAGTGGGAAGGTTAAGTTTTGACTGTGTTCCCTGTCACGTGGAGTGCTATATCAAACCTTAGAATGACTTCGAATGTCTGTTCGTGCATTTTTCGTCACCCCTCTAGTAGCCCTATTGACCTTTTTGCAACTTTAGATCGCTGCTGAAAGTTAAAAGTTCAATTTGGTTTGGGCTTGCAGTTTAGGCCCTGGGTGGAGAAATGGAATTCAGCCTCCACATACCTCTAGTATTTATCCATGACAATCACTACCAATTCTTAGTTATGAGAAAACCACTTTTTAAGCTAGTTTTACAAGGGGTTTTGTAGGCCTCCGATCGTTGGGTGACCAAGTCAAACTAGTACAATAACAACTGGTTGCCTTGGAAAGGTTGTCGCCATTCGAACCATGTTTACCAGATTTGAGTTCCGTCAACTCCAATGAATTCCTGTATATAGGAGAGTGTATAGGATTTTTCACATGGTGCATTTGACCATCGGAAATTGGCTTTCAAACGCAGTTTTATAGCCACTTAGGCTAATTTGGACGTTTTTGCCAACTTTTAAAATGAGAAAATACTGTTGTGGACCCTTATCAAGTCAAATAACTGGCGGAAAAACATGTAGACACTAATGTATGATTGTATGGATCTCCATTTGGTTGCTTGTTTGAGAAAATTGATTGTGGGAAAAATGATGTTATTTCTCTCCTCTCTCTAGTTTTGAAAATGAAATGAAATAAAGAAAAGAAACATTCCTTACCTCTCTTGTTTATAAAAAGTTGTTTTATTTCATTGTAAATGGAAGATTAGTAATCGTGAAATTGTGCTAGATCGTAGGAGAATTCCATGCCAATGTTGTTCGTTGACCATGCTTACAAAATTTTGATAGGTTGTAGGTAGCGTGGTGGCATAGAATAATTATTAGAATTGAGTGTTAAAAATGTATGTCTTTGTAATATGTTTGTTCTTCAAAGGCGAAAAAGAAAGCACTACATTTCCTATTTAAATGTACTCTTGCATAGTTTGTAAAATGGAGTGAATGTAATTGTATATGCAATGAATCACCAAAGTATGAGAATTCTATAGTTAGTACATGAACGCTTATAAAATGATGCATTTGTAAATTCATTCTCAACTTTTGTTATTGTCGTATGATTGATGGAAGAAAGATTCACTTATTTTGTATGTGCGGGTAATTTAAGGAATTGAAATATATTTATGTTTTACTCTATGGGTCAATTGCATTGGAGAAGTGTATGTTGTTGATTTCGATGAATTCTAGTGTTTTTACTTAATTACGAGTTGGTGAACTTAAACTCAAAGGATGAACCTAGTTACTTTTATACTTGATGGTACCTCTTAGCTTGATGAAAATAAAAGATCACAGATTTAGGTTCCCGCATGAACATGTATGTTTAACGTCAAAAGACACTAAACCACCTTATGTGAATTGCAAATGGATCCACATTGTTAGAATGTTAGTCTAAAGGACATCAAAATGACTCTAGCCTAGTAATCCTTGAGAATACTATCCCCCAAAAAGATAAAGTCGCATATCATTCCTTCTTGTTTGAAACTTAAGAGAAGTGATGACTTATGAATGATACAAAAGAGGAGAGTCTTGTTATTGAGTGAATCTGGTCAAGAAACCAGCACTTGTATGTAATCTTAGAGTGACCCGAGAAGAGGAGTGCTTGACTAGTGATCAATCTCTCTAGGAAGCCTACAACTTATCTACGAGATTTGTACTTGATCACTAACCTCTCATGTTTTTCCATGGGAGCCTTGTAGTATTGTGTGGTATGTGTGTAAGTATGTATAACGTAAGTGGAATAAATGTGTTATTTCAACTATGCTCTAAATGTTGTGAACATTCCCATTAAGGCATTGCAGATAAAGTTTTACCTTGTCAAGTAGAAAGAAATACCTTTGGATTTTACAAAGGTATTGCGAAATAAGGGTGTTTGGTTACTCTGGTTTTGAATTTAGTAAGGTGTAGATTCCTTGAGTGCAAATGAAATGATTAATCGTGTGACCTCTCATGAGGTTATTGGTGAAAGAGACTTTGATGTATGTTTACCCCACGATTGAAAATATTGCCTTAGAAGGCATTTGAATGCTTAAAATTGTATCGAATGTCTCACTTGAAATATGTATTTAATACTTGAGTGCCTAGGAATAATGAAATGAATTGTGTTGTGTGAGATCACACTCTTGGTAGTCCTGAACCCCTAAGTGAAAAGCAAGTGTTACAAATCGTAATTGTTCTAAAAACGATGTTAATATGAGATCTAAGTAACAATGTAAATATAATTAGAACAAGAGTAAATGAGATGAAACTATGGAATGATTGTTACAAAAATCATACACACCTTGAATGATGTCAACCAACTAAAATGCCTAAGACGATCTTAAAACAAATGAAAATAAAGGAGGGCATCATTGTGATCCAAAATGTTTTATTAAAATGGGAAATATACAACCTTGAGGTATGAGCACATGTTTCATATACATAATGTGGTTTAAACAATGATGTAAAATGAAATAATGAATATGTAGCTTTGGGAACGAGAATATTTGCTTATATGTTAAATGCTCTTCAATCTACAAGGTTAAACAATGGAATTGAATTATAATAAAGATGTAACCATGAATGATGTGTTGTAGAATATGGCTAGCCTTAGGATTCTCATGTGGGGTTGAGTCATTGTAATGTGTACATCCTTTTTGAGTAAGTTTGATAATAGTGTGCTCTGGTGTTATCCTATTGTTTATGTGGGTCCATGCTTGTGTAAGTGTCATTTGTGATGTTGAGCTACTCTATTTGAGCCCATGTGGTGTCGTGTATTAGGCAATGAAAGAAAAAAAAATTATTCCGGTAATTTTACTATTGTTTTTGGGTGTGTAAATTGTGGGCATGACAGGTAAATTGGTACTCCAAGGAGGGGTTGGGTAAGTTATTCTCTCATTTCTTATGTAAAACCTCACAATTAGGGAGGTGTGATCCGAAATGGATCTGTATTAATTTGAAAATGCTTCACCATTTGTTCATCTATGTCTATGTAAATCACTTAAGTGGTTTGTGACCCTGAAGATACTTAATGACATGCATGGACTCACAGTCCAAGATGGAAAAGACTATTGCAAGATGTTGTAGGTAACTGTGTAGGGTTAGAAACATGTAGAAGGCTTTGAGGATGGTTCATGTTGTCGGGGACCCCCTTGAACTTGGAAAATTTGAAAAACATAAGAAAGGGACACATTTGGTCGAGGATGAACTTGTCACCTGCCGAAAAGTGACATGGTCAACCTTGGCCGAACCCTTCTCTTGCTGTGAAGTGACACATTAACCATGGCCAAACCTGTCAACTATGAAAAAGTGACTCTTTCACCCATGGCTGAACTTGTCAAATAGGACAGAAATTCAGAGTAACATTGCAGAACAGAAGATAAAATATTCCTACTTAGGAATGTTACGTGTAAAAGACTGTTGGTTTCTTCTGCAACCATTTGTAATATGAATCGGCACAAGTAAAACTTTTTGACCTTTGTGTGGGCATCTAAAGATGAGCTCGATAGTTCCAGAGAGCATAGTAAATTGTGTGCAGACCAAGCATGACAGTTTGTTGTAGCATCTGATATCAGCCACGATGGCCTTGTGAGCTTGTAACCTTGCACTTTGGTGATAGTTGGAGGAGGCACAATTCAACTTGCTGAAGTTTTTTCCAACATTTGGTTTTTCTAGGGTAAATCTTGTATGTTTTCTGTATTGGTTTTCTTTTTCATGTTGTCATATTCAATTCTTCATTGTCACTATAAACAATCTACATGAAATCCATGCACAAGTAATTGAATTCAGTCTTAGACTAGGTAGAATCCAAGTACATGAAATAGACATTGGTATTACCAAGCTAATTATGGATCAATGTGTAGAAATTGTTACCTTTTTTAGTTGGCTGGGAATCTTTAAGTTGATGTCATTTGTCTGATCAAGATCTTGGGGGTCATTTGTGCGTGTAAGACTTTATCATTTGGTGTGAATAGCTAACCCTGTTTTTGTATGGATTTTTGCACATTGTAGGTGTCATTTAAGCTTCTTGGGGTACCATGTCGGGCATGTCTGTTGATCCTAAAGCAGTATGATTATCTCCTTTGTCAATTCTAGTTTTTTATACAGCTTTTATCATAATTTGTTTTCTCGTCTTCTTCAGCTCAATTATTTAATTGCTGAGCTGAAGTTATATGCTATTGTATTTATTAGTCTTATTATTTCAAAAACCGCTTCATACATGTGTCCTCTATATATAAAGCACTACTGATTCCCTGAATGTGTTGCATTTCCTAAGGAAATTCAAACAATTTATATACATTTTATCGTAAACATTATAGTAGATTTGAATTTTGATACTTGTGAATGTAACGTAGCTATAATTTTTGCAATTTAATTGAGCTTAATATCACAGTGCAATTAGACACTCGGTAAAGGTGCCACTAATTATAATACCCATTTCTGACATTAGTGGACAGCTTAATGTTGTATTCAGTCTAGCAACTAAATATTTACTAACAGATCTTTAGCCTCTGAAAACTTTTTGCCATCGTTAAGATAAACGAGAGACTGAGATAGTGAATCTAAGCCATCATAAACGTTAAGGAAAAAATGAATGTTGGTTTTATGTAAGTACGTGATAAAGGTCAATTTCCTAGAATGGTACATCTTTAAGTAGAGCCGTGTCCCTTTTGTAAATCGTCGTGTCCCTTTTGTAAATCGTCTATGTTATCATTTCATGTGCAAGGAATGGACATTAATCTGGACTAAGATCTACCTAGAACAATCTAAATTTTGGGGCTACTTATCTATAGTGTACTTGTGAAATTTTCTCCGAATATATGATATTCTTGGTACACACCTAGTTTAACTTCCCAGCTTTTCACTGGCGCTGAAATCCCCTGTTGTGTATTGATGAATTTTCAAGTCATATTAATTGAAAAAAGTAGGTGCATAGATTTCCATGATGCACCAACTAAAATCCCCTTTTATCTGATTTAGACAGTTCTACCTCATTTAGATTAACCATCTCTTGCAGCATATGATTGCCCAAATTTAATGGCTAGTCCCCATTAAGCATCCATCCTTATTTGTTTCAATGCCCTGACATGCTTGGGTCTTATGAATCTTCTTCAATCTAGATAGAGGTTAGAGAGTTTAATATTTTCATGATGCATCCATGATGTTCACTTTTAAACGTGACACGATCCAAATGAGGATTCATGGAGTCACCTCAGCTTGAGTTCCTAATGGACTTAACTTCAAGAGCTCTTCAGATTATGACCAGATTACATTGGTAAATTTTGCTCTATTGTAAAGTCCAACATTCACATCCATGTCCCAAACAATAGGCTTCTCCAAATAATGTTTGGTGCTCTGCATGTCTCCACAACAAGGCATTAGCTCCATATTTTTTTGTTTTGTCTTCATTATTCCATCTCTAGAGACTAGGAGTATAACTTATGTGCATTGAAGCAGGAGCATCTGGGTCGTCAACAATCCTGCATCAACCAAAAAGATATAGTAGCATGTCTTGGTCGATTGGCTAGTTTGTTTCAGTGTTGTAGTATGAAAGGCGATTTGAAGGGTTCCAAGAAGAATTGTAGGACCTCAACCAGCTCTGAAGAACATGGAGAAGTTGGGTTTAGTCAACAAACAGGGAGAATTGGAGTGTTACCTGTTTGAAGACGAATCACCTGTTATTACAGGGGCGGTTATGAAATTGCAGGTCTGCATTACTAAGCAGTAATGAAACCTACAGTTTGTGTTAAGTGGCAATTTCGCTCGTGACAGTTGCAAAATGCCAGTAACCGACCAAAATGCTTGATTTTCCTATTCTGAGTGTCATCAAGAACGGAGGAGGAACTTTGAAGAGGCACTCCAGAAGTCAGAGAAAAGGGAGATGAAATTTGAATCAGGCAATTCATGTTAGCTAGGTAGTGTGGGTGCTGGTTCATATAGCAGAGAGGAGTAGAGAGTTGAATCAAGTCCATTGAGGGTGATCGAGGAGGATTTCAGCCTTCAATTGATTTGTGTACGCTGTTTTTTCTCTTTGGTA
The DNA here is from genome assembly GCA_018340775.1 of Taxus wallichiana var. yunnanensis. Taxonomy (NCBI): domain Eukaryota; kingdom Viridiplantae; phylum Streptophyta; class Pinopsida; order Cupressales; family Taxaceae; genus Taxus; species Taxus wallichiana. Next base: position 421,739,627 of record CM031240.1, on the reverse strand, counting down.
TGATTTGTTTCCACCAGCAACTTCAGCATCATCCCACACACACATCTCCTATGTGATGCCACACAACTCCTACAGTGCCAGTACTGTACTTGAGAGCTCTGCAGTAACATCAAAAGAAGACAAACTAATGATAGTGAAGGTAGGTACTGGTAGTATGTAGACATCATACATCCTACCTCTCGAAGCTGGTACAAGACTTTGCATAGTATAACTTTGCAATTACATTTATAATTTGGTGTTCACTATCTTCTTTGCGCTTTCCCTTGTATTACAACACTTGGATATATCTTTTGGCGTTCATCATTCATTATACACTTCCACAATAACCCATTTAATCCATTCAGTGTGGTTGTCCACCAGGTCTATTGCTGGGCCCCGGATCAGTGGTATCAGAGTAGACACACTTCCTATCATCTCGTGGTGGCATTGAGGTTGTATCTAAAATCCTTCTCTGTTTGTATTCCACTCATACAAGGTCTGATTACAAGAAGGGATGGCATGAAATTCGTGACCCTTCATCAAACCTTCCTTAATGTCCTCAAATGGCAGACATAATAAATATAGAGACTCCGACTTCAAACATGTTCCAAAAAAGGAGAGAGGATGCTTTGCACATGCAACATGAAGAACTGGAAGAACCTCAAGCACATAAACAGATGGGTATCGTCAATCACTTTGCTTAACTTCTCAAGCATGTTTACACTCCTTCCAACACAGTGTCTTAAATACGACCTTTTGGTGGTCACACTCCATACAAGGTACAAGTCAATCTAGACATTCCTATGTTTAAAGGAAAAATAGATGTAGATGCCCTACATAACTGTCTTAACTTAGTTTGTTCATACTACTACACCCTGAATCATTTATCTAATATAGAAAAATTACATTTGATCTTTTGAAAGTTTCTTTATTTATAAACAAATGGTATGATAACCACTGCAATGCACATGAAGATGATGACTTAGAAACTCTTGTAGACACTTGCAATGGTTTTGTAGAAGCACTCAAAAATATCTACTACTTTGTTGGAAACTATGATGAACAATACATCAAGTTTGCAGAGTTGCACCAAAGCCACGATCAATCTATTCAAGAATTCACAAACACTTTTCATACTTTGGTTGCAAAATTGAATGTTCAAGAATTAGAACAAAATCTTATCTTGAAGTATAGGTTAGGCTTGAGACCATACATCCAATCTGACATGGATTTTCTCCAAATCTCCTCTTTAGGAGAAGCCTACAGATCTGCTTGTAATTTTGAAGAAAAATTTAAACAAAAATCTAAGAAAGAAGAGTCCGAGTCTCATGAAAAGTTGCAGTCTACACATTTCAAGGTTGGAATAAACTATAATGCAAAATCCTAAACTAGGAGTGGCCCTTTTCGCCATCCTCAGAAGAAGACCACACTGTTAAATGATCAACATAAGCAGCCCTTGACTGGCAAGTGGTGTGCGGTCCATAACACTAGCAATCATTCTTTAAAAACGAGTTCCACACTAGAAAAACTCTACTTGCACAACTCGAAACAACGGGCACTAACATTGTGGCACTTGATAAAGGTAAGTAGATCATGGATTCTAAACCTAGTGCTATGGTAGGTACTGCCAACATTGCTTCTTCCTCCAACTCAAATTCAAAGGAAGCAAAAAGATTGTTCCATTCTCAAATGTGGGTCAATGGACAACCTATACACTTCATCATTGACAATGGAAGTCAGAAGAACTTGATTTCTCTTTAAGCAATTATCAGATTAAACTTTTCTACGAACTCCTCACCCAAAACCATACTCCTTTGCATGGTTTGGCTTAGGTTATGAGAAATGTGTTACTCATCGCAGTGTCACCTAGCATACAAAATTAAGCCTTTTCAAGATGCTATCCTTTGTGATGTTGTACCATTAGAGGTATGTGATATTTTACGTGGTCAATCATATCTGTACCATCGACATGTAGTCTATGAAGTAAATCCCATAAATGTTGTCACATATATTGGTGATATGAGATGCCACATACTAGAAGCAGTTCCAAAGCTTTCGCTCATTAGCGCTAAGTAGTGCAAGAAACTAGTTAGCTCTAGTAAGAAGTTTGTACTCTTTCTGGTCAAACCATAATGTAAGAACATCCTTGCTGCTCAAACTCATGCGCCAATTCTTTCAACATACACGCAAAAATTGCACAAAATGTTGGATGAATACAAGGATACCTTTTAGTCACCTAAAGAAGTATCTACACATTGTGCGGTAAACATACTATTGATCTAATACTAGGACTACCTCTACCTAATGCATCTCTCAGATTGCACATATGTCTTGAGAATGAAAAGATCAAGTGGCAGATACATGAACTCATGGATAAAGGACACATCAGGCCGAAATCATCTCCTTGTGACAACCAAATTGTGTTTGTGCCAAAGAAGGATGACACACACATGGAGGTTGTGCATTAATTACAAAGCTCTCAACAAGATCACAGTGAAGAACCACTATCCTCTTCCAAGGATTGAGGACCTTTTGGACCAACTTTCAAGTGCTAAATTCTTCACCAAAATTGATCTTAAGTTTGGGTATCATTAGATTCTTGTTGAACCTATAGACATTTGGAAGACAACCTTTAAAGCCAAGGAAGGTTGGCTATGCCCTTTGTTTTGACTAACACACTTGCTACATTCATGTGGATGATGAATGATGCCCTTTGGCCTTTCACAAACTCATTTGTTGTAGTCTACCTTGACGACATCCTAATTTTCAGCAAACCATGTCATGCACATTTGTGCCACATTGAACAAGTGCTCTGCACAAAGTTGTATGCTAATATGGAAAAAACCCTCATTTTCCACGCGGAGATACATATCTAGGAGGATACATAGCAAATGCACAAGGAGTGCGTGTGACCCGATCGAGATTCACATCATCTAGGAATGGCTCACACCAAAGAATATCACAAAGCTTTACAACTTCTTTGAATCAACAAATTTGTATAAGAGGGTTGCTCTTGGTTTTTTTCACATCACTTGGCCTTTGAATTATGTTACCAAAGGTGGTGCCAAAGCAACCTTCATCCGAACAATTGCACAACAAAAGGCATTCAAAGACTTGAAATGCAGGTCATATTCTACACTAGTAGTTGCATAACTTGATCTTCAATAACCATTCAAGATAGAGAATGACACATTCAATCATGTACTCAAAGTAGTCCTCACTCAACATCATCACCCAATTGCTTACCATAATAAAACCTTCACTATGCCACTCGAACTAGCCAACATATGCTCACAAGATATATGCTATTGTTCAAACATATAAGCATTTAAAGCAAGGATATTGTGATCCACACATATTGCATGTTGCTTGAGTTCTTGCAGACTCGAACAATTTACAACAAAAGAGGGATAACAAATGGCTTGCTTATATTCGGTAGTTCCATTTGAACATCAAGAATAAGAAGGGAAACACCAATCAAGTAGAAGATTGTTTGAGTTGACCGTGGTTCAAGCTCCACTCACTATGCTTGATGCATGTGGAATAGGTCATCCCGATGTTATGAGAGGAAGATAAACATTTAAAAAGGGCATTTCAAGGTAAGAAAAACAAACAAGAAGTTTTAGAACCCGATTGTCAAAAGTTCCAAGACTGTAAACTTCCACCCAAGACCATACAACTCCGTGTTTGGATTGTACAAATTTCCTATGATCCTACCCCAACTCGCCTTCCGGTTTCAAAATTGACTCAGTAAAAAGTGGAAACCCTAGAAACCTACAATACCTTTCATTAAAGCATTAGAAAACCAAAAGGATAAATCATGTATATGGTGAGGTTGGACTACCCCTCATGGTTAACCCCGACCAAACCAATCCAAGTGTTGCACTACATACCCTCATGTGAGATCAAGTCTCATGTAGTAATCTTAAGAGTTCGTGCATATGAACAACTAAGTCTTCATCTCCTCTTATGTATTTGAGCTATCATTTATCATTTATCAATCATTGCAAGTATTAATGCATTATTCTTATTGTGTATGGTTAATTGTAAATTGATTGTTTCAAAATCATCCCTAGTTACAAACCCTTACATCCTCTTTGTTGTTGTGTAGTTTCCATAACATAATTATGCCGAGAGGCATCTTCAATCAGTATATATTGAGTGGAGCAAATCTAATGTCGTGCCCATGAAAATAAAAATAGGTGCATGTGAAAATAAAAATAAATTATATAATATAATAAATTTATAATTTAAAAATTATATAATATAATATAATAAATAAGCTATATAATATAATAAATTTATGATTTTAAAATTATATAATATAATAAATAAGTTATATAATATAATAAATTTATAATTTATAAATTATAATATTATTTATAATTTATAATATAATAAGTTTTTATTAATTTTTAAATTTGATCTAAATTATATTATTATTATTTTTTTGATTGATAAATGCTTTTGACCGGAGCTATGAACCGGAGGGTTGGTGGGGCCCCACCCTACAACAATGTCCTTTAGACAAGATATTACAATTAAACCAACACAAATTGCGACCACGAAGCCTGCACCGACGATGCAATTTTTTTCTCGCCACCGCCATTTTTAGAGCCACTAGCCGCCGCCAATGCCAACGATGCAAATATCTAAGTCGATAACCACCAAACAAAGCCACCAAGCCACAAGCCACGGCCATTGGTGATGCAACTCCCGCTACCATTGATAACCGCATCAACCTACCCGTGATGCAACTCCCGCCACCACCTGAAGGGGATCGTGCCTAGTGGGATTTGAACTGGGTGGATCCGGACACAACCGTCCATCTTAACCGATCCACCCAAACCCCATTGGCATCTAAATTATATTATTGTAAAATTATAATACAATGTAATAAATTACTGCACTTTTAAATAATTACATATAGGTGACTTTGTATTGATAATAAGTAATTATAATAATAAATTATAAATTATAATTACAAATGTATTTTTCCTTGCTACACTTAAACTCATAATAAATTATAATATTATAAATTATAATTACAAATGTATTTTTCCTTGCTACACTTAAATTTATTATAATAAATTATAATATTATAAATTAATAATATTATAATAACATATAATATGTTTATTATAATAGATAATATTGTATTATATAATATTAATTATAATATACAAAATTTGTTATAAATTACAATATAATATTAGTTACAATAAACTATAATATAATAATTTTTTTGGCTAGGTTACCTAGGAGAGGGCCCTAGCTCATCAGTGGCATCACTAGCTCACACCGCCCGTGGAACCATCTAAGGATGGAAGTTTTAAGCTCTCGGCTAGCCCACAGATTAAACAACATTATCGTGGTGCCCTATCATTAGGTATCCAAACCGCCGATAGTAGGTGCCTTAACACGGAGTCGAGATTTGAACCTCTCGACCTCCCAATTATTAGGAGACCCAAAACCATTACACCACTACCCGTTGGATTCTATAATATAATAAATTTATTACAAATTATAATATAATATTAATTATAGATGATAATATAATATTAATCATAAATGATAATATGATATTATTTAAAATAAATTATAATACAAGAAATTTATTGTAATTAATATTATAATATATTAATATTAATTTATAAATTATAGTATTATATATAAATAATGATTATATTATATTAATATTAATTTATAATAATAATAATTAATAATTTTTTTTTAATAAAAATTAATTATTATTAATATTATATTCTTATTAGAATTTTATTAGCAATGATAGTGACATCATTATCGTTATCATCATGGTTATTGTCATCTTAATCGTCACCATCATCCTCATTGTCCTTGTCATCATTGTCACAATTGTCTTCATCAACGTCTTCTTCATCGTTTTCATTTTCACCGTTATCATAGTCATTGTCAATATTAATCACTCTATCACCATTTCCACTATGCTGCCCATGATGGCCACACATCTGAAATGACTTAGTAGGAAGCAACAAATCCACAACACTTTCATACCTTTGGCTGTCCACAACTTGCTCACCTTCCTTTGCCGGATGAAGAATGATTGAGATATCTTCCACACCTTCATCCTTGTGACTCAAAATTTCTGAGTTAGGATCAACATTCTCCTTCCTCTTAGACTCTTCACATTTAACAAGTGAAGCCCTTTCTGCCTTGACTTCATCCATACTCTGTTAACACATGTATGGAGCATCTTCATAGTTCTTGCTAGAGTCATGAACACCATTAACTTGCTCCTCACAAAGTTGCTGTTCTAAAAATTCCAGCCAATTGAAAATCAACATTAGTAACCGGTAAAACTATTTTCTTATGTGCATATCCCTCAACATGGTCTTCTTGTGACTCCACTTCAAAACCTTTTTGTAGATCTGATTTTCTTTTCCCGGTTTATGCCCCATGATTTTTCTTGACCTCTTGAGGTGTTGATGTATCTTGATGTATTTGCTACCTTTGATGGTTCTTTTTCTTCTTTCAAGGGAAACTCCTTTGTGTTTGGCTCCTTGGCATATCCTTGAGGTCTAGGGTTTAACCCTAGCATCTTCATCCATGCATTGATTGTCCCCAATGTTGGAACCATCAAATGTGGAGAGTATCATTTTCACCAAGGCATGTCAAGATCCTTCGTGGCGCTTGAGATCTAGGCTCAGCCTTGACCTACCCTTGCTTACTCCTATGAACTCCGCAAGTGAAATGGCATCACAAATCTCCTTTGGAAGAGCCCTATACTCCTCATAGTTGGCCACAATGTTGTGACCCACTAAATGCCGTGTTTCAACCTTTGGAATGACTTCTTTTTTCTTTGGTAAGAACTTAGGTCACCAATCCATGTTTTCTCTCCTCAGTTCCCTTTCACTCATGTGTTCATTGTAGATTTGCCTCAAATGTTAGTTTTTACCTTGCAGTTGGGAAGATCGATGCTCTGATACCACTGTAATGCCCTTTTCCGGGCTGAAACTGAAAACCAAAGAACTTGCACAAATCCAAATAATAAATTGAAGCAAACTGAAATTAAATTCCCAAACCCTAGCAACAGGCTGTAAATATATTTTTTTATGATAGAAATCAGCCACAAACTTGTTGGAAATAATTTAGAAACCCTTCAAAATAATATTCTTCAAATCTGGAAATGATTGCAAGAGAAAAGCACTAGAAAATATATCTTTTTTACCAATTTAATATCAGCTGGAAATTAATTAACAATAGTGAATACCCTTACAAATATGGCTGGAAATGAAGGATTCCAAGCCCCAAATTGAAGTACAAATGAAGATTCCAGCTGCTAAAAATAGGGGAACACAATGATGGTTGAATTTGAAGTTTCCGTGCCCTAGAATACCCCAAACTCCACCTTAGGGCAAGTCGCCACCCTTGGGAAGGGCTGGAAATGCCTTCAAAACTGAATTCAACAAAATACAATCTCCTTATGAGATCACCCTTTTGCAAGTTGAGGGGTTTCATCCTCAAACCAGCCACCCACTTTTCAGAGGTTTCATTCTTAATAGGTCTTCTAAGAGGGTTTTTGTCCTCAATGGATGAGAGAGAAAGCAAAATGTGCTCCAACTCGAAGAGAATAAATTCCAAAGTATGCATAACCTCTTCCAAGCCAAACGACCCCTTTAAATAGCTAGAGGTGGCGCCAAAAACCAAATTAAATCCTCTAAAGAGGACCGACCTCCTTGGGGACATAGTTCTTTTTCTTTTATTTTTCAATCGGCTTTTCTCTTTTTCCCGACCGACTTGACTATACTTAGAAAATTACACAAAAAATATACAAAGCTCACAAAAATAACTGAAAATTATGACATTAACTTCCCTTGCTCATTCCTTTTTTTGCCCACAAGAAGTGGAATGGGCTCAAGGTCCTCAAAGAGAACTAGCATTGAGAAGGGGACGTTACAAAAGACCAATCTGGTTTACTTGAGTTTTTGGTCTCAAAGGACAGATTGGTGATGGACATAAAAATGGTAAGAGCTATTTTGGAATGGCCAACAACAAAAACCATGTTTGAGGCTAGGAGTTTTGATGGGTTAGCTAGTTTCTATTGGAAATTCACTAGAAACTTTAGTGGTATTTGCGCACCCATAACCTAGAAAATGAAAAGTGATCGAATATAATTCAAGTGGATAGTTGCTACTGATAGAAGTTTTGAGTTGTTAAAGAGCAAGGCCATTGGTCAGCCTGTGCTAGCGTTTCCAAATTTCAAGGAAGTGTTCCAAGTTGATTGTGATGCTAGTGGGACAACGATAGGTGTTGTTCTCTATTCAGTGGATAGATGCATTGCATATTTCATCGAGAACCTAAAGGATACCAAGAAGAAATACTCCATTTGTGATCAAGAGTTCTAAGCAACTGTAGAAGCTCTTAAGAAATGGAGACATTGTTTGCATCTGATTTTTTTGTTTTGTACATGGATCATCAAGCACTGCATCTTGTAAACATCCAACATAAGTTGAACCAATAAGTTTAAATGGGTTTTCTTCAAAGCTATTATTTTGTTTTAAATCATAGAAGTGAGAAATCTAATAGAGTTGCAGATGTGTTGAGTACAATATGCCTCTTGTTGAATGAGATGAGAGTAGAGGTGATTGGGTTTGATTCCATGAAGGAATTATACCAAGAAGATGTGGATTTCAGAGATGCATGGACAAGATGCAAAAGCCCAATGGATAGAACTCCATAGCTGAATTTCTTTTTGCAAGATGAATTATTGTTTTGAGGACAACAATTGTGCATATATCAATGATTAATGTGGGAGAACATGATACAAGAAAAGTAAATTGGTGGATTGGCTTGACATTTTGGTGTAAATAAGACATTTGTGCAGCTGAAGGAGAGGTACTATTGGCCCAAAATGAGTGCAGATGTACAGAGGTTTATGCAAAGTTTTAGAGTTTTTCAACACGCTAAGGAAAAAAATCACAATATGTGATTGTATTAATTGCTTCCAATACAGAAACGGCAATGGGATGACGTTAGCACATTGTGCTTGGATTGTCTAGGACACAAAGGGATAACAACTATCTTTGTTGGTAGATTTTCAAAATTGGCATACTTCATTTCATGTAAGGAGACCAGTGATGCCACATATTTTAAATTTGTTTTTCAAGGAGGTAGTTGGATTGCATGAATTACATCAGAGTATGATTTTAGATAGAGATACCAAATTTGTGGGTCATTTTTGGAGGGATTTGTGGAAGAAATTGCGTACAAAGCCGAGTTTAATCTCAGCGCACCGTCCCCAAATGGTTGGGCAAACAGAGGTGGTAAATAGGGGTCTTGGTAATTTGCTGAGATGTTTGACAGGAGACAAGCCCAAACAAACATGATTAGATGATATATGCACAAGCTGCATTTTCTTATAACAATTTAGCTAACAAAAGTACATTGAAAACCATATTCCAATTAATGAATGGTTGCCAGCCCAAGAGGTGTCACTAAGCTGCAAGACATCAAGGCTTTGAGTGGTAAGAGTGCTGATGTGGAGGACTATGTAGAGTATGTGCAAGGGCTGCATCAATAAGTGAACAAAAACTTGGAGCATAATACCTTGGGGTATAAACAACATGCTGATCTCAAGCGAAGGATGATGTAGAGTATGTGCAAGGGTTGCATCAATAAGTGAACAAAAACTTGGAGCATTATATCTTGGGGTATAAACAAAAACTGATCTCAAGCGAAGGGAAAAGGAGTTTTAGATGGGAAACTTAGTCTTGGCACATTTGAAAAGGAAAGATTCCCAAGGGGAACATACACCAAATTGAAGTGGAAGAAGATTGGGCCGTGCAAATTTATGAGAAAATTTATCTCAAATGCTTGTAAGATAGAGCTACAAGATGGGATTGATATCTCACCCATCTTCAATGTAGTGGATTTGTATCCCTTTCATGAGGGAGAATCACTTGATGATGATGTTGAAGATTGGAGACAATAGTTGCCGAGAAAGAGAAAGGGTGTCTAGTGCAAGAGCATCAAGGTGGTCAGCAATCCTGCATTAGCTAGAAAGATATATCTTGGTCAATGTTTTTCAGTGTTACTTTATGAAAGAACATCTAAAGGGATCAAAAGGAACCTTAGGACCTGAAACAACTCCGAAGATTAGGAAGTGTCAGGCCAGGAAAATGGTTTGAGAAATTTTGGAAACTAAATTTGTGCAAACCAAAATTGTATTCATTAACTTCAGAATGAGATGCAAATACATATTTATTACAATGAGAATGACCATTCAGTTCATCTCCAAGATGATTGTTCAGTTCACCTTCAGATGTCTCTTGAGATTCTACAAGAAGACAAATGCCTACTCCTAGGATTAATAAATATTATGTACAATAATATTGATCTGTAGGGGTTATAGTGAGACCATTTATGCTTCTAACATTTCAAATTTCTTACTTCCAAGCGCTTTTGTCAGGATATTTGCTAGTTGCTTTGCAGTTGGACAATGTAGCAATTTAACATTGCCATCTTTCACATAATGCTGAATCAAATGATATTTGGTGTTTATGTGCTTGGTTCAGTCGTGAAATATTGGATTCTTGGCTATTGGGATCGCTGAAGTGTTATCAACCATGAGTGGTGTAGAAGAAACCTGTTTTACCTATAAATCTGCAAGAATCCTTCTAAGCCATAGTATTTCCCTAGTTGCTTCTTGTTGGCGAAATAATATGTCACAAGGGCTAATTAAGGGTTTTCACCAATGCTCGGGACTAGGTCCCTCTCCTTAGGATCGGGGCTGCTCCATTTATTGAAAACAAAATATATATACACTATTCTAACCATCATAGGTGGCCTTTCGAATGGGGATCACACAGAATACTCCACTAAACTTGTGTGCAAAAAGGAGGTTGAGGAAATGTGTATGGAGAGGGGAGAAAGTGATAAGGGTTTTACTCAATAAATAGCTAGCTGAGTTTATTGACACAAAACTTGAATATTTCCAAGTTAACAATGAGAAGACACCATGTCAAGGAAAGAGGAACAAAACACAAGTAAATCCAAGTTTATTTGCATAATGTTGCACAAGTAATTATGCTCATGGAGTAAAGTTGAGATGGAGAGGAAAACATAAAACAAGAGATAAAATAATTGTAGTTTCTTGCTTGTAGTAAGACAATGAGAGCTATCAACCAAGAAAAACTAACCCCTTAGAATGGAGAAGCCATTCCAACTTTACACTGTCTCTTCATCTACCCCCCACATGACCTTTCATATTCCCACCACTTGTGACCTTTCACATTCCTCTAGGAATGAAAAATAAGCCCCTTTCTTATTAATGGAAAATGGACTTTTTACAATGCAAAATCAAAGTCACTTAAGTGAATAAGACGAAAAGCCAAAAAGAACATTTCCCAATGGAGAAATGTAATATCCTTTTTTGGGACAAAATTGAAAAGTAAGGAAATTAGCTCAAACCCCAATATTAGCAAATCTATTTTTAGGGCCAACAAACTGAAAATAAAATCCAGATTTGAACAATTTTGTCGTCCTCAAAATTCCCCTCTTTTGAAGTCAAGTTTCAAAATTTTGAGTCTGTACCTTGGAGTGTTGGATCACATCGAGCCTGACATTGTTTGCAGTTTTCCCATTCATGGAGAACAATTTGAAAGTTGGGCGTAATGGTGAAGTTTCTTCCCTTCTTTTTATTTTCTTCCCGTAGTTGGGAATGACAGCTATCTTCCCCGTTAAATTTTGCCCCAGAATCCACGGGTAGTACGTGGGCATCTCTGATTGGATGTGGTTTGGCCATGTTTCAAGCGTCAGCGAGAAGCCTCCATGCATCCAAACGACGCAACTCTAGGGGCAGGGTCCAAGGGACAGTCCTCAAATAAGTGTAGGCTTTCCGTGTGTCCCAGGTTCAAAATGAAGGCAAAACAAGCTCAAATCGGCTAAGTATGGAAGGTTCAGCAGATGGCGCCACATGCCTCATCGGCACAGCTTCAAGAGTCAAAGCCGGGGGCGGTTCTCAAACTTGCGCCAGTCCTCCACGTGTCCCAGTCCAAAAAGAGAAAGAGCTGATCATTAAAATTGACTAAGTATGGGTGGGTTGGCGGAAGTCTCCACGTGCCTTAACGGTGCAATTTCGGAAGTGAAATCAAAGGGTCAGTCTCCAAGTAGCGCTAGCTCCACGTGGTTAAAGTCAATGGGAGACAGAGTTAGCCGTTGAAAAGTCCAAGACCGGCGAAAGGAGACACGTGTCAGCTTGGTGCAATTTTAGGAGGCGCTTCCAAAACGGAAATTCAAATGAGTGCTAGCTCTCCACGTGTCTAGGGGTCAACATAGGTCAAGCAGGAATAGGTCCGAATCGGCTAAGTATAAAGGAATCGGCGAGCTCCCCACACGTGTCACTTGGCGTAGCTTCAAAGGCAAAAAATGCAAAAGGCGTTTGCAGGCACGCTCCAATCAATTCCTTCCACGTGGGCAACCCAATTTAAAGTTGTAGAAGCAAATCGAATGGCCCATGTTTTAATTGGCAAAATAATGAAATGGCCGTATATTTAAAAACCTGTTTTTTCCGCCATTAACATTTCTTTGCAAATCAAGAATTCAAAAAGGCGAGGATGATTGGAATAAGTTGTAATTGTTTCTTGCTTGCTTGAGGAAGTGGTAACTGCTCTCGCGAGCTATATCATGAGCTTTCAAAGCCATTGTACGGGCTGAAATTTTGATATTCTGAAACTATAATTTCGAATTGGAAGAAATCAATACAAAGGTTTTCCCCTTTTTCCTCTGTTTTCTCTTTCCTTCTTGCTTTGATCTGTGAATCATTTAATCCTTGCATGCTTAGAAACTTTGTGTTCTAGTTTATATAATCTCAAGAACTTTGAGTCTGCGGATTGTGCATGTTATAAACGTGAATGGTTTTATTTTTTATCTCATTTGCTCAATACATATAAGGGTTTTCTCTGCCATCTCTTTTCCCTGAAAGTATTGTCTTCTTCTGCCTCCCTCCTCTCTTCAAGTCTTCTATCCTCATGTATTGATAACTTTTAAGCATAAAACACATTTCAAGATATCGGGAAACCACCATTGAATGAAAGATTGTGTATTTGTACATAGGTTTTGCCCCTGCTTTCAATAAGGGAACCTCTCCCATTAAAGAGGAGGGACTTGCTTGTCCCCTGACTGTGGTTTCATTCCAAGTGCAAATCTGAAACCCAACAATTTTTGGCGACTCCGTTGGGAATTTGTTCAACAAATTTCCTTTCTAAAAAGAACAACTAATTTGATCATTTCTTTGATCTGGCAACTCTAAGATACACTCGTGGTAGAAGGGCTCTTAGAATTGAAGATCCCCAATTTCAACTCTTGGATCAACAAGGTTTTCAACTTCCTCCAACAAGAAGAAATAGAAGAGCTCGTTCCACAAGCACACCTCATGTTGAAGATAGAGCTTCTGGTAGTAGCATTCCTCAAGCACAACTTAGCCCTAATCTCCGTGCCCTAATTCTTACTGGTGTCTCAGTTCCATTTCAAGCAATCTTTCCAAGGATGGTAGCACCTTGGCCTTGGGGACAAAGAGTTGGGCCTCTGGCTCTTCCTCAACCATTACATGAGTTACCTAGGGGTAACAGGAAGAATTTTCCAAATTTAGAGGTGATGGCAAAGTACACCCTGATGAACACATTGCAGCCTTCATTGTTGCATGTGGGGTCCTTGGAGTTGAACATGAGGATGTCTCTGTTAGGTTGTTTGTGGAGACCTTGCAAGACAATGCTGCAAATTGGTTTTACCATCTTCCTGCTGGGACCATCATCGATTGGACTACTATGAGGACTGAATTTGAGCAGCGTTTCAAACCTGCTGAAGATGTGCATGCTTTGTTAGCTCAGATTTCTCAAATCAAGAAGGAGCCACATGAGCCTATGAGAGAATTTGTGGCCAAGTTCAACAAGTTGGTTAACAAGATTCCACTAGATACTAGGCCTGTTGATCAGATTCAGAAGTGTTTCTTCTTGAATGCTTAATTGCCGGAAGTAAGCTATGCCCTGAGGAGAGCAAATCTTGCAACTTTGGATGTTGATCAAAGATTGGTTGTTAGTGTGGAAGATGACTTGATCATTTATGGCAAGCTGAAAAGGGAGTCTTTCAAATCCAAAGCATCTTCTTCTTCCTCTCCTCCTGGAGGTAATGCAGACTATTGGTGCAAAAGTCAAGCTAATGACCTCATTGCCATCCGTAAAAATTGGCTCAACATGCTCCATATCAAGATGTTCCAAGGAAGAGCTTTTAGCCTAGGAAGTGCTTGCCCTCTTCTCAAACCAGGTTGGCCATTGAAGGTCCACCCCTCAAGGTGCTTGTCAATGCTACTTGTGAAGTTCTTGAGCCTGATGATGAGGAAGAAAATGGGCTCTATGATGAACAAGAAGAGGAAGTTGATGAAGAACTGGAGGAGCCTGGTGGTTCTTGAGTTCATTTCCTCACCACTGAAGGTGTGGATGATGAAGATGACTATGATGATGTAGTGGTGAGATGAACAGTGAGTCATATGTTGTTATGACCCTGGGAGCAGACCAACAAAAAGAAAAAGTGGTGCAACTTGGCAAAAGATCCAAGGAGTACCCCATCACCATCCCGGTGATTGCAAGAAGAGGAGCTCCTATTCCTACTACTTCCACCCAAAAGGTAAGCTCTGCTACCCTTCCTCTACTTTTGCTTCTAAGAATTCTTGTCCAACAAATGATAAAGTTGATAGATCAAAAGCTCCTCCTACTCCTAGTAGTGATTCCCCATCCACATTTGGATCTTTTGACATTATAGACCATCTTAAAAAGACCAAGATTCAGATTTCTGAGGCAGAGTTCTATCAAACCCATCCTAAAGCCTTTGCCAAAATGGTTAACTTTGTAAATTCTAAATCTAAAACCCCAACCCATTCTTCTAAAGGCCTTTTGCCCACTCCTTCTCCACCTCAACCCAGCCTTGTGGCTACAGTCACTTCACCCAATGAGAAGATCAAACCCTTTTATGTGACTCTCCTCATAGTTGGCCACAAGCTTAGCAATTGTGTCATTGATTCTAGTGCATCTGATAATGTAATGCCTGCAAAAGTGGCTCATGCTTTGGGTCTAACCCTAACCTGCACTTATGGCTCTTGCTATTCCATGGAAAGTAGAGAAGTGCCTTTGGTTAGGAGAATCAAGGATGCACAAGTAGCTTTTGTTGCTTTACCAGAGAAGAAGGTCTTGGCTACCATCTTGGTTGTTGATATCCCTCCTTATGGCATGCTTCTAAGTAGGAACTTTTGCAAAGATGTTGGAGGTGGGATTCAAATGGATTGGTCACATGCCTTGATCCTGTCAAATGGGAAGATGAAGAAACCGCTGCTGCTAAGAAGCAAGCGAGAGTATATTGTGCAAAAGACAGATGATCCTAAAGCACAAATACTGTATGAAGACATTGGGCATGGGAACTACATGATCATGTCACAAGAGGAGACAAATCTGCCAAAGGAAGTGTTGTTTGATCCTAATGGTGTGTGGACTTTGGAGTTTGATGGAAGTTGCTCCTCAGCTGGTTCTAGAGCTGGTGTAGTGCTCATTTCTCCTGGGGTAAGGTTCATCCTTTCTCCTTCAAATTTCAGTTTGAAAATACCAACAATACTTGCCGAGTATGAGGCCCTTATTCTTGGGTTGAGCATGGCGAAGGAAATGGGAGTGAAGAACCTTCTTGCTCGTGGAGATGCCGAGCTAATTGTAAAACAAGTTAGAGACCTTTATCAAGTAAAGAATAGAAGGTTAAACACTATAGGAATTTGGTCTGGGATTCCATTGAATTCCTTTATGCTTTTTCCATTGAAGTTGTGCCAAGGGAAAGGAACACTAGGGCTGACTCACCCTTTCGGGTCCTTGTTGATTCCTCACCCTGATTTCCCTCAGGAGAAATTCACCATTGAGCTGATCCATAGACCCAGTGTGCCTGATAATGCAAATAATTGGCAAGTTTTCAATGATGACCAACATTTGCTTTCTTTCTTGGAGCTTAGAGACAACTTTGATCAGTTGTACTTTGAAGGAAGTGACAATCTACCTAGAGAGTGTGTGTCATCAAATGAAGAGGGTGTCAAAGAAGAGATGGATCAAGATGGATGCATCAAACTGAAAGGCAACAAAATTCCTAAAGGGCTGGTGAGTTTGGAGGATCTTTTTGATAAACATGATAGATATATGAAGTCTAAAGTTTCCCAAGGAGCCCGAAAATCTGCTGAGATTGAGAAAGTGAATATTAGGAGTCTTGATGATCCCAAAATGGTCAACATTGGAAAATGCTTTAGGAAGAGAAAAAGAAGGTGGTGAATCATTGAAGAGGTATGTTGATGTTCTGGCTTACTCTTATGATGATCTTAAGGCTTTTCAGCCTAAAGAAATGCAACATTTCATTCCTCTTAAGCCTGGGATCAAACCCTTCAAACAAGCAAAAGGCAATATAATCCAAAGATAGCTGATACAATTTTCCAAGAAATACAAAAGCTTCTGAAGGCTAGGATCATCTTCCCCATCCACCATTCAACGTGGATTGCAAATATTGTGCTGTCAGGAAGAATAATGGTGAGATTCGTATCTATGTGGACTTCAAAATCTAAATCGTGGTTCTTTGAAGGACAATTACCATGGACCAAGTATTGCGTCATTACATGTGCTCGAAGATGCTATCTATGTTAGATGGATTCTCGGGTACAATCAAGTAGAGGTGTATATTGTAGATCAACATAAGACTCGCCTTACTACTCCTCCTTGGGGCACCTTTGCATACAAGAGGATGCCATTTGGTCTCATCAACGCCGGTGTTACTTTCCGAGGGCCATGGACTTGGCTTTTGGCGGTTTGAAAGGGAAATGCATTGTTGTGTATTTGGATGACTTGACAAGTGTTTTCTAAGGCAAGAACAAATCACTTCAACACCTTGAAACAAGATTGCAGAATGTAGAGAGCATGGAATTTCAGTAAACCCTAAGAAGTCTATGTTTTGTGTCACAGAAGGAAAGTTGTTGGGACACATTGTTTCAAAAGAAGGGATCAAGATTGATCCGAGAGAGTTCAGGCCATCCAACAAATTCCTCTTCCATCAAGTAAGAAAGATCCATTCTTTCTTTGGTAAGATCAATTTCCTAAGGAGATTCATCCCGATTTTGCAGAACTTACTATGAGCATTGCTCGCATGATGCAAGGGAAGCAAACTTTTGGTTGGTCCTCTGAAGGGAAGAAATCATTTGAGAACATTAAATAGGCTATTGCAAAGACTCCAATCTTGGCGTGCCCTGACTTTAGCAAAGATTTCATTATCTATTGTTATGGCACTAAAAATACCCTAGCTACTGTGTTAGCCCTAAGAACACCGAAGATCATGAACTCCCAATTGCATTCGGGGGTTGTCTTGAAAACTCATGAGCTGAAGTACACCATGATGGAGAAACATGCTTTTGCAGTTGTCAAAGTTATCAAGCAGTTTAGGTTTTACATCCTTAATTCTCATTCTGTGGTGTTGGTGCTTGATACAACAATCAAATCCATTCTTACTCAGTAAGAATTTGGAACCAAGAGAGGTAATTGGGTAGCAAAGGTGTAAGAGTATGATCTTGATATCAGGCCAACAAAGTTGGTTCGGGGTAAGGGCCTGTGTGAACTCATTGTTGAGGGAGCTGCCAAGGAGTTGTCCAAAGATGGAGTTGATGTCCCTGTTGTTCTGTTCCTCAGCTCGACAGATGTATGGTATGCTGACATTGCTCACTTTCTGACCTATGGAGAGTGTCCATCTCACTTGAGTGCCAAAGAGAAGAGAGCCATCAAACTGAGGTTTGCACAATATGTGCTATGGGAGAATGCTTTGTTCAAACGAGGCATAGATGGAAGGTTTTTGAAGTGTGTAGACAAGGAACAACAAAAGAAGTTGTTCTCTACTTTTCATGACCAGGCTTGTGGAGGTCATTTCTCCTCTATTATAACAGCTCATAAAATACTTCGTGTTGGTTATTATTGGCCCACTCTATTTAGAGATGCATCAAAATGGGTTGGTAAATGTGAAGCATGCCAAATGTTTGTTGGAAGACCTAAGTTGGCTGCTTTGCCACTAAAGCCAGTAGTGATTGATGAGCCCTTTCAACAGTGGGGATTGGATTTTATTGGAACTCCTAACCATCCTTCCAAAGGTCTTTGGGCATACCCATGTGTTGACTGCCACAGATTACTTCACCAAGCGGGTGGAAGCCATCCCAATTAAGAGCACTACTTCCGAGGTAGTTTGCAACTTCATTAAGGAGAACATATTGATCAGGTTTGGGACCCCAAACAAAATTGTGACCGACAATGCAGAATCATGGACCGACTCGCAATGGGTATGGGATCTCACTTGCTCATTCTTCAGATTACTACCCCCAAGGGAATGGACAGGTAGAATCAACAAACAAGAACTTGGTGAATATAGTTAGAAAGCTTGTAAATGATTCTCAGAGGAATTGACATAAGAAGCTATATGATGCACTTTGGGCTGATAGAATTACACCCAAGAGAGCAATTGGAATGTATCCTTTCCAAGTGGTGTATGGTGTGGAAGCTCAACTGCTAGTCACGGTGGAATTGCCAGCCTTGCATCTAATGAAAACCATTGAAGATTCAAGTTTCAGTAGCTCTTTGGACAAGAGAATTTTGTACCTTCAAAAGCTTGATGAGGACAAATTGCAAGTGGTTGACAGGATAGCGGCTCATCAGTTAAAAGTGAAGGCTTTGTTTGACAAGAAAGCCAAACCCAGAGTTTTCCAAGTGGGAGATATTGTGTTGCTTTGGGACAAAAGACATGAGCCACGAGGAAGTCATGGTAAGTTTGATTCTCTTTGGCTTGGTCCTTTTAGAATTAGACATTTTGTTGGAGAGAACTCTTTTTATCTGGATTACATGGATGGTTCTCCTCTCCCACTTCCTTATAGTGGGCAGTATTTGAAGTTGTTCAAGTCCTAGGTGACTAGGCGGTCCTATATATTCTGTATAGTGTTTTTTGGTTTTGGGTCGTTCCTTTGTGTTTCATTTTGTTCTTCCCTTTTGGTTTGTTTTGTTTCTTTTCCCGTCTTGTGTGTGTTGCCTTGTATTGGTTTTGCTTTTGACTCCTTTTCCCAATGGGTAAGACATTAGTCCTCTTTCCCAGAGTTATCTGCAGTTCTTGATCTTGCCTTGTGTCTTTGTTCCAAGCCAAGTCATCCCCAGAAAGAGCCAATGTTGTCGTCCTCAAAATTCCCCTCTTTTGAAGTCAAGTTTCAAAATTTTGAGTTTGTACCTTGGAGTATTGGATCACGTCGAGCCTGACATTGTTTGCAGTTTTCCCATTCATGGAGAACAATTTGAAAGTCGGGCGTATTGGTGAAGTTTCTTCCCTTCTTTTTATTTTCTTCCCGATCGGGAATGACAGCGTATCTTCCCGTTTATTTTTGCCCTAGAATCCACGGGTAGTACGTGGGCATCTCTGATTGGATGCGGTTTGGCCATGTTTCAAGCGTCAGCGGAAGCTTCCACACGTGCAAACGACGCAACTCCAGGGGCAGGGTCCAAGGGACAGTCCTCAAATAAGCGTAGGCTTTCTGTGTCCTAGGTTCAAAATGAAGGCAAAACAAACTCAAATCGGCTAAGTATGGAAGGTTCAATGGACGGCGCCACGTGCCTCATCGACATAGTTTCAAGAGTCAAAGCCGGGGGCAGTTCTCAAACTTGTGCTAGTCCTCCACGTGTCCCAGGTCCAAAAAGAGAAAGAGCTGATCGTTAAAATTGACTAAGTATGGGCGGGTTGGCGGAAGTCTCCACGTGCCTTAACGGTGCAATTTCGGAAGTGAAATCAAAGGGTCAGTCTCCAAGTAGCGCTAGCTCGCCACGTGGTCAATGGGGAGACGAAGTTGGCCATTGAAAAGTCCAAGACCGGCAGAAGGAGACACGCGTCAGCTCGGCGTAATTTTAGGAGGCGCTTCAAAATGGAAACTCAAATGAGTGCCAGCTCTCCACGTGTCTAGGGGTCAACATAGGTCAAGTAGGAAATAGGCCCGAATCGGTTAAGTATAAAGGAACCGACGAAGCTCCCCATGTGTTAGCATGACGCAACTTCAAATGCAAAAAATGCAAAGGCGTTCGCGAGCCGCCCGCTCTAATCAATTCCTTCCACATGGGCGGCCCAAATTTAAAGTTGTAGAAAGCAAATCGAATGGCCCATGTTTTAACTGGCGAAATAATGAAATGGCCGTATATTTAAAAACTTGTTTTTTCCGCCATTAACGTTTCTTTGCAAATCAAGAATTCGAAAGGGCGTGGATGATTGGAATAAGTTGTAATTGTTTCTTGCTTGCTCGAGGAAGTTGTAACCGTCTCTTGCGAGCTATATCATGAGCTTTCAAAGCCATTGTATGGGTTGGAATTTTGATATTCTGAAACTGTAATTTCGAATTGGAAGAAATCAATACAAAGGTTTTCCCCTTTTCCTCTAGTTTTCTCTTTCCTTCTTGCTCTGATCTGTGAATCATTTAATCCTTGCATGCTTAGAAACTTTGTGTTCTAGTTTATACAATCTCAAGAACTTTGAGTCTGCAGATTGTGCCCGTTATAAACGTGAATGGTTCTATTTTATATCTCATTTGCTCAATACATATAAGGGTTTTCTCTGCCATCTCTTTTCCCTGAAAGTATTGTCTTCTTTTGCCTCCTTCCTCTCTTCAAGTCTTCTATCCTCATGTATTGATAACTTTCAAGCATAAAGCACATTTCAAGATGTCGGGAAACCACCATTGAATGAAAGATTGTGTATTTGTACATAGGTTTTGCCCTTGCTTTCAATAAGGGAACCTCTCCCATTAAAGAGGAGGGACTTGCTTGTCCCCTGACTGTGGTTTCATTCCAAGTGCAAATTTGAAACGCCAACAAACAACGATCATATTTTTAGGACAGCGGTACAAAAGCATGCAAAAACACTTGAAATTCTTCAAACAACTTTGCCAAAATAAATATATGTATTTTAGGAATCCACCAAATCAATATTCAATATGAATTATGATCAAAAACACTGCTGGAAATTAATTGAAAACCAGCGAAGCACAACTGCAAATAAAATTATGAAATGAGGGTTTAGAAACCCCAAACTCCACAAATAATGATTGATTTCAGGCTTATAAATAATGAGGAATCCAAATATGAACTCAAATTTGATTGCTTTGTGCCCTAGATGGCACCAAAACACACACCAATGCAAGTCGCCCTACAAAGGAGAGGCTCAATAATATATATAAAAATCAGATTATGACTTCTTCTCAAATTGCAAGTTTCTTTCAAGCCCAAATAAGGAGGGTTTTCGTTCCCCAACCAACCACAAGAAGGGTTTCCATCCTTCTTGGAATGCCACACACTTGGATTTCCATCCAAGAGTGGAAGAATAGTGAGCAATCAGCTTACAAGTCCAATTAGAATCAATTCACCAAAAGTAGACACTCCAAATGAAGCCCTTAATATCGTTTTATATCCTCTTCTTAGTGCCAAGGATCAATCATGCATGACCGACCTCCAAAAGCTTCTTTTTATCTTTTGTTTTGCTTTTAAAATTCAACAAAACCTAACCGACCTCATTAATAGCTTATTTCTTTATTTTGAGCTTATTAAAAACTCTCTAACCCAGCTGACCCACTAAGAACGGGAAATACAAAAATAAAACATAAATATGAATGAAGAAAACTGAAATATAATTCACAATCTTCCCTTGTTCATCCTTTTCTTGCCTTCGGAAAGAAGAAAGACAAGGAATCCTTTATTTTGGATTAGTTCAAAAAATGGGACATTACAGTCCTCCCTTCCCGAAATTTCTTGTCCTCAAGCAATTGTAAGTACCCATATCCCAAATGAATCTCAACTGCTTCTTCTTTGATGTACCTGCACATGAAGCAAACATATCAAAGAAAACAAGAGTGTTTAACAACACTTTTAAACTCTCCTTATCACGTCTTAGGAACATGATAGCTAGCTCTCTTCCATGGCTTGTTAGCATCTCATAATTTCCATCCAAATGATGGCTTCCCCATACTTCAATAATGCTGTCTCAAAAACAGCTATAATCATGCAGTTTTCTTTCAACAATTAGAATGTTCAAGCCTGAAAACAACACATCATAATCTGATTTATTCCCTCCTTTCAGCTGATATTTTCTTTCCTCATCATTCCATGATGGAATGCTCCTCAAAAATGAAAACACACTGCTGTTCTTGATTGGTAATGGCAGCCCCAAATTTGATTTTTGCAAACTCAGCCCTATAACCATGGCATAATAACTACCAAACTGAAATCTTATGGAAAAAACCAAATCTGTGAGTAGCATAGGGACTAAAAATTGTCTTACATGGGCTAGAAAATGAAGATCAACAAACCTATGGTTTAAATCAGCAAACATGTTAGCCCTTAACACAACAGTCTTGTATTCCTTTCTTTCTCCAATTTGGCGTGAAAAATGGCTTTCAACAAGAAAGCTCCAATTTGCTCTTAATCCCTCAAGTGTTCCCCACATGGAGGTCATACTATGCATGCCTGGAATTAACCATAAAATATCACCATGAAGCATTCTACCAAAGAGTAAACCCTTTCTATCCTCTATGTATTGAATGCCCCGAAGATGTGCTTCTTCCTTTTTATGCTAGCCATGCTTGGAAGTATACTATTGCATTTTCACATAAGACGCATACACCACATGCTAAAACTTATACTCACCTCTTTTGGATGGTTGTTACCTTGCTGATTTGATTTTCAAATGGTTGACTTGAAGCTACCCTACCGTATTTCCTTCCTTGTTAAGTTTGGATCAGTCCATAGAAGTGCGGATGAGTGGGTGTGGTGTCCATGAACAGCCCTACATTTCTTTGTAAGCAATGCCCAAGATGTTGGGATGTTAGCCTTGCTCAACCTCCAAGTAAAAACCTTCTTACCCATCATATTAAGAGGAAAGAGTGTCCCCAAATCAGCCTCTTTCTCACTGCCCATGGAAGGTATGCACAGCCCCATGCATAGTTTTGAAGAGGACAGCCCCTCATAGCTGTAGTCTAACTCAAAATTCTTGATTGTTATTGACATAGGAAGGGTGTAACAGCTGTGATACTTGAAGTCCCTTCCACATATCATATTAAATCCAAAATTCTTCATAAAAAATACCAACCTACAACTGTTCAAGGAAAGAACTATCCATCCAAAATGCAAATTTAGGAAGAGTATTTTACCTTGGCTGTAGCAGTGTGTTGTCTCATGCAAAATTGGCATGATGGTGGTGGAAGACCATCTTGTTTCCCATGCAAACACTAGATCCTCAACTGTGGATGAGAAATGCATTTTTCTTGTGATTGCCAATTTGCTTATGGCTGCCATAAGGATGTAAACAGCAGACCTCAAGTTTGTAATAGCATCCTTCCAAAGGTTCCCTGCATCCCAAACTTCTATGTGCAAACAACCCGGAATTTGCAAGGAAGAATTTATGTGCCCCTTGTCCATCCATATATTCTTCCTCTTATCAAATTGATCTCGCTGCCCTCCATGATACAAATATAGCAGCGATATAGGAGGAATCAAATTTTTTGAAATATGATAGTCATACCTAGGGCTGCCCACAAAGAGTTCCCTTCTCAGGGCTGAAGTAGAATTCCTTCCCCATTCGGTACCCTTCATCCTCACAAAATTGTTAGAATATTCCTTATGATGACCACAATATTGTAAGGACATAGTATGAAGGTGATGAAGCAATCCCTTAGGAAAATGATGCAATTGCTTACCGTAGGTTGTTGTCCTGAAATTTCCAGCGAACTGAGAGTGATTATAGGCACTTGGAAAAACACTCTTTTCACCCATATGAACCCCAACAAGGTTACCCAAAAGTCTTGGTCCATTGATCCTAAGCAATTCGGATTCTTCTTCATCCTTAGCATCATGAAATATTTCCTTTTTCTGTGATTTGCTTTGGAGCATTAAATTTGCCCCAAGGTCATTCCTTTCAACTAATCGCACATGATCATAAATCTGAAATGGCATAGCATAAAGAAATAAATCTGAATTACCTTCATACCTTCGGTTGTCTTTTGGCAATTGGGCTTCAACCTTTAGCTTCTATTCATCAACTTGTAAATCAGATTTTTCTTCTTTATTCTCCTGTAATGTGTCATTATTAGAAATCATAGAATCATCATGAAATATCAAAGGATTTATGCCTTCCAACTCGTGCTTCATGATTTCATCAAACTCATGTGTCACTATGTTGTTGTTTGGAAACCCAATCAAGAGATCCAATTTGTCGAGAGAGTTGGGGGTTTCTAACCCTCCCAAGGGCTGCTCCCTCTCAACAAGCTCCGTAGCCTCTTCAACATGCATGATGGATTCCTTCAATAATTGCAGCCCTCCTTCTTCCTCTTATGTGGCTTGTGGCTTAGGCTTGTGCCTTGATTTTCCTTTGGTCACACCAACGAATTCGGCAAGTGAAATGGCTTCACGAATAGCTTGAGGCGATGTTTTACCCTGTAGAGGGCTTTGCTCCAACATCTGGAATAACTTCTTCCCTTAGAAGAAAAGTGGGTCTTGTGGCTGATCCCATCGGTCGCTGAGCATTATTAACTCCGGATGAGCTACCATCACCATTATGAACCCTAGGTTCAATCATCCTTTGAAGAGATAGGGCAAGGAAGTCCATTGTGTCTGCTAATCTCTTTTGACCTACAATCAACTTATCAAATTTGGCTTCTTGAGGATCTTGATTGGCCATATTATCTTCACCACTTGGCTGATCTGCTTTCCTCTTCTTTGGTAGTATTGAAAACCCTTGTTGCCTTCTTCCATTGAAACCCTAGGCTTGTGAAGATCCGAGCTCTGATACCATTGTGATATCCCTTTTTGGGACAAAACTGAAAAGTAAGGAAATTAGCTCAAACCCCAATATTAGCAAATCTGATTTTAGGACCAACAAACTGAAAATAAAACCCAGATTTGAACAACGATCAGATCTTTAGGACAGCGGTACAAAAGCATGCAAAAACACTTGAAATTCTTCAAACAACTTTGCCAAAATAAATATATGTATTTTAGGAATCCACCAAATCAATTAAAAACACTGCTAGAAATTAATTAAAAACCAGCGAAGCACAACTGCAAATAAAATTATGAAATGAGGGTTTAGAAACCCCAAACTCCACAAATAATGATTGATTCCAGCCTTATAAATAATGAGGAATCCCAATATGAACTCAAATTTGATTGCCGTGCCCTAGATGGCACCAAAACACACACCAATGCAAGTCGCCCTACAAAGGAGAGGCTCAATAATATATATAAAAATCAGATTATGACTTCTCAAATCTGCAATTTTCCTTCAAGCCCAAACAAGGAAGGAGGGTTTTCGTCCCCCAACCAACCACAAGAAGGGTTTCCGTCCTTCTTGGAATGCCACACACTTGGATTTCTGCCCAAGAGTGGAAGAACAATGAGCAATCAGCCCACAAGTCCAATTAGAATCAATTCGCCAAAAGTAGATGCTCCAAATGAAGCACTTAATCTCTTTTTATATCCTCTTCTTGGCACCAAGGATCAATCATGCATGACCGACCTCCAAAAGCTTCTTTTTATCTTTTGTTTTGTTTTTAAAATTCCACAAAACCCAACCGACGTCATTACTAGCTTATTTCTTTATTTTGAGCTTATTAAAAACTCTCCAACCTAGCCGGCCTACTAAGAATGAGAAATACAAAAATAAAACATAAATATGAATGAAGAAAACTGAAATATAATTCACGATCTTCCCTTGTTCATCCTTTTCTTGCCTTCGGAAAGAAGAATGGTAAGGAATCTTTTATTTTGGATTAGTTCAAAAAGGGACATTACAAGAAATAGAACATAGAGAGAGAGAGAGAGAGAGAGAGAGAGAGAGAGAGAGAGAGATCATGTTGAGGAGGAAGAAGCCCCCGATGAAGAAAAGCCAGCTCCCGTGGTACCTTGTGGAAATACTTCGGGATTGAATTCCTTGCGTTTGACCTCCTTGCTAAACCGTACCACTGCAAAGGTAACCTTCTTTGACTATGGAATGCACACATGTTCCAAAACATTGACCCAAGTCTCAGGAATGCCACTGAGTGTTCTACACTGTGAACCAAATTTTGTGATCTCTTGTGGTATTAGAGATGGAACCTCTAATTTCCGTGAGAGATTCCAAGGTATCCTCGTTGAAGGAAAAGGGGTCTCCAACTTCTTTCTGAACCAATTCTTGAAAGGAACTCATGAGTTCTTCCAAGGATGAGTTTTCACTGAGTGAAGATGATTCGAGCTCTTTCGATAACACTCTCCAAGATTTCCAATGCATGCTCCTTTACGCAGACTCAAGCTCCGAAATGGCATCATTCATTACATCACACCTAACACTCATCGTGCGTGACCACACAGAGACAAATTCTCAGAGATGGATGCAAATACATTATGGTTCACCAAGGAGTAGGAGTCAAGATAACTCATCTTAGATACTAATGGGAGAACACTATCCCAAAGGGATTTTTCTTTCTCAATCTCCCCCTTAGTCACTTTGATCTTTGAAACAATGGTCGAGACAAAGTTGAATAGAGAGAGAACCTCAAGAAACAAAACCTTTCCTTTTTCAATGATCTTCTCCACCCATCATGTCATTGGCTCTTCCTTGCATGGTGTACCCTTGGGCTCTCTTGATCAAATGGGGATCAAAAAAACTGATAGGAGAGATCACTTATGCAGGAGGGAGAGATGATGCATTGGGCTCCGGAATGATTGCACATAAGCAGTCAAGGTTTTGACATGCTCCTCAAGTTGTTCCACAGTCTGCTTATTTTCTTCGTTTCTTGCAAGCAATCGGGCTGCGGACTCTTTGAACAAATGCACATCTCCCTTGTGCATAGCTTGCCCCAAGGAAACCTTTGTCAACACATAGTCATCTGGTGTCATCTCTTCCATAGGTTTATTCACTTTAGGATGTGCAACTTCCACATACTGAGCTCTAGAAGCCTTAGTGAAGAAACGAGAAGTTGTTTGAGCTTTCTTGGTCCACTTGGTTTTGATGTACTTTGAGATGGCCTCAAAGTTAGGTGTCGTTGCTTGTTGCACCGTTCTTGATTCTCCTCCAAGAAACTCATGTACCCATGAGAAAGGCTCAAAAGGTGTTGACATGAAGTCAGGCATCTTAGTGCTTGATATGGAACCACAACATGATCGAGATGAGATGACTCCATTGCCTTCGAGGAGACACTTGGATTCCTAGGATGATCAGGAGATTGAGATGGGTCAATCTCTCTTGGTTCAAGTTTCTCCATAGGACTTTCTCTGACCTTTTCCTTCTTGTGAAGCTCCATAGGGGGAAACATCAATGCCCTCCTCTACTGCAATTTTTCTCTTGGATGATCTTTTTGAATGAGAGGACCCAGTGGTTGCATCAAGTGCCCTGTGAGAAGTGAGCGACACTTGCTTGGAAGAAGCTAGTGTTTCTCCACTCTCAATGATAGAAGCCCTTCTCCGTTTGAACCATTCTTTTGACCTCTTGATTACTGCCATGGTCCTCTCCTTGATGTCACCAGACTCTCGAATATTCCATGGAGTGGAAGGAAGAGGAGATGACGCATTGCTTGATACTCAGGGTCAAATAGGTCAGATCCATCATCAGTCACTCCCTCAACAAACCATTCAAGTTTGAAATCTCTCATCTGATCCATTGTCATTCTCATATAGTCCCGTCTTCTGACCTCAAAATCATCTGCACAATTGGCCCAATAGTCCTCAATTTGTGAAATGTGAGTCAATCCCGACAAGAGGAAGGACTCATGATTCTTCCTGAGGTCACAGTTGGGCCTAGACACATAGGAATACAAATTGAAGGCTGCGAGGGAGGATTCAATGTTTTTTGCATCAACCATACTCTTGCATGAATAGATTCCTAATGAAATAGGGAACGAGACACCCTTCCTCTTTACATTCTTACACTTGGTGTGAACATGGGACAACTATCAACACAACTCAATCATGATGATCTTTTCACTTAGGTATTTTGGTAATTGACGAGGGGCAAGGTCAAAACCTCCGATCATGAGATAGGTGAAGGTGGGAAATTGAATGAAGTGACTTCCGTACTTCTCAATCAACTCAATTTCTTGTGATGAGATTCTCTGCTTGGGATTTCCCTCAAGGAGCCTTATGAAAAACATGGTGAATGATTCACCCTCGAGAAATGAGAGCTACTCTCTCGGAATGTGAGCTAAGGATACTTCTCGAATGCGGGAGACTTATGTGGCACATTTGGGGCAGTAAAGAGACCTTGGAAAGGTCTTGTATATGCTGAGAGCATACACTAGATATGAAGTCATTGAGAACTTCTTGGAGGTAGTAGCAACTGCACCAGCTGCTTGTGAATGTTGTTACTTATGATTTTCCCCTAGTCAATCATCTGATTTCCTTCTGTGACCACTAGAATGAATTGGGCCATCCAATCATGGAAGTCCTTTGTGGTTTCTTCTCCCATTACCTTATTTAGTAGGACCACATCAGAGTAGGCCTTGTGAAATTCACTTCGGGATAATGATTTAGGCATCGAGAGAGTGCTTTTTCCCTGTTTGAGCCATGACCCCACTGTCACTCCTTGCAAGTATGAATCTTTTTGTGCCAATTCAGTTCCTAAGAGGCAAATTCATGAGTGATGATAACCATGTTATTGCAAGTGGGAATTTGTAAGCATTGTGAAATGCCCTTCGAGTGAGAACTTGCTAGAATTGAGTTGTCATCTGCAAGAACTGTTCTTGAATTAGGGTCATAGTGTTGGGCACAAGCTAGAACTAGCTTCGTGCTCTAAACTGACAATGGATGACCACTTGCTTGAAATAGACCACTTGAGAAAATATTCTCCTCCACAGTTCTCGAGGTTCATTCAACATCCTTGCTTTGAGATTTTCCGATCCATGTGAGAGACATCACTATCTCCTACATTGGGGTATTCAATGAATAATGTGGAAATTGGCTCAAATCATGTGTACTTGATCTTCATGGTGATTAGGAGATGGTGACACAAGAGGGAGATGGAGGAGTGTGACAAATTTGAACACAATATGAGAACTTACTAATTTTAGTAAGTCACAATTAGATGTCTAATTTTAGCAAATTTTACAATTGTCACTTTTTTGTTTTGGATTTGAGAGAGAAGATAGTGTTACTAAAAATCACCAGTTTCTCGGGCTTACTATTATTAGAAGGTCATCTTGGTAGTGACTATAAATGGAAATTGGTCTTCCAGGTGTCGGATTGGAATGAAATTAGTCTCAAAAGTTTCCGTTTTGCAATGTGAGGCTTTGCTCCAAATTTCAAAAGATTTCAATCGCTGGGTTTTGTAGATTTGAAAAGGCAAGTTTTTGGTTGCAAATTTCAAATGACTGAAAGTTTCTTCTTAAAGGCGTTTTGGAGAGGAACCTACAGTCTAAGTTTCATGGCAAATGAGCATGGGGTTTGGAAGATATGAGCAAAAAGAGTTTTTGAGCATGGAGGGTGTCTGAAATTTTTTTGGCAGCATAACAACACTACAACAGCAATGGGGGAGAGAAAATCACAATGAAATACAAAAAATGGCTAAGTATGAAGTTATACCTCTTTCAAATTTATTTTCCCTCTCACTAGCTCCATTTAACTCACCTTAAACTCAAACTAGCTAACCCAAGTCTGGTGGAGGTTAGAGGTGTGGTTGCACCCTAAAAATAGGGGACAAAGGGACAAGGGGACATCAACCTCTCCAAAATGCGCCATGGGTGAGGCTCTCATGAGGAGGGGGCCATATTTTGTGAAAATGGTGAGTTGTTAACACTTCCCTAACACCCAAGTTATCACTTTCAAGTGACGAAAAGTTGCCTCCATAGGGGAGCACACTTTTGTGTCCCTCATGTCCCCTTAGCTATTGGGACAAAGAAACATCATGCCTCAAAAAGCCGCCATGGGTCTAGTTGTCATGGGAAGGGGGCTAGAGATCAAGTTGTGAGTTTATAACCTCTCCTAACACCTTAAGTTGTCACTTTAAGTGACGCAACCAAATCTTCCATAGGGGAGCGCATTTTGGTCCCCCATGTCCCCTTGCACCAAGGGACAAAGGGACAAGGGACATCCACGCTCCAAAACTCCGCTCAAAGCTGATTGGCTGTGTTGATGTCATCAAATGCAACATGAAAATAGATTAGGAGTGGATTTTCAAGCCCGAGAACAAGACATGGAGTTTGGAGGGCCAACTTTATATGATTTTGATTCCAAAGGACCCACCGAGTTCATTCCCAACATTTTCAAGACCTGATTTAGCTTGCAATTTACCTTTTAGTCCATTTTCCACTTTTTCTTACGCGTGTGCACCAATAAGCGAGTTGCCACCGGAGTCCAGAATGAGTATGAACAAATCCAACACATGTACCATGAGGAGGGTCCAATGTACTCCATTTTGACCTTTGGTTAGGCTCCTAACTCTTCCCGAGGTGTTCGAAACTTGTTGAGAAAGTTCCACCTTGTAAAAAAACTCTTGTGTTGCACTGATGAACAAGTTTCCACATTTTCTATACTCCCAAAATTCTATCTTGATTATTGCACCATGAAGTAGGCTTTGTCAGCTTTCTAATGCCTAGGATATGAGCTCCCAACACTTCACGAGGCTCTGAAACCTTTCGTTGAAGTTGAATCTTCAACGAAGCATGCACACTCCTTTTTCTCAAAAAGTGCCTAGGGAGAAATCTTTCCCAAGACCATCCGAAGCTCCCAAAATGCTTGCTAAATCATAACATCGCGGAGAAGACTTCAATACCTTTCTATTGACTGTAACCATGACTTTTGAAATGCTCCGAGGCTCCTAAAACCTTTCCCATAAGTTGATCTTTGAAAATGAGCAATTTTGACAAATTTGACCATTTTGACCAAAAAAGGGGAAAAAGTTTCAATGGGGTTGTCAAATAAAATGCAGTGACATTTTATATGCCAACACTTCTGCAGCTGCCATGTATTCTACTAATATTGAAGAAATTACTGATACTGATTGTTTCTTTGACCTCCAAGAGATGACTGATTTTCCTAACTTTCGTTGGAAACTTGTAGTTGATTTCATCTTCAAAATCACCTCCATAGCTAGAATCCTAATATCCAACTAGTTTGAAACCCAATGACTTGGTGTATTTGAGCCCAAAATTCTAAAGTTCCTTTTAGTTATCAAAGCACTCTCTTTGTTGCTATTGAGCGACTCTCCTAGGCTCTTGCATGAATCTAGAAACAACACAAACTGCAAATGAAATGTCTAGTTGACATACTTCCAATGAGCTGTTTGTTCTCAGTTGCATCTACAAGCTTTGAAGTATCATCTGATGTTAGCTTCAAATTTTGTTCCATGGTGTGCCAAGTGGTTTATAGTCTGTCATTATTTTGCTTAGAATTTCACAAATGTATTTCCATTGTGTGATGAAGGTGTACTTTGATTTTTAAATCAGTTAAATGCCCAAATAGTAATGAAGGTATCCCAAATCTATCATTTAAAGTCTTTCATCGATTTTGCTTTGATTTTTGCAGTGTATTTGATAATAGGTTAACCTATCACATGTTTAGATATATGTGTGGGCTGACCTAAGGCACACTTGTCAATATTACATAAATTAGTTAGTGATTAATGTAGGCCGACTTAGCTTTAATGAATAGGTATGGATGAAGGGTTACGACCCTTCGTCATTAGGTTTATATATACGGATGACCATGGCTCTCCCAAATCATCAAATTGGTGAATTATATTTTTGATATAGGCTTTTGGGAGGTTGCCTCCTCGAAATGGCTTAATAATTTATTATATATTCTCACATATTTGCTGTTATATTCAAGTAATTCCATTACAAGTGCTATCAAGCATCGATTTCAGAAAAGACTGGTTTTTTCGTTATATCTCACCACGGGTGCGAATTTTTTAGAGATTTTTTTACCACATCTGGGGATACATGTTATAAAGCTTCAGTAAAAATTTCAGAATTTTTTTCGCTGTTTTGTGAGAGTTATTGCAATTATAATATTTTTAATAAAATCGCTCTATAGGCCACATTTTTCGAATTTATCAGATTTGTTTATATTTTTGGAAAGCTCTTTAAATTTCCATATAGGTCCATTCTTTACATTTTAAAATTTGAGGTCATCTACATTGCGAAATTCGTTGGTCATATTCGGTCAACGGGCAAATTGAATTGTGTACGGTCAAGCCCTTGTTATGGCAAATCCACAAACTAGGGGTAAAAACAAGAAATCTGTTACTCCGTAAAACTAGTGTTTTTAAAAACCGATCGAACCAGAATTGGCTGATTCGACTAGTTCATTATTTTTGGCACAAATCGGCATTAAAACCGGACCGGTGGATCGCTTCCGCTTTGAACCGGTCGAGGGGCATTCATAGGTTGAAACAACACTTGGTTGGTCAAAGAGGCCAAGTTTCCCCATGTGATGCACCGATATTGATGCCATTAGATTGGAAATGATAAACTCGCTTGAGAAACATAAAGAAGAGAAGGCTAGGCAAAAGAGATAGATGCTGAAATAGGGAGGAGGCAACATGCCATGGCCCAAACAAGTGTTGAAGGCTCTTGCTCTGACCCCTCTGTCCATGTTAGAGACCCCTTTTGGTATATGCCTCCCACATCCACTCATAGTCATGAAAACTGGCCTCCAAAAAGAAAGAACATCCAAAGCTTTTTTCCATCTTCCTCCACACCTACTAGTGCCTCCATGCCAACAAAAAATCAGCCCACCTTAGATAACCATTGGAAGAAGCAATATAAAGAATCTACTTTCGAATACATTGCTAGATGGTGGTATGATGCAGATATCCCTTTCAATGTTGCCCGCTCACCTTATTACCAACCTATGTTTGATTCCATTGTTGCTGTTGGTAAGGGCTTCAAAGGCCCTAATATGCATGACTTGAGAGGATCTCTTTTGCAGAAAGAAGTTGGGTCCATAGATGAATATTTGAAGAGTTGTAAATTATCATGGGCCAAAACAGGATGTACTATTATGTCAGATGGGTGGAGTGATGGCAAGAACCACACCATAATAAATTTTCTTGCCTCTTGTCCACAAGGAACTATGTTTTTGAAATCAATTGATGCATCTAATAGGGTGAAAGATGCAAATTTGTTGTTTGAGCTTTTGGATGAGGTTGTTGTAGAGGTGGGGGTGGAAAATGTTGTACAAATCATCACAGATAATGCCTCTATGTTCTTGCTGGTAAGATGTTAGAGACTAAACATAAAACAATATTTTGGACTCCATGTGTTGCACATTGCATAGACCTCATGCTTGAGGATATAGGAAAACAAGATTGGATCAAGAACATTGTAGAGCATGCCAAAAGCATCACAAAATACATCTACAATCACTCATGGGTATTGAACCTAATGAGGAAAAACACTGAAGGCAGAGAACTTGTTAGGCCAGCCATCACAAGATTTGCAACAAACTTCCTCATGTTGCAATCTCTTCTTTCCCAAGCACAAAACTTGAAAAAAATGTTTTCAAGTGATGAATGGAATGCATCCAAGTGGAGCCGCAAACAAGATGGGAAAGACAAAAAGTTTTTGACAATTTATTTTGGAAAAAAATAACAGAGGTTGTGAAAATTGTTGAGCCTCTTGTTAAGGTGTTGTGGTTGGTGGATGGGGAAAAATTAGCCATGGGCTATATTTATGAGGCTATGGATCAAGCAAAGGAGTAGATAAGGGCAACATACAAAGACAGGGTAGCTAAGTATGGGCCTATATGGGAGATTATAGATAATAGATGGAACAATCAACTCCATCGCCCTATACATGCAGTTCTGAATATTTCTTGAACCCAAGATATCATTATAGAGCTTAGCTTGGAGAAGATCAAACAGAGAAGTCAAAGATGGTTTGTACGAGTGCCTAGAGCGCATGGTCCCTGATGGAAGTTTTTGAAGTTCATTTGATTAAACTTTATAATCATGAATTTTTAGCATAAGTCACAATCTAATTTGTTGAATTACGCTTTAAGTTATAAGTTTTAATTTTTAACTTTGTTTTTATCATCATTGTTTAATAATTAAACATTTACATTTTTTTGTAGCACATTAGTGGGATTCATTTGGTAGTCAATGTCCTCAATTGCAAAAGGTTGTAATTCGGATCTTGAGCCAAACTTGTAGTGCTTCTGGGTGCGAGCGCAATTGGTCCATCTTTGAGCGGATTCACACGAATAAGAGAAACCATTTGGAACAACAAGGTTAAATGATCTTGTCTTTGTGCAATACAACCTTTGGCTAAGGCGCAACCAATTATTGAACCGAAGACCTGATACAAATCCCATTGTCTTGGATGATATAGATCCAACCTCAGATTGGGTAGAGGAGAGTCACCCAACAGAGTTTGATCCCGATGACTTGGGGTGGATGGCTTTGGATCAGGATGATGAGCCACTAGTAGCACCGTCACGAGACATGGCAGGCACTAGTCGCACTCGTGCTATTGCCAATACATTGTAGATGTCCCTGAGGATTTGGATGGGTCTGAGTCAGAGGAACATGATGATATTGATGAGGATGAGCTTGAGGATCCCATTCTCAACAGTGGTGTAGAGTTTGATGATTGATCATTGATGTCATCTAGTATCTTCTAGAGTTTTGTAACTTGTAGCATCATAACATGTTGTTTTTGGAGTCTTGGACTATAGAGGCCATTTAGAGCCTCATTATTTATGTATTTTGTTTCGGAATCTCATATATGATATATGTATTGTGTATTGGACTTGGAGTTCGTGCCTTTTTTTTTTTTTTTTTTGCTATAAACACCTTTCTTACATGTTATATAGTATATACATGAGCAAACTTTGCATATTTTGTGTGTAATTGTTGGAATCATGGTTTCTAATCTTTCAAATATATTGTTTTCATTAAAAATGTAATTTTTTATGTGTTTTTAGTAAACCGGTTCATAAAGTTTGAAACGGTGTGATTCCGGTCGTCCAACCCTCGACCGGTTCCGATTTTTAAAACATTGGGTAAAACACCTTACAAAGGTGATATGGAATTAGCGACGAGGATAGAGGGATCTTTTGCTCTAGGGTTTTCCTCGATGGATCATAAAGTAAGCCAAATCGGATATGATATGCAACTTACAATTGGATATGAATACTAAAGTGGACCAAATCAATCAGCGGTTAGATGATCTTATGAAACAACTCATTCCAAACCTGAATGTTTCTCAACCTCAACCAACTCCAACACAAATTTATACACAATCGAACCGGAGCGGATCTTCTACTCAGGCCAATGTATATAACAATACACAACAGGGGAGGAACATGTTTCCAAAAGTAGAAATGCATAAGTTTGATGGGAAGGATCTAGTAACTTGGATCAACCAGATGGAGAATTTTTTTGATGTACATCAAATTCCCTATGGACAAGGTGGTAATGGCATCCTTATATCTCGAGCCAGAGCAGTTCATTTGGTATAGATGGCTTTGTACCTAGAAGAAAAAGAATGTTCTTAGTGTCACTTGGTCGGTATTCACATATGAGATGTAACTACATTACTCTAATAGTGTAACAGAAAACTACTTTAGCCAGTTAGCCAAGTTGCGACAAACGGGGATAGTAAAGGATTATATTCAGCAATTCCGAACCTATCCTTAAGGGTGGATGATATCTCTGAAAACAACCTAAATGATTTGTTCTTAGGAGGCCTCAAGGATAATATCCAATTGGATGTGCGCATGTTTAATCCAAGTTCTATATCTGAATCCATGATATTTGCATGACGGGATAAGGAAAGAGAGCTGGTAAAAAGGTCTTTCAATACTAATAAAGAGTGCATGGGGTCATCACAATCGTTCCCTAGACCTACTTGATTGACTCCTTAACAAATTGAAGAAAAACAAGAAAAAGTTTTATGTTTCAATTGTGATAGCAAATGGAGTAGGGGACATAAATGTGCTGAAAATAAATTGTTCTACATTGAAGAGGCCAATGAGGAAGAAGGAGATGAAGAGGAAAGGGATGCAAAGAGGTGACCGAATCTGAATCTGATGAGTCCCAACCTACAATCTCATGTCACGCACTTGTTGGTATTAGCACTCCACAAACCCTCAAGGTTGTGGGTTTTATTAAAAAACAAAAAGTAAGAGTGTTGATTTTTTTTTTGGAAAAGGGTGAAAATGAGGGTTTCGAAAGGACCCAAATCCTTGTTCAAAAAGCTCATATGGCTAGATACAACAGTTAGGCAAAAAGAAATCCCCAACAGGGACCTCATGAATGCAATCATCGGCCGAGGGAGCAGCAGGGAAACCGGAGACAATTGAGACAACGAAAGAGAAGACTACAAAAGAACAACGATACGAGCCGAGGGGGAGAAGAAATGGGACAAAGTGCAAGACCCGACATGGGAAGGGGAGGTTGAAGACAGAGCGGAGGCGGGAAGAGACATAACGCTTAAGCCGGTGATGAGAACATCAAAATCGTAGTCGGGAGGTAGGTTAAGGCGGCGGGAAGCGACGAGAAGAAGACGAAGGTTGCCGAGGTGTCTCGAAAGTAGGAGGCGAGATGATGCACTTTACCTAAAATGGGAGGGAAGAGCTCAATGGCAGCCGACGACGCAGCAAAGGTGAACAAAAGGTAAAGAAAACCATGGTAAAGTAGAGGAGCTTCCCCCTCGTGAGCCAATTTAATGGAGAGCTCTAAAGATTGAAATGAAAAAGAAGCCAGATTCACATATTTCCCATGGCGCATATGAGAAAGGAAAAAGAGCTGAGGGCCGTAAATGAGCTTGTATTTGCCTTCTAGCGTGAAGTAGCACATAACTTGCTCTGCAACTTGGTCTTAAGGAGGAGGTAGAGAGGCCCGATCATAACTCGATTGTTACTTTCTCGCTTTCTTCTCTTGGCTGACAAATTCTAGCATTTCCGCTTGTAGGGATCTCTTAAAGTACTCATCTCCTTCAAGAAAAAGGCTGTGGCCCCCACAATTAAACCAAAAGAAATGACGATCCGGGTTTTGCCCACCTTTACCTTGTTGTTCTTCCAAGTCGCAAGAATGCTATTGGAGACTGTGATAGAGTGTACCTTTAGCCGTTCCATGAAAATGGAAATTCCTACAGCTTTGCAAGATATCCCAAATTTGTTGATCCCCGTTAACCTTCGGCATGACGAAGGCTCAATCCTGCGGATTTGGCCACCCATGATGAATTACAGAATCAAGAATGGCAAGAGATCAAAAAATCCTATGTTTAAATAGGAAAGATGAGCAACACCACCCCTGACGGACGTACATGTCAGCATTAAAGTGTACTGTGTACTATAAATAATTAAGGATCCTCGCCGCTTAATCATGAAAGATATGCTCATGTTATCACACGAGCGTGAGCACAAAAGGCCATAAATAGCCTTTTTAGTGATTGAAGAATAATAATTACTCCCGCCGCCACTAATGAAGGGAGACTCATCCTTATCAAAGATATAATTGAAGATAGCCCAAGAAAGCCAAAAGGTGCAATAAATTAACCCCGAGAGAAGTTAAGCTTGAGATGGAAAATCATTAGCAATCATTTTTAGAAGGTCGCTTGGAAAATTTGCAAACAAAGATTGAAGGTCTTCAGAGAAGACTCCTAAATTTTCTAGGAAATCAGCTACACTATTGCCCTCACGATATATATGCTGAAACTTTATCTGTTGAAAGTGCGGTTGCAGAGATCTAATATCCTTAAGGATATTGCTGATAGTCCACTGACCGGGTTCCTCAGAATTCATAAATTTGATCAAATTTAGAGAGTCGCTCTCCATGATGATTTTGCCCGTGCCAATTTTGATAGTCATTTCCAGACCTTTAAGAATGGCCAAAGCTTCAACTCTTTGGTTAGTGGCAATGTAAAAGTTAGCTGCAACAGCAGCCAAAGGCTGCCCCAAGTCATCCCTTAGAATGGATCCACCCTTGGAAGCTCTAGGGTTTCCCTTAGCAGCTCCGTTAGTATTAAGCTTAAGCCATCCTGACGGAGGGGGACCAAGAAGTGTTAGCTCTAGCAGAAGTAGAAGCCGGAGCTGCAATTGGTATCATCAGCTATTTTATCTAGGAGGTAGTAGTACATAGATTGATTTTCTACTTGTGCTTCATCCAGATGTAGCAGTTCAAATTTTCTGAAGACTGGAAGCAATTCCAGTGAAAACATGCCCCAAATCTCGAGCCTACTCTTTAAAGATACACCTGTTTCTTTCCTTCCAAATACCCCATAAGAAGTGGGATAGCAACTAGAGTCCAAGCAAGAGAGGCTATAGGATGCTTGAAGGGAGATCT
Source organism: Taxus wallichiana var. yunnanensis (assembly GCA_018340775.1). Lineage (NCBI taxonomy): Eukaryota > Viridiplantae > Streptophyta > Pinopsida > Cupressales > Taxaceae > Taxus > Taxus wallichiana. The sequence continues at coordinate 421,701,293 of CM031240.1, read as the reverse complement.
CCACTAGGAAAAGGTTTCTGCAAGAGAGGAGGGAAAAACCCAGGAGACTTCTAAATGAGCAAGGAACATACTCCAAAGGGAGTGAGAGAAGGGACAATGGAGAAACAAATGAGCCGTGCTTTCCATGGCATTAAGACAAAGGATGCAGTGAGTGGGAAGATAAAAACCCCTACGCTTGAGGTTTTCCCTAGTAAGAACAACATCCCGAGAGGAAAGCCAAGAGAATAAACCAATTTTGGTTTTAACCTGGGGCGACCAAGAAAGCTTAAGAGGACCACTAGCAGGGTGAGCTTTTGACAAGTAAGCAACTTTGACGGAAAAAACACCAGTGGGGGAAGAAGGCCAAATACGTTCATCTTGAGATTGGGAAATATGAATGTATTGTGTATAAAAAACCTTCTTAAGATAATGAATACATTGTAACTAGATGAAGCTACATCCATCCCATGAAGGAATGTGCCAACAAGGAAAGTTATCATCCCAGCCAAAATAATCTCTAACCTTACAACCACAAAGAGTAGTAAGTTGGTTTTGATTGGGTTCCAGAAGGGGTCACTCGCTAGGGGCATATCCCCTAACCACCAATCATTCCATAAGTCAATGAGTGAACCATCTCAAATGCGCCACCTAGTACCCGAATGAAGCAAAGATTGAGAACTAATAATGGAATTCCATATAGCCGAGCCACTCGAGAGCACTAAAGATAGAAAGCCTTCGGAGGGGGAAGATATTTATTGGTAAGAAGTTGGGCCCAGGGGGATTGATCATTAGACACAATAGCCTAGCCTAGCCTAGCTTAGCTAACATGGTTTCGTTCATGTCAACGATGCGTTTGAGTCCCAGACCACCAACATACATAGGCTTGCAAACTTTGTTCTAGGAGACTAAATGGATCCTTTTGTGCTCTTTGGTGCCCGACCAAAGGAAGTGTTTTTGAATCTGTTCTATGCGAGAGGCAACCAAAGAGGGCATTTTTAGCAGAGACATAAATTAAATAGGAAGGCTTTGTAGCTAGGTTTTAACCAACTGCAGCTTACCAGCTTGGTTGAGAAGCGAGCCTTTCCAATGTGCTAGTTTTTTTGAAAACGCTCAATGACAGGAGTCCATAGAGCTTTAGTTTGCCTTTGAAAAGAGGAAGCCCTAAGTAGGTGGAAGGGAGATCAGCTATGCAGCTCTGCTGCAGCCAAAGATATCAACAATTTTTCATTGTCTGCTAGCCGGAGTATGAATGAAAGAAATACAACTTTTAGAAAAATTGATAAGTTGTTGAGAGGCCACTTAGTAGCAATCCGAATCCTTTTGAGCTCTAGCTTCGACCACCGAAGCTGATTCTAGAAGAAGGGTGTCATCTATAAATTGACTATGAGTGTTTGCCGGGATCCTCGACATAATCTTGAGCCCCGCAATAGCATTAGCTTGTTTAGCAACTTCAAGAGCCTTGCTTAAGGAGTTAGCCATAAGGAGGAATAAGAAGGGAGACAACGGGTCTCCTGTCTGATTCCCCTGCTATTTGAAAAAAATCTAGGCTGGGACACCATTCACAAGAATGGAGAAACGAGGGGTGGAGATGCACGGTGGAGTTCTAGTCACACTATTTATCATAAAAGCCAAATTTTTGAGAACTCCAAGAAGAAAGGTCCAGTTGACCCTATCAAAGGATTTTTGCATATCCAACTTTATAATCATTCCAACCGTTTTAGAGTGATAGGATGAGTGGATGGCTTCATGAACAACAATAACACCCCCTTGAATTAACCTGCCACTAAGGAAACCATTCTATTGAGAAGAGATTAGAGCATTCATAAAAGGCTTCAACCTCCTTGCAAGAATTTTGGTTATGACTTTATAAGCAATACTACAAAGGTTAATCGGGCGAAAATTCGACATCGATTTGGAGCCCATAGCCTTGGGGGCTAGAGCAATGAAGGTATTATTCTAGTCCTTTAAGAGAGAGTCATTGACTTGAAACTCATTGACTGCCTCAAACAAATCTTGTTTAATAGTACCCCAAAAGTTTTGAAGAAAGATGTAGGGAAACTGTTTGGGCCTGGGGACTTGTCTCCTTCATGCTAAAAACAACTTTATGAATTTCCTCAACAGAAAAAGGATGAGTAAGCTTGTCATTGATTTCATCTGAGACAATCCTGGGATATGTTGTAACATAACATCCATGTCAGTTTCATTAGGAGGCCCTTCTTCCTGAAGAAGGTTAGCATAGAAATTAACAAGTTCTAGAGAGATTTCATCTTTAGAATTCAAAAGTCTGCCATCCATCAAAAGTTCTTTAGTTTTATCTTTGCTTTTATGTTTGTAAGTAAGCTATAGCATGATTTTTTTTTGTATTACGGTCTCCTTGATCTAACCAGAGAGCCCTAGATCTTTGTCTCCAATAAATCTCCTCCTCAAAGCAAGGGTATTATGATATTCACTAAGAATAGTTAATTCTTGCTAGGGATCTTCAGGAGTTCTTCCACCTCTTTCAATATTAGTAGCAATATCAGAGAGCTTACGGAGAGAAGTTTTCTTTCTCTAATATCTCCAAATATTTTACCTTTTCATATGTTTCTTGACAAAGCTTAATTTCTTGAAAACCTTGAACATAATAGAACCATGAATGTCAACTGACCACCATTCCTCAATGAGAGGGGCAAGATTGTGATTCTTGAGCCAAGCCAATTCAAATCTAAAAGGCAGGTTCTTGGATTTTTGAAAAGTCACTGCACTTAAGAATAAAGGGTTGTGATCTAAAGTAGCTTTGGGAAGAGCGCTCAAGAAGAAATCAGGAAAATGAGTTAACCAATCCATAGAACCAAGCATTCTATCCAACCTTATTTGAATGTGATTAGACCCTATTCTATGGATTTGTCCAAGTATAGGAGGCACCATGGAGATCAAAGTCAAAAAACTCACCTAAACGGATGAAGTTGGCAAGGGAATCCATACTGCTGCAGCTAGTTGGAGTACCACCTTGTTTGTTTGAGGGATAGAGGGGGGTATTAAAATCCCCAACGATGAGACACGATGGATGTCTTATTGTTTCGACCTCAAGAATCTCTTTCCAAATAACTTCTCTCTGATTCTCTAGATTGGGCACATAAACATTTATAGCAATCCAACCTGTACTAGAGCCAATTTCTTGAAAGAACATTGCCATAAAATGGGAGTTTTTAATAATACATTCTCCAAAAAGAACCTTTGGATTCCAAAGAACACAAAAGCCGCCGCGAGTTCCCAAAGTGGAGTCTGAGAGGTAAAGGAAGTTGTTGGCCGTATTTTAGGAAGGATGAGATCCTCCTTAAGCTTTGTTTCTTGTAACATGATGCTATCCGGGTATGTTTTAATCTCATATCCTTTAGGACTCTTTTCTTTAGGGGAGCATTGATTCCCCTTATATTCCATGATAGAATCTTCATTTTTTGGATTTAGGTTTACCCCCACCATCCATAGTGAGAATACCCTATACACCTTGGGCAAAATCTGGGCTGTCTCTAACGACGTTTAACTGGCTGGATTGTCTCCCTTTGCTTTTGTTGGAACCAACATCACCATTTTTCTTGTAGTTGCTCCGTGTGTTTCTGGTTGGGCCACCATCCTCCATCACAAGGGGGAGGGAGAGGGAAAGGACGAGCCAACATCTAAGAAAATAGAAGGGGAGGAAGGTAGGGAGGAAAAAAACTCTTTGGACGAGTTGAGGGGAAGGAGGGGAAGGCCAACCTCAAGTGGGGGATCGGGAGAGAGCAGAACGAAGGCGATGAGGAGGGACTAGAAGCCTCAATCACAGGAGCTAGAGGTGGTTGTTCAGAGGGAGTCTTAGTAGATGGGATTTCACCCTCCTCTTGAAGGACATCAAAGGGATTAGATGTGCTTGCTTTAGGCAAGGATTTGGGGACAAAAATACTTCTCAACTTAGGTGAGCGGATAGGAGCATTTTGTTTAGGGCGGTTTAGAAGGACAAGCCGGGGCCTTGTGACCAATGCTCTTACAAATAAAACAAGCCTGAGGGACATAGTCATATTCAATAGACGAGACCAAACCCTAAAGTCTGAAATTAGATCAATGGATTTGGGGAGAGGGAAACTAATATCAACATTTACACAAAATCTAGCATGAATAAGTCTGGATCTGGTTTTGTGGCATGATCAATAGCTATGAGGGAGCCCAACGACAGAGCAATACCTTCAATGATAGAGGAGGTCTAGAACTCCATCGGAAGATCGGGAAGGCAAACCCATATCAAGCGCTTGTGTCATTGTCTCGGTCACGAAGATTAAAACCTAGAGTCCATTTCCCGAGATAAAAGCCGCGTTTGCCGAAGAACCACGACCCACCAAGGAGATCACGGGCGAAGTCTTCTTTAAGACTTAAGGTGAACAAGATGAAGCCATTCGACCATGCAACAATCTCTGGGAGCCACAGGGGCCACTTAGCGCGCGACCATTTCCGGATGTCTTCCAGAGGGGGCGAGGCCCCATCGGTTTGCCAATCGAGACAAGTCCTTTGAGGCAACCTCTGCATCCGTGACCTAAGAAGGAATCTTCAATGTCGGCTTTCCATCCAACACTTGAGGTTGTAGCTTGACAGAGTGAGTCACCTTGGGCGATTCAACAACAACATTCTTCCAAGGCTCATTAGGGGTACAAGGAATAGAAGCATTAGATTCGTCAGGAGGATCAATGATTGGACCAAAAGGGCCCATCGTCAGGGTTCGAAGGAAGAACCAGAAAATTCAAAAATCTTGAGTGGGAAGTTGCAGAGCTCAAATACTAAGTAACAATGTTGATTGACTACTAAATTGGCTACACGTCTAAATTGTTTTATTTACCCGGCCCCAAAATTTCAAGTTATGATTGCAGATGGTGGAACAGTCAATTATTCAAAAATGCCATAAAATCAAGCTAGCAATGGAGATTACACATTAGATTCACCTATGTTTGCCATTCCCATGGGAGGAGCAGATATTATTTTGGGAGTACAATGGCTTACAACTTTGGGAACAATAGAAATGAATTTCTAGGAGTTATTTATGCATTTTCATTTTGAGGGAAGGACATTTGAACTAAGGGGACTACGGACAAAAATCCACAACTGGTTAGTTCTCATCAAATGCAAAAATTCTAAAAAGGGGGCAGAAGGATTCATCACACAGTTGTGCTCCATGGAAGTTCAACCCACAAATTTCTACACCTCCTGATTTACAGAAGATTATTAATGACCACTCGGTCATTTTTGGAGAAATGCCAAAAGGACTACCACCAAGAAGAGATCATGATCATGCCATTCACCTACTCTTTGGGAAGTCAACCACCAAACATTAGACCATATAGATATCCCTATGCTCGAAGAGTGAGATTGAAAAAATGGTACAAGAGATGTTAGAGGCAAGTATTATCAGACATAGTCAAAGTGCATATTCATCCCCGATGATCATGGTGCATAAAAAAGATGAGACTTGGAGGATGTGTCTAGATTATCGAGAACTTAACAAGTATACCATCAAAGATAAGTTCCCTATACCATGTCGATGATTTGTTAGATGAGTTACATGGTGCAATCTATTTTACAAAACTAGATCTGCGTTTTGGCTACCATCAAATTTGAATCAAAGATGAGGATGTCCATAAGACAACTTTCAAAACTCATGAAGGCCATTATGAGTTTTTGGTAATGCCTTTTGGTCTCACAAATGCCCCATTGACATTTCAAAGTTTGATGAACATGGTGTTTAGGCCTTTCTTGCGGAAATTTGTATTGGTATTTTTGACGACATCCTAATCTACAAAGAAAACTTGGGAAGAACATTTACAACATGTGAACCAAGTATTGCTAACTCTAGAACAACATCAACTTTATGCAAAGCCTTCCAAGTGTTCTTTTGGAGTACAAGAGGTGGAATACTTGGGGCATATTGTGTCACATGAAGGGGTCAAAGTTGATCCTCGAAGATAAAGGCTATGTTGGAATGGCAAGTGCCAAAAACCCTTAAAACCTTCACGGTTTTTTGGGGTTAACAGGTTACTACCACAGATTTGTAAAAACTATGGTAGCATAGCAGCACCACTCACATCTTTGTTAAAAAGGGATCTTTCCACTGGAATGAACCAGCCACCAAGGCCTTTGAGAAGTTGAAAGAGGCCATGTGCACTACTCCAGTTTTGGCAACCCCAAACTTTTCAAAAACTTTCATAGTTGAATGTGATGCATCAAGTTCAGGAATCGGGGCAGTACTCATGCAAGAAGGAAGACCCATCACATTTGAGAGTCAACTCAAGGGTAAGAATTTGTTAAAGCCAATATATGAGAAAGAGATGATGGCTATTCTTCATGCAGTTAAGCAATGGAGACATTATTTGATGGGTAGACACTTTAAGGTGAAGACTGATCATGATAGTCTCAAATACTTTTTGGAACAAAGATTATCATCTAAAGAACAACAAAAATGGGTGACTAAAATGTTGGGATATGACTTTGAAATCATCTATAAGAAAGGAAAAGAGAATGTTGTAGCCTGATGCACTATCTAGGAGGATGATTCCACAAAGGCATTATTATGTGCCATGACTATTTGGTAGGTTGATTGGATGGATGAGGCAAGATCAGAATGGGAAAATGACCAAGATACATGGGATCTGATTCAAAAGCTCCAACAAGATTCTAGTGCCTCAGACAAATTTGAGTGGAAAGGGAATGCCTTATGGTATAAAGATCGGTTATACCTATGCAAGAATTCTTCCCTAAAACACAAGATCCTTACAAAGCTTCATGCATCTCCAATAAGGGGGCATGCTGGATTTTTGAAAATTTATCATCGAATCAAGCAAGATTTCTTTTGGGAAGGGCTCAAAGGAGATATCCAAAATTGGTGGCTGAATGTATGGTGTGCCAACAAAACAAGGGGGAAACTATTAAGACACTAGGTCTTCTTCAGCCCTTGTCAATTCCTAGTCAAAGGTGGGAGGAAATCTCTATGGACTTCATAACAGTTTACCTAGGTCATGTGGTAAAAATGTCATCATGGTTATAGTAGATAGGCTCACAAAATATGCCCATTTTTGTCCCTTATCACAACCATTAATAGCCAATGCAATAGTCGCTGCTTTTATGGACACCATTCTAAAGCTACATGGTACCCCCAGAATCATCGTGAGTGACCGTGATCCAATTTTTACGAGCAATTTTTACTAGCAACTTCTGGACTGATTTATTTTCTTGTTTGGGTACTCAATTGGCTCATAGCTCATCTTATCATCCTCAATCTGATGGGCAAACAAAAGTAGTCAACAAATGCCTAAAAGCTTATCTTCGTTGCTTCACATCGGATAAGCAAGATAGATGGGTAAATTGGCTACCCCTAGTAGAATGGTGGTATAACACTTCATTCCATACCTCTTCCAAGATGTCTCCATTTGTGGCACTCTATGGGTACCAACCCCCTCAATCACTTCATCCTTTAAGGTCCAACCCAAAGTTCGTGTTGTGGAAGAACACATTCAACACCAACAAGAGGTCCTAGCTAGTCTCAGAGAGAATTTAGCAATGGCCCAAAACCGAATGAAGCAACAAGCCGATCAACATCGTAGTGAGAGATTTTGAAGTAGGTGATTGGGTATTTGTACGCCTTCAACCATATAAACAATTGTCCCTCAAGCAATCAGAAAAAGGATAACAAACTCTCTCCTAAATATTATGGCCCTTATCAAATCATACAAGAGAATTGGCAATGTTGCATACAAGTTGGAGCTACCCCAATCTACTCGCATACATCCAATATTTCATGTTTCTTGCTTGAAGGAGAATTGGCAGTGTTGCATACAAGTTGGAGCTACCCCAATCTACTCGCATACATCCAATATTTCATGTTTCTTGCTTGAAGAAGGTCATTGGAAAACACATATCTGCATAGACAGAGTTACCGCATTGGATGAGGAAGGTAGGATCATTTTGGAACTTGAGACAATCCTTGAACCACACTAAAAGACTACGAATGTGAGAGATAAAGGAGTATCTAATAAAGTGGAAGAATCTGCCCAATGAGGATGCCACCTAGGAGGATGAAGCTTTTCTGCAACAACATCCTGAGTTGATCAACATTGAGGGCAACGTTGTTTTAAAGGGGACATGCATGATAAGAGCTTAACCTATCACATGCATAGATATATGTGTGGGCTGACCTAAGGCACACTTGTCATTAATATTTACATTCATTAGTTAGTGATTAATGTAGGCCGACTTACTTAGCTTTAATGAATATGTGTGGATGAAGGGTTACGACCCTTCATGGTTAGGTCTATATATATGGATGAGCATGGCTCTCCCAAATCATCAAATTGGTGAATTATATTCTTGATATAGGCTTTTGGGAGGTTGCCCCCTCGAAGTGGCTTAGTAATTTATTATATATTTTAACATATTCGTTGTTATATTCAAGTAATTCCATTATAGTATTTTTCATTGTTTCTTGTGAGGAGCAGATCATCCACATATACAACCAAAAATACAACTGTTTTGACAAATAAAGTTGCATCTTCAAATTCAAAACATTGAAAGTTCATGTTCAGGAGTTACTCAATGAGCTTTTCATACCATGCTCTGGGGGCTTGTTTCAACCCATACAACAATTTCTCCAATTTGCACACTTTGTGCTCTTGGTTGTCTACTGCAAATCCTTTTGGTTGAGTCATGTACATTGTTTCTTTGAGATCACCATTTAGAAAAGCATTTTTACATCCATTTGATGAACTTTCCATCCGTTTTGTGCTACCAAAGCCAACAAAGTCCGAATAGTAGTCCATTTCGTTGTAGGTGCAAAGGTCTCATTATAGTCTATCCCTTCCTTCGGGAAAATCCCTTCGCGACAGCCATGCATTGTGTTTGTCAAGCGATCCATTTGCGTTGAACTTGTTGTGAAAGACCCACTTGCAACTGATTGATTTACAGTTGATTGAGGGACCAACCAACTCCCAAGTCCCATTTTTGACCAAGACATCATAGTCACTTTTCATCACTCTCCTCCATACATTCGACTTTTTCTGCTTGTTTGAAGGAGGTTGGTTTGAATTCAAAAACAATATTTACTTCTTCCAGATGGTCAAAAGTTGGGTTTTACATAAGAGCACCCTCCAAGGTACAATTTTCCGTTTTTTCTTGAACCTCTATAAGGATTTTATCTATTTTCTAATTTGTTTTATATGTGCTTGTAGTGCGTGCTTTCCTAACTTCATCAAGTTTGACATCTGTTTGTGTTTGTGTGAGCCATTTAGGCATTTTTTCTGTGTCTCTTGCGGAACAATTGGTGCCTCAATTTCCTATTCTAAAGCTCCTTCATTTTCTGACAACTACTCGAAACACGTGCTCATCATCTAATGAAGTTTGAATTTCTGCTCTAGGGGTGTTTCATTTTTAATTACAAGAGATCATACAGATTCAAATGATTACCAATTACTTGTCCCCCTCTCACTATTTAGGATTGCTTTATCAATCTCCTTGTAAATGTCAAAATTTGGCAAATTTATCAAGTCAACTCAATTGTCGATCTATGTTGGTTGTGTTCTTTGCGGTTTCACAAAAAATTGACTTGCAACGAGAAATTTCGTGTTCATTTCATCATATAACTTGTATGCCTTTGAGCATTCCAAATATCCCAAAAGGATGCATTTGTGATGCCTATGGTCCAACTTATTCCTTCTCTGTTAGAGTCAATGAGTAACGTCTCGATCCGAAAACCTGAAAATGTCACATTGAAGGAAGATGACCATACCAGATTTCATACAAAGTCTTCATTTGAAGCACTGCTAATGGTGACATGTTGCGGAGATACACTGTTGTTTGAGCTGCTTCTGCCCAAAATCGCTAATTGACCCCCTTGAAATATAACATTGCATGAACCATGTTTGTCATAGTTTTAGTCATCCTATTAGCTAATCCATATTTTTGGAGTGTGACTACTAGAAGATGCTTGTTCTCATCTCACTCCAAATGGACCTCAAATACCTTGGAAGTGAATTCACCACCATTGTCAGTCCCGAGTGTTTAAGCGTGAGATTGCACTTCATTTTTAATCATGGTTCGAAATTTTTGGAAAGTTTCAAAGGCTTCTAATTTTTGTTTCAGAAAGTAGATCCATGTCATCTGGTGTAGTGATCAATGAACAACACAAAGTATTTGTGACCACTAGCGGAAAGAATTGGTAGAGAACACAAATCAGAGTGAACTAATTGCAACTTTCTATTAGCTTTCCATTATGATGTTTGAAATGGTTTCTTTAAGTGTTTAACCAAGATGTAGGCTTCACATTTTCACTTTTTTTGGGTACAGTAGGTAATCCTACAATACCATTCTTTTGCATTGGGCAAATGCTATAATGGTTTTTGTATGCAAATTTGGCATGCCACAAAAGACTTGGTGACATCCCTTCTTCTACGAGATGAACAAAGTTCTTTGAGATTGAAGGCTTACCCTTGAGTTTTAGCAACTTGCCTTCCTCAAATCTAGTCATTACAACTGCTTTATCACATTTTCTTGTGATTTTTACTTCTCCATCATCCAATAGAATGGAGTGGCCTTGTTGTCGGATTAGCACTAAGGACAAGTTTAATTTTCAGTTGAGGAAGGTATAGGACATTTTTGAGAATGAAATCTAGAAGACCTAGTGACTTGAGTCGAATTGTCCCTTTTCCTTCTGGTTGCAAATTTGATTTGTTTACAAAGTATACCAAACCACAACTTTCTTCATGATACTCCTCAAAAAAGTCCTTTCGTAAATTCATGTGTTGTGTGGCACTGGTGTCAAGGACCCAAGCACCAAACCAAGATGTATTTATTGAGGCATTATTGACTTCATTTGAAATGGAAAGCATATTTTCACTTGTGAAGTGAGTAGAGTTTGGTTTTGAGGCTTTATTCTTTTTTTTGTTTGCTTCTTTTTGTTTTTGATAGGCCTCAATTTTGTCCCACAATGTTTTGCATTCATGAGCCTCATGACTCCCTTTCGACCACAATGTTTGCAAAACATGTTTTGTTTGTCATTTTGCTTCTCCTGCTGTTGACCATTATTCTTGCCAATTTTCCCTCCTCGCCCTCTATAGTTTCCTTGTCTCTTATCACTGGAAGTGGAAGCCTTATTGGAATAATTGCCCTTTCGATAAGCATAGCAAATACTTTTGCTTGAGTTTTTTTGTCTTTGTTTTAAAAACCTTTTCTCTTTCAACCATCTTGTCAACCAATTGATCAAATGAGAGTGACTTCAATTGATTGCTTACTTGCAAGGGCTCCAAATATGTTGAGTATGTGGGAAGAAGAGCTTTTATGAAAGTAATCATATATACATCATTTTTGACACCAAGAGCTTCAACATGATGCTTGATAGCACACGTTTCTGACACTAGACTCATTATATCTTTGCTTTTCAACTCAAGATTGAACAATTCAAACTGCAATTGAATGCTTCAATTTTGAGTGAGAATCTTACAAATCCCTTAGTTTCTTTAGAGCTTCCCAAGGTGTGTTGCACTCTTGTATGCGTCAAAAATATCACCATCCACTTTGGCCCTTTTTAAGGTTGATGCCTTAGAATTCTTTTGCTTCCATATTTTTTGTGATTCTATCTTTGCTATCGGTACAACCGAATTCAATGCAGTATAGCTTCCAACTCTTCAACCAGAATATTAATTCTGAACTGGAACACAAATCTTATTCAAACAAATATTAATTTATTGTTTTTGGCAGATCTGTACAGCCTGCACAGGGATTGAAAATTTATGAAAAGAACAAAGTATGGGTGAGGATTATTCAAATGGAGAAAGAAAAATTGAATGAACGAGCCTGTGCTCTGATACCAATGTCAGGCTAGGAAAATGGATTGAGAAATTTAGGAAACTAAATTTGTGCAAACGAAAATTGCATTCATTACTTGAAGAATGAGATGCAAAGACATATTTATTACAATGAGAATGACTGTCCAGTTCATCTCCAGGATGACTGTTCAGTTCACCTTGAGATGTCTCTTGAGATTCTACAAGAAGATAAATGCCTACCCCTAGGATTAATAAATATTACAAGTTGGTTTTAGTAAGTAAATGAGGTAAAATTGGAATGTTCCCTGTTTGAAGATGAAACACTGGTTACTGTAGGGATGGTTATGAAACCATTGGTCTGTGTTACTGGTGGTTGTGAAACCATCCCAATGGTTATGGAACCGCCGGTTTTGCCCCTGGAATTTACAAAATGCCAGTAATGGACCAGAACACTTGAGTTTCCCATTTTGATGCTTTTCAAGATCAAATAAAAGGGAGAAGAGATTCAAATGAATCAGTTCATGTTTGCTAGGGTGTGGAGGTGTTGTGTAGAGAGCAGAGGGGAGTAGAGAGTTGACTCAAACCCATTGAGGGACTGTCATCATAGTGGTCATCTTTATGTTTGTAACAAGCGATAAACAAAATGAAATGTGTGTTCACTTAGCTTCTGTAATTTCATCATCAGAATCGAATAAAGTTGGGATCATTAGCTCCTAGTCTTGAGTGTGTCTGTGGATGTCCATAATTGAGTGTTTAGGATGCATGGCTGCAAGGAGAAGGTTGTTATTCATTCGACTCTCCATCTTTGACTGCATCACACATGCTGTTATTATGAAAAATGTGGGCTCACCATACATCAGAGTATAAACTGTCTATCTTCGATCCCATTTTTCATGATCGATAGTGTAGGTTTGACATATCTTGTGAGATGGATCCATTACATTTGCTTCACACTTGATAATGCCTTGATAATGTTGACTCAAGCTATATTTTATTGATGGCCGGTAGATTCTTCTTTTTCCCAGCAATATATTCGGTTTGCTATGCCAATATGAAAGAGACACTGCACTTATTCAAATCTAGATTCTGCTTTATTTATCTCTGTAACTTAAGGCTTTATTGATCTGTACAATCAGGATATTACACAAACAGAATCACATCTCTCCAACCATTTGTGTTTGCTCTTTCCTTATACAATTGAAGGAGCCTTTGATAATGCTAAGCTATTTTTTTTTATCCTCTGAAATTTCTAGTTTGTGAGGTGAGGGCCATTGGTAGGTAAGAAATACCTTTTTTCATTTGATGTACGAGTTCAGTCTACATAAAATCCAAATAATTTTAGCAACTCTATTCATTCGTAATCATTTGGAACACATTTAACAACTTTTACCTGGATTCTATGCAGGTTACAGTATATCCTGTTGCAAAAGTACCATGTGAGTTTTCAGCGCAGGTATGGTTCACAAACCTAAACAAAATACATGGAGTACAAAAAAAGTTCATTTTTCTGTTTTAAGACTTTCAATTTTTTATCTGTTTTGGTGATTGTGACCAAAATGCAATGTTTGCATGGTGTCCTCAAGCATAGGATCTAGATGTTTTCGTCATTATTCCAAATACGCAAGGCAATGACTTGTTATTAAAAGTAATTTACAAACCAACAGGTTTTGGCAGGAGAATATATTCTGTGGAACTCATTAGGAAGATATCCGCATGCAGCATCTCCAAAGGTGTAATCAATTGTTTGTTTTGGCACACAAGTATACCACTTTTGTGTCATTGATCAAGGGAATTATTTTTCAAGCTTTATAAATTGACAGGCAATGTATAAATACTTGTTTGAAAGTCAAGATGCTCCTTTCTGAAGCATACTGGTTATTATGTTCATAAGTACTTCCCATCTTATTTTTGTCATACTGGCAGTGAGTCTTTTGGTTTAACTACTATAAGCTGCTTCAAATAAAATTACTATGTGAGGATGGAAGTGATCATCATAAAAGTAGCAACTGTTGTGGCTTTTGACATTTGCATACCAACCACGAAGCTATATTTTGGATGAACCAGGAGTACTTGAGAGCTTGTATTTGTCTTTGAATTTCCAGTTTTTCTTTCTTACTATTGAGGTTTTTAAAGATTGACTTGCCTTGACAATGGCACAGAATGTCTGTTTGTATTGGATGGTAGAAGGAGAAGTTTCTCGGTCTGGGCTTACCTCTCAGTTAAAGTTTAGTTTAGTTTACATTGATTGGTTTTGTTTAGAAACGAAGCGTGGAACAATTAGTATCAGTGCATTTTCAAGAGCACCAAAAATTTGTGATTTGTAAATGGAGAAGATTCTATTAGTTTGACATTACGAAATTTAAATTTTATGTATTTGGTTTTGAGCAATATTTAGTTTATGGGACTAGCAGGTGATTGCAAGGATAAAGTTTGATTGCGAGGTCTTTCTTTGTGTGAAGAGTTTGAAATAGTGTGTTAACTTATTGGAAGATCATTTTGTAATGCCTCTTTTTCAAATTCTTGTCAAACATAAGTTGGACGGTTTACAAAATAAAAAACTTACAGATCCTACTCTTTTTACAAGTAAATTTTTATGATTTGTCTCTATTCTCCATGACATGCAAAATGGCCTTTAAGGGCTTTTAGGTATCAAGTCTGGCCTTTGCTTGTTATGACTTTCAGAAAAAACTGCACAGAAACCTAAAGTTATTTTGGCAAAAAAGAAAAATAATGAAAAACTGCAAGAAAAATATAACTCAGCATTAAAAAAACAATATTGACAGATTTTTATTAGAAGCTGCACTACGTGGGGTGATTGATGCATCCATTTAAGGGTTCACTGGTTCAATTTTATTAGTTTTTGCTTGTCATGAAAATCTTGTTTGCGAATAAACTAGTCATATAACCTGTACATGGAATGCAGATCATAACCATGTTTTGACCTGAATAAGTTCAAGAGATAAAGCTACCCTACTTTTCAACAAGGTTGAATGTATCACATTGATATGTATATGCGTGCTATGATATCTTGCAGTCTGATCTAGGTCTTTCAATGACCTTTTTCCACTGGTACTTTGGGTTGCAGTTAGCATAGGGTTCTCTTTAAAGTATTGTGATGCAGGAGCATCCAGGTTACGTCAACCGAAAATATTTAAGTCCAGTAAAATAAGCTAAGTCTAGTGTACAAATTCTGTGTGCGCTTAGTCTGTGTTTGTCTTTGTTTGCGTGACTTCTGTTTTGTGCCCATGTCTTGTAATGTTTTGCACAGCCTGCAAGCACGCACAAGTCTTGTTACACGTTTGCGTCTAGTTGGTTAATATACCTATGTGTTTGTTAAATGCGCCACATAAGTTTGTTATTGTGTGAGCAATTGTTGTGTATGTCATTTTCACAAGTTTGTTATTGTTATGAGCAATTGTGCATAAGTTTGAATCATTGCACAAGGAATGTCCATGCATCTGTTGTAGTGCAAAGTTTTGCGGGTTTTTCTAAGCGCACACAACTTCACTTTGGAGGTCAGTGCATAGTCTTATGCACAAGGGTGCAATTGTGGTGCACAACTTTATGAGTTTCAAATATAACATTGTTCGAGGAGCCAACATGAGTTCACCTACTTATAATTGTAATTGTTGGACAAACTAATTTGCATTGCATTTAACAAACTCATTTGGACCCTATTTTGCATGGAGGGTTGAGATGCACATTTAATATATTATGGTTCACTTGTAGCTTTGAGGCAATGATGTAAGTAGGTGGGTCTTTTGTATATACAAATATGCCACTACACGTGGGTCATGGATGGGCTAGAGCTGAAGTATGGACTAGTCAGCTCAAATAGTTTGTGTTTAGAATGGCTACACTAGCAAAGATTGAGAGTTAGCAAGCAAAAATTTGTGGATCTATATGTTATAAAGCATCTTGGTTTGTAGGATTGCTACAAGGTGTTGTTCGCTGTGTATTTACTTCATGTTGGATCAAATGAAGTTCCGAGTTTCAATTTCATTGACGAATTGTTGCATTTTATGCATAATTTTGACAAATGCATGGTGCGTGCAAGATATCTCTTAATTTGAGACCCTAACCATGGATGTGTCAATTGGTAGCAGAGCAAAGCTCCAATTGCATCATTCAGATCCGATTTGAGGTTGGCATCATTTGGTATCATTTGGTATTTGATACTTTCCACATTTGTGGAGTGTGGGTGGAAGGTGCTTGAAGACATCTTCCAATGAATGAGTTGGGTAGAAGGTATATATGAGTTTGATATAGGGGAACTCTTTGATTCATAAGGAATGAAAACAAAGGAGAACAAAACAAGGAGATCATGGGAATGTATATGTGGAGGAGCACCCAAACTCGTAGGCTAGTAGGGTTTATGAGAGATACACGAGCTCATCTAGAGGTTATGGAAACAATGCAACACCTAGGTGTAATGGTGATAGACGATGCAAGCCATAGTTAAGCCGCATAAGAAGCACCTGAATTTGTTGAAGAACATAGACATATTTATGGAAGTTGTTTCTAGGATGACAAGAAGATCATAAAAGCTATTATGTGAGTTTGTGTCTTGAAGAACTTGTTGACTGGATCATTGAGTTACATAAATATTCTTAGTATGGAAATATGGAAGATTTGAGACTAGTTAAGTTTTGTGCTAAAAAGGTTGAGCATTTCTTTGGTGGAAGCATGTACAATCCGAAAGATTCCGCAAAGGCAAAGAAAATATCAAGGCTAATTCATTCCACAAGATTATCACATGAGTTTGTTTAAAAGCTTTTAAACTTGCAGAGAGGGATAATGAGTAATTCTATAAGCCAACCACTAGAGTTGGTATTGTCGAAGATGACATAGAGGAGATATGACATTATGTGAATGGATTGCGCATGACAATGAGCTAATTCAAGCGATGCACAATTTTTGAGTGTGCTTAGTCTCGTGTTTTGTGTGAGTCTTGTTTTGCGCCTTTGCTTTTAATGTTTTGTGTAGCTTGTAAGTGCACACAAGTCTTGTTGTTTGTTTGTGCCTAATTGGTTAGTGTTCCTGTTTGATTAGTTTGTGTTTGTAAAATGTGTTGTGCAAGTTTATTATTGTGCACACAATTGTCGTTATGTCAAGGTTGCTTGTGAGGTTTTGTGCAAGGATATCTTCCGAACTTTTGGTCAACAAAAACATAGGAGCATGAGGATCATTCTCGCAAGGAATGCCCACGCATATGTTCGAGTGCATAGTCATTTGAATTGTCCTAAGTGCTCAAAGATCAACTTCGAGGCTAGTGCGCAGCTCTTATGCATAAGGGCGCAATTGTGGCGTGTAACTTTCGGAGTTTGAAATACATCATTGTCTCGAGGAAGAGCTGACACGAGTTCACCTAACTCAAAATTATAATTGTGGAATTGACTAATTTGCACAGAGTTGTGTTATCATTTGGGCCCTATCTTGCATAGAAGGTTGGGACCTATGTTACACATTTAATATCTTATGGGTCACTTGTAGCTTTGAGACAATGATGTAAGTAGGTGGTTCTTGTGTCCATATAAGCATGCCACTACACTTGTGTTGGGAATGAGTTTTGTAGGAACTAGAGCTAGAGCTAGATTGTGGGCTAGTCAATTTCGGTAGTGAGTGTTTAGAAGTGGTATACTTGCAAACATTACGAGTTAGCAATAAGAGATATTGTAGATCTATGCGTTGTGAAGTCTATAGGTTTGTGAGATTGTTGTGGGTGTGTTGTATGTTGCGTATTTACTTCCTGTTGAATCAAATAAAGTTGTGTTCCTATTTTGTTTTTGAGTTATTACATTTTACGCAAAATTCTGATGGGTATTATGTGGGTGCATGATATAAGGTCTCTTAATTTGAGACCCCTAACCGTGACTTTGCCATATTGACTGCTTTATTATTGTGAACCCACAATGTTTAATTTTGAGGGTATGTTAACAACTTGGGCATGGAAGTCAGGAGACCTTATAAGTATTTTGTGGGTTGCATGATATAAGGTATCTCTTAATTTGAGACCCCTAACCGTGACTTCCTCATATTGACTGCTTTAATATTGTGAATCCACAATGTTTAATTTTGAGGGCATGTTAACAAGTTGGCCATGGAAGTCAAGAGACCTTATAAAATGAAAGTTCCATAAAAATGAAGAAATTTTAATTTGTAGTTCATGCCGCTATTCTAACATGATCTTCGACGATTGCCATTCTTTTATCGGGGAAAACTTGACAAAATACTATAGGAAACAATGCTAAGAAAAAAATTCCAATAATACTATTCAATTGATAAAATTTTCCCAACTTTTGTTGACTTTGTTAGATGGCCATCCAACTTCCCAAACTTTAGCATATACATTCCGAAAGCTAATTGACGGAATTCCAAAATTGAGGGTTTTTCGTAAGTGGTCTCGTCAAACATCTCAAGTGCATGTATGGACTTCATGTAATTGCAGAATGCTTACTCATTAATAAGAGTAGAAAACTTAAAATTTAGAAGTTGCAAACATTTCTTTGAAGTTGTTGAAATATGGAATACTAGGTAATCCGAATGGTTGGAAGCCTAAATAAATAACAAACCATCATAACAATTTCAATGAATTTGAAATGCAAATGTAAACTATGTTTCTTCTTGAGTTAACAATAGTGAAAATTTTATAACTCTACCAAAATAGAGTGTACGCTAGTTTTCAAATAGTGCAATCAAAATTAATGTGCTTGAATGAGATGAAAAAAAAATCATGTGATATGGGGACTTCCAGTTTATCAATGGGTATAGTCCTTTGCGTGCTTGACATCAATTTTGGGCATATAATAAATATTGTTGATTGTCAAAGCACATAATTACCGGTGCACAGGGAGTGCAAAGTTGGTCCAGTACACACACATTGAAAATGGAGATATTCATCACGTGTTTCTTCGATTCTTGTTAAATCATATATTTATATTGAGTGGTTTCATATAAAGTCAAATTAAGTTGAGATTCCATAGGAGGTCGTGGTGCAAAACGATGAACATTAATGAATGAAAGAAATACAATGTTTTTAATTATGTCTACAAGATCTCGAATGGTCTATAGCACCATCGAAATTCCAACCGCTTAAAGATTTATGGACTTAGTGGTATCTTTTAGAAAGTTGTTGCTCCTCTTTGATTTGAGTTAACATCTCCCATAAATCTTTTATTTTGCTTTCCTTGAATAGCTCTATCATGGAACCAACTCTTAAAATATCCCCATATTTGTTTCTAATGTTTGCATACCTTGGACATTCAAGGATGAAATGCTCTTCCATTTCAACTCCCCGTAAGCATAAAACATAAGATATCTCTTCTCACAGCTTCTATTTCATTCTGAAACACTTAGATAGTCCTGCATGCGTTTTGATTTTAGCCTTGACTTGCTCATATAATATATGAATTGTTGTCCTATGATGTGTCTTTGGAACCCCTTGTTTTTCCATCCTGCTTCATAATTTGCTCCTTGGTACTATGTCAAATGTTTTTTTGAAGTCTACAAAGCAACAATATGCATCCTCTTTTTTATCCCAAACCTTTTCAACTAGGTGTCTAAGTGTGACACAATGATTGATGGTTGAGTGTTTGGGTCTAAAACCTACTTGCCCCTTTTCTCTCTTCCTCTTTCCTCCCCAATTGCTAATCTTGTTGTCAATCATACTCCCAAACAAATTTGCAAAAGAGGATTGACCATGATAGTTCGGTAATTGGAGGGATTATTTACATCTTTGCTTTTAAACAAAGGTATGGTTAAACTAGTTGTCCATTTTGTCGGGAAGCCATTTTGGATGACCTCATTGAAAATTATTTTGATTTGAGGCACACAAATATTTGCTCCCGCTTTAGATTCTTTGCTTGAGGTTGTCTATGTCATGGGCTTTACCCATTGCTAGCTTTTTAATCCCTTGTATGATGTCCTCAGTTGTGAAAAGTTCTTCATTAACAAAGATAGTGAGAGGAGTATCTTGTTCATTTTTACGCTCATACAACTGTTTTGAATATTCCATTTATTGGGTTCTTGTCACTACTAGGTGGTTATGTTGTTCTTGGTTTGCATTTTCTCCTTGCAAAGCTCCTCCAAAATCTCTTTGGTTCATGTTTCTCTAATTAAATCAATTCCTTCCTTTGAGTTCTAGTATACATTTTTTTCTTCTTCACTACTTGTTCATACCTTTTTTGTTTGCCTTTGTTGGACATCTCTTTTAGTGGCCTTCCCATTGCCTTGCACTCTTCATCATACCATGGGTTTGTTGGGAAGTTGTTTGTTTTCTTTTTTTTGGGTTTAGCTCTCTGTATACATTTAGGGATTTTTGAATAGTTTGCATTAGCACTTAGTGTAACCTATATCAATACCAAGAACTTCTTTACTTTCCCTTTCTTGGAGTTTGCTCTCTAAAGTTGCTCTAAAAGCTTTTCGATTTTCCTTTGTCACGAGGACATTTCTTTTGAAAGTAGGCTTATTTTGGTTGACGCGTCGATGTGATTGTCATGTTGTTTGTCTTCATGACATTGAAGTTTCACAAAAAATGTGTTGTGGTTTGATTTAAGTTCCACTGGAGAGCCTTCTACTTCTAGCTCTTCTATTTTAGCTATACAATTTTGAGAGCATATAACACATTCGTTTACACTCTTCCCATTGTATGCCTTGCACGTAAACTTTCCCAATTAAGTTGTGAATGTTGCAAAACCCTGATAATTCTTCTCCAAAGTGCATGATGCCCCCATGTTCATCGTTTGAAACCTTGGTCCATTGTTTATTTTCCTCATTTGTCTCCCGGAGGATCTATATCCAGATCCTCATTATTTACTAAAATGTTTGCTTGCTTGTTTTCCATCCTTGCATTAAATTCTTCTATGAACAAAATATCCACAGTCCTCATGACTCGAAATTTCGGTCTTTAAAGAGGGATATGAGTCTCCACGGTCTAGATTTTGTTATAAAATTTGGAGTTATTGGGTGCAAAATAACATGCATCTATGCTAATAATAGTGTCATTTTCTACCATTCTTACCCAGATGTATTGTTTATTTTCATCTTGTTTTTCTATTATGACATTTTTATCCATAGGTTTCCTTTATTAACACCATTATACCCCCATGTCCCTTGCCATTCTTTGCTACTTTATTCCAAATTGCTACCTTCTTGTATCCTTCAAATTTGACATTTTAGACACATCATGTTCATGTGTTCTAGTTAGAATAAATATATCTTTTTCTTTGGCTATGGGCCCTCACTTGGTTCCTCTTTTACAAGGGTAGCCTCTATAATTCCAACTTACCATCGTAAGATGCTCCCAAGTGGGCCATATTCCCTATTTGCTTTAAGGATTTCTAGTTGTGATATATGCTTTCCCATTATTTAGGTATGCCCATCTCCCTTCACTCCTTGCCACCTTCACCTTTTCCCACTCCTTATCTCTCTTTTCCAGCTACCAAAAGGTTAATTCTTCATCTAGGTAAAAATGTAAGCCTCTCAACATACCTTTGTTTCTTAGCTCTTTCTCTATCATCATAGTTTACCATTGTGACTACATGCATACATGTACCATAGAGTGTTATTTCCTTGTCAAAGTATTTGCATCACCGCACTTACTTCAAGAATTTTATCTTATATATCACTTAAGAAGAGCCAATGGTTTTACCATAGCCAATGCCACATTTCACCATCCCGATTGGGAGTTCAATAATAGAGGGAGTCAAAATATATTATTATTTTTTCAATGTGGGCATACATTGAAACCTAGGAGGCAACGAAGGAAATAAATCAATATAAATTAATAATTTAAATTTAAATTTAAATTTCTAAAAATTACGTATCTTAAATATAGACAATCGTCTCGACAAAAACTTTTGGAAATTTTCATGCCAATGTAAATAAGAAAACAAATATATGGGTGAAGCTAAATGATGTCCATGAAATTGTATTCAACCCATGCATCGCAAAAGTACAATCAAGCTCAGGATGCATGCCTAAAAATAAAGCAAAATGAAACCATAAGAGGACATTTTTGTTTGGAAAACGAAACAAAAATTCATATGAGATGGATATACATTTGTAATTGATATATGTTTAGAATAGATATCCACTAAACCCAAATTTAAAACATACACCTTGTTATGTAATTGAAATATTCCATGGCCCTAAAATTAAATACTACTAAACATATCTAACATTTAAAAGAACAACAAATATAGAAATTTGCATGAAAATAAGTCCATCATTTTTTTTTTTTTTTCGTTTCTTGAAGTGTTGTTATCCTACTCTACTATCCAAATGACCTCTCCATCCAAGGCACAAATAACCTCAATTATATATGTACTTGATGTGGAAGATTGTAAATTTTGTAAGTGGCGCGCTCTTGTATTACTCCATCAACTTAGTTCTCTCCCTCTCTAGTGGGCTCATCTTTTCCATTTATTGTTTAGTAGTTCTCTCACTCATTGCGCCCATCTTATCCATTTATTGTTTATTCTTATTACACCGCATAATCCACTAAACAAATATCTACAATGCTTTGATTGTCATTTTCATATTAAAAATCTCAATGGAAATGGGTGGTTGATTGTTTTATGTAACCAAATTGACCTACAACACTCTCATCACACCTATTTGGATGAAAATGAGACATAGTCAACATGTATTACTTCAATCACCCCTATTTCAAATTTCAATTGAAATTAATTTTGCCCGATTGCACAAGAAAGTGTTTGAAATCATCCACAAGTATTGCAAGAGTTGCAAATGATTATGGTTTTGTGTTTATTTTGGCCTATAAAGGACCTAATAATGTACTATATTGGCATGAAAGGATAGTTAGGTGTGCATGATTCACCAATTTGACCGATGTTAACCCCTATTTTGGCCCCAATTCAAACCGAATTGCCCCAACTATGCATGAATGTTTATGAAATCATTTGCAATATCCATGGTTGCGTAATTGGTTATGGTTTTTGTTATGTTGATTTTTTCATGTAAGGGACCTAATTGTATGAAATATTGACATAAAGGGGTGATTGGATGTACACAAGTCACTAATTGATCTAATTTTCCATAAGTACACCCCGGAAGTGAGTGCCACTAATCGTGGAAATATTACAATCCACACTACCTAAAGTGACATTTGCTCACTTGGTTAGTCGATGAAGGCCATCAACTTTTCCTTATTGGTGCTCAATTTGTGTTGGGGTTAGCACAAGGTTGTACAAATTATATATCGATCTAAGCATACATGCAATAAAAATGGATATTCTACCGTAAGAAATATACAAAACAAGAGATATACATCAACACCGCATTTAACGTGGTTCACCCAAAGGTCGGCTACATCCACCAAGAAACAAGACAATCTATTATCCAAAGATTTCGGAAGATATACAATCTTCCACACCTCTCGATGTAAAATACTTTCTTTCTCTCAAGCTTCTCCTTCTTCTCCAAGAATTCTCTCTCTCACAATTATTTCACAATAATCATTCACTCTTACAATCCTTTTACTTCTAAACCCTAGCTTTCTTGCTTACATAGACATATACAAACATATGACACTTAGCCATGCAATTACAACCAATAGATCTCGCTTTAATACTAAATTTAGATATAATTCCTAAGAGTTAAATAAAACACTCTCGCACAGTAACCGACGCTGCTAGTTAGCCCTAACCGATGCTTAGGTTCCTCCATAGCCGATGCCGGTTCCTCCATAACCGATGCTTTGGTTACTATGCTTTCTTGAAAATTTAATATAACATGTTAATCAAGTAATTGAGCTCCACAAATCAACAATCTCCTACTTGAAGATAAATTACTGCAATATACCAGACAACGTCATTCTTGGATCCTTTCCTTAACTTTGTTTTTTCCTCTTCAAGTCTCAAACTAGAAGACCAACGAAGTGGAGTGCAGCTCCAAATTCTCTTTGTTAATGGCTTCGTTAGCATATCCGTAGGGTTTTCACTCATATGAATCTTCTCCAGCTTTCAACTACCCATCATCTAATACACCGTCCGTATGAAGTGATACCTCAAATGCATGTGTTTTGTTCTAGAATAAAACACTCGAGTTATTTTCCAAATGAATTGCACTCAAATGTCACTAAACAATTTACAATCATCTTACTCTTTTCCCAAATTTTCCATGAACTCGTTTCATCCATATCATCTCTTTGCTAGCCTCTCAGTAGCTACAACATACTCGCCTCTGTAGTAGATAAAGCCACAACCTTATGCAATCTCGAAATCTAGCTAACTGTAGTCCCACCTATTGTGAAAATATATCCAGAGTGCTCCTTCTACCATCTAGATCTTTAGCCATATCTCGAATCAACATAGCTACATAAAGAAATATTTGAACCTCCATAACATAATCGCATGCTAGATGTCACTCTCAAATACTTGAGAATCCATTGGACTCGCTTTCAATCCTCTTTACTGGATTGTCCATAAATATACTCATAACTCCCACTTCCCGTGCAACTTCCTCGTCCTGCAGTACAAACCATAACATACATGAGACTCCCAACTGCTGAAGCATATGGTACTCGTGTCATGTATTTAACCTCCTCATGTGATGAAGGACACTGATCTTTGCTTAATTTTAAGTGTCCAACCATAGGTGTACTCACCGGTTTTGAATCTTGCATGTTAAATATTTCCAACACCTTATTGATATAAACCTCTTGAGACAAATACAATTTCTTGTTCTTCCTATCTTTATGTATTTGCATGCCAAGGATTATTTTTGCAGCTACTAAATCCTTCATAACAAATGTGTGAGCTAACTTTCCTTAAGCTCACCAATGTCCTGCATACTAGATCCTGCAATAAGCATATCATCCACATACAATAAAAAAATAATATAGCTCCCATTTTCAAGCTTCTTGAAATAAACACAATGGTCAAATTCACATCTTAGTAACCATACTCATGCATGAAACTATCAAACCTCCCGTGCCATTTCCTTGGAGCTTGCTTGAGCCCATATAGACTCTTTCTCAATCTACACACTAATTTCTCCTTACCCTTGACTTCATACCTAAGAGGTCAGCATATAAATCTCTTCATCCAAATCACCATGAAGGAAATCCGTCTTTACATCTAGTTTCTCTAAATGAAAATCATGTATTACAACTAAGGTCAAGTTTGAGTCAAGAAATAAAAATTTTCTCAAAATAATTAGGAGGACATTGGAGGTCAATAAAAGAAAATGGGGTGAGCAACTTAAATTTTCCCTATGGAAAGATAAGATTACTACTAAAAGATCTACTGGAAAAAGTCCCTTTGAGTTGGTTTATGGAGTTCAGGCTCTCTTACCCTTACACATGAAATTTTATTCCTATCGATTCATGCAACAACTTAAGGATGAGGAAGTAAATACTTATGAAGATAGGATCAATCAAATATTGGAATTAGATGAAGAAAGAAGGGAATCCCACTAGAGACACCTTAAGTTCAGAGACAAAATCAATAAAATATTTGATAAAAAGGTGACTCCTAGAGCCTTTAATGTTGGAGATCTTGTTTTGTTATGGGACAACAGGCATGAGGAAAAAGGAAAACATGGAAAATTTGATGCCTTATGGATGGGTCCCTATTCCATTGATATAAGGATTGGTGAACACACCTTCTTCTTGAAAGACTTGGAGGGAGACTTGTTGGAGTTTCTTGTCAATGACAGACACCTCAAACACTTTCTAGATTAAACACATGCGGTCAGGTATGAACTTTGTATAGTGTATAATCTTGTTGGTTTTTTGTTTTTGTTTTCTTTTTTGTTTCCCTTTTTGTTTTCTGGTCTACAGTGACCAATTTCCTTGGTGTCTCGGTGTGTTTTTGTGAAGTATGTTTTCTCTGTTAGACCTTGTGTATTTTTGAAATGACTCTACTCCCCAATGGATTAAGGCACTTGGTCTATGAAATGTTTTGTTTATGTGGTTCTTGTGGCACCCATAGGGGGTGCCCATCCCCGAGTTGAGTTGGTGTTGGTGCTCAATTTGATCTCGCCCCTTTTCCTAAGTATGACTTCAAAATTTTCCTTTAACTGGTCATCAATATTTAAAAATGTATCCTTGAAATATGTAATCATGTTTAATACAAACAAAATCCTATGTTTGAGTTGTGAATTCGGTGTGAATCCTCTTTTTCACAATGAGGAATTGTAACATTCCCATTTTAAGACTTTAGAAACAAGGGAATTTTTTTACACAATGTTCTCTGTTCTAAATAAAACATAATTTAGAACACACATTCCATGCCAATCAATCTCATAACAGATAACCATATGTAGCTGTAAATGACTCGGTGAATTACCAATCTCTCATTGCATGACTCGGTCTCTAACTGATCTCTCATGTTTGTCTCTAAGTATTGAATACTTTTATGTATACTACGTATACTTGGTTTTCTTACCCTAATCTGGGTACTGAGTGACCTATTTAAAGAACCTATCTGAATATTTGTTACCAATATTCATCTAAAATCATGTTCCTTAAACTAGGTGACATCGGACAACGCAACTAGTAGTTTGCGATACTTTGGCCAAAGATTTCCAACATACTATTCATGTTACTATTCCTAGATGACATATTCGTCAAATCGGAATACGTCCTTCACCTCACTCTTCTGTTATCTAGAATGGTCTTCACTGACTTCTGTCAGTCCACTTGCCCAAGGTTTGACCCTAACCCAAGTTAGCGACATAATTTGTTATAGGGAGACGCTCATGATGACTTAGGGTATATGGGCATACTCATCCGACCTAAGTCGACCGAATGTGCCAAGGTACCCTGAGTCATAGAAAGCTACCCTGAGTCATAGAAAGCTACTTCCTATTCCAATTCATACTGCTAGCTTGGCCTAGAGAGAAACTAAGTTCAAGTCCAGATGTGTGTAGATCTAGATGAACTAATGTGGAAGGGTGTTACAACATGTCAACTACAACACTGTATCCTCGTGAAGACCTTAGTCTTCATGCAGGTACATTTCTATAGTTGGCATGTGCCAACATCCGACATAACTACTTCATCACGATGTACATACCCCTAGGAGGTCATTAACACTTAATTAATTTTGGATTAAGATTCAAATTACGGAAACCTTGCCAAACCCTAAATCCAACACCCCTTAAGTTCTTCATCCATATTTGATTTAATTAATATTAAATAACTTCATTAACTCATGATTGCTTTTATGTTCGTTAACTATGACTTGCCGAGAAATTATCCAAAAATAGAACAACATACATTGTAAGGTTAAATTAATGTAACTCAACTATTCAAATAAGGTGTAGCAACCACACAGGTTCAACTAGAGAAGACTTCATAGAAAATGAATTCTGAGTGATTAACGATCATAAACACCATTCTTTCACTTTACATTCTTTTGAGAGAGGAAGAGTCTTCCTCTCTACATGGTTATGTGTTAGGGTTTATCATACCCTTTATATATTTTGCACTTTCTATAGTTTAATTGTATATTCAATATACATCCCATTATCATAATATATTATTTAGATAAAGAACATAATCTTATGCAACTTAATAAGTTTCTTTCAATTAAGAGAGAGATTGAACTATTTCTCTTCATCCAACTTATCAAATGACAACAAAAATAAGAATACAAATAGATATGCCAAATATCAACAAGATAGTATTCCAACTACCTTCATAAAATGTACAAGAGAAATTACACAACAATTCGAAGTGAACCTCCAACCTTTTCAATTCATCATGATAAAATACACAATTTACAAGACTATGCATCTCGACAAACTGCATGTCAATCAATACTAAGATCATTAAAGAATACAACTTTTCCTTTTCAATACATCTCAAGAATGAATTGGAGTTCTCTTTAAAAGAGCTAGACTTTAAATCAGCCAATACATCATAAAAGTTATTTCCTTCTTTTATCACTTACGAAGTCCATCTCAGTAAAATTGCTAGCATGGGTTAGTTCATTGAACTGAGCATGATAAGCACTAAGCATTAAAACGAAGTGCATTCCACTAATTGTTCCATTAAAACAACTCTACTTTAATGAAACAATTAATGTAATCATTCAAATAAAACATAAGTAATAACAACCATAAAAGAAGCACAAATAACAATCTGAATTCACTTTTAAGAAAAGATCATAATATAATCAACAAACTACTGCCTTATAACAGATAAGTATTGTCCTAAACAATTACTCATTTATATCAAATAACAACTCCTAACATTAAATTATTTCATAATTCTTTCTGAATTTGAAATATAAATTTAACTTCAATATATAAACAAAAAGAGTTACTTTGAATCAAGACCTTCTTGTCATCTTTACCAAGTTTCCAGAAAACATGTGAAGACAAGTTCATTTCAGCATCGTTACGTTTTTAAGATGAGTCAACCATCAACTTAAATAAATAAGAGATTCACAATTCCGTTGTGACAACCTAATTCTCATCAAATAACTATAACCTAGGTTCTTAGATTAGGCCTCATATTAACAATGGAAAAGTACTTCCTAACAACAATGTTTCATTTCAATTAATTGAAACAATTATTATTTCCTTAAATATAATTTAAGTAGAGAAGTAATTAGTAACAACTACTAATCAATTACTTAATAAAAGTAATACAAATGATTCAATTAAACCTATGACAAGTTTTATACAAAGAAAGGAGAACGAGCTGTAGAGTAAATAATTTCAATTTCCTTATCATTCGGTTAAACCGAGTTCTCATATTCATCTTCAGAAAAGAAGAGTCAACATCCTACCCAACAAAACAATTATTAACTTACTTGCAACCTTAATGAATCTTTCTATATCTTTGAAGATTTTAGTCATTGATTCAAAACCATTTATTCCATCAAAATAAAGTAAGACTATAAAAATATCACCCCTTAATCATGACCAAATAGAGAAGGAAGAAATCATCTGTTGTGTGCACAAAGAAGAGTCCATCTGAAAAAAATTTCATAATGATGCATGACTCAACCATTGAAAAACAGTTAGTCAAGAAATGGTTAAGTTTTCCTTTCTATAGGACAGGCTCAGTTGAACACTTCCATGAATCGACAAGACATTCGATTCCACACAAATAAATAGAGATCAATAAAGCTTATAAACCGGAACGGTTTGGTTGGTTCCATATAAAAAGTAACAGTCTAGAATTTGATTATACATTCAACTATTCCCATGAACGTACTGTAGTCAACTCATAACATGCAAGTTAACAAACTACAAGGTAGTTTCCAACTATGGCGAGTAAGTTTTCATCACCTCACCCAAGCCCAAAAAAAACAAAAAATTGAACTTAAGAAAGTCGAACAAACCTAAAGAGATAATCACCATAATGACTTGGAGAAGGCCGACTACCAGAGTATCACAACATCAAAAAGAACTTCAACCAAAGACAACCATCTCATCTTCCATATTTCAATAAACCAGTAATCACCTTACAGAGTTTTAGAGAAGAGAATTCCAGTAACAAACAACCCAAGTAAGACAACTTTCATTCTTATCTCCTCATGAGTTCAAATGAACAATAATTCCAAATAACAAAACTTACCCAACTCCCATCGAATTATGATTCGAAGCAGTGGAGATTTAAACAGTATAAAATAAGAACATGATATTTCTTCTAAGATCTTATACAAGTTGAAGTACAGAACACCAACAATTCCATAAACCTCAAACACCCATTAACCTTTGTTTTTAAGTTCGAGTTCATACTGAAGAACAAAGTATACAAATACAGTCCCAAACAAGGAGTATAAAAACTTAATAGAACAAGATACAGTTTAAAAGGTATTCTTCTACCTTTCAAAACAAGAAAAGGCATTCAGTATAAGCATGCAAGTTTACTAGTATAAATACAAACAAGATGTCCATTCCTCGCTTTCACACAAGTTCGTGTTCATACAATGAGATAAAACATATATCCATACAGATTGCAGAAGGAGTAATACAGATTTAAAACTCAGAGATGCATCAGAGAAGAGTACCCATTTACATACTACTTTCAAAAGAGACTTCCAGTTCAAGCTCAAGACAAAAACTAATTACTCAAACTCTTTTTCGAAAGATAGCCAAAGTATATATTCCAATCAAAACACTAAAGTCTCAATAGTTGTAAATGCATTTCACCATTTTAACTCACTCAGAGAAAACACCCAAAAACAACATTATCATGCAAGGGTTCCAAAACCAAAAGCACAAAGATTATTTCAACAAGAAAGAAAATAACCGAACAAAAACAAAAACCCATTTATCTCATGAGAGTAGAGTCGTTTTAATGAAACATTTAGAGAAAAGCAAGAAATCTTAATGGATAGAGCCTATCATGCCTGATAGTGCTTCTGCTAATTTGAAGAAGACTTCCAGTTGAGCTTCCAACACTTCTTCTCCAAGCAAGATCAAAAACCAAAAATCTCTTTCCCCAATGTCTCATATACTTTCCTTGAATAAAAAAATACCAAGGAAATAAAAATAGCCATAAACTGAAAATATAATTGCTGGTTCAAAGAACCAGATAGCTCCATGTAGAGAAAAAATCGAGAGCATGAATGACCAAACAACCTCCAACAAATCCACCCGCATGGTTTCCTAGGTAGTTTGCTCACCAAAAATGAGGCTCATTAATGCCATTAACTCTCAAATTCCCACCTATCTCTCTTTGCCACCGCCATCCAAAATTGGCGAGACCCAATTCAACTTCTGCATGCATCACTAAACCTTAGTGATGACTCCATGTGGACTCCCACAAAATTTCATGCTTCTACCTAAATTGGTAGTTTGTTGTCATTTAATACAAAAATCAAATCACATTAATAGCTTAGGAACCTGTCACCAGATTACCACTTGCCATACGACCCTTAGGTCCCCTTTCCATATTTCATTAGTTTAGGGTAGATTCCATTAGTTTAGGATATGACCATAGGATAGTTTAGAAGTATTTACCTTAGGTTTAGAAACATTTCAATAGGTAAATTTCCATCTTAGGTTAGGTCATAGCTCATAGCCATTTAGTATTAGGTATAGGTTAGAAATAAGCCTAGCATCACCTTAGGTTATTTCCCCATACCCCAATTTAGAACATGCAACCTAGGTTAGGATGCTATCCCGAATGAAATAGGCATAGATAAAAGATAGGTACATTTACCTTAGTTTAGAATCCCGTTAGGATAGATCTCACAGGCCTAAGACTTATCCTTCATAGTCCTGAAGTAGGTCTCATACCACTTGATGACATTAGCGTCCTGAAGAGATCAATCAAGAAGATCTCGAGCACATAACATACAACGGAATGCAGGAACGGTCTTACAAGAAAATAAAAGAATTTGTAAACATACAAGAGTTCAGTCCATTATGTCATCCAACCTCTGAATGTTAGTTTACCATTCAGATTAGGTAAGAAGATTTAAAACATACCTTGGATCAATGGAATTGATCCAAGGATTTGTTAATAAAAAGAGATAAGTTTGCAAACTTCATTTCTAGATTACAACTTATCTATCGAAGAAAAAATGGATTCTTTGCAAGCAATATCATTTCAGCCCAATGAATCTAAGAGCAGAAATGACTCATCCATGGCAAGCATGATTTCCAAAAATCAAAGGAACACTCCTTATCCAAAAAAATCACATGTCAATGCTTGCAATGCAAAAGAGGAAAGATAACAGTTTGTCAAAGATGTTACAAGAATGTAATGACCATGTCATTTCTATAAAATGCCCATGAAAACATTGCCAAAAGATTGTGATTATCCTCAAAAATTCATCCTGTGTAGTCCTTGTGATATCCAGTGCAAATTGCACTTAGCT
Organism: Taxus wallichiana var. yunnanensis; assembly: GCA_018340775.1. Taxonomy (NCBI): domain Eukaryota; kingdom Viridiplantae; phylum Streptophyta; class Pinopsida; order Cupressales; family Taxaceae; genus Taxus; species Taxus wallichiana. The sequence continues at coordinate 421,669,693 of CM031240.1, read as the reverse complement.
CTCTAATGCCCGAGGATACGTGGCATAATATAATTAGTGGCACTGTGATGGGTTATGTTTGTAAAATTACATAATTCACATGATAATTGCAAAGTGCAAGCTTAGCTCCGAAACCCGATGGAATATTCCAGGGAATATTCGAGTTATAAGTGTAAAGTGTGAAGAAAGTTCCACCTCCTGAAAAAAATACGTGTCTAAATATGGTTGAAGCATGCAAGTGGATTATTGGTGCATTTTGCACCAGAGGCATACTATAGTGCAAAGTGTGAATATGCCCCTGAAGCCTAACGGAGGACACGTGTCAGTTTTCTAGGAAAAGTCAACATGCGGATGTTTGGGTCAATATTGCAATCTTGCACTGTGTGAGAGATTGGTTAAAAATGCAAATAAGCCTCATGGCTCCGCCACCCTTTAGATTGAAACACGTGGAAATTTCTCAATTAAGGATTGAAGATCGGGTACTCGGTCAATTTAATGCTTTTACACCTAGTCAAGAAAATGGACACAAATGTAAATAAGTCCTGCGACTTTGTCACTCTTAAATATTGGGACACATGTCAACCTCTCTATAAAAGTCAAGAAGTGGGGTTTTAGGTCAAATTTATAAATTTGCACTCATTTGAAAGGTAATGTAAATGTGCAAAAGACTCCCTAATCCCGCAAAGTGCCAGATTAATCCACGTGGACGACCCACATTCAAATGAAGGAGGTGAGTTAGTCGACTAGGATGTGCTACATTTATGGGTACCACCATTAATGTGTTCTTGCACGAATCAAAGCATATTTTTAGAAGTATTCAAACACTTCAAATTGTTACTATTGCATATGAAGATTTGGGTGCCCTAGCTATGAGAATTTGCAAAGGAGCAAAGGAAAATCGATTGAAAGGTGTCAATATTGAGCTAGAGAATTCAAAATCAAAGGATCAAGGGAGAATTGCACAATACTTGCACAAAAAATGGGTAAGGCTTGTATTGTGTTTGTGTTTTTATTATTTGACTTACAATTTGTAAGAAATTAAAGGGTGAAATTAGGGTATAGAAAATGAAGCAACTATAGTTGAGATTTCACGTAGGTTCCAACATTTCCAGTGATTTAGATAAGGTCATGGACACAAAATTATTAAATGTTGATTTAGATGATTTTCGAGAGGAGGCTGAGTAATCTGAATAAAATTAAGTGGATAAAAGCCATCGATGCAAACAATATTTCCCTAGTGGGTGCCTTCCCACCATCCATACATTCCCCTGAGTTTTTATGGTTATGTGCTATGAATTATAACCCTGAAAAGAAATAAGTATTAGACGGAAGTGGAGATAGGGTGATAAACTTAACATTAGAAGCTTGTAGGGAAATTCTAGGGTTACCAGGATTGGATCAACCAATAATGGATAAAATTGAATCAACACAGACTGATTATAACTCGAGGCATGATGAATATGCTGTAATGCTAAATTATAAGTGTTTAAAAGATAAAAACCATCTATCAAAATAATCCCCAAGAGATTAACCAGGGCCATGTTTGTTGAGGAAGTTGAGGACCTTATTGTGTTACTAAGCAGAATGACATGGTTAGAAGGAGCTAATGATTTTCAAGAATGGATGTGCCCTTTTATAATGGTTATCCGGAGGAATAATGAAAATTTTGTTGGGAAAGATTCATATCAACATCCATTCATGCTCAACTTATGACAATAGTCAGTAAAGATTAGCATAGGTAATCTAGTTGACATCAATTTCTATATGATGTCATATCTTATCTATAACATTACCTACTTCAAATCATTTCCAGGTCTCCCATTACAAGAAATTTTTGAAGATCATAGGGTGTATGATGTATACCCATAATTGAGGTTGGATAGATGGAAAGGGAATGTCAGGTTGGTAAATGATGCTTTCATTGCCCCTGTGACATGTCTTTTCAAACCAGTGGGAATAATATAGATTATCTGCTCTGCTAGGGAAACAATTATGGAGTATGGTTACATTTTTATACAATACAAATTATTTACATATTTTAGGGTAAGTGGATTTGAGGGAAAACCTTGTAAACTACCTAGATATGTGAATGATAAGTGGAATTTAATGGAACTGTCAAGACAATTAACTCTTGTGCACAAAATATTTCATCTTCTTCGTCTTCATGCCTCTATCATAGAATTGGTAATTGCAAAATCCTTTCATCTTATTTTATTCCCAACACACCGCTATCTTTACGCCAAAATCCTTTGAACCCTTGCATGTCTCCGATTAGAAAGGCTAGGAAAACTCCACTCCTCTACAAAAATACTATGTGCATCCCGCATCTTATTATTTCATGCCTACTCTACTCTTCCAAACTTTCCAAGTCTTCTGCACTCTCCAAAATTGGGTTGGATTGCACTGGACCTTAGATTCCCCGCCTCAAACACCCAAGGTACTTAAAAGTTGAGGTCCTCCTCACGTAGACTAAGTGAGTGGTAGAACGACCCTTTGAATTGTTAAACCCCGGTTATTATTAGTGTTGTTATTGATGTCAAGTGGAATTGATGGAAAAATAGTGAGTCTTTGAAGTGAAGTTTAGTTAGAGGGATGAAGGTTGATTGGTAGTGGCTTATCGGTAGTGTTTTGAGCATTCTAGATGGTTTTAGGTTGGTTTCAAGGTGCTACAAGCTCAAATAGTGTGTTGAGTGATCTCTAAAGGAAATGTACATGTTGGTTTTCTTGTTTTAGATTGTCCAAAGGTCATATATGATGGTATTAACATGGTAAAGAGATTTCATAGTAAGTTCTAGGTCAGTTGGTGGGAATCACAGTTGTAACTAAATCATTCAAGCCTATTTCTAGAGCCCGATGACGTGTGGAAGCTTGGTACAAGCTATTATAATTTTATGTAAGCATGGAAGGAGCCTAGGAATGTTGTCTAGGTCATGCGTGAGAAACAAAAAGGTTCACTTTATCTTCTCGGAGGAAAAATTCAAAATTTCATCAAAGTTGCCATTGAGAACTAACACTCATTGTTGAGGTAAATGAGATAGGTCTGAGATATACAGGAAAACCTATGGCTAACCAATAAATGTAATGTGTAGAGGGGTGTCTTTTAGTGCTTCATGCGAAATTTGATCAAATTTTGAAATGGGAATTGTTATCCATTTCCCCCTAGGAAAAATGGACAATGAGGATATGACTAAATCCAAACACCGAGAGAGACACCTAATGATGCAATTGGCTTACAAGTAGTTTTCGAGGCTTTGCAGGCTCATTCAGGGAATTCAAGAGAGAAAATCATATTGAGGAATTTTTTCCTCTTTAGGTTTTGACCCTTGAGATCAACTTAAAAATGATGGAATGCGGGCCCACTATCACCTTTAGGGTCCTATATGATGAGAAGTTCCCCAAAAAATCCAAAAATTTCCAAAATTGGTAAGGGGTCTAAAGGGTCACCAAGCCAAAATGGGCTTGCCGAGTAGCTTGGCAAGCTACTCGGCGAGTCGAGTTGAAGACCTTGTGCGGCAAGTGAACCACTAAGCTCCCCGATATTGGTGAATTAAGGAGCTTGCAAAGGCAAGATAGGAAGGTTTTAACGATGCATGAGCTCACTAATGGGAAAAGGCCATGAATCAGAAGTATTGGATGCAACTAAATGACAAGCTCAATGGGTGTAAAATAAATGACGAGCCGTGAGTGAAACATCCAGATGACCGACCTGCCATGAAGAACTCGGCGAGGTGTGAAATGCCCAACATGTTGTAGGAAAAGATTGAGGTTTGCCATGCATGGATCATTGAGTCGTGGAAATGATGGAGCTGGATGGCTTGGCAAACCGAGATCACATAGAGTACATGCACTCGCCACATGGAGTCAATAATGAAGCCCGAATGATTCACAAATAAGAGGACCGTGTCGACCACAAGGAAGTTAGAGAATGAGCTTGAATGAAAGCTATTCCTAGAGTGAATGAATGTTGAAGGCTCATAGTGAGCCGAAGCGGTAGATTGGGGCCGACCTCCTAAGCTCGGCCATTCAATGCACAGGTGAGATCAGATCATGGAATCATGGCAAAGTGTAGCTTGAAAACTGGGCTGTCAAAGAAGGCCACATCATTTGAAGTAAATGAAGAGCTTATTGAGAGATTGAGCCACTCAGCCAGGGTGAATGTAGGCCAAATCAAACAATGGCATGGGCTAGCTCACCCAAGTGGCTCAGGATAGAACGCAGAGATGCCAATGGGATTTTGAACTCGACGAAATTGCATCAGGGCCTGAATGAAGGCAAGAAGGAATGGAGGTCTCGGTGTTGGGGAAGAGTTAGGGCTGAGCTCATCGCCGAGCTCGGTGTGGAGTGAGTCACTTGGCTTGGAGTTACGTCGAACCTAGGGGTAGCTACTTCCAGTAGCTCGCCAGTTGATCGCCACAAATGAAGTAAGAGACATAACATTCGCCGCATAACTAGAGTGGGTCAAAACACTGAATTCCGTGGGGAGGGATAGATTAAAGCGGCGATTTGAACAACTCTGACTCCACTTGGGCAGTGAGTTCGAGAAGTAAAGTAATCTCGGTTCAACGCATTGATAAGGGCTGAGCCATTTTAATGTTGAGCGGCGATCTAAATAACTTCTACTCCTCATAGGTTTGTAAACAAAAGTAGTATTAGTTCGATGCATTGAATGGTAAGTGTATAGTGTTGAGTAGAAAATTGTAAAGATTTTACTTTGAAATGGAAATATGAAGTAAAGAAAGTGGGAATCACCACATTAAACTAACAAGGCCACCAAAATGAAAGTGTTGAGCGGTGAATCCGGGGTAACGCTTTTGCATTGGGAGGTGATTGAACGAAAAATAAGTATGCCAATTCGACGCAAAAAGAAGCAAGCCACGCTACGTGTGGAAATCGGGAGATCTATTACTAAGATAGTAAAAGGGGTTATGTTCAACACAAAACGAGTAAAGCTAATTGAAATAGCCGCATTGGATACTAGGGGTCGAGTTGAAAGATAGTGTATTACAATGTTTAGGGGGTAGAAGTATTTAGTCATGGGATCCCTAATAAATGCAAAAGGAGTTGAAGCGTGGATTTTTCCACAAAGCATGGCATGAGAGGATGTAAAGTTGAGTGGTGTTTTGATGAGCAAGTCTCGATTTAGGGTGCTTTGAGATAAGAGATGCAAAAGGTAATATGTTTAATGAAAGACAAGAAAAGTAGATCAATATTCGAGAGGTCGAAGACTAACATCAAGCACTAACATGCTTAGCAAAGAAAAAGAAAATGATATCACCGAGAAATGTGAGGAGAGTGAGTAGGTCCAATACCCCAAGGTAATAAAACACCTCCAAATCATCGCATCAAGGAAAAGACAAAATGAAGTAAAAACTGGTGAAAGAAAAATGCTTTACTTCATAAAAGGGGTGAAGTAAAACAACTGGAGAATAGTGATGAAAAAGGGGCAGTAATGCATGATTAGTTCATCGAAATGAACTAGGAAGCAATAGTGATGGCCCCTGGCTCCCCACTAGTTTGTAACTTCAAAATGCCATAAATTTCTCCCGAGCTTTGTTTCATGCAAAATCAGACTTTCCAGAAAGGTCTTGGAGTCCTCTATGTGCCAACAACTTTAGATTTCAGTTTTGGTGAGTGGAAGGGGGTAAAAAGTGGTGTTTCATATCGTTCACTCCAGGGGACTATACAACCATCTACCACCATTAAAAGGGCATGGGAAGCAATTTCTTGTCCCATAAGCTACAGTACAATAGTGATGGGATATGTAGATGTCCCATGATGTTTTAATTAAAAATTCACACTTGGTAGGTGAGAGATGCATGCATCCAAGAAACTTGACTTTCTCTCTTCTCCACATTTTCTTCTATAAATTGTAAGCTCCTTTCATTTGCAAGGGGGGATTCTTTGCTTACCAAAACTCTGCCAAAATTTGTCTAGGAAGCAAATGTGTTGTAGGCCTTCATTCTAGACATCTTGCATGATGATCTTGGCCTTTCTATGTAATTAATTGAATTGTGTATATCAATGAAGCTGTGGATTTGAGTATTGTGGATGTGTTCTTCCCTTTGCTTGTGTCTATTGTCTTTACTTACCTTTTCAATTCACTTGTAGTTGTATTGTGTCAATCTAAATTGTCTTGCAAATTTCTTTATTGTTGTGCTTTCATGGAGGAGCTAGTTTGATGTTGTTGTTGCTGTTGACTATGGTGACTGTTACACCCTCTCTGCACCAAATTTTCTATCACTTCCACACATTCAGGAGATTCCCTACTTTAACATTTTGGTGCATCACCTCCTTAGAGTAGATTTCTTTCATTTATGCTATTTCTCTCTCCCTGGTTCCTTAGAAGTCATAGATTAGAAGTAGTTGTTAGATTTCTTTCCATTAGAGTTAGCTATTACACTAGTTTAGGAAGAGGAACCAACCTTCTCTGGAGAATTTATTCAACTGCAAGGTCCCACACCTTGAAGAAATTCCATGTTACCCAGTCACTCTCTTGCATTAACACACTCACATGTTGAGCATTCAGAGGGTGCATTGATTTGGTGATAACATGAATTTAAAGTTACTCAAATTTTTAAAAAACTTCCCTCTTGAAAAATGAATTTTAAGGCCTATGTCTTCTTAGCATCCAAGAAATAATACGAAGAATCCTTGGATAAATAACAAAAGTATTTTTTGGAGAGGATTCCAAGCCTGAAATGTTGCAAAATATTTGGAGCAATTTGGATAAGAATGAAAAAAATTACAAGCTCTTCTCTATCAATGTTTTTCTCTTCACCATGCATGTTCCAAAGCGGTGAAAGTAAAATGAGCATGTTGTCTCGAATTTTTTTTTGTGATGGGGTTCAAGTCATCCAAGGTTGTCCAGAGATGAATTCACGGAAGATAATGTTATTGATTTTTCTCAAGTATATTTGCTTTTCTAAAGGTCTCTCAATAAGATACAAGTGGCACAGTAAATAAAGTGAGACAATACAGTCCTAGGTGATAAGGTTTCCTCTTCTGTGTAAGGGTGAAATAGAATGTGAGTCCCTTATATGGTTAATAGTGAATGATCTAAATCAAAATATCCTCTGATTTAGTGGATTGATGCTATAGGTTTTCATAGATCTCAATCTATCTCCTAGAACCATATTAAAGAATTGTTTTTGTGTTGGAATGAATATCCCTATCCTATCATGCTTGAATGGAATACTTGTGTAAAGTTAAGGGTTGGTCACAAACTAGAGTCTATTAGGTCGTAAGGTCTCGACATACAAATATTGGAAATATATAGATTATTGCAAAGCTTGAAGTTAATACTGAGAGATCAAATCCTCACAAACTTGTCAAAGTCTTGTAGAATTATCAAGGTCACGCTCTAAATGAAATGTGCACATGTATAGGAATTTTTAATTGCCTAAATACTCCCCATAATATGGTTTAGGTGATTTGAAAATAGATCTTAGTCATGATGAATATGTTAGGAAATATATCTTAGTGCTCCATTTGTATGTACGGGTGAATAATAATTACATTACAGTGTAATTATTATTATGGTAAATTAGTGAAAGTACATTTACTATGTAAATGTAAATAGTAAATGTAAAATGTGGTTAGTATGTGGTAAGTAAGTTAAAATAATAAAAACATATAATATAGAGTTGTTGATTTCAATTATTATACATGTGTAGCTATTTCATGTAATCATTGTATTAGATCGAGTAATTTCTACATTTGGTACGAGTAGGTTAAATATGTCTTGAAGAAGATCTCGTAACTTTTGTTTCGCGATCTGGGTTTCTCCAAAATTTTGTGTGTGGAGCGATCGGTTATACAAGAAGCTACAGTAGAAATTTAAGTAAAACCCTGTTCATAGTTTGGGAGAAACATGCAATTTACTATACATCACATTGATCACGCGCTTTTTTTTGAAGAAATCAGAGAATCAAAGGTAATTCAAATCTACATTCAATTTTTTTTGGATATTTAGATTTAGAAAAATGGATACACCATTAGATAAATTTAATGGGCTGAAATTCCATACATGGAGAGTAAAAATCTAGATGCAGTTAATGAATAAAAATCTATGGAGGATAGTAGATGGAAAAGAAAAAGCACCTACAGATGTAAGCAAAATTGTAGAATGGGAAACTGAAGATGAACGAATAACAGATGAAATTGACTATAATTCTGAAGAATTTCTATTCTAAGTGAAGTTCTTGGAGGAAGGAGGCATAGGAGGTTGGAGGTCATTCAGCGACCTCTCGTCAGTCACCAACGACGGGGCCGTATCAGTTATGGTGATTATTTTTTTATACAGTGCGTTCTTGTTGTTTCTTTGTATTTCTGACAAAGTGTTTGGTTGCAGTGTTCCTATTGTGGTTTTCAGAATAAAAGAAATTTCACATTGAGGGGGGAACATGATCTCAATGTTCCATTTCTAGTTTTCTACATTTATGGTATTTTCTATATATGAGCAAAGATAATTTCCTATGTTATTCCCTGCAGTGAGATGTGATGAGGGCTAAGAATAATACTTGGCATATCATGATGTGGTTGTAGGTAAACCACTTGAAAACCTTCATTTTTGGTTTGTGGTACACCACTTGTAAAACCACCATTTTTGGTTGTTGGTAAACCCTATGCAAAACCATCACCCTTTTGGTTTGTGGTACACTACTTGTAAAACCACCATTTTTGGTTGTTGGTAAACCCTATGCGAAACCATCACCCTTTTTGGTTTATGGTAAACCAATTGCAAAACCATCATTTTTGGTTTATGGTCAACCCTATGAAAAACCATCCATTAGGTTTATGATCATCTTGTAAAATCATCAGATCATGAGCAGGTGCAAGTATAAGGCAGGTTTTCCCCATGTTCGCACTAAGGGGGGGAATGTTAGGAAATATATCTTAGTGCTCCATTTGTATGTACGGGTGAATAATAATTACATGTGTAATTATTATTATGGTAAATTAGTGAAAGTACATTTACTATGTAAATGTAAATAGTAAATGTAAAATGTGGTTAGTATGTGGTAAGTTAGTAAGTTAGAATAATAAAAAAATATAATATAGAGTCGCTGATTTCAATTATTTTCTGTGTAGCTATTTCATGTAATCTTGTATTAGATTAGAGTAATTTCTACATTTGGTACCAAAGCAGGCTAAATATGTCTCGAAGAAGATCTCGTAACTTTTGTTTCGCGATCTTCGGTTTCTCCAAAATTTTGCGTGTGGAACGATCGGATATACAGAAGCTACGGTAGAAATTCAAGTAAAACCTTGTTTGTAGTTTGGGAGAAACATGCAATTTACTATACAACACATTGATCACTGCTATTTTTTTGAAGAAATAAGAGAATCAAAGGTAATTCAAATCTACATTCAATTTTTTTTAGATATTTAGATTCAGAAAAATGGATACACCATTAGATAAATTTAATGGGCTGAAATTCCATACATGGAGAGTAAAAATCTAGATGCAGTTAATGCATAAAAATCTATGAAGGATAGTAGATGGAAAAGAAAAAGCACCTACGAGATGTAAGCAAAATTGTAGAATGGGAAACTGAAGATGAGCGAATAACAGATGAAATTGACTATAATTCTAAAGACTTTCTATTCTCAGTGAAGTTCTTGGAGGAAGGAGGCATAGGAGGTTGGAGGTCATTCAAATGACCTCTCGTCGTCCCAACGACGGGCCGTATCAGCTATGGTGATTATTTTTTTATACAGTGCATTCTTGTTGTTTCTTTGTATTTATGGGAGTGTTTGGTTACAGTGTTCCTATTGTGGTTTATAGAATAAAAGAAATTTCACATTGAGGGGGGAACATGATCTCAATGTTCCATTTCTAGTTTTCTACATTTCTGGTATTTTCTATATATGAGCATCAAGAATTTCCTATGTTATTCCCTGCAGTGAGATGTGATGAGGGCTAAGAATAATACTTGGCATATCATGATGTGGTTGTAGGTAAACCACTTGAAAACCTTCATTTTTAGTTTGTGGTACACCACTTGTAAAACCACCATTTTCGGTTGTTGGTAAACCCTATGCAAAACCATCACCCTTTTGGTTTGTGGTACACTACTTGTAAAACCACCATTTTTGGTTGTTGGTAAACCCTATGCAAAACCATCACCCTTTTTGGTTTATGGTAAACCAATTGCAAAACCATTATTTTTGGTTTATGGTTAACCCTATGAAAAACCATCCATTAGGTTTATGATCATCCTGTAAAATCATCAGATCATGAGCAGGTGCAAGTATAAGGCATGTTTTCCCCATGTTCGCACTAAGGGGGGGAATGTTAGGAAATATATCTTAGTGCTCCATTTGTATGTATGGGTGAATAATAATTACATGTGTAATTATTATTATGGTAAATTAGTGAAAGTACATTTACTATGTAAATGTAAATAGTAAATGTAAAATGTGGTTAGTATGTGGTAAGTTAGTAAGTTAGAATAATAAAAAAATATAATATAGAGTTGCTGATTTCAATTATTGTCTGTGTAGCTATTTCATGTAATCTGTGTATTAGATCAGAGTAATTTCTACATTTGGTACTAGAGCAGGTTAAATATGTCTCGAAGAAGATCTCTTAACTTTTGTTTCGCGATCTGGGTTTCTCCAAAATTTTGCATGTGGAATGATCAGTTATACAAGAAGCTACAGTAGAAATTTAAGTAAAACCTTGTTCATTGTTTGGGAGAAACATGCAATTTACTATACAGCACATTGATCAACGCTATTTTTTTGAAGAAATAAGAGAATCAAAGGTAATTCAAATCTACATTCATTTTTTTTTGGATATTTAGATTTAGTAAAATGGATACACCATTAGATAAATTTAATGGGCTGAAATTCCATACATGGAGAGTAAAAATCCAGATGCAATTAATGAATAAAAACCTATGGAGGATAGTAGATGGAAAAGAAAAAGCACCTACAGATGTAAGCAAATTTGTAGAATGAGAAATCGAAGATGAACGAATAACGAGATGAAATTAACTATAATTCAAAGACTTTCTATTCTAAGTGAAGTTCTTCTTGGAGGAAGGAGGCATAGGAGGTTGGAGGTCATTCAAAACCTCTCGTCGATCCACCAACGACGGGCCATATCGATTATGGTGATTATTTTTTATACAAAGTGCGTTCTTGTTGTTTCTTTGTATTTCGCGAGTGTTTGGTTGCAGTGTTCCTATTGTGGTTTACGAATAAAAAGAAATTTCACATTGAGGGGGAACATGATCTCAATGTTCCATTTCTAGTTTTCTACATTTCGATATTTTCTATATACGAGCAATAATTTCCTATGTTATTCCCTACAGTGAGATGTGATGAGGGCTAAGAATAATACTTGGCATATCATGATGTGGTTGTAGGTAAACCACTTGAAAACCTTCATTTTTAGTTTGTGGTACACCACTTGTAAAACCACCATTTTCGGTTGTTGGTAAACCCTATGCAAAACCATCATCCTTTTGGTTTGTGGTACACCACTTGTAAAACCACCATTTTTGGTTGTTGGTAAACCCTATGCAAAACCATCACCCTTTTTGGTTTATGGTAAACCAATTGCAAAACCATCATTTTTGGTTTATGGTCAACCCTATGAAAAACCATCCATTAGGTTTATGATCATCCTGTAAAATCATCAGATCATGAGCAGGTGCAAGTATAAGGCAGGTTTTCCCCATGTTCGCACTAAGGGGGGAATGTTAGGAAATATATCTTAGTGCTCCATTTGTATGTACGAGTGAATAATAATTACATGTGTAATTATTATTATGGTAAATTAGTGAAAGTACATTTACTATGTAAATGTAAATAGTAAATGTAAAATGTGGTTAGTATGTGGTAAGTTAGTAAGTTAGAATAATAAAAAAATATAATATAGAGTTACTGATTTCAATTATTATCTGTGTAGCTATTTCATGTAATCTGTGTATTAGATCAGAGTAATTTCTACATTTGGTACCAGAGCAGGTTAAATATGTCTCGAAGAAGATCTCGTAACTTTTGTTTCGCGATCTGGTTTCTCCAAAATTTTGCATGTGGAACGATCGGTTATACAAGAAGCTACAGTAGAAATTTCAGCAAAACCCAGTTCATAGTTTGGGAGAAACATGCAATTTACTATACAACACATTGATCACTGCTATTTTTTTGAAGAAATCAGAGAATCAAAGGTAATTCAAATCTACATTCAATTTTTTTGGATATTTAGATTTAGTAAAATGGATACACCATTAGATAAATTTAATGGGCTGAAATTCCATACATGGAGAGTAAAAATCCAGATGCAGTTAATGAATAAAAATCTATGGAGGATAGTAGATGGAAAAGAAAAAGCACCTACAGATGTAAGCAAATTTGTAGAATGAGAAATGAAGATGAACGAATAACAGATGAAATTGACTATAATTCTGAAGACTTTCTATTCTAAGTGAAGTTCTTGGAGGAAGGAGGCATAGGAGGTTGGAGGTCATTCAAAGAACCTCTCGTCGATCACCAACACGGGGGCCATATCGATTATGGTGATTATTTTTTTATACAGTGCGTTATTGTTGTTTCTTTGTATTTCTGGTAGAGTGTTTGGTTGCAGTGTTCCTATTGTGGTTTACAGAATAAAAGAAATTTCACATTGAGGGGGGAACATGATCTCAATGTTCCATTTCTAGTTTTCTACATTTACTATTTTCTATATATGAGCAAAGATAATTTCCTATGTTATTCCCTACAGTGAGATGTGATGAGGGCTAAGAATAATACTTGGCATATCATGATGTGGTTGTAGGTAAACCACTTGAAAACCTTCATTTTTAGTTTGTGGTACACCACTTGTAAAACCACCATTTTCGGTTGTTGGTAAACCCTATGCAAAACCATCACCCTTTTGGTTTGTGGTACACCACTTGTAAAACCACCATTTTTGGTTGTTGGTAAACCCTATGCAAAACCATCACCCTTTTTGGTTTATGGTAAACCAATTGCAAAACCATCATTTTTGGTTTATGGTCAACCCTATGAAAAACCATCCATTAGGTTTATGATCATCCTGTAAAATCATTAGATCATGAGCAGGTGCAAGTATAAGGCAGGTTTTCCCCATGTTCGCACTAAGGGGGGGAATGTTAGGAAATATATCTTAGTGCTCCATTTGTATGTACGGGTGAATAATAATTACATGTGTAATTATTATTATGGTAAATTAGTGAAAGTACATTTACTATGTAAATGTAAATAGTAAATGTAAAATGTGGTTAGTATGTGGTAAGTTAGTAAGTTAGAATAATAAAAAAATATAATATAGAGTTGCTGATTTCAATTATTATGCATGTAGCTATTTCATGTAATGTCATGTATTAGATCGAGTAAAATAAACTTCTTGAATGTGGTTGCCTCTTTGTGACCGACAAGAAATTCTAAGGTCAGTGTGATCATATTATGAAAAAATATTTCATTTCCCATAAGAGAGTGACTGTGACTCATAGCGAGTTATTTTCTCAAAAGTATCAAGTGGTCAAAAGGTATTAATAGTGAAGTTTGGAAAGTTCACATTTTAAAACAATAATCTAGGGTTTTTCTCAAGAACCTAACTCGTGCACTATCAAAACATGTGATGAGATTATTTTGAGCTAGTGCGAGGTGAGATAAGTGTTGTTGTTGTTGGAAAATGGTATTTCAAACCTATTGGAGTTGGATTATTCTAATATTATCAATAAATGAAAAAGAAATTATTTTTGATGTCTCTCGGGTCTATCTGAAAAGAGCTCAAACCACGAAAACTAGGGTTTTCGACCTAGCTTGATATGTAACCGATGAATTCCTATAAAAATTTAAAGAATGATCCGTAGTAAGGCCATGAACATGTCACAAAATTTTTAAGTGTTTTATCAAAGAAATAAGGAGACTTTGTTGACAGGTTTGTGAAGAAAATGCGGTAGACCATGTGCGAGGTCGAAAATTCATTTTCTTGATAAGATTCTTCGATGTAAACATTCAATTTATCATGCGAAAGGGTTGAAATGTATTATAATATCTTTGCCAACATAAATAGGTGTTTGTTTTACTTTGAAGGTTTACAAAATACATAACAATGATCATGAACAATCATGCCAAGATGGGAAATGGGTTTCTAAATAAAAATAAAACACCTTTCAACCATGTGGAAAGTTATTTCTCGATTCGCTACCTCTAATGGAGTTGAAACAAGCTGAAAAATCATGGAATGTTATCCAAAGGCTCAATTGTTCAAACTTTCGAGAGGTTTAGTATTAGCACAAGTCGGTTCTTATACTCCTTGTGAAGTCAAAGATGCATGAAACTTATTAGTTGGAAGTGATTAAAACCACGTAGAAGCCTAAAGGCCGGAGGAAGTTAGAAAATTGAAAAGACTCTCGCCAACTCGAACTAAAAAGGTGAAAGGTCCTGTTCTTAGCATAGGAAGAGAGTGATTTTATGAGAACTTAAGAGTATAGAAGTTGAAAGGATAGATGAAGGGTTGTGAGAAATGTAGAGTAGAATTTGAAGAGTCTATACATTGTATTATTGAAGTAAGGGAAATGTCTTGTGGAACTAACTAGAATATTCTTTATAATCAAAAGAGCATATGCAAGACGAGTATATATAATTGAAAATCCATTCTATATAAAAGAATATTGAATATATGTGGTTATGAGAGTGTAGTTTCCAAAAAGGAAGTGTGATTGAATGAATTAGAGTTGGAGTGAATATAGACTAAGAATTTATTGTGAAGGCGAGTATAATCAAATGAAAATATACCGAGTTGTAAAGAGAGGTTGAAAAAGGAAAATGCTTGAAGAAGACTAAAAAATCTAGACAAGGATCTGGATAGATAGAAATGAAGCAATATAGTAAATAAAGATGCTTGTAGAAGAGAGTGCAAAATTTTGAAGTTGGATTGAAAGGTCGGGGGTTGCATAAGGTAGTGCACACAAAAGTACAAGGTGTGAAGTTGTAGTTAGTTGAAATAGAGTTGTGTGTATAAGGTATTGAGAAAAGTTAAATGAACTTAACAGAGAATGCGAGATAAAAGTGTCTGGATATAGTGAACTGAGTTGAATATTAAAACATGTTGATCATGAAGTTTATGAGTTGTTGAAAATAAAATAGGATGTAGAGAAGAGAAAAAGTGTGAAATAGGGTAGTGACTCAATAGAAAACACAGTGAAATCTTAAGGTAATATGTTGGGAAATTTGTATAGACGAAAGTGTTGAGAATGAGAGAATGCATGAAGGTGATGATATTTGTGTTTATAAGAACTCAATAGTGTGGTTTAAATCAAGTACAATGAAATGAAAGTACAATTTTTTTTTTTTGAGATCTAGAGAAAAGTCTAAAATGTTTTTGAGGTGAAGGACATAATGGAATATACTTGAAAGTACGAAACATAATGATCTAAGTCTTTGAGAGTTCTTGAAGGAGTACAATGAGGTGGTGTACATCTTGACAAGGTTTGATACAAGCTTGAGTTAAGAATGTAATGAATGTGACAAATGAGAACATGATAGGAACATATTTGAACTTCAAACACAAGTTAAAGACATACTAGACATAGAAAGGCATGAGAACACAATAAACTAACATTGTAGTAACAAGTACCATAATATAATATGCACTCGAAATAAAGTCTTGAAATTTTGAAAACATCATATGTAAATGAAATAATCTTGATAGAGTAGAGCTTGACATTGGAATTGGTGATAAGAAATAAATTAGGAGTAGAGTTGAGAAGTAGAGAAGGGCTAATATAGAGGTCATTATCAGTTGTGCAAAACAATAAATCAAGAGTGACCAAATTATTTAAACAAGTCTAAGTGGTAGCTTAATAGTTAGGGAGTTGAAGCTTCCTTGTGAGTTGAAGCTCACTAAAAATCAGTTATAACTAGTTCAAATATAGGGGTTGAAGCCTTTAGACTAAGTAACAATTTTTTCAAACTTAGGAGTTGTAGCTTCAGATTGAGTTGAAGCTCAATCATGAAACTAATGTAATAGAAATAGGATAAGTTAATCCTAAGAATAGTTCATGGTTTTAGTGGGTTTTTTCCCAGTTTGGGTTTCCCACATTAAATATATCTTAGTGTGTGATTTATTTTTGCTTCTTGTGATTTCCAATTTATAATTAATGATGAATGTTGAATAAATTAATTTATGAGGTAAAAATTTGAATAGACACTGATTCACCCCCTCTCAGTGTCCTAGTTTCTAACAACTGGTATCAGATCCTGGTCCTCCTAGAATCAAGCCTAACAACTTAGAGGTGATCCTAAAGACACAAACATGGGCACATCAACAAATTTAGTGTTGAAGAAGAGGTATGAAATTTCTCAAGATCTTATAAAGGATTTAAAGTAAGAAATCAAGCTTAAGGAAGTTAACCATGGTCAAGAACTAAATGAGATGGCCTCATTTGTTGAAAAAGTGTCAAAGGATTTGAAAGATAAAGAAAATGTTTGCTTGAAATTTGAAGAGGAACTAAAGAACCCGACAGAGGTTGAGTTGGCACATGTTACTAACCAGCTTGAGAGCTTGCAAAGAAAATAAGGACATTATGGTGAAGCAAATCATGAGACATGCCAATCAGTTATTCAAGCCAAGAGTGGAGAATGTGAAAAATTAAATGCAGAAGTAAAGTCCCTAAAAGGAGTGGAATAAACAAAACACATGAATTTGACAGATGAATCAAGTCACATTTGTTTTTAAGTTTATTCTTAGCCTAAGAAGGAAATCAAAGAGCACAAGAGGATATTTAGGTAGCCAGCTGCAAGGATATTATTACATAAGTTTCATGGAGTTTGTTTTTCATGCAACATATTTGGACATAGAGCTAGAGATTGTAGGAGAAAGGTAGATGAAAACTATCCTTGAAGACATTGCACGACTAATTATGAGAAGAACATAATGTTTTTTAATTGCAAAGGAAAAGGTCACATAGCCAAGTATTGTCTAGAAGATCAAGTAAGTCATTTTTGGGACAAGAATCAGGTTGTTTTCTTTAACTGCCATGAGCTAGGGCATTTTTCCAAACATTGTTATGAACCACCTAGATTTAGCTATAAGTTGAATGCATTCCAGAGAAAAGGAAAAAGGATATATAGAGAAAATACAAACTCAAAGAGTAAGACCAAGTCAATTATGGTTGAGAGAGATGTTGGAAAGAATAAAGAAAAATGGGTATGCAAGTTCAAGGAAGAAAAATAAGAAGTTGAGACATCAAAGGATGACAAGAAGATAACAAGGGAAGATGTTGAAGAAAAACAACAATCTAATTCAGTCACAAGGGAAGCAAACACAATCAAGATAGTAGGAAATGATGAAAAGGAAAGAATAAGGAACACAACTCTAGTAAAAAGTATGAATAATGTATTCCCCAAGCAATATTAAAACAGGTGTATGAATTGCAACATGTATGCCTATCTGGCACCCAAGAAGAAGATGAGAGATCAGGTGATCTGGTGGTCACACCAAGGGTGGTATCTCAGAAGATTAACAAGAAACCAAGGAAAAAGAAGGAAAGAGCTGAGTCATCATGTTGTCTTGATGAATTTCTCCTATTCTGAAGTGACTTAACAAGATGGTATGCCTTCTCTAGGCTTCTAGAAGGTTACACTAGATGAAGGAAGCACAAGTTGAGGCTGATTGCTGCATCTATCAAGTTGTCAAGGTATGTCAGTTTCAAAATTGTATGTCTTGCTCCATGTTGAAATTTGTGTATATGTTGAAATTATTGAGTGTCTTTTGAGTGGTCTTAAAGAGAAAACACATTCAATAGGTGTTAAAGTCTTATGATCGACTATCTTATAATGACAAGTCTGAAAATGTATCTCGAGACATATCTCCCAAGGTTTTTTCCTTGTAAAAGTTGAGCTTTGAGAATATTTTATGTCTAAAGTGGTTTAGTATGTATGTGGATTAGGAGTTAGTCCCTTAAATGATCTATAATGTCATATCATGTGTGTCAAGTATAATTTTTTTGTCAAAATATGTGACTAGTTATATTGTCAAATTTATTGATCAATGGTGTCTCAAAGAGTCAAATGGCGTGTCATGAGTATTTCATGAGATTCAAGTGCATGATTTAAGTGTGTCCAAGTTTGTGTGATGTGGGTGAAACTATGAAAATTATTCAGAGATGTGTTGGAGATGGTTAAGAGTTTTAAAAGGATATATTCTTCTTAGGAAGTCTTTTGTGGTCATCATGACCTATCTAGATGTGTATAGTAGTTTTTGTGGCTCTTTGTGTTGTTTGTCAAGAATTTAAAAGGTGTATCAAACTCATTTACAAGGTTTGAAGATGATAAATTCCATTAATGATGATAACTTAAACATATCATCATGAAAAAGAACTATGACAGTCTTCTTGACAATAGATAGGGCCAAAATTAAGATGTTTTCTTACATGAAAGTGGTACTTATGGTTTTTAGTCAAGAAATTTTAGACTCAAGACCTTAGGATGATTTTTATATAGTTATTCTATCAAAATGTGAGATCTTGAAAATAAAAAATTTGTATCTCTATAGGTAGATATGATATTAAAAGGATATTGATAGTTTGAATGATGAGCCTTAAAGCTACAGGTTGGTGATGTTTCAATAGTCGAGGTCAAAAGAAATAAATGTAGTATTTATGTGAGAAAGGCGAGTCCTTATGACAAGAGCATTATTGTATCTTTCCCTAAAAAGTTCTCTAAATACTATTGAAGGTATGTTTTTATCTATCTTTATTCAAGGACAAGGCATTTTAGGTCTACATTTGATCATCATATAAATATATGGCTCACAAGAGCTGAAAATTTGGTTTAGGGAAGTGCCTAATTATTTGAATCATCTTCAAGAGTAAAAACAATGTTAAGAGTCAAATTAGTGTGTTTCCAACAAGATAAGAGATTCCATAAGCTCGGGGATGTGAAGAGAAGAGTTTTAGTGTTCGGGGGAGCTTGGCTTAGTCAAGCAAAGGTCAAAAGAGAAAACACAAGAAAGAGAGAACTCAAAGTTGATATAGAGCTCGGAAAGAGAAAACACCATCGATGATCTGTAAACTCTTCAACTTTGGAATTATCCATAGAATAAAAAATTAATGTTGCTTTGTTATACTTTCTATTAGAAAATGATAGAGATAGCTAGTGAATGAATTTTTCTTATGCTTAGAATCCACAATTGTAGGAAAGGAAAGAAAACACAACCAAGTTTTATCCTTGAAACCTCCAGTAGTAGGAAAAACTAGTCGGGAAGGGAAATTGCTCTTTCTTCCCACTTTTATTGGCCAATTCAAAACAATAAGTACAAAATTTACAATAAGCATGAAAGTGAAGTAGATAATATCTCACACTTCCTCCCAATTACTTGCTTGCTCGCCTCAAAACTCCTTTCTTCTAAAAACACAATTCCAACACTAAGAAATTATTTCTCACTTGTTCACATGCTTTGATGATCTTGTTCTCTTATAAAAACATGTATTTATAGCCTCTCTCATGTCCTCCCATGCAATGAAGGATGGGAAAGGTCATGGAGGAGAAGAGACATAGGCAACCTTTCAAATTTTGGGGTTGTTTGTTTCATATTTTTATTTTATGTCCAAAAGATATAGGATCACCATACAATGATAGTAGATCGATGGTCTCGGGACCACCGCCTAGGCTTGGGTGGTGGTTCAGTAACCACCACTCTGCAAAGAGAGGAGGTCATGTTACTATAAATACAAAAACTCGTGTATTTATCTTCCTTCTTTATCTGCCGACCGATCGGATGAGTTAGAGTCATTTTGGATCCCTATGGATCACACCTCCCCTATTTAAGAGGATTTTGGTTCCACAAAAGCTTAGTGGGGGAGTATATGAGGAAATAATTCCCTCACTTTCTCTTTCTAGTATCACTAGGCCTGCCTTGGTGTCTTTCCTTTCATTCCAATCTACCAAGACTCCTACGGACCTCTCTTAGTCTCTCGACCATCTTCTGCGCACACCACATCCTCCTCCAATTCACCTCATGAGTCCAAGACACAATACTCAATGGAAGGTAGCAACTTTAGTATTTCATCTTCATCTAGCATGGATGACTCATATAGGTGTAAGTTCTCATAGTTTACTACAGTACATCCTCATAAATGCCGGTAAATCAAGTCGAAAGCCATTTTCTCCAACCTGCTCCAATATGGTGAAGGGCCCATATCGTAGTGGCTTGAGCTTTTGTGCTTGACCTTGTAGTATCTCCTTGCTCAAGTAAATCCAAACTCTATCTCTAACATGAAGCTTATGTTCCCTCATATGCTGATCATGCCTAGCTTTGTACTTGGCTTGATATTTCTCTAGATGTTCTTTGAATTTGAGATGGATTTACCACGATCCTCTCAATGAATTTTTTTCTCTAGTCACCTCTATGTCTTGCATCTCCTTCTCATCCTGTTTCCCAACTGCTATGTCTAGTAGATTTGTAGGTACATATCCCAATCATTCTTCAAATGGTGACTTTATAGTGGACGTGTGTACTTGTCCGGTTATAAGAATGCTGAATATAGGCTAAGAACTCATCCCAAGTCCTTGGGTATTTTCTATTATACCCTTTGACCAACCGTACCAAGTCTTGTTCACCACCTCTATCTGTCCATCTATCCGTGGATGGAAAGTCATGCTCCTCTGTAACCTAGTATCCATATTTTCCCAAAAAGTAGTCCAAAACTTCCCTAAGAACCTCGGAATCTTTGTCGAAACAATATACTTTGGCAAAATGAAATGTACCCATACATTAGAAAAGAAAATATCTGCTACCTCATGTGCTTTTATTGTCTTTTTACATGCCATAAGAATACACGTCTTACTAAATATATCAACAACAACATAGAGATAATCATGGACATGTTTAGACATAGGTAATCCTCCTACAAAATCCATAGAAATGTCCTCCCATAGATGAGTATGTCTTGGAAAAGGCATATACAAACCCTCCTTCCTAGTCTTAGGCTTGCTTGGTACAACAAAGTTTACATCAACGTATAAATTTTGATACTTATTCTTGCATATTGGCCAACACACGTACCTTTACAAGTGGGCTAGGGTCTTACCAAACCGAAATCTCCCACTACTTTTGAGGTATGTGCTTCCCTCATCAATAGAAGTAATTCTTATTTAGGAACGCAAAGCTTCCCCCATCGATAGAGCATGTCGTCCTTGAGATAAAAATATTCAATCCCTATCCTTTCAGTTCCTTGGGACCGCAACTACTGAAATGTCACCCCAAAGTCTCTATCCTAGGCATATGCTTCTCTCGTAAGCTTCCTTCATGAAGGGATCAATTTGAGAGATAGTGGCCAAGAAGGATAAATTATCATGTGTAGGTGGCCTAGACAACATGTCTGCCACCAAGTTTGTACTACCCTTCTTGTATTTGATCACTGGATGAAATTTCTAAAGGAACCCCATCCATTTGTAGTGCCTTACTTGTTGCAATTTAGACTATGCTTATAAATACTAGAGAGTTTTGTGGTCGGTGTGCAGTACAATAGTTTCTTTACCCAACAAATAAAACTTCCATTTTTTAATTTCCTGAACTAGTGCATACATTTCCTTATCATATACTAAATATCCTTTAAATTCTGAAATAAAAGTTTCAGAATGATAGCATACGGCTTTACCTCCCTGAAGTAACATTGTGCCCATGGCATAATCAACGACATCTGTCTCTACTTCAAAGGGCTTCGTAAATTAGGAAGAGTAAGAATTGGTGCATGAGTAATATTATATTTTAATAACTCAAAGGATTTGTCTTGTTCCTTACCCTATTCAAAACACTTACTCTTTACATCCACTTTGTGTGTAGAGGTGTTATGATTTCGAAAAGCCCAAAATGAACTTTCGCATGTATTGTATTACTCCCACAAAAACCATTGTCTCTGTGGCTCTTGTTGGTGTTGGATAATTAGTGATGACTTCCATCTTCTTTGGATCCACTCATAGCTCTCCTTCTCTAACCACGTGTCCAAGATAGACAAGTGACTGTTTGGAAAATTCACATTTCTTCATATTACAAAGCGATTGTTTCTCCCGAGAACTTGCAAGACCTACTATAAATGAGTTATATGTTCTTCCCATGTGGCACTAAAAACCAAGATATCTTCTAGATATACAATGACACATGAATCTATGAAATCCCACAATACATCATTCATCAATCTCATAAATACAGCTTGGTGCATTGCATAACCCGAAGGAAGTACTAACCATTCATACAAACCACGCTTTGTCTTAAAGGCGTGTTCCATATATCCTCCTCCTTGATTTTGACTTGGTGATAACCTAACTTGAGATCCAAATTCGTGAAAAAAATTGGCATGTTGAAGTTGGTCCAAGAGATCATCTATTTGGGGAAGTGGATATATGTTATTTATGGTGACATTGTTCAAAGTGCGATAGTCGATGCACATTCTCCAAGAACCATCCTTCTTTAGCACCATCACAATAGGCGAACCACATGGTGAGTTGCTCGAGACGTATCACCCCTTGGTCCAAAGAGTTACCTTTGGAGTTGTTTCTTTACTTCAGACTCTTAACCAAGGATTTCCTATACAACCCGATGTTCGGTGGAGGGATTTTGGAAATAATCTTGAATCTCATGCTATACTTCCCGTTTTGGTGGTAACCCACTGGGAGCCTAAAATACTTCCTGAAAAGACTGAATAATACTATCCAAATCATGCTTTCCTGGTTAGAAATATTTGAAACTTCTACCTCATATTGTTTATCCTTTAACAAAAGTAAACAAAACTGATTATGATTTTCCTGAATAATTCATTTTTCTTGGTTAACACTCACCATAATAACCTGTGTCTTACAATGGTGTGCCCAAATGTTGTAGCTAATCCCATCCTTAACCCATATGTACTGATTTTACCTTCTCATAAATATAACATCCCTAATATAAAAGTAAGGACTCCCAAATACAACATCAAAAGCATCAAGTGGAATAACGTCAGCTTCCAAAACATCAATATACTGGGAATTTATCCCAAACTTGACCTTACATCTTCTTGTTACCTGAATTTCAACACCCTTCTTCACCCAACCCAAAGGATAAAGGTGTGGATGCTCGTAAGTATCAAGACCAAGATTCTTTACAACTTCTTCAGAAATCAAGTTAGACTGAGAACCAGTATCAATCAAAGAATTTACCTTAGTTCTCTTGATCTAGATTTTGATCTAGAATAGTCTACTCATATCCTCTTCCTAGTTGTCCATGTTGGTGGCCGTGCATCCAAGCCTTTCATCTACATCATATTCATCTTCAATTTCCACCTCCCCTTCTATTTTTATAGCTATCATGGACTTCTTTGAGTGCTTGGTTCATTTCTTTAGATGTAACTCCGGATGCAACTTCCAATATGTAGTGCGAGTATGACCATTGATATCACAATTCTTGCAAAAATTCTTGGGATCTTTACAAGTATTTAAAGTAGTGGCAACTTGTTTACCTTTCCCTTTCTACTTACCCTTGTTACTTGTTTTCCCATACTCTTTTTTCTGTTGATTTGTTGACTAATTTTCCCTTGGCTCTGCTTCTCCTTGCTTCTTTTCATCATCTATGTAGTATGCCTGCACACACGCCTTGTTGAGATATTTGGGCTTTGTGGAGATGAATTTTCTTCGAAGGTGAGTGTGAAGTCCTCCCAAGTAATTATTCATAATATCCCCATCCTCCGAGTCCATGTTTAGCAACATGGTCTGCATCTCTGAAACTCCATAGTATAGTCCCGCACACTTTGACCACTACCTTGTCTAAAATACTGCCATTTAATCATTTGGTCAGTCTTGTGGCCAATAGGATATAAGTTAGCTATAGTTAATTCTTTAAATTCTTGCCAAGATTTCACAATAGGAATCTTATTCTTTTTCACAAGTGGTTAGATGGGTTTCCCACCAAACCGAGTGTGTCCCTCCATTTTGAGACATGCAAAGGTGATCCTCTGTGCCTCAGTGACATTATGGATGCTAAAGGAGACCTCCAACTATTTTAACCATTTATCAAGAAACTATAAATCTACTTGTCCTTCAAAGCTTTTAATCTCAACTTTCATCTCAAATTTAAAAGGAGTATGATCATATTTTACCTTTTCTCTTGTGTTTGAAGTCTCTTCTTCATACTCTTCCCCATAATATTCCTCATGGTGGCTCTTCCCTATGCCAAAATTTTCAGCTAAGCCTCGAACCACCGAGTCCATGGAGTCTTGCTTGTACAGTGAAGCTGTCTTCTACAAATCTGCAAGTTCTTCTTGCCTTCTAAGCATCCTATCCATCATGGTCTCTAGCATCTCGATTCTACGGACCAATTTCTCTTCCTCCATTTGTCCCAAATTCTCTGTTTCCACTTTTTTGTAGAAATTTCTAGATTACAAGGTAAATCCTCTCCACCTTTAGATCTCGTCACTGTAATACACATCCAAGAATGAATACCACAGTCCTAGATACTTGTTAGCTCTGATACCAAATTGATCTATAAACTCTTCAAATTTGGAATCATACATAGAATCATAAATTAATGATGCTATTCTAATTTCTATTAGAAAATGATAGAGATAGCTAGTGAATGAATTTTTCTTATGCTTAGAATCCACAATTGCGGAGAAAGGAAAGAAAACATCAACATGTTTTATCCTCGAAACCTCCAGAGGAGGAAAAACTAGACGGAAGGGAAATTTCTCTTTCTTCCTAGTTTTATCAGCCAATTCAAAACAATAAGTACAAAATTTACAATAAGTATGAAAGAGAAGTAGATAATATCTCACACTTTCTCCCAATTACTTGCTTACTCTACCTCAACACTCCTTTCTTCTAAAAACACAATTCTAACACTAAGAACTTATTTGTCACTTACTCACATGCTTTGATGATCTTGTTCTCTTCTACAAACATGTATTTATAACCTATCTCATGTCCTCTCATGCACTAGATAATGATAAATGTCATGGAAGAGAAGAGACATAGACAACCTTTCAAATTCTGGGGCTGTTTGTTTCATATTTTTATTTTATATCCAAAAGAGCCAGGACCACTGCCCAATACAAACTGATGGTCTCGGACTCGCCACCTGGTTGGGTGGCGGTTAGTAACCACCACTCGCATAGAGTGGCAATCATGTTACTATTAAGGTAGAACCTCAATGTATTTATTTTCCTTCTTCGTCTTTGATTGATTTGATGAAGTAGAGTCATTTCGGATCCCTATGGATCAATCAAAGGGGGAGCTTGTGGACATGTAAGTTCATTTAATCATGACTCTTTTTCATTATCTATCATTTTTTCATGTCAAGTGGACAAAAATTGTTTGACATAGATGTCAAAGATAGAGAGAATGATGGAAAAAACCATGAAGGGTGATATGAGCTTGTGTTTTCCATCAAAGGTTTTTGAGTATGTTGCCATCAATGACAAAGGGGGAGATTGTTGAACCCTAGTTATTGGTGTTGTCATTGATGTCAAGTGGAATTGATGGGAAATTAGTGAGTGATGAAGTGAGGTTCAGTCAGAGGCATTAAGGTTGACTGATAGCTCCTTATCAGTGGTGTTTTGAGCATTCAGGATGGTTTCAAGTTGGTTTCAAGGTGCTACAAGCTCAAACAATGTGCTGAGTGATCTCTAAAGGATGAGTACATGTTGTCTTTCTAGTTTTATATGGTCCATGGGTCAGATATGATGGTATTAACATGGTCAATAACTTTCACAGTAAGTTCCATGTGAGTTTTTGGGAGTCATAGTTGTAATTGGCTCATTCAAGCCCGTTTCTAGAGCTTGATGAAGTGTGGAAGCTTGGTATAGGTTATGAAAAGATGGCATGAGCATGGTAGGAGCATAGGAATGCTGTCTAGGGAATGTGTGAAAAACAAAAAGGCTCATTTTAGCTTCTGGAGACAAAATTAAAAAGTTCATCAAAGTTTCCTTTAAGAACTAACAATGGTTACCGAGGTAAATGAGATAGGTATGAGCTGTACAAGAAAACATATGGCTAAAAAATAAATGTAATGTGTAGAGGGGTGTCTTTTATTACTTCATGCCAAATTTCATCAAATTTTGAAATGGGAATTTAAATTTATTCAAGTTTTTCTAAAACTGTCCTCTTGAAAAATACATTTTAAGGCCTTTGTCTTCTTAGCACTTAAGAAAAAATCTGAATATTCCTTCGGATAAATCATACAATAAATTTTTGGAGAGGATTCTAAGCCTAAAATGATGCAAAATATTTGTAGAAATTTGGATAATAATAAAAAAAGTTATGATCTCTTCTCTATCAATGTTTTTCTCTTCACCAAACATGTTCCAAAGCAGTGAAAGTAAATTGAGCATGTTGGCTTGCAAAAAATTTATGTGATGGGGTTTCAAGTAATTCAAGATTTTCTAGAGATGAATTCAGGGAAGATAATGTTATTGATGCTTGTTAAGCATATTTGATTTTTCTCAAGGTCTCTCAGTAAGATACAAGTGGCACAATAAATAAAGTAAGATAGTACATTCCCAGGTGATAAGGTTGCCTCTTCCTTATAAGGGTGAAATAGATTCTGAATCCATCATCATGTTGATAGTGAATGCTCTAAATAAAAATATCCTCTCGATATAGTGGATTCATGCTATAGGATTTCATAGCTCTCAAACTATCTCTTAGAACCATCTTAAAATAATTTTGTTTGTGTTGGAATGAATATACTTGTCTATCATGCTTGAATGAAATCCTTGAGTAAATTTGAGGGTTTTTCACAAAGCATAGTTTCTTAGGTATTAAGGTCTCTAACATACAAATCTTGGAAATATGTAGCTTGTTGCAAATCTTGAAGTTAATACATAGAGAAAATCCTCACAATTGTTGATTACTTGTTGAATTCTCTAGAGAAATCTGTTTTGGAAGTTCAAAACCACACTAGGGTTGTTCCCCTTCATCAAGGGTTAATACTTCTTATTCACCACCACTGCTCAGCCTGTCCCCGATCGGATTCTGGTCCTCCCCCTGCCTCCATCTCTCCCCTTCTTGATAGGAAACTTGACACTGCTTCAACTATTAGGAAAAGGAAAGAGATGAAAACTAAGGTCCCTACTTCTCAGAGGGTTCTTAGAAGTCATAAAGACTTAGAGCTTGCTGCGAATTTACTGCACATTAGTAATCCGATGGAGGAGCCTAAAGATGAGGACTTTTGGTCAGAGTTGGAAAGATGGAAAAGGAGATTTAGGAACTGAAGAGTGCTATTAGGGATATGGATAAAGCTAAGGGCAAAAGGAAACTGCAAAATGAGGATGATGATGATATCACTGCTGAAGTTTTTAAGAAGCTTCAATCTCTGGATGCCAGGCTTGGCAATGCAAAAGGGCGTAATGACTGTATCCTCTCTGCTCTTAAAAGTATCTACAATTTTATCGAGCAACATGTGTGTAGTATTTGCAGTCTCAGCGGTATTACCGAGGATATTTGGGTCTCCAAGGAGAACATAGATCTTGCAATTTCCCAGGTGGATTTGAAAGACCCTTCCGAGGCCACCGCCATTGCATTCTTTGTCTCGCCCTAAATGATTAAAGCCAAGATTGATCGGGCTATCAAGTGATGTAGAGCTCATTCTGCTCATTCTTTCAAGGTGAAGTTGTTGTTGGCTGATGTTTTTGGTGCTATTTTTTGGCTGGGATGACCGGTGGTGGTTATCTCTTGTTCGTTTTTGGTATCTTCTGCTTTTGTTCGAATCACTGTCTATCTTGATCCTGTTTTTTTACTATATTGTATTATCTGGCTGTTGAGCCCCCTGATGTTGGATGTTTTTCTCTTTTAGAGTCAATTTTTCCTCTTTTGGTATCTGGCTTTTGAGCCTTTTTGTACACAGGGTATAGTCCCTTCAAAACTATTTACCCATAATAAAAAAAATCCTCACAATTGTCAAATTTGTGTAGAATTATCAAGGTCGTGCTTTGAATGAATTGTGCATAAGTATAAGCATTGTTAATTACCTAAATACTCCTCAGAATATGGTTTACGTACTTTGAATAAGAGCTTAGTCATGATTAATAACCTTCTTCGAATAGTGGTTTCCTCTTTCTAACTGATAATAAATTCTAAGGTCTGTGTGATCAAATTATGAGAAATTTCTTCCATTTCCCACAAGAGAGTGACTGTTCATGGTGAGTTCTTTTCTCAAGATTCTCAAGTCATCACAAGTTAGTAATAATGAATTTTGGAAAGTTACAAGGCTCAAAACAATAATATAGGGTTTTGTTTTTAAGAACCTAACTGTGTACTATCAAAACATGTGTTGAGAGTATTTTGAGCTACTACAAGGTGAGATAAGTGTTGTTGTTGTTGGAAAATGGTGTCTCAGACCTCTTGGAGTTGGATTATTCAAATATTATCAATAAATGAAAAATAAATGGGTTTCGATGTCTCTTGGGTGTATACGAGAGCTCAAAAAATGAAACTAGGGGTTTCCACCTATTTTGATTTTTCACCAATGAATTCCTCTAAAAATTTAAAGAATGATCTATAGCAAGGCCATAAACATGTTGCAAATTTTTTAAGTGTTTTATCAAATAAATAAGGAGAATTTGTTGATAGTTTGTGAAGAAAACGTGATAGACCATGTGCGGGTCAGAAAAATCATTTTCTTGATAAGATTCTTCGATGTAAATGTTCAATTTCTCGACAAAGCGTTGAAATGTCTTATAAGATATCTGCCAACATAAATAGGTGTTTGTTTTTCTTTTAAGGCATACAAAATTAAGTAACAAATCTCATGAACGATCATGTCGGGATGGGAAATGGGTTTCTAAATAAAAATAAAACACATTTTAACCATGTGGAAAGTTCTTTCTTAGATTCTCTGCCTCCAATGGAGTTGAAAAACCTGAAACAATCATAGAGTGTTATTCAAAGGCTCAACTGTTCAAAGTTTCAGATGTTTGGTATTGACACAAGTCAATTCTCGAATCTTTGTGAAGTAAAAGATGCATGGAACTTATTATTTAGAAGTGATTAAGACCATGGAGAAGCCTAAAGGCCGAGAGAAGTTAGAAAATTGAAAATACTCTCTCCAACTCGTACTAAGAAGGTGAAAGGTATTATTCTTGGCAAAGGAAGAGAGTGAGTTTATGAGAACTTAAGAGTATAGAAGTTGAAAGGAAAGATGAAGCATTATGAGAGAAAATTAGAGTAGAAGTTGAAGATTCTATACATTGTATTGTTGAAGTAAGTGAAATGTCTTGTGGAATTATAACTAGAATTTTGATTACGGTCAAAGAGAATATGTAAGACAAGTATCTAGAACTAAAAATCCATTCTATATAAAATAATATAGAAGGTATGTGGTTGTGAGAGTTTGGTTTCCAAAAAGGAAGTGTGTTTGAATGAGTTAGAGCTAGAGTGAATATAGACCGAAAATGTATTGTGAAGGCGAGTATAAGATAATGAAAATATAGTGAGTTATAAAGAGAGGTTGAAAAAGGAAAATTATTGAAGAAGACTAAACAAACTCTAGAAAAGGATCTGGATAGATAGAAATGAAGCAATATAGTAAATAAAGATGCTCTTAGGAGAGAGTGCAGAAGTATGAAGTCATCTTGAAATTAAGGGGTTGTAATAAGGTAGTGCACATAAAAGTACAGGTTGTGAAGTTGCAGTTAGTTGAAATAAAGTTGTGTGTACAAGCTATTGAGAAAAAATTAAATGAAATTAATAGAGAATGAAAAATAAAAGTGTGTGGATATAGTGAACTGAGTTGAAGATCAAAACATGTTGATCATGAAATTTATGAGTTGTTGAAAATAAAATAAGATGTGGAGAATAGAAAAAGTTTGAAACAAGGCAACAACTCAATAGAAAACATAGTGAAATCTTAAAGTAATATGTTGGGACAGTTGTATAAATGAAAATTTTGAGAATGTATGATGGTGATGTTATTTATGTTTACAAGAACTCAACAATGTGGTCTAAATCAATTACACTGAACTGAAAGTACAACAAAGTTTATGAGATCTAGAGAAAATTCTAAAAGGTTTGTGAGGTGAAGGACATAATGGAATATATTGAAAGTACATAAACATAATGATCCAAGTCTTTGAGATTTATTGAATGAGTACAATTAGGTGGTGTGTACATTGACAAGGTTTAATACAAGATTGAGTTTAGAATCCAGTGAATGTGACAAATGAGAACATGATAGGAACATATTTGAAATTCAAACACAAGTTGAAGACATACTAGACATAGAAAGGCATGAGAACACAATAAAATAACATTGCAACAAAAATTAATGTTATAAAATATGAACCTAGGGGATGAAGTATTGAAATCTTGAAAACATCATGTGTAAATGAAACAAGCTTGATAGAGTAGATCCTGACATTGGAATTGGTGATGAGAAATAAACTAGGAGCAGAACGAGAAGAAGAGAAGAGCTAATATAGAGGTCATGATCAACTGTTCAAGACCGTAAATCAAGAGTGACCAAATTATTTAAAAAAGTCTAAGTAGAACCTTAGTAGGAGGGAGTTGAAGCTTCCCTCGAGTTGAAGCTCACTAAAGATCAATTGTAGTTGGTTGAATTATAGGGGGTTGAAGCCTCCAGAATGAGTAGCATCTTGGTCAAACTTAGGAGTTGCAGCTCTAGATTGAGTTGAAGCTCAATCATGAAATTGATGTAATAGAAATAGGACAAGTTAGTCTTAAGCATAGTTCATGGTTTTAGTGGGTTTTTTCCTAGTTTGGGTTTCCCACATTAAATTTGTCTCAGTGTGTGATTTATTATTGTTTCTTGTGATTGAAAATTTAGAATTAATGATGAATGTTGAAGAAATTAATTTACGAGGTAAAAATTTGAATAGAAATTGATTCACCCCCTCTTAGTGTCCTAGTTTCTAACATGAATTATCGAGGAAAATAGTTTGAGTTCCTTCATCCTCTTAGCTTGTTCTGGCCTCGATGCTTCTTTTGGAATTTCTTCTAGTCCTTTTTACCTCCACGTGACTTCTCTCTCTATCTTGTGCATAATTGTGAGATTCTTCCCACTATAGCCCAACCTCCTCCTCTAAATGGATATCTCTGCTTCTTGATCCTTTGTGAGTCTCTTCTCACTATTACTCTTCTTCCATGAAAGTCTCTGCTTTTCTTGAACCTTCCTCCTCCTTCTAAGGCTTCTTGTTTGAGCCTTATGCTTTACAATTTTGTGCTTGTTTCCAACTCTTTCTTGTGCGAGTCCATGATTACCTTTTTCCATCCACCAATGCCTAAAGCGTTCAGTATTTTGTCTTCTCTTGCCCTCTTCTTCTCTCGGGCTTCCTTCTCTTGTATCCCTTTATGTGCTCATCTCTCCTTGTCTTCTTTTCTTATCTTTTCTCATATCATCTTCTCACTATGAATCTTATTCTCTACATTGCTTCACTCATGCACTTCCTCATTCATGTTTCCTTATCACTTCCTTTCTATGGGTTTATCCTTTTAGGACCTTGTTATCTCCATGGGCTTATGCTACGCACTTGATCCATGTGTAATTTCTCTCCTTTATCCCCTTTTAATCCTCTTTACTACAAACTCTCCTAATGCATGAGCATCACTCCTAGGGATGGTATAGTTCTATCTAGTGAATTTTTGGGTTGCATAGGTTTTAGATGTGTCATTAGAGGGTTATAATTGTCACTATATGGTCCTTTTAGACTTAGGAGGTTCAAATTTTGAATTTGGATATTTTCCTGCATTTTTCGCATTTTGAAAATTTAAATTTATCTTGAGCCAATTTTTGGATTTCTCATTAGGTAGGGGTTCTATTAGCGGTTCTATCATATTCTTAGGTCATTCTAGCAATTATGTGTCTAGGAGAGGTCTTTATGATGCAAAATGGGTCTTGTAACTCAAAAATAGTCATTTAAGCTCTTTTCTTATATGAAAATATTATGATGGTCTTGGACATATGACTTAGAAGTTATTTATGGGAAAATAATTTGAATTGAGGAGGTATAAATCTCCATTTTGTAATGGATTCAAACATTGATCAATCAAGAAATGTGAGAACTTGGAGATCCAAGAGGAAGTGTAAATAATTCTATGTGTATATAGTTTGAGGTTGGTGTTTAATGGTGTTTTGTGTGATTGTGTGATCAAGAAATCTTGTGCATGCATAGTAAATGGAAGGTACTAGTAGTAAGATGTGTTAGAATATGTATTTGTATTGATATTTGTGTAGTTACATGAATTTTTGCAAGAATTCAATCTTATATCTGTGTTACACTTATTTGTGATAATCATTGTGAGAAGGTTGGGAAACCAACAATGAGGTAGAAATCTATGGCCAAGGTTGAGAAAAATAAGAGTTAAATAATTTCTTTTATAAGCCCCTCTGCATTTCATCCAACTTCCTATGAAACTAAGTGAAAGAGTATATTATGCAAACTGTGTTTTTAGATTGGTCCAAGCCATAAGAGCTACGTGAAGATTGAATTAGGATCAAAGAAGAATAGTCATTATTGAAGGTTATAAGGTGGCCTTAAGATTCATCCCACCCATAAAAGACTTACATGTATGCATTGAGGGTTGATCTTAGCTATTCTTTTTGGGAACTACACAAATATTGTATAATGTAGAAAATGAGATATTGAGAAGGAGATAATTGATTTCATATGATATTTTGTGCCTTGATGGTGCCTTAAGGTTATTTCAAACATCTGGGAAAGTAAATTTTTGATGGTGAAGGAAAATAACAAGAATTATTCATTTTTATGCCTCTTGGGTAGACACTTTGTGCTTGTAACAATGTAACTAGGGTTTCAAGGAGAGAAAATGGTGGATCTCGGTAACGAACCATTCAAAAATACTCTAAATTTAAAGAAACATGTGTCTTGGTGTCATGAGGGAGAATTTTAAGGAATTGGGTGATTTAAGTCATTGAGAAAGGAGAATTCCTTACGAGTTTTCCTAAACAAATCGTGGAGACCTTTAGAAGCGAGTGTAACAATTAAAGTAAGTTCAAATTCCCTCAATTTTTGGGTCTAGAAACCCCAACACGATTGGAAACAATGTCTTGGGTGATAGTAAAACTGGTAATTGTCTTGGAAAATGTTTACATGTTCAAACACCATGATATTGAAGTAACAAATACCTAATATATAATGTGATAGAGTTGATAAACATGGAGGTTGTCTTGAATAAGAAAACTTATGAACTAGAGTGCCTTTATCCACCATCTTGAGTCGAGAGACAATGTATTTGAAGACCCTAATGAAGTAGTTGGAAGTATTGTGATTAATAGTCTATGGATTGTTGGAAGGAGCCAATTTACATCATCTAGGACAGTCTATAGTAAAAGCATATAGTTTATAAGGATTAGATGAAGAAAAACATTGAACTAATGACGGGAGTAATGAAGAGAAGATTCAAACAGATATATGAAGGCGTGGAAGGGTTTCACTTGGGAATGAACCTTGGTTCCTCAAAGTAACAAGAAGAAAAAATCATAAAAAGAAATAGGGGTAAGAACCTTAAGCTCCCACTTGTTAATTATCATTGTGAAGTATTGTCCTAGCCTTTAATAGAGCGAGTTATCGAAATTGTTGAACAAGGAAAGGTTATGGAGTCAAGAAATACACTTGAGGTGTGAAGGTAGTTTAAAGAAGGCAAATGATCACCATTTAAGAGAGTTGCTTCATTTCATTTTCTTGAGTGGACCTAAGTAAAAGTTTAAGAACCTGATAAATTAGTTGAATTCCTACTACAAGTGGATGGGTTAGATGTTTATTTGATTTTGGGAATGAACAAAGGAAGAGGAAACTAGAGTGGGAACCTTGTGAGTTTGGTATCATTCCTAACCTTGAAGGCTGTAAGGAGAAGTGTTTCTATCGACTACACCCTCTCCTTCTTGCACATCATTTGACACTTTATTTTCTCTTTCTCCTCTTCGATGTGCATATTCTTCCTTATGTACTTATGGGGATATAACCACTTCTAACCTTACATTTATTGGTATTATCTTCCTCCTTCACCCTTCTCTATCTCGGGACTCTCTCCATTCAACATATTCTCCCTTGCACACTTTTTCTTGCACATTTCTCCAACACGGTTTCCTCTGTCATACCCGATATTTTTGTACGGAATCCTCTACATCTTATTCTCATTTCTTCCTCATGGATGCTCTGCCATCTTCTTCTCTTACTTGGTGTAGCTTCATCTTCACACACACTCCTCTTTAGGATACATTCCACGTTTATTCTCTTCCTTGGGGCATCTCTATTCTCACTGTGCACATTCTCCTTGGTGACATCTTCTTTGCCTTCACCTTTGAGATCTATATGGATCTCATTATTCTCTAATTTTATTCTTTTTCTATACTCCTTGCACAATTACTATGAAAATTTATCCTCATGCCAACCCTCCTTTGTTTCCTTCAAGGAAAATTATCTTCCTTCACACAATTCTTTCTTTTGGTTACACTCTTCTTCATTCACACACTCTTCTACAAGATCAAATTCCTCGAGACCTTCATGGGACTCTTCCTCCTCTGTGCAATCTTTTCACTTGCACTCTAGAAAACTCATCCGTGAGATGCTCTACTTCAGCTACCTTTGGGGAAACTTCTCTCTTATTTTCTTACTCTATAATGGTGCTCCCATTCATCAGTGCACATATTTGAATTCACGTTCCTTAACTCCTTTTCTCGAGTTTATTCAATCAAGTAACCTTTTGAAATCTGTCTCTCTATTGGGATATATTATTTTGTGCACTTAATTATGTACCCCATCTATCCTCCTTATAAGACATATTCTCTTATGAAATCACTCACACACCTCGGTCCTCCTTTTGGGTCTTTTACATGATCTTCATTCTTTTGATGCACATTCCTTTGATTCAATCCTTAGAATTCATACACATGTTGCATTTATCTTTATGTCCTCTAGCCGTGTGACATCAGGCCACCCTCTATGTGCACATGGCCATCAATGAAAATTTATTCCTCATGTAACTTAGCTGAGACACTTAACTTCAAGTGATATTCTTCTCTTGGCTACACACTCTCTTCTCTCCTTTCCACAACTTCATTCCGTGGCTCTACAAAAATGCTATGTTGTTTCATGGTCTTTAGTGAATATCTTATCCTTTTTGACATCTTCTTTCCTTGGAAAAATACTATTGCACGCTACCGTATACTCTTAAGTGACTTCTCTCTTTACCATCTTCTCATTTTTGTGAGATCTCTCTATGAAATTTATCTTGTGCATCCTTTGGCGGTACTCCCACACACGATTCCTCTTCACTCTTTTTATCTACTCGTATAATATTTGGTTGTGCCTCTGTTAGGTTGTGGAGCGTGTTTTCATGTGAGAAAGTGTTGAAGGCTATACACTAAGAGTAATGTACACTTTCCACATTGTCTTGCTAAGGTTCAGGGCCGGGCCGGGCCTCGAGTAGGGGTCCAGGGCAGCCCACAGTAGTAGGGGTTTGGGGGCGTGTTGTCATGAAAATGTGCAATAGGGAAATTGACAATTTTTGAGCACGATAACTATACCTAGATGTCAAATTTTTCATGTTTTATCATTCCCAGGAACCCCAAGCCAAATATTTTAGTCTTTTCACCCTCTATTTGATGTCAAATTGGTCCCTAGGTGATTTAGGAAATTATATTCATTCCCCCTAGGTGATTTTAGGGAGTTTTGAAAATATGTTATCTTCTCGCGGATTGAGAAGGGCTATCATTTGCCTTCCCGAGATTGGATTCAACCCCTGGAGTAGAAGGGCCAAATTAAACATGGAGGTGAATGGAATACATTATGACATCAAAGAAATAATTTTGGAAGGTTTAGAGAAGTTTTTCAAGACTTGGAGCAGTCTGAGTGAAAAACAGGGTTCACAAGCCTAGACAATACACAGGCCTAAAACAACTGCTGGGCTTCAGAAGAAGATTCTGAGAGCTTTGAATGGAGTTGGAAGTAAAAAAAACATCTTCAAAAAGAGGATTCCAAGATATATATTATGTTGAAATAATATTTTTCACAACACGTTGGCGCATATGATTGGGAGGCGGTTTTCTCGTGCAGCACAAGTGGAGTCCCGGATCAAAAATCCGATTTTTCATGGATCATATGGCCGAATTAAGACATTAGACCAACATAATTGGATTAAAAATTCCATTTCAAGTTAATATCATATAAAATTTCACTAAGAAATTCCAGAGCTCAAGTTATCTCGCATTCCAAGTTACCCTCTCAAAGGCGGTTTAGGACTAAGTCATTTTTTCGAGAGGACATGTGTTAGCACAGAGCACGGTGGGATTTCATGTCCCCAAAGTCCCTAAGGTCAGGTACATAAACAATTGGAAAATTCTCCCAGCCCTCATATGACCCTTGGGACCTTCATATGACCTCCAGAATTTACATTTTAGCCCCAGGTGCATATTTAGAGCATGCACTCCCCTGCCGTTGGATCGGGTGCCACGTGTCAGCTCCAAGACCACCGTGGAAACTAATTTCCATTATGTACCTAAGGTGGGGGAAATAATACATGGAAAATTTTTCCCAGCCCCTATGGGGAGTCTTCTGGACACCCACGTGATTGTAGTTAAGCCCCCAGGTGCATTTTTGGAGCATCCATTCCTTGCTGTTGGATCGGGTGCCACGTGTCACCTCCAGGACCACCGTGGAAACTGATGTCCCTTATGTACCTAAGGTGGGGGACATCAGACATGGAAAAATGTTCCCATCCCCCATAGGGAGTCATTTGGACACCCATGTGACCTCCTTTCAGCTCCCAGTGCTTTAAATCAGCTTTTTCCTCCTTCATTCCCTGTCGTTGGATCTAGTGCCACGTGTCGCCATCTTGCTCATTGTGGAAATTGATGTCCCTCACATCCCTGAGGTCAGGGACATCAAGCATGGAAAAATTCACCCAAGCCCTACCTATGCATATCTTTTTGAAATTTTTCCAAGTGTCGCTTTTTCCCGCTTCTAACTTCTAACAGTTATATGTGCACTTCATTCCTCCATACTTCCTCTGCAACATTCTTCCATCACTCTGCACCATTGAAAATGCTTAGACCTGATCAGCCCAAGAACTGAAAAAAATTCCCCATAGTGATGTGCAGGTCTCAGAAGAATCCTCATCAAACACAGAAGGAGAAGCACGAAGCATAGAAGGAGAAAACAGAGAAAACTCCATAGCCATGAAATGAGAAGTTGAAGAAATCTCCCAAACAGATGCATGAAACAACAAGATATATTTTTCTACTCATTCCTCTACCCAAGGACATCAATAAGACACCTTCAAAGTCCCCCATGTGTGACAGAGCATCCATAACGAAGAAATCTCCTTTCCGGCTCAACGAAGAAAGAAGTGGGATTTCTGTCAAACCGTTCTGGATCGAAGTAAGATTGCATGTGAAGCACCAGAAGAAAAAAACCACATCAAAAATATAATTTTCTTCACAAATAGAGGAGAAAACCAAACCTACAATTTTGAGGTCCATTAATGGCTGCCGTACTAGAAGCACTACTAGGTCTGAAAAATTAAAACTTTAAAATCTCCTGGATTATTAAGCGGGCGGCTCCGAAATTTCAAAGGGATGATATTGGGAAAAAAACCATATCAAAAAAATTTGTTCCATGTCAATCTGACTCCTAGAAGCCAACTTTCTAAAAATAGTAGGTCTACTACATAGGAACTGCTATTTCGGAAAGTCATTAACAGATGAACTGCGAAAGAGATGAAGATATCAGAGGTTCACTATAGTTGAGAATTCACTAGAACGGAAATTTTTGGTGCTTACTAAAAATAGTAAGTGGGCCCTCAAACACATGCTAAAAATAGAAATTTGATCCAAAAAAGTGAGGAATGCAGGGAGAAAGGGGAATCAAGGTCACAACACTTAGCTACAGATTGAGGGAGTTACTTTTTTCACACTTACTAAAAATAGTAAGTTACACTCAAAGAGAAGTTTTGGAAAAATGGGATGTACAAGGTTAATCATTCGGAGGGACATCATTGTTCGGGAGTATCTTAGCCATTTTCACAGGGAATTCGAGATCCACCTTAGTTCATTCAACTGGGTGAGCGTTCGGGAGCTAATTTGGAGGAGTTTCACAGTGTGCAAGGAGTTCGAAGATTTAGAGTTTCACTGCATTTGGAGCTTTCCATCAACGAGGATCAACGAACTTCATCGGGTGACATCTACTCTTTTTCTTCTCTCTCTCTCTCTCTCTCTCTTCCCCCCAACTTTCTCTCACTTTCAAATGTTCTAATTCTTCGTTGGGGTTTGCACTTTTTGATATGCTTTTAAGTCACTTAAAAGTGACTTTAGAAACATAATGTAAATTAAGTCAGCTTGCTATTATAAAAGGGACTTAAATATTTAAAGTGGAATATGAACAATCTTAATTCATATTAAGGCATATAGAGGGTCATGAGGAAGATGATAAGTCACCTCTCATTCTATAAATTGTAACGCCATTCCCATTGCAAAGGGTTGGCAATTGATCTTGTAAACTCAAGAGTGCATTGTACCTAGAGAAAGCAAAGGAGATAGCCATTTTTCTTCTACTCTCTTCCCCTCTCAAATTTCTTCCATTCCCACATTATGTACAACTTTGATTTGAGCAATCAATACAAGAAGAAGGAGTTTCTAGCTTTCTTTGACTAAGGGGTTTCTTGATACTTGGTGATCGATGAATTCTATTTGGTCTTGTTGCTATTCATAGAGTTGTTTCTTCCGATAAATGCATGTGTTGAAGTTTCTAACTAGTGTGTGTGTAGGAATATGATTTTCTACTTGTAGCATTAGTTCTCCTACCTCTTTTCTCACTCCCCTTTCTCGCTCTACAGATGAAGAATTCCCTAGCAAGAGATTGCTAGCTTTTCCACAGGGTCAGTGGAGTGCCCTATTGGATCCCTGGTTGAAAGACCACCATAGAAATCCACACTTTCTTGTGCATGCACATACGGAAGCTGCATCGACTAAGTAGAGGGACTTAGATTCCTAGAGTGTTTTCAAGAAATCCACGAGTTTGTTCACCCGAAAACTTTTCTTGCCAACAGGGCACAACCTCTGAAATTTTTTTGGGCCTTAAAACATGCCCGATATATTGGGAAACATGATTTTATCATATGGGTGGGATTTTTGACCCATAGGTTTATGGGACAGTTTTGGCCCATGGTTTTGATACCCACGGTTTTGTAAAACTACTTAAGCAGTTGTCTATTTATATGGTTTTATGCATATGGTAGATATAATGAAACATTATAGATGTGTTTTGAATTCGGGTGTGAATTCTATAGAGTTTATTGAGCATAGCCCCAAATGGATCTGGGTATTGTATTGATAGAGTGGTGGCTTGTAATAAAATTTGAGCAAGTGATTCTTGGTGGACATAGCCCAAATTGGGTGAACCACGTTAAATACTATCTCTTTGTGTTGTGTTATTTTATTATGTAATTTTATTTGAGATCTGTAACATTTTCAGCATATTAGTTTCTATTGTTGCGATTCTGTAAGGGATTATTCCGTATATTTTATCCCTTATATCCTAACAATTGGTATCGAGCTGGTTTGGTTTGTTGAAGTGTTGAATCACATGGAAATTTTTATCTTGAGTGGGATCTATGGCAGATGATGGAAGATCTAGGGTTGATAAATTCAACGGGTAGAATTTCAGTCTTTGGAATATACAGATGGAAGATTACCTTATAAGAAGGATCTTTATACTCCGCTATCTCGAAAAGGTGAACAAACCCTCGAGCGTGATAGATGTGGAATGGGATTTTTTGGATAGGAAGGCACTTGGGACAATCCGGCTATGTCTTGCATCTTTAGTATTATTTAATGTTTCAAAGGAAAATACTACAAAAGAATTGATGGATGCATTAGGAAGTTAAATGAAAAACCCTTTGCCTATAATAAGATATTTTTAATGAAAAAGTTGTTTAATATGAATATGTCTGAGAATGGTTTAGTAGCAGATCATCTAAATGATTTTAATATGGTTGTAAATATGCTAGCTTCGGTTACAATAGAATTTGATGAAGAAGTTAGGGATTTATTAGTTCTGTGCTCTTTACCTGAGAGTTGGAATAGCTTGGTAATGGCGGTAAGAAACTCGGTTCCAACTAACTCAAAGTTGAAGTTTGAGGATGTTGTAGGGGTGATTCTAAGTGAGGAAATGTGAAGAAAAATCTCTAGTGAATCTTCTACTTCAGGGAATTCTTTGACAGTGGAAACTAGAGGGAGACAAAGAATAGAGGAAGCCATGGAAAATCAAAGGATCGGGCAAGGTCAAAATCCAAAAGAAAGATAGTATGCTGACACTGTGGAAAGTATGGGCATGCAAAGAAGGATTGTTGGGAGCTTCGGGATAAGAAGAAACAACAGGAAGAAAACAAGGAGGCAAATGTGGCAACATGTAATGTATGTTAGGATGCTTTGATTCTTTCTTTGCACAATATTACTGAATCTTGGGTTTTAGATTCGGGGGCTTCTTTACATGCTTCTCCACATAGGCATTATTTTGTTGATTACGTTCAATGATGTTTTGGGCATGTTTTTCTTGGTGATGATGAACCTTGTAGCATAGTTGGAAAAGGTTTTTTCCAAGTTAAGATGCAAAATGGGAATACTTGGCTATTGAAGGATGTCAGATATGTGCCTACATTAAGATGAAATTTGATATCGATAGGGTAGTTGGGAAGTGATGGTTGTATTGTGATATTTACGATTAATTCTTAGAAGGTCACCAAGGGTGCTCTTGTGGTGGCAAGAGGTAAGAAGGTTGGAACCTTGTATTTAACCACTTATAGCACTAATGTTTGTAATATTGTGGCTTCAGAAGTACATACAAAATTGTGGCACTAAAGGCTCGAGTCACCATATGAGCCATAGGGGCATGTAGATCATAAAGAAGGATTTTCCCGGATATACGAAACATGTTTGGATTTTTGTGAGGACTACATATATGGGAAACAGCAGTGAGTAAGGTTTCTCAAGGTTGGACCTATAAAGAAAGAGTAAGTTAGAGTGGTGCATTCTCGATGTGTGGGGCTGACTCAAGTATCATCTCTTGGGGGTTCAAGTTATTATGTTACTTTTATTGATGATGTAACAAGGAAAGTTTGGGTTTATTGTATTAGAAAAAAATCTTATGTATTTGACACTTTTGTTAAATGGTAGAGAATGAAATAGGTCTTAAGCTAAAATGTCTCAGTCGGATAATGGAGGGGAGTATTACAACAATGAATTTAATGATTAATTTTCTAAGAATGGAATTTGCGGGCAAAATATAGTTCCGAAACTTCGCAGAGTAGAATGGGGTGTCGAAAGGATGAACAAAACGATAATGGAATGTGCTAGGAGCATAAGGTTACATGCAAGACTCGCCTCTTTCTTTTTGGCGTAGAAGCGTGAGCGATGATCATGTACTTGATAAACATAGGAACCTCAAGTGCCTTGGATGGAGGGATACCCGAGGAGGCTTGGTATGGTAAGAAAGTTTATTATTCATTTCTTAGAGTATTTGGATGTGAGGTGTTTGTCCATATAGATAAGGATGATAGGACCAAGCTACAGGATAAATTATAAAAATGTACTTTCATTGGTTATGGTGGTGATGACTTTGGATATAAATGTTGGAGTATTAAGGACAAGAAAATCATTCGATCTAGGGATGTGGTATTTAATGAGAAAGTCATGTATAAGAAGCAATTATAGGAAAATAGGGAAGAATCCAAGAAATAATATGCAACGGTAGATGATATTCTAGATGGGAAAGTGACACAAGAATCAGTTCAAGAACCCCTCAATAGGAACCCCAAACTCCTATATTAAGGAGGTCTTCTAGGGTAAGAAGAGAACCTAGAA
This sequence comes from Taxus wallichiana var. yunnanensis, assembly GCA_018340775.1. Lineage (NCBI taxonomy): Eukaryota > Viridiplantae > Streptophyta > Pinopsida > Cupressales > Taxaceae > Taxus > Taxus wallichiana. Next base: position 421,627,872 of record CM031240.1, on the reverse strand, counting down.
ATTTTTCTCCTTCTCTTTATTATTTATTACTCACTGATAGTGGAGAGCTAGAGAGCTTTGATGAAGCAATGCAGGTAGATGCCAGGAAGAAGTGGGAGTAAGCCATGGATGAGGAGCATCAGGCTCTCATGGAGAACTAGACATGGGATTTGGTAAAGCTACCCAAAGGCAAAAGAGCATTACAGAACAAGTTGGTGTTTAGAGTGAAAGAGGAAAAATGAGGCAAAAAAAGATATAAGGCCCAGTTGGTGGTTAAGGGGTTTGCACATAAAAAAGTTATAGATTTTGATGATATTTTTTCTCCTATAGTAAAAATGACTTCTATTAGAACTGTTCTAGGAATATTTGTAGCATAAGACTTGTACTTAGAACAACTTGATGTAAAGGTTGTATTTCTCCATGGTGATTTAGAGGAGGAACTATATATGCAACAACCAGAGGGCTATGAGGTAAAAGGTAAAGAGGAGATGGTGTGCAAACTGAAGAAGAGCTTGTATGGCTTGAAACAAGCTCCACATCAATGGTATAAGAAATTTGATAGCTTCATGATGGAGCAAGGTTATATTAGATGTCATTCTAACCATTATGTGTATACAAAGAAATTTGAGGATGAAAATTATATTATCCTTTGTTTGTATGTGGATGACATGTTGGTTGCAAGTAAAAACATGTAAGAAATAATGTACTCAAGAAGCAACTAAGTGAATCCTTTGTTATGAAGGATTTGGGGGCAGCTAAAAAAATCCTTGGTATGAGGATATCTCGGGATAGGAAGGAATGGAAACCGACTTTATCTCGGAAGATTACATTAAGAAGGTCTTGGAGAGGTTTAATATGCGAGAATGCTAAACCGGTTGGGACTCCTTTGGCGGAGAGAAACCAGATGTCCAAGGTACCTTACTCATCAGTGGTTGGCAGTTTGATGTATGCCATGGTGTGCACTAGGCCTAATATTGCCCATGCAGTGGGAACAATGAGTAGATTTATGAGTGATCTAGGTAGAGATCACCGACGTGAGTAAAGTGGATCCTTGATTTGAGAGGGACCATGGGGATGTTTTTTTGCTACTGATGGATCAAACACCACTTTGTGTGGTTATGTAGATTCATATATGGCTGGAGATGTAGACAGTAGGAGGAGCACAACAGGTTATGTTTACACTGTAGGTGGAACAACAATAAGCTAGATTTCATGACTACAAAAGTTGGTGGCTTTGTCAACCACGGAGGTTGAGTATGTTGCTACCACATAGGAAAGCAAGGAAATTATTTGGTTACAACAATTACTTGAGGAGTTGGGGCATAAGTAGGAGGAAGGAAAGTTGCATAGTGATAGTCAGAGTGCTATACACCTAGCTAAGAACTCTACTTTCCACTCTAGGACAAAGCATATACAGTTAAGGTACCATTTCATTAGGACAAATTTGGAGGAAGAGAAGTTGAAGCTAGAGAAGATTCATACCAGTTAGAATCCTGTAGATATGATGACCAAGGTGGTCACAAGGGAAAAATTGAAGTTGTGTTCAGCTTTGGTTGGTCTTCACAGAAACTAGTGAAGGGTTGAGAATCTTGCTCAGAGGAAAACTAGTCTCCAAGTGGGAGATTGTTAGGTTGTGGAGCTTGTTTTCATGTGAGAAAGTGTTGAAGATTGTACACTAAGAGTACTTGTACACTTTCCACGTTGTCTTGCCAGGGTTTGGGGGCGCAGCCTGAATTTTTTTTTGGGGCCTTAAAACGTGCCCAATATATCAAGAAACATGATTTTCTCATATGGGTTTTGACCCATAGGTTTATGGGATGATTTTGGCCCATGGTTTTGATACCCATGGTTTTGTAAAATTGCTTAAGTAGTTGTCTATTTATATGGTTTTGTGCATATGGTAGATATAATGAAACATTACAGATGTGTTTTGAATTCGAGTGTGAATTCTATAGAGTTTGTTGAGCATAGCTCCAAATAGATCTGGGTATTATATTGAGAGAGTGGTGGCTTGTAATAAAATATGAGCAAGTGATTCTTGGTGGACGTAGCCCAAATTGGGTGAACCATGTTAAATATTGTCTCTTTGTGTTGTGTTATTTTATTCTGCAATTTTATTTGAGATCTGTAATATTTTCAGCATATTAGTTTCTCTTTGTTGTGATTACGTGAGGGATTATTCCACATATTTTGTCCCTTATATCCTAACAACCTCTACACACACCTTTTCTTCTCTTTTTCACTCCACTTGTGCTTTGTTTGCATACTTCTCTACACTCCAAAATCCTTACTAAGTCTTTCTCCTCCTTCCGGCTACTTTGTGCCACAACATTCTCGTCTCCTTTGGTGGTCCTATACATCCTGCAGTCTGGTCTTCACACTAGTAAACTCCTCTATTACTCTCTCCAACATATCTACAATGCTACATATAAATAATCCTTTCATATTGGTGACATATTGCCTTCTTATGTATGATATTTACCTCTTTTAGCCGCTACAAATTGGGACCCCTATTTTTATTCTCTACCCACCTTCCTCATGATGGAAAAAAAAATTATACTTCATCTCCCTCACATTTGATGATCTTCCGGATAATCTTCTTCCTTAATTTATTGTAGGAAATAACCCACTCGATTTTAATTGATAGTTGGCGCTAAGCCTTACTTTTCCATATTTAAACATAACATATTGAAAATTGTTAATATTTTCTTTATATTTATTTAAAAGGAATTTAAGGCATCTACAATGCAACTACTCTTAAATGGATCTTACAATATTTTACATGGAGCTTTATACATTTATATAGTGTTCCCATAAGACCTACCCTAAATCGGACCGTGTGCTCAAAAGAACATTCCAAAATCTTGACTCTATAGCCATATTGACCCTCAACCTTCAATGGAAAATATTTCTAAAGTCTTCAACAACTCGAGTTCTACAACAACCAAAAAAATGGTGAAATTATCCTCCTTTTATAGTGTGCGCCTATCATTTTCTTGCTTCTCTCTCCTCATTTGAAATTTTCATTCGGGTGAGATGGATCCTTCTAAACTCTTCTTGATTTCCATCTTAGATTCAAATTTTAATTGAGATTCTTTAATTCTCTAATCTACCATGCCTATGCTCATGCCAAATTGATTCGGCCGTTGGTTCTTCTAACCATTACATCCTAGTCAACATTAATTTCGGATAGCTTCCGACATATTTTATGACTTCTTCTAGTTTTCCATCATACTGCACCCTTTTCTATTACTCATCTACCACACATTTATCCTATTTTATCACATGTTATTTTTCCTAAGTTCCACCTCCAGCATTCTCCTATGCACCGTTATTAGGTTTGGAGTCTCCTCCTTGACATTTACGCACCTCTCTTATAGTATTAGTTATTACAAAATTCTTTCATATTCTTGTATTCCCAATACACCCCTACTTTCAACCCTTGCACACTAATAGTATTCCAAGATAGGAAAAACTCCACCTCTCTACCAAAATCCTATGTGCATTCCCACGCCTTATTATTCTCGTGCCTACTCTACTATGCCAACTTTGGCAAGTCTTCCTCGCACCGCCCAAAATTTTGTAGGATTACATTGGACCTTAGATGCTCCTGAATTACTATGAGAGAATGGGAATGAAAAAATGAAACTCCTATTATAGGTAGGGAAATATGGAGGTGATTTAGGTACTATTACATGCACTATTTTATTTTGTGAACTATATATTTCAACCTTCATTTTTAGGTTGTTGGGAGTATTACCATATGTATACACTCATATTCATAGATGCATAATGGATATTTGTAGATTACACTTGATTTCAAAAAGTAGTGGAATTAATTAGGGAATTCACAATGATATTCCTATTACATGATTTGGTGCATTCTATTTAATTTCTAATACCAATTAACTGGATGTTGTATGGAAATGCTTGTGTCTAGTTAAAAATCAACATTGTAATTTTAACTCTTTCATCATGCGTGTAAACTAGATAAATGGGGATATCGAGATAACTTATTGATAAATGGAGATGTTGAAGATATTTAGAGAGGATTGGATAAAGAGCCAATACTCAAAATGATCTTAGGAATTTTATAGGAAAACAAAATATGAAGAAAAACAAGGGCTTGAAGTGGGAAGAAGGTATCGGAGGACCTCATCTATTATGGAAATAGTTTTCTTATCCAATTTGTTCTCTACTAGGTATGTGTTATTCACTTACAACCATACCCCTCTTATTCTTGTGAAGGAGATGAATTGTTTTTTGATCTTTAAGAGATATTGTTTCTTGGTTAATGCTTAGGATTGGATATCTCTTTGGATTCATTATAACCATGCATTTTTTAATGACTATATTTTGTGATGGTTATGGATCCTTGTGATCTAAAATTTTTAATGGATCTTGTCGTTCATGAAATTCCATGATATTTTTATTTTCCCTCTATTGATTAGATTCCTTACCTTCTAAAAGAGAAGAGAGGAACCATGTGACTATAAATCATCACTTTATTTTTCTAGTTAGGAGTTTCGATGTATACATTTCAAGGTCAACATGAACCTCTTCTTATTCAAGTTGTATTCTTTTTAAATATATTTGGTATTTGAAAATAAGAAACATAAATTGAAATTCCATCTTATAATGATGATTTAACCTTGGATATGATTTGAAACATTAAGATGGAATTGTAATATGTGGTCAAGTAATTTCCATGAATGAGTTATGAATGTGGTGATATCATTATTACGGTTTCATTTGAGATCTCCTTTCATTTGACCCTTATGCAATAGGAAGTAAACTCAGAAAACAATTTTTAGATCTCTAACCCTACAAATATGATACAAATGTGTTGGGGAGGTTAAAAGAAATGATAACATTAGGTTCATTATGTATGTTAATCCATATTACCACCCAAAGTTGTATAAAAATGTAATGAACCTATTTAGTTTTAACTTAGGAGATATATGCAATCCTACAAATTGAAAGCATCTCAAAAATTTTCCTAATATGGTTGAGGTTAGATGGTTTATTTATTTTGTTTCATACTCATGATTAGATTGGTCAATTTGAATTAATCAAGGATTTCTAGTTTCTATTTTCACTTAATCCACCTATATTAGATTTATTTAGATTGTGTAAGTTCCTTGTAAAGTAGTTGATCTTGTTATATTCACTTTATTCTTGATGAGTTTACAACTTATACTTATTTTCTTGGATGGATTGAATTTTCATTATGATCTTTAGTGATCTTAATACATCAAATATTGAATTTGTGATCTGTAAACTAATTTTATAGGGTCCTTTTGTTAGGAAGAACATGTTATGAGATTAATGATTTTTTATGACTTGAATGATTTCCTTATATAAGAAACTTATTTGTATTAATGATTTTATAAGCACCTATATGATCTTAGATCTTAATAAGTTTTTTTATAAGTCACCGTGGATTTAAAATAATCACTTGTAAACTCTAATAAATATAGAAATTATTTTTAACTCATTATATTGTTTGACTAATATGATTCAGATTGAAATATGCCTAATGCTATATCGTCCAAGAATATATTTCTATTCTTACACCTATACAAATTTGTACTTGCTTTAATGTGCAAGATTATTCTAAAATTTTTCTTGTACTTCATGAGTTTAGAATAATGAATGTGTTTTAAATTCACTATTTTCCAAACCTTATACAAAATAATGTAAATATACATATGCATATATATGTTCATGTCTACCAAGATATCATTGTAGTGCCCACCGATTTATCTCTATATTTTGACTATGGAAACTCATTTTACTTATTCATGTTGATACAATTGGACCTATTATTAACATGGCTATATTACTAGGATGTATATTATTTCTTTATCACATTACCTTTTTATGCTAACTTGTCGTGATAGGATGGTTGAATTTGACACATGAGGCCAATTCACAATTATTACCATTATTATCTGACTTTGTTGTAATGATTATTGATCTTGATGGATTTTAAATATTAGTATGCATCTTATATTGAATCATGAAATATGACATGAATGATTATCATGGTTTCTAATATCTTGTACGGTGAATAAATGATTTTGTAACTAATTAGTGTGTGTGTGTGTGTGTGTGTGTGTGTGTGTGTGTGTGTGTGTGTGTGTGTGTGTGTGTGTGTGTGTGTGTGTGTGTGTGTGTGTGTGTGTGTGTGTGTGTGCGTGCATGTGCGTGCGTGTACGTGTGCGTGTGCGTGTGTGTGCATGCGCGCGCGCGTGTGTGTGTGCGTGCGCGCGTGCGTGTGTGTGACTTGATTTGGTTGAGATGTGAGTGATTACCTTATTATCATATTTTATTGAGTAGGTATGATGTTTGAAATTGAGTGTGCATGTAATAAGTTCACACTACAAGAGAATGTGGTTTTCACGAGATGCACCTCTATGTGGCACAATAGGCCATTTTGGCCGGTTTTACCCTCGCTTGTTTATTGGTCTCTTTGTGATGTTTATTTTGTTGATTAATTTTTGGAAAAGGGGAAATAACTTCCTGGATTATGTTTATTGACTTAAATAGTCATTATTATCTTGCTTATTTTTATTTGATTTAACTCGAATTTTACTCTTTTAATAGTTGTTTTATTAAAGATAATCACTTCCCACTCGCACGAGGTGATTAAATTTTATCTTTATTGATTGATTTTGGTTTATGATAACCTAGTTCATGATTAGGTGGATCCAACACCCCTATTAAAGGCCACCTTTTCCCCAAAACTCGAATTTGGACAAGAAGTGACTTTTTGGAGGAGTGTAAAGCAAGTTAGAGGCTATATTTTCCTTGAAAAGAGCCCCAAGTACCATACCTATGGGTGGGTGAGCTATTTTCAAGGATCATAATGCCTAATTTCCCCCATTTTTACCCCTTTTCAACCACCCAAATTTATTATTTTTGGACCTTGTGTATGCTTTGGGATTGGAGTGCAAGTTGTCCCATGTGGAGGCTTGTAAAACCTATTTTTAAAATTACGTCATTATTGTTTTTGTAAGAGCTTTTTGGAGTATTTGGGTGACTTGGAGCCTTTGGTGGAGGAATGATACATGTCACCCTCCTATTGGGTTGAGAATTGGGATTTATCTTCCTTTATTATTCTCTAACTTGGAGGTTTTTGGGGTTCTTTTTGGCTTTGTTTTGGCTAATTTTTGTAAAGAAGGAGCTTAGTTGAAGGGGAGATTAATTTTGACTTGGAGAGATTAGATTTTGGGAATTTGGAAAGCTTGAGTTGGAATTTGGAAGATTAAAATTTCTTCTTGCATTTATGAGGTAGGCCTCACACTCTTGCATTTTTTTATTACATTTGAAAGAGAGATTGTTTTCTTTTGTTGGATATTTTCTCGTGTTTGCATTGTTTTATTTTTGAAAATGAGTTATTGTCTCTTGTTATTTTCTCCATCCACCCCCTTTGGGATAGGATTTTAGAATTTCAGGGAAAAGGGAAGAATCCTCTCTGTTCCCATAAGGCTTGATGGGAAATCTTTAATGAAATTTCTTATTTTTACTCCCTTAATATGGTTTGAAGTGGGAGATTGTATTCTTATTTTACCCATAATAGCCTAAGGCGCACTGACACATCACTTAGCCAAAATTGAGCACTCACCCAAAGTGTGTAAGGGTATCAGGTCCCTATTTTATTGCAACTTTTTCAAGAAGTTAGCATGATCATATAAATATTTCAGATCCATAATATCCATTTAAGAATAAAGCATAACATAACCTAGATCTAGATCTTAACCATATGAAAGATTAAATCAAACCAGAATCAAGATTAAGTTTACCATGCATGAACCATTCACAGATATGTCTATAATCAATATACAACCACAAAGATCCATTATATTAATTGTCAGTAAACACAAAATCTGGATACATGCATAACAATGTCACAATAGGCTACGCGTGCTTTATAACCAACAACATAACCTTACAAAATATTCACCGGTCATAATGTATAAACCATGCAAATCAATACATATATGTAGGTAGTGGGGACCTACCCTTCACTACTCATGTACTCTCAAAAAATAGGCTACAAGATAAGAACAACCATTTGCCCTTACATGATAAATAAAAAAACATGCAAGATCGCTAATAATATATTATCTAACAATACAACCGTAGTCTCATCCTTTTCATAGCTCCAAATCTATGCATGTCACTTGATCTTCCACTTGTCTGAAATAACCTTTGCGTGCTCTCTAAGTCTTCATATTATTGTGTGCTCTACACTCCATGTATATAATTAGCCTTAGAATGTAAACGACTAAGTCTTGAATCCTTTCTTTTCCCGAGCACACTTTATTTTGCTATATTTACACACACACCTATGCGACACGTGTCTCAAGTGCCTAATCCTTATGTGCCTTCAATACTTAGGCTACATTTCATCACCAACATTACCCCACACTTGCTTCATTTCCGCCCCCAACAATGGGTAATCATAACTTATCTCTCCATGAACAAAGAATAAGGAATGAAAGAATAATTGTATAAAAGAATGAAAGAATTCTTGGGTGCCCTACACTTCTAGATAGAATTAATTTTGGATATTCTGCTTTGATCTCTACTTCTAACCCATTCCAATCACTCAACGACTCGATTATTATTTCCAGGATGTTTGTAAGCACCCCATCCATCTCATCTAAGGTCATGTTCTCCCCTTCATTTTGCAACACCTTGAGAACATTGGCCATGCTTGAGACCATCCCTTCCATCACATCCATCTACCTTTTATAACCTTCACAAAAATTTATAAATTTATTACTCTCCACCTACCGTCGTACTCAACATTAAATTAGAATTTATTTCCTTTTTCCGCGTTGATGTTTCCATGCCATAGTCATACCCTTCTGGCCTGCCTACTACTCCTCAGACACAAACCTCATTTCGCGCACCTTCCTGCGTCAAAATACCTATCCAATGCACCTTTCACTAAGTAGTTTCCCATGCTGAATCCTACCTTGCATTCCACTGGACATCCATTCATTCACATGTGGTCTTCATTCACGAGCAATCTCTTTATATACACACCTTTACTTCAAGCACCTGCACAATATTTCTCTTATGCATACCCATCTTTCAGAGAACATTCAAACTTGATCCATTTATCTTGTATATACTCCACCCCACACTAAAAGTATATGCAGTCCTCTGCACATGAATTCAATAGATAGTAATCATCTTCTAGCGTACAAGCACGATTATTACACAAAACACTAAACTAAATTGAAAAAGCATAGCAACGTTGAAAGGAAACACATATAAAGAAAATGCATTAAAGGAAATCTAATCTAAATGGAAACAATGCCTTATTACAAACACCAAGAAGACTTATTTATAGTAGGGATTCAACCTACTCCCATTAAAGTAACCGAGAAACTATGTCCCATCCAAATGCATGTAATTGACAAGCGCTGAATAAAGTATGTAAGTCATAATATATGGTCCCAACCAATGCACTTTGAGCTTTCCAGGGTGGCGCAAGAACTTGGAGTCATAAAGAAGAACCATATGTCCAACTTTAAGCTTCTTATCCTTAATATGCCTATCATGCCATGCCTTTTTCATGGCATTTTCCATCTTATGACTCCATTGTGCTATAGCTCACCTTTCATCTAACTGCATTATTTTATAAATGTGCTATTCAAGTGCTTTCTCATCAGCCAAACCTCCTATGTGAGAAATACACAAGGAAGGTAACATGAATTCCATGGTAAAAACAACCTCCATGCCAAACACTAAATGAAAGGGTGTGGCTTTGTTCTATCTTTTATATGTTGTCCTGTACGCCCAAAGTACAACATAGAATTTATCATCTCAGTCTTTCCTTCCAACATAAAAATTCTTATTTAATTTCTCGGTTCAGTATCTTGTTGAAAGCCTCAACATTTCCATTCACCTGTGGGTGATAGGGTGTGGTTTTATGGCATGCCACCATAAATTCTACCAAAAGTTTCTTGATGGTCTCATTAAGGAAATGAGTACCCCTATCACTTGTCAAACTCAAGGGAACCCATACCTGATGATAATGTTCTCCCACATAAACCTTGCTTGTTGTAGCTATCGTGTAATCCTTTGTAGTACTGATTTTTCCCAACTTGTAAGATAATCTATAAATGTTATAATTTAGCGCAATCTATTCCTCGGGCACGAGGGGTAAATACGACACACAAAGTTAATTGCCCAATTTTCAAAAGGTTCTGTAGTAGAAATAGGCCTCAAATGCATTTCATCTCTATGCCCAATCTTTCCAAGGCAATGAAAATGATCACATGCCTTACAATATTCTTTACAATTTATACAATGGTTCCCACCATAGGATAGGCAATACAATCTTATGCATAGTAGCATTTACCACATAATTTCCACTTGTAATACCACCATGAGCTTCCTATATAATAGCTTCATGTTCATGCTCAAGCACACACTGGCATAGAACATCATCCCGACCTAGTTTGTATAAGTCTCCACTGATCAACATGTAAGGCATGCTGTATATGATAAGTTGTTTCTTCTCCCAACTCTTCACCCCCAGACACAACACCAAGACACAAAAAGACAATAATATCTTCCAAGTCGATGGCACATGGTTAAATCTGAATAGTTATGCATCTAGCATTATGTCCTCAATTCTCTCAGCATTCTTACTTGAGTTAATCCTTGATAGATGATTTGGTCCATAATTTCTCTTTCTTGGCTTAACCACCACTAAAAAATCAAATTCTTGAAACAAAAAATTCCAACGGCATATGTGCCCTTGTAAAATGGACTTGTTCACCAAATATTTAAGTGCCATGTGATATATATAGAATATAAATGGGATAACTAGGAAGTACCGTCAAAACTTATGCAACACGTAAATCATAGACAAGGCTTCGTGCTCTGTAGTTGTGTAATTCTGTTCAGCGGGGTCAATTTCCTACTTGCAAATAAAATAGGATGATCAAAAATACCTTCTCCAAGATGGGATAATAATATGCCAATGGCCATGTCAGAGGCGTCTACATGCACATGAAAAGGTTTGGTCCATGAAGGAAAGTGCAGAATAGGCACTGTAGTAAGCCTTTCCTTCAATGTCTCAAATGCACACTGTTGTGCTTCACCCCAATGGAACTTTCCCTTACTCTTCAATAATTAATCCAAGGGTACAAAAATTTGAGCATAACCTTTGATAAAATTGTTGTAATACCTTGTGTGCCCCAAGAATCCATAAATTTTTCACCTTTGGTTAGTAGGTTCCTCTAAGCCCAAAATAACAACAACCTTAGCAGGATCTACCAACAAGCCTTCTTTATAGATAATATGTCCCAACAAAGTTCCAAAGGGTGTAGCAAAAATGCACTTCTTAATGTTTAAGGAGATGCTCAACTACCAACACCTCTCAAACATAAGCCTTAAATTGTCACAATGATCTTTCACTAGCCCATAAACTATCCAATCATCCAAGTAAACTTGTAAGAACTTATGAATAAAGTCTTGGAATGCTTGCACAACAATGCACAAAAATATTGTAGGTGTATTCTTCAATCCAAAAGGCATAACTGTGTATGCAAAAATTCCCCATTTAGTGATAAAATTTGTCTTCTCTTGATCTTTTTAGCTATCCTCATCTAATGATATCCAAAAAGTGATCAAGAAGGAGTAAATCTTGTGCCCTATAATGCCTTCAAGAATTTCTTCAAGTAAAAGGGGTGGGAAAGGGATCTATTGCACATGTAGGATTTAAGTACTTTGATGATTCAAGTACTTTAGGATCTCTAACAATACTCACATAGATTCTGTTCAAGTCCTCTTCACTCAAAGGTTCTACATAAGGTGTAACTTTTCCGTATGTTAAAGGAATGATGACACACTCTTACTTGTTATCAAAACTGATATATCCTTTATTAAAGCATAAATTAATATTATTCACATAACACCAAGGGAACCTAAGAAATGATAGAAAAGTGTCTCTGTCTCTCGCAAGCACCAAGACTTTAAAGCCTCTAGTAAACTTGGCCCCTTGTATAGTAATAGTAGCATCTTTCAAGACTCCAATGGGCATGGCTTTAGTCCTATTTGCCATAAACAACACATTTGAAGATAGCTGCAATGGTTGCCTCCCTATTTGATTCCACCCAAGAAAAGTGAGTACATTTAATTCTACACATGTATCAATAAAAATGTTACTTAGAAGCCATCTATCAACAACTACATTCAGAGTGATCTCTTTATCATAATCCAGACTGTGAGGAGGTAAGTTAGCATGTAAAATATGTCTCTCACACTCAACTCTAGCATGCACAATTTTCCCCCTTAACCATTCCCCTAATAAAGGAATGATGTTCTCTTATCGTAGCATCTTACAAACCTCCTTCAAGTCATCAACATCCTTTTGAGGAAGCTCAACTACGTTTTCCTACTCCAACTTCCGTGACTGCTCCTTTAAGCATTGTATCTCACCCTGTAAGTTTCTAATAACCTCCATGGTCTCTTGATAAAATTATTTCTGATGAGTAGGGTCTAGATACTTTGTATGTAATACCTCCTCATTTGTAACAATAGGCTTATGCTATGGAAATTTCCTCGCATGTCCAGCCTTAGCACGTGTAGTGACTAACACAGGTACCATCGGGTTAGGAAATAACTTTGACATCCATTGATCTTCCAAAACACATTATACCCTAACCATTCCCACACCCTTATCATACTTGAGCTTCTTATTGAGATGTTCATAAAAGTCCAAAAATACATCATAATTATGGTTCTTTTTGCAAAAAGAAAAAATAATGTTATGAAGGTATTCGTGCTTGTAATGATCGGGGATCCACATGTATAACATGTTCCATAAGGAAATAACTTCTACCACTACCGCGACCTCAACCTATGAATCCTCTATGTTATCCTTGACCTCCACCTCACCTCCATCGAGAACCCTTCATTGAGATTATCATGATGCTCACCTTGTTCCTTAGAATTATTTGCAATGCTAGTTTGACGTACACCAATATCAATGGCATCATGAATCTGGTCAATAAACCTATAGTTCTTTGTAGCATGAGTGGTAGACCTAAAAATATTATAGTAACATGATATATTATTCCTTATCGCACGTTGCAGCAATGGGCACCTACTTGAATCATGATCCAAGTGATAAATCTCATAGTCCAACAACATGGTACATAACAATTTATGAGGAAAACTATCCTTAGTATGTCCTTATACTTCAAAGTACATGCACCACATTCTAATGTGTCTCATGAGATGAATTAGCTGAAAAATCTTCTAACTTTTTAGCCATAAATAAAATCCAAGCTTCCAAAATGGGCTAACTCTAGTGTCTACGCTCCCAATTACCTCAACACATAGAAAAGCTTCCAAAGCCTCGCGTGGGTCTATAAATGTCTTATGTGAGATTTTCCTTCCAAAGGTGTGACCAAACCTCGGATGAACCATTGAGCATGTTGAATTGAGTGAATACCATAAGATAACTTTGATAATAAAGTTTTAAAGTGGGCATCATACCCCCTCACACTCTCAGCCATGCATTGTTTGGTGTCCTTTAGCACATTAATGTTCTTATGCTCAAACTTAGGTATGTGGAAATTTTACAAGAAAGCATCATGCAACATGGTATAGTCTACACAAATCTGGTTTAGATCATATTTCCTAACCAAATATTCACGTGCCCTTGTAAATTACTTACAAAATGACTTGCCTTACACTCTGGAGCTATAATCCCCTTAGCATACCATAGTATCTCACACATATGCATGTGCTCAACTGCATCTTCAATTCCTCTGTATTCTGGGAGACAAAGAGACATCTCCAAATAGATTTACTAGGGTTGGTACAAACCATACCCACTAGACCTAGAGCCTCGTATTACCTCCCCGTGTTTCCTCCACCTCTAGATTCACAAGATATGCTATATCCTGAGCCACTTGATCCTCCTGATCCTCCCCATGTAGCAGGAAACAAACCAGAGGATGCACTACCTTGTGTTCCAAAAATTATGATAAAATGAACTCCCACAATCTGTGAAGTTGTACTACTCCCAAGTGATCCCAACATTTTATGCATCCACATTCTTTCTTGATGACACACCAGAAAATATACCTCCAACTGGACCCCTAAATAACATAGATGATGATTTCTCTACCATAGATGAATAAGATACCTGATTAAATCCTTAACTTGATTGAAAATTAACTCTACACTGCACTACTCTACTATCCACACTATCCACACTAGCTTCGATAACTATCGTAGAAACTGGAAAACCAAGTGTAAGGGCTAGGTCACTAGGAGGGATCAAATGCACCCCTGCGGTCCTTGATATTTCCTCAGTGTGCTATCATCTAAGGTTGAAGAGGATTATCTACTATGCTTACCAAAATAGGGGAGTTCTAGATGCCCTGGTTCCACATCCTCTACGTGAGATCCAAATCCTTCATGAGCTATCTCTCTTCACAATGCCATTCATTCCGCAACTTCATGCAACTTCCCCAAATCTGTCTCACACTCCTTATTAAAATTAACTCCGCCTTATCTCTTCCTTTCTTCTGCTAGGTCCACCATCTTTTACCACACCCGATCCTACCCCCACATGTGGCGGGGTTTAGCTAGCCATAGGATGTTGTTCTAAATCCATGGTCACAATCAAGATATTAATTGCTAAAGGGATACTGTGCAAATACAATCCTCTGGTTTGCACAAAAATTGGAACAAAGCAACCTCTGGATAAGAATACGTAGAAATTTTATACTCCAAAATTTATCTATTCACAACACCACTCCACCAATGATCTACAACACATGTCCAAGTTAGATCAACATCATACAAATCTTGTAATTCTTCCAGCATCAAAACAAGTATTTGAAACCTCAAATTTATCTTTGATGCATAAGCTACCAGCCTCTCATATAACCATATGGGGAAACATGAGAAAAATGTCTCATAGATATCATGATATAGATTTTGTTCAACCCACACGCGTGCATCAAATTTAGGTCCAGTGTTAAATTTTTGAGCATATTCTTCTTCTAAATTGTCTAACCACTCTTCAATACTGGCCAAGGTCAACCGGTATGTATTCATCATGCAACATATTGGAAAACAACTAAAAATAGGTCCTAGTAAAAAACCAAAATGTAGTCTTATTTTACCCACAACAGCCTAAGGCGCGCTGACACGTCACTTAGCCAAAACTGAGCACTCACTCAAAGTGCACAAGGGTACCAGGTCCCTCTTTTATGGAAGATTTTTCAAGAAGTTAGCATGATCATACAAATATTCCAAATCCATAATATCCATTCAATAATAAAGCATAACATAGCCTAGATCTAGATCTTAACCATATGCAAGATTAATTCATACAAGAATCAAGATTAACTTTACCATGCATGAACCAATCACATATATGTCTACAATCAATATCCAACCACAAAGATCCATTATATTAATTGCTGTAAAACACAAAAGTTGTATACATGCATAACAATGTCACTATAGGTTACACACACTTTAGAGCCAACAACACAACCTTACAAAATATTCACTAGTCATGATGTCTAAACTGTGCAAATCAATACATATATATAGGTAGTGGGGACCTGCCCTTCACTACTCATGCACTCTCCAAAAATAGTCTACATGCTAAAAACACCCATGCGCCCTTACATGATAAATATAAAAGCATGCAAGCTCACTAATAATAGATTATCTAATAATAAAACTACAGTTTAATCCTATTAATAGCTCTAAATCTATGCATGTAGCTTGATATTCCACTTTTATAAAATATAATTTGTGTGCTCTTCAAGTCTTCATACTATTGTGTGCTCTACACTCCATGTCTATAATTATCCTTACACTGGAAATGACTAAGTCCTGAATCCTCACTTTTCTCAGTGCACCCTGCTTTTCTATATTTCGCATGCACCTACATGCCCTATGTTCATGCACCCAATCCTTATGCACCTCCAGTAATTAGGATACATTTCATCATCCCAACATATACACTTTCCTATATGGCTTGGGAATCATATCCCTTCCTTTCTAAGGAAACCTCTAAGGTTTGAAAATCCTTGGAAAGGAGGAGGAAATGATGTATAATGATTTTAAAGGGATATGGAGTTATGGAGGAAATGTGGGATTTTTAGAAACACGTGGAAACTTATATTTCTACTTATTTGGATATGTATAAAAGTGAATTTTCTCTCCCTCTCTTTCTTAGTAGGAAGAAGCATGGAACTTATTGAAGTGATTTTGGTGCTTTGGTTGGTTATTTTCTTTTGTTTTTTTGGGTGTTCACATGAAGTCTTGCATTCTCCTCTCTCCCATGGGATTAGAGGGATGCTATCATGCTCTCCATTTTTTAAATTGTGGCATGTAATTATGTCATTTGGTTGAAAGGTAAACCAATCCTTCTCTTGTGGCTATAAAGGCTTGTTTGTTAAAGATGGAGCTTGGAGAAGATATGAGATATATGAGCTTATGTTAGAGACCAAAAGTAGAACCCTTGGATTGATCATGGAAGATAAAATACTTCATCTAATATGGGATTATCTTCAAAGTGTAGGAGTTTTCTCCTTGGGATAAACCTTCAGAGAAGGCTGGTTCCTTCTCTCCTAGATCAACACAAACTAATTTAAACTACTCAAATTGTAACTAAAGCTAAAGCTAAGTATAAAATTTACAAGATCTAGGGTTGAGAGGAAAGGGAAAAGTTTTAAAATGAAATAATGATGATGCAGGTAATACTAAGTCAATGTTCAAATCTTACTTGAAAGGATAGAGAACAATTGCATGCACAAACATTTAATAGAAACAAAAAGTTATGAAAGAGGTGAATGAATAAAACTCAATGAAAAAAGAGGGTAAACATCCATAGAAAATGTAGGGAATTTTCTCGGAAAAAAACCATAGATGTATTACATTTGGATAATATTCATCACATTTATAGAGAATAGTTTATGAAATTCCTACAAAAATGCTAAATGTAGAGGGTTGAAGGCAAGAAAATGTGCTACTCCAAGGTAGAGCATGGAAATTTGATAGAAAGGAACCCTTACAATATGCCTCTTCATTTAAATTTATAAAATATGAGAATAAAAGAGAGAGAGATTTGTACTTGGATTTTCAATAAATGAAGTTAAATCTTCTACCCATAGATCTTTTTCCATTAATCTCCCCAATAGATTTTCATTTTCCTATACAATACACCATAAGGATTTATAGGCAAGAGCATGAGCACCATTTAAGATTTAAATTCAGGTAAGTGAGGTGGTTAAATGATTTGAAACAAGAAAAGTGCATGTTTCCTTCGTTAAACCCACATTTTCATGGGTTTCCCTTGAAACAAAATCATTCTCTGCATTCCTTCATTGTATAATGTACCCCTTAAAGAGATGAAATGAACACAACCATTCCCATGTAATTTGGAGCTCTCAATCGAAGATATAACCAAAAACCATTTCTGCCTTGTCTTATGGTATTAATCCTTAGGTCATTGACTTAACTTATTCTGGTGGCTTTTACAATGTTCTGTGGTTCTTTGAATTTGAACATCTCATTGGATTTATAAATCTATGAGACAATAAATTTTGCATATCCACATAAGTCTTTAGTCAAACTGCTGCAAATTTCCAATTCTTTGGACTCACCACTCACACATGGCTCCATGCAATCAAAATTTTTCACTTGCAAAAATACAAGAATGATTGTCCTTCTTCATTCCACATATTTAAAAATCCATGTAATAATACGTTTGGAAAACCCATAGAACATTGGGACAATGTTTCATGATTTTGAAACTTAGCCAATTCTCATTTGAATCCTTTTGAATTACAGTCCGATGAAATTATTTATTGCATTGCACCCTTGATTGGATACATATTATCCCCGTAGAGATAAAAAATATATGTAATTTCATCTCTTCCCAAAACCTATGGGGATTGTAGACACAAAATCATGCACTTTGGTACATTTCTAGGTCCTAAAATCATGCTTTAGCATTTACATGATTCCTAAGCATGAAAACTAGTGGTTGAAAACTATCTTTAGCCTCTTTTCTTTGTTTCTTATTCTATATTTGGTTTTATACAACTTAAAACCCATTCAGAAATAATTTATTTATCCTTTATGGATTCGATACCAATGCCCAACCAGGATAACATTGCCTGGGCTCCTATCCCCTCTAGGTGACCTTAACCATTTTTCACCTTAATCGATCCTTTTTGGTCTCTTTTATATTTTGGAAATATTTTTCAATTATGGGCTGGAATTCCAATTGTAAATTACAAAATTCAAACAAGGGAATCACATAAATACATAGTTATGTGTTTAAAATAAAGGACCAAGCACTAAACATTACTATCATTTCATTCTACTTATATGTATGCTACCCGTGCTCATATAAATGAGCCCTAATCCTTTCCGCTACCCACACCTCTAAAGTTTTATTTCAATGTTACGTAACATGATATTATTCCTCACCTCCTCACTCATCAATTGATCAAAATTTCAACTACTCATTTCCATCCTCTTTATTGGCTTGCCAAGTACAAAGGTCTTCCATTTTGCAATTATCATCAAATTAATGGACATAATGACAATGATTGCTATGATCTAAAATGAAAAATTGGCCACCTTAAGCATCATGGTTTCATTTCATTTGCTACAAAAATTCTACTACATGCTCATCTCCAATTGCTAAATCCCATTGGGCTCCCAAATCTGATTCATCCATGTCTAATGAGCATCAATCCATAATCACTAATGTTCCTTCTTTGGTCAGTCAAGAGTTTCCTATCTAACCCATTCCAACTAAGCAACCTCCTCTAAACATCGGTACATCCACTCCTCTTAAGTATTCTACCATGTTACCAAATCCAACTAAGAAACCTCCTCTAAAAATCAGTCCATCCCCTCCTCCTCTTAAGTCCTCTACAACATTACCGATTCCAAATAAGAAACCAACTTTAAAAATATTTACCCCATTATCTCCTCCTACTAAGTCATCTATAATGTTATCAATCCCAAATAATCAACCACTATTCAAGATCCCTCCCCAACCTACTCCACTTCGCATCCAATTATCTTGTGTCAAACAAGCTAATCCTTACATTGATGGCCAAGACACATTTCAAGCTTTGCCACCATGCCATGGTCCTTCTCACATCATTGCATAGATCTCCATCACTCACATACTTGGGGGAATCATAGATTCTCCTACCTTACATTTCTATCAAATGTCTCTATCATCTCATGCACTTGAAACTTTGTGCTTAATGTCTAATATTTCCTAAGCATCACTACAAACCCTTTGATACACACATTGTATCGTCATTACCATATGACGCACTATAGTTCCATGGTTCATACTTGACTACTGAGGGTCTAAATATGAAATGAACCTCACCGCATTCACTTTTCATGCTCTATGCTTCATGATCTATCTTTCTAGCACACATTCTTAAATCATTTCCCGATGATGCACTCTTGTTCTATGGTTAATTATTAATTGTTTAGGGGTATTTTATAAATGAACCTTATCTCATACACATCTTCTTGGGGGCATGATGTTCCTATCAAATTCACACATTACATAAAATTCCATTACACTCATATAATGAATTATCATATTTTAATTGTTTATTCTTTTTTCTTATACTACTTACACGATTTGCTTACTATACTAGTCGATACTTAGTATGTCATTATATTTATATATACACACATGTGTGTTCACTTGGTATTCTATGGTGAATGCAGATCTCTTATAGGTTCTTACATGATGTAATGATGTTTGGAATTATACCTTTTACCAAATCCCACCGAGGATCGTGGGGAATATAGCATAACTACTCTAACACATTATAGGTGATATCATTTAATTATTTATTACTTCTACTTTCTAGCACACTACTTCCCATTGATATATACATGCTCTGAAATACTATTTATCTTTCTAACATGCTAATGGGTGCTTCATGTGTAGCATTTTATTTAAAGGACTATATGCCACCATGGTTATCTCGACACTTTTCTTGACAATATTTTCCATTGTTTACGGGCTATGCCCTATGTATTGTATGCTTCTTGTATGCTTTTGGATACTTTGGCCCTGATGATCATATGACATTGTGAGCGATGTCCCATGTTTGAAACCTAATTTTCATGGTCCAATTTTTTTGCACACCTACTTATTACATTATCTTATGTTTCATGCTTGTTACTTTTTTTACTAACACATGTTACTAGACACTTTGTTTGCATGTGCCCTAGTTTCTACCATGTACATCTCGTACCCCCTACATGTATCCACTTCAACACAACATCAAGTCCTCTCATTTGGGACGCATTCTCCTATCGATGTCGCATGCACCCCAAACAAGGGGGCATACATTGGGTTAACAAATCACCCCTATAGTAGCTCGGGGCTACAATATAGATCTAAAAAATAAAAAAACAACACATGAATACAAACACATAACGACTAAGAATCGACTTGGGCCCTTAAGACAACACAAACATTGACACCCAACATCAAAAAATAATGTCTAGGTGCTTATGTCCTCCCATGGGTGCTAATGTCTTGGGGGCACATATAATCACCTTCTCAAATCACCACATTCTATAGAAGTCTTCAGAGTATTTTCACAATTACAGTGTGACAATCCTTCAGTTATAACATGCATGCAATCTCCTACAATCCATTTAAATTAGAACAATCAGGATAACCTTAGAACTAATTTGGGACACCATGAAAAAATCAAGAATGTACCATCTGCAGTGGTGCTTATCGTAGAGTCATGGAAGGAGAATAACACTATACCTCTCTCCCCAACACTTACTCTTAGAGTGAGATATCCCAAAACTCACCATTAACATGAGATTACCCAAAAAAATCACACTTAGCATGAGATCACCCAAAAAACTTGCCATTGGCATGAAATCATCTAAAAAACTTGCTATTGGCATGAGATATCCTAAAAACTTACTCTTCAAAATATTTTAGAACACTCTTCTATCCTTTTACACTCTTTTACATCAGGTGCACACTTTCCTTTACACATTTTTACATATTGTTACATACTTATGAACATTTTTCTCGATTTATTACATACAATACTTTGACTATATTATTTCTCTTCTTTTGTAGGTATGTCCTTACAAGAAGAAGCAACCATAAGCTACAACAACATAGTACAATGTATATGCTTCACCCTTAGGGTCACTTTCATTTCCTAGTCTCCATGCTTCACTTTTCCACTCGACATGATACTCACCACAGGCTCTACAAGATCATAAGGTACACATATTCTATCTACTTTATGTTATTGAGTATTCACTAAAAAACATAAATTAGGGGAAAATGTAGACACAAAATCACACACTTGGGTACATTTCTAGGTCCTAAAAGCATGCTAGCATTTATATGATTCCTAAGTAATAAAACTAGTGGTTGACAACTATCTTTGGCCTCTTTTATTTGTTTATTATTTCCTATTTGGTCTTATACACACTACAAATCAGTTAGGATTTTACTAATTTATATTTTATGGCTTCAAACACCAACATCTACCCATAAAAATAATGCTTCTATCCCCTTTGGGCACTCCTTACCCTTTTTCACCTTGCTCACTCCTTTTAGTTATGGGTTGGCCTTCTAGTTATCAATTATGAAATTCAAACAAGGGAATCATATAAATACATAGTTATGTGTTCAAAATAAAGGACCATGCACTAAAAATTACTATCATCACCTAAGCTTCCATTAAAAATGCACCTAAAGCATACCAAAGGCATCCATCTAACATCCATTCAAGGGACAAGGTCTACATACTCTACATACACAACATAGGAAATGTAATTTCATTCTATTCCATCCAAACATTCTACTACACAACTACATTCTAACTATAACCCAATCTCAAGTGAAACTTACACAAGGGCATCCTAGGGCACAATTTATACACACACTCACTAGAAGTGCATAAAACTTGGTTGTAAGTTAACTCTCAAGGTGACCTTTGGGGTCACCCAACTCCCTATTCTGCATTTTCCTTTTTATGTTTTATGTGGTTTTTGGGCTTGTGTAGGTGAACAAATATTTTACAGTTACAAGTAGCTTCGATGAGTAAGGAATGACTATCAAGTGATTAAAAATGAACAACAATGAAGACCTTGTGACACAACAGAAAGTGGATCCTACGATTTTGTGTGGTCACCAATACCTAGAAGAAGTCTCCTACATCTAGGAACCCTTGACCTATCCCAAGCACCCATGTCTGGCCTTATTCCTACATTTTAGAATTTATAGTGAGAAGTAACAACACTCTTCCTAGTCTTTTCAACACTTTTCCCAGTCTAGATCAGTTCCAAATCAAACATAAATAAACTAAGTCTCTTCATCTATCTCTTATGCTTAGGGTTTCATATTTACATCTTAATTTTCTTGTGTCATTTATATGTTTCATTATTTTTATATATTTTATTTTAGTAGTGAATCTATAATACTTAAATTTAATTTAGATTAAATGAAATTAGGATTCACAATCCTTTACTTCATGAAAGTGAATTCCTAAAACACCAACATGTGTTCCACCACAAAACCTTTCTTGACTTCAACTCTAACTCCTAGATTAAGAGCTTATCCAAATTTTGATCTTCTTACAAATGCGGGTATCTCTGTGACCTTTAAATTTTTTTAATGATTGTGGTAAACTACTCATAGACATATGCGGAATGTTTGAAAATTGATGCACTTCATTCTATGGTTTACGAGTCGGTGGAACACCAAATTTTCCACAATAATCCTCTACATATTTTATACTTATTCATTTTGGACCTCGATGCCAAGAAATAAGCTTCCGTAGCTCTCGAACTTGGTGAGTCATCTAAAATAGTGAAGGGGATGCTATTTTAAATAATAGTTTGGTGACTCAATGAGGTTATCTACTTGTAGATATATGATTAGTTTCCTAGATGATCTATTGGGCACGGAGTTAAGTATATATCTGTAAAATTCCCATCCTTAACTTATACCTTCCTTAAACTTTGCATTTTTAGAATCTAATGAATCCGCAGATGAACTAAAACTCTTTAAAAGTATGAGAGTGCAAATGCCATCTGTGGAAACCAAAAAAACTTACAAAGCACTTAGGGAAATGAAAACTACACTACTAGTAAATAATGTGATGAAAAACACTTGGAGAAAATTAAAACTAATATAATATGTACAAGGTCAACCCTTTGCTTTAAAATATATGCTCGAGATATATCCCATCAAATGGGACCATGAGCTCTTCTCCATTCATTTTTCACAATTGAAAAACATTGTGTGGCTTGCATCCTAAGATAACATAGAGGTTGCTCCATATGAAATCAAAATTTCAATGGATTCCTAGTTTGGTTCTGTCTTGATCCCACTTGAGGAAAATATCTCCTTCACGGAAGCTTGTAGCCACTATTTTTTTGTCAAAACACTTCTTGACCTAAGCCTCATTAATCTCCATTTTCTATATTTCTTGGTCTCTTAGCTCCTCTAACTCCATGATATCAATATACCTAACTTCCATAGCCTTAACTTCAAACATATGTAGTTTATTTATGAGCTCCACAGGTTGGAAATCTAATATATATTTAAAAATTTTCTTCCTTACCATAGAAAATTTTGAAAGGTGAGTTACCATTTGATCTTTTGGGAGTGATCCTATCAGACCATAAGACTGATTTCAACTTGGTATGCTAACCTCTTCGAGTCTCATCTAAATTTATTCTTATGATTCTCAAGAGATTATTTTTGCTTGACTCAGCCTAACCATTACCATAGGGTTAATAGTTTGAATATGTGCTAAAATATATGACATTCTTGACAACCTAATCATAAATATTGGTGCTAAGGAATGCCATAAAATTATTAAATAATATTTTGGAAGGAACACCTGTTGTCTCCCAATATTACACCCCAGGGAATAGGAAACAATTTTGAAATATAATTAATTTAAGAATTATAGATATGAATGATATATCATTTTAAGAAAAGGATATATCTAACATTCTCTTATCACAAGGTACTAGAAATGACTGGGAGGCACCTCACAAAGGGGATGGATAAACCCCGCTAAGTTTGGCTTTTCTGAACCAAGGTGAGAGAACCCAACGGTAAATTGAATTAAGGAGGGATATTGCAATTCCATCTCCTTCAAATTATTGGTAAGTCAATCTGAGCTAATCATAGCCATGGATGCAATATCTACTCACAAGATTTTTCACACAGATATCACACATACTTAATGCATCAAACACAAGTTACTGAAGACAGATAAAAATTATTCACAAACATCATCTCTACATAAATAGTAACTACAATCAATATTAATGATGTTTGGAATGATAATATTCACAAATCAAGGAAAATGCATTCATAATGGACAAGGGTAATTTAATTTTCATAAAAACACATGCATAATATACAATTTTTGATGTGTTTGTAGGGGTAGGATATTCAAGTTAGGAAAAAGGGGAGTGGATGATAGTTGATTCATAATAACAACGTTTTAATATGTGCCATGGTATTTGCTAATTATTGAATGTAGAGAAAAAAATCAAGCAAACATAACCTTCAAAGGGGTATTTGCATTCATTGATACCGTAGTTCATGAAAATGTTACCATATAGTCTTTAAAATCCTTAACACAAACACTTGAATAAGAATTCTAACAATATATTCACTTCCTCAATTTAATACGCCTAAGATACACTCAAAGGATGAAATAAATTACTCTAAAGTAATATTACAAAAGGGTTTTATAAGTAGATCAAAATATTGTAAAGTAAACACTACTATACAATTTTATAAGCAATGACCAAAGAGATACAATAAACATAAATTAAACTAGTGTATTCCATGGATGCAACAAACATAATATTGTAATTTGAGCTATATTATATTGATCAAATATTCACATACACAATAAAATTCATGATTCAATCAAAATAACTTGTTCTATTCATAATGGTTTTAACAAGAAGACATAAACTAGAATCCCTCAATTCCTGCTAATGGATGTATAGTGCAACCACCTTAGAATTACAACCTCATAAATTATAACTTCAACACTACTCGGAGATGAAAAACCTAGAGCTAGAGAAATTAATAACCAATTATAAAAAAACCTTAACCATTTAGAATGAGAACAAGCCCCATTCTTATACAAATTTATCCAAGTGAATATACCCAAATCCCCATAAGGACCAAATGATAAGATAAAAATGTGGGGTAAAGGATGATGAACCATCCAAAGTGAAAGAAGATACTTCTCTAACTGTAAAGATTCCATTTTAATGCTCCAAGTTGGAGAGGTTCCACTTCATGATTGAAAACTTAGAAAAGCACATGACATTCCTTTTTCCAATTAACCACTTTTATCTTATACTACCCTGTCATCCTTCATGTGTGATTTATAGGAAAAACTACTACATTTATGTTTGTATTTTCCCATGATATTTTATTCATGCAATCATTGGGAAGATTGTATTTTTTGAAAGAATACAAATAATGGACCAGAATTAAAAAAATAAAATAATAGAAAAAGGAGTGAAATATTATGCAGATCCAACATAATTTTATCACCCTTCTTATTCTCTTCCAAATTTTTATGTAAGCATCTAATATTTTGAGCATGTTGATGTTGGGTTCCTCATCTAGACCATCATGGAAAATAAATACAAGTTCCTAGTCTGAAAAAACATTGTCAAATTCAAGACAAATGGACTTCTTTTTCTTTACCCTCTTGGCCAATTTATTTATACTTGCTTCTAAATGAATGAATTTTTGAATTGAAGTATAATTGAAACTTGAAGAAGAAGAGCCCCCTAACATGTTGCTAATGAATTTCTATCGACTCCTACATCTATATCTCCTGAGATGTATGTGTCTTGAATTGGAAACATATTTTTCAAGTTTAAAATCTAAATCATCAACATAATTTATGGCTTTATCCTTCAGTCCATGGATCTTTCTCGATGAATCCTTCCAAAGTAGTCATCATTAGTTTGATGGCCTTTGCATAAATATGTTATTTTCCTCTACAATATGGGGGGAAAATGCTCTCATCCTCAACCAATTGATCATATAGATCAGTTATTGCCTCAAGTTTGGGTAATAACCCATCCCAATACTCTATTTCATCATGAAAAATTTCAATTTACTCTTTGGAAACATCCATCTGCTTTGAAACTTGTTTATAACACTCCAAAATGCTTCTGATGGCTTTTCTACCCTTCCTTATCAACTCATCTTCCCAATTTTCGGTTGTATTTATTGTTCTCTTTGATTCATCTATAACTAATAATTCTTCTAGGGTTATATAAGAAGTGATTTCTTGGCCCTTAGTAGGGGGTTGTAACAAATTTTGTACTTAGGTTGATAAGATATCAACCTTATCCTTTAACTATTTTTTGATAAGATAAAAAAGTTTGGTTTTAAGGGGACCAAAAAACCTTGTACATATAGAGTAGCCAGATTAAACAAAACCAATAGAAAGCCATGAAGGCCAAGTAAAAAGGCTTGACAGTAAGCCACCACAAAATAGAGCTAAATAATGCGATCTAAAACTAACATTTTTTTTTTAAAGTTTAAGGAAAAACTAACAAAAATCGATGGAAGAAAACACAAAAAGGGTAGCAAAAGGCCCTCCATTAGTCCTCCTTTACTTTGCTACAGGTACCAGAACTTGGTCCACCATCCTTCCTACCTACAATTTTGATGATCACACGTTTGGGCATTTTATCCTTCTTTTCCACAATTTGGGTGTCCACAATCTCAGGTTCTTTTGGCAGAATTTACTCTTTGTCCTCACCAAGGTGTTTGGTTCAATCGAATCCCCATCCATATCATAATCTAATGAATCATCACTATCATAACTACTAAGGACCAATTTCATGTTGAGCTTATTGTCAACTTTGGACATTTGGTCCTGAAGGAGAGAAATTCTTTGCTCCTACATTACAGAGTAAGCTTGAATACCCCCATTCTTCTATTCTGGACCTCAATTTTATGATGGCACTCCTTCAACTCCTGGATCAAATTCTTATTAACCGTGAGAATGGTGTCAATAGTTGACTTAGCATGCAAAATCCTAGCTTCCTAGTCTACAAAGTCTCTCTCCCTGCTCCCAGAACTTTCACCTGCATTTTGAACCCCATGTTTCAGGTTACAAAGAGAATCAACAATCCCTTAAGGAGAGTCTTTCCCTTTAGTTTTCTTCAAATGTTTAATGGAAGTAGCAAGGGTTTCATGGTTTGACTCGGGGTCACCGGTGTTAAAAGGTTGAGTAGGAATGATGGGTTTTCCCTTTTACACTAATAGGAGGATCAAGCCTTGATCTTTGAGGGATATTTTTTTCTTGTTTTAAAGTCGGAAAGGGTGGATACTAGAGACCTATAGATAAATAAATATAGACTCATAGTTTGGTTCCTATGGAAGAAATTTAGGATGGAGAGATGATAAGATAAGATATTTCTAAACTTTCCTTCCAGAGTTAAATATTTCATAACAACAAGGAAAACATCAGCCCAATGCTCGAGAGAGGAAAGTGCGGGAAATTCAATCATCGTAGGAAACAATATGCTCACTGGGCTCAAAGAAAACAAAAATATCATGTTTTTACAAGATTTGTCTATAAATTTTGTAAGACCATCCATTGTAAGCCCAATAATTTAATCTACGGATTCCTCTATAACCCTAATTTCCACCCCATAAACCTAAAACCCCCTTCCACCTGGGCATTGCAAAAAACAACATAAAGACCATGGTCATTACTTTTTAAACAAAAAATGTACTTAGATAAGCCCCCTTTCACAACATCTTCCACAAAATGGATTCATTTTTTAGGTGAAGGAAAAAAGTGGGTTCGGTTCTGACTCTATAACCTCCCATTTTTTCCCAAGCACACTTTCTCTCTTCAAAATGGTACAAAATGGAGTCGTCAGTTCTAATAAAATTGAAAAATATCCTAAACAATTGAGTCGTGATCTTTCCCAAAAAAAGAAATGTTTTGGATGACCAAAACATGTGAACCTTGGTCACCATCATTAAAGAACCTTCAATATCGAATCATCATTTATCAATTTTATAATATCTTTCCAAGGTATACGTATCCTTGGATAGGTCATCGAGATCATGTATGTCATTACCTTAATTTATAATCACGTCTACCGATTTATTACCCATCATGTACGTGTGTAAAATCTACACCTTGTCAAATGATTTCAAAATTGCACGAGCTTCCTTGATGTTATTACTTAGTTTCCATCCACACTTACTATGGCATTTAAGAGTGTTGATGACACAAAAGGAGTTACCTTTTATAATGATGGATCTAAGTTTTAGATATCTGCACATCTTGATGCCCTAAAGCATGGCTTTGGCTTCTGCATAATTATTGGTATGGTTACCAATGGGACCCGCATAGGCTCCGATACATTTGCCAAGATGATAATGAACCAGACCACCCCATCCAATGGTTTTATCCTTCTTTTTGGTAGAACCATAAAATTTTAATTTACTGTGGCCATCAGGGGGTCTTGACCACTTGAATTTGTAAATAAACTTCACCTTCAAGGGAATAGTAGGATTGATACTCATGCTTTTAAGAATATTTTTTCCCATTCCAAACCATCCTTGGAAAATTTGGTCCTTAAAATTTGAGCATTTTCTTTGAGAGACTACCTAACCCTATTTATAACCATGTCCAAGATAGAGGATTTGTTCCTAAAGATCCTATTATTCCATTCAATCCACATACCCCACAAAGTATGTGGAAGGAAAGTTTCCAAATTTCTCTGATTAAATCACTTTGGAAATTAAAGCTCCATTGTTCAGGGAGGAGGGCCACATCCCCAGGAAGGACCAAATGTATCTTAAAAAACCGAGAATAACATAGAATACTTGAAAGGAATAGGAACATTCCAGAAGAGATGCTTTGGATTGACTCCTCATTACATTTACAAAGGCTACACTTGTTAGTGATGATCATCCCCCTTTTTCTTAGCCTATCCACCATAAGAATATTTCCTTTAATAACTTACCAAAGAAAAATATTGATCTTGGGAATAATATTTTTATTCCAGATCTTCCTCCAGAAGATGTTTGGTTCAATATTTTCAAAATTCAGCAAGTAGCCAGATTTGACCCCATATTCCCATGTGTCCATGGTTCTCCAAATTAGCTCATCCTGAGCTCTATTATGGGGTATGTGATAATATTTAAGGAGCTGATTTAGTTCTTGAAAGGGTTGTAAAATCCCATGATAAAGAGGGGAGGTTGGATTTGGATCCACTTCCACTCTTCATTCCAGTAACTACAGATAGACTCCCCAATTTCTTGGATGAATAAATGCCCAAGCACATTCCATGGTTCCTCTAGAATAAGGGATTTGTCCTTAATCCAAGGATCTTCCAAATTTTTATCTTTTTACCATCCCCCAAATTCCATTATATCTCTTGTATTCACAACTTTCTAGACTGACAAAGATTATTCCAAAATATAGAACCTCTAGGGAGTTCCAAGTTAGAGAAAAGAGCCAGAGTACCTCTAAAGGGCCGTAAATATTTCACTTTTAAAATTTTAGTCCACATGCCCTCCTCCCTGTGCAATATCCACCCCACCTTAGCTATAAGATCTTGATTCATGTACTAAATATTCTTCAAACCAAGGCCCCCTCTGTCCTTAGGTTGCGTAACCTTATCCCAAGAAATTAAGGGAATTCTATTATTATCCTTATATCTAGTCCATAGAAATATCCTTTGAATACTTTCAATAGATTTCCTAACCCTAACAGGTAAGGAGAAGATGGACATGATGAAAATGGTTATCCCCTGTAGACAACTTTGTAGGAGTAGAACTTTCCTAGCCTGTGACAACAATGATCCTTTCCATGAGGCCAATTTTTATGAAACTTTTATATAAGTTTATTCCATCCTTCTTCCTCTAAATTTTTCCCACAAAGAGGCATTCCAAGATAAGTATATAGGATAATTTTAATACTACAGATTCAAAATGTTGGAAAGTATGATCTACTGCTCCTCCCCAACATTTATGAAAAAATAGGAGCTCTTTCTAAATTTTATCCTTTGACCAATGAATTCTTCATACTTGTAATTTATTTTAAGGCTCTAGCCTCCTAAACAATAGCTTAACCCAAAAGCATAGTGTCATCCACAAATTTTTGTAGGCATTGGTTCTCCACTCCATGAGAAAATTTGATACCCTCCAAGTGACATGCGAGGATGATAATCGGCAAGTGACCTTCCCCGTGCGACCTCCCGAGGTCGTGCCAGACAACCGGTGGTTTGAAATTCGGTGACTTAGATGAAGTCACAACCGGGATTATGGTCAGTTTTCTATGATAGAAAAGCTACAGCGAGGATGAGAATCAACAAGCAACTTTCCTAAAGCTAACTATGGGAGGATCAATGACTAAGATCTGGTAGTGTGATCTCCTGGTAGCTGGAATGAAAAAGGGGAGATTTAAAGGCTATGAATGGGTAGCGTAAATTCCCTATGGTTTATCCTCCTAACTAGGATCTAAGTGTTAATCTAGTTTTGAAGTCTCCGAATTAACTTAAACTAAAAATAATAATTTATACTACTGCTGAAAGGGAAACTAATCTAAAAAAATACACGATTGAAACATTATAATTACAAACAACAATTAAAATACTTTTATACTAAAACTAAACAAGCAAGATAACCCGGTGTGGTTATTCACCTGTGCAAATGTGTGAATCTAGATGAAAGACAACTAATTAACTTAATTGAAAACCTTCAATCTTACCTCAGAAGTGAGGAACAAATCATAGCTTCTCAAAAACTATCATTCCCCATAACTTCCCTGGCAATATTGAAAGTGAGATTTAACTGAAATAAAATGATTCACTACTTCTATTTGATATGTTTAACAACTACAACTTTGATAGTTCAAACCTGGAGTTTACAGAATAGTGGTAAATCCAATTGTGTCATGACTTGTCCCCTCAGTGTGATCTCTTTGTTCCTTCGTGTTCTCATGAATCCAGAAAAGTGTGAATGTGATAGCATCAGTAGAAGAAGATACTCAAACAATGGCAGCTTTGGATATAAACCAAATAAAATGCAAGTAAGAGAGGGATAGTGTAAGTGAACAGAGCTTGACTATGCGATTCCTAGCAGGATTTATTACGGGATACAATGCAAATATACCGAGAATTCTGGATCTATTTCTTGTGACAAAACAACAACCTACAACTCTAAGATTATCAAATGAACTTTAATCTAGAACTGAAACTATCTTATGCTAAGATGAATGTGTTGAGGATAACAATGGAGCAAAATGAAAGTGTGAAGATCAAGTGATCTCTAAATCAAAAAGGAAGAAAGGAGCCTTGAACTGAGAGGCTGAGAATTCATGCAAAATCTAAACCTATTGAAACTTATGGAAGAACTTCAAAACACACTGAATAATAATTCATAGAGGGAGAGGGGCCATTTGCTTGTAAACAAGCTTGGTATTTATAGCATTTGGATTTACTAGAGGGTAAGTTTGAATTGAACTCTTTTATCATAAACAAAGAGAAATCACTATTTACTAGTAGCTAAAACATAAATGCAAGCAAGAGTGGTTGAAGAATGCGAGTGCCACTTGAATTTTTCACGTTGAAAAAGAGTTAAAGTTTTGAAAACACGCACAGGGACTTCCACCCCCTATGTAGGGGTGGTGATTACGGGACCGCCGCCCTATCACGGGCGGTCACACAGACCGCCACCCAGCGGGGGCGGTCCTATAACTTAAAGACTAAAATGCAAGGAAAAAGGGGGCAGAGGTTAGAAAAAACATGCAAAATCTGGACAAGGCATTTTTAGGATGCAAATGTATACTTAGCGAGATTTTCTAGATTCCGAACACCTTGCGAAGAGATCTAAATCATCATTGGGTTTTCGTAACCAATTTTTGATGTACAGTACATACAATTTTGGGTACATACATATTTCCCCCTCGGAGAAGCGTTTTAGCCATGAAGAGGTGTAAAATGGTGGGTCCGAGTATGGTAGTCCCAAAATGGGGAGTTAGAAGCTATACCTGACATGCCCATGTGCCAAAATGTCACCATCCAAATTCCCACTATCTACAAAATGAAAAAGGGACTCAAGTGTAGATAGATAAAATAAATCAAAAAATAAATACTAAATTAAAATGAAATGAGGACTTACCATTTGCGCGAGGATAAGAACTTACCTCTGTCGCTCGCTCTTTGAAAGAACTTTCGTAAAAAACACTAAAACAAGATTATAAATATATATATATATATATATATATAATAATGAAGCTCATTTTCTATTCATTTACGCGTATCGATTTGGTGGTTTTTGAGCTCTGGGACCCACGGTAACCATTTTCGATGAGAGCTATAGTCAAAACATTCATTGTGAGATCGTGATCATGCCTCCGAGAGTGGGAGATCGACCGCATGCGAAGTCTCAGGTTAGTTCTTCTCAATTTATCATTTTTAAACCTAAAATATAGAAATGTTGAAAAATTTGTCTTGGGGGATTATTTTTGGAAATGTTAGTTTTAAATGAGTCTCTAGGGGGCGCCCATAGGGTAGGTCTTTATTTTGTCAAAAATGATGTATTTTTATTTTTTAAAAAAGTGTTTTTAGGGCTTTGGGGGCGTTCGTCGATTCGGGACAAGACTTCCTTGCACGGGGTGGTAGGTCATGGGACCATCCCTATGATGGCGGTGGTTACAGGACCTCCGCCTCATAAGATGGAGGTTGGTTAACACATAATCGCCACTTTGCTCTGCACAGGGCGGCATTTCTAAACATAATGCAAAAAAAGATGTATTATTTAATTGTTTTTGCATTTTTGACATTTTTATATGTTTTTGATGATTTTTCCAGTTGGATTATGTTACTAACTTACTCTTTTTCCATTTTGGGTGGATGCAGAAGGAGGAGTATATCAGATGGAGTAGAGAGAGGGAGTGTGATTGGCTCCCAAGAAGTGTTAGAGGCACTTGACCTGAGGCAGAGAGAGACACTGCAGGGCCGGTATTTGGAGGATCTGCAGGTTCCTCATGTTGCTCCTCGCTAGTCACATATTGTGTGACTTATTTTCATACTGGGATGTAGACCGGAATACATTCTGGTTTCCAGGTGTTAGGGGTGAGTGGACTATCACCCGGAGGATGTCTATCGCATACTGGGGTTCCGATTCTTGGGAGGTAGCTGTCTCTTAAGACAGCAGATCTAGTCTCGAGATAGTTCAGTGGGCTACCTACATGGGAGATGTTGTTGTCTCCATGGGCTCAAAAAAGGGGTGAAGGTCCATTCCATTGTTGTTTCTCCTATCCCTGTGATCTGCAAGGCTATTATGGGTATCTTGGCCTCGCGGTTGATTGGGGACAAGGGAGGGGATACTCTCTTATACTTGTTGGGCTCCCATTATTACACAAATTGAGGCCCATGGCTATGTTTACACTTGGGGAGCAGACATTCTTGGGACCACCTACCATGATTTATATAGGGTGGTTAGATTACAGGGGCAGTCATTGAGTCACCCTACTCTAGTTATGAGTTGGGTGTATGAGCACATCATTCCCTATGGGAGAGGTGTACTAGGTAGAGGATCCGGGGGCTGTCAGGGTAGTGAGGTGGATAGGGATGACTGTACTCAGGATGCCACACCAGCCAGTGGATTCTCTGACTATTGCAGACATGGAGGCCACTCCTTATCAGGCCATGGTAGGGTTATGGGGAGAGGAGACACATACACTGATTACCTGCTATTCCATAGGTCAGCTGGTAGACAGGATAGGGAGGTTGGAGACTCACCCATTTGATAGAGTACCTCAGTAGTTTGGCCTCCCTTATGTTGATATGCTTCCTCCAAAGGGGGCCGTAGTACAAGTTTATTCATGAGGCCAAGGGAGGTCCTAGAGGCCGAGGTTGGACCACGATTACTCCCAGAGTTCCCATTATAGTTAGGTGGGTGGTTCGTGCTTGAGGGGCAAGCCTGGTGCTCCTCGAGCACCCTTACTTCATGATCGGGGCTACTCTTACTCATAGTGGAGAGGAGATGAGCCCATTGATGTGGACTCAAACTCTGAGGAGTTCACCGGAGAGGAGACAGAGGAGGAGACAATGGGGGATGAGACTAGAGGTGGGGTGGGGGACGGCCGAGGAGGATGAGAGTGATTATAAGTGGCATGACACTCAGGATATCTTGAGGGCCGAGAGGGTGGAGGAGAGTGTAGAGAAGGTGACCCTGATCTCAGAGGAGTTTCCTTCTCAGGACATTGGGGAGATGATGAGTCTCATGGAAGGATGTCATTTCTTTCTTGATTTGGGAGAGGTTCCATATTCCGTAAATATGTCGCTGACAAGAGCAGATCCTAGAGATCCCACCTAGATGCCTGGAGATCCGAGTGAGTTACTACTCTTTTCTTGATTTTATTTTATCTAGAAATGTTTAGTTGATATTTCCCTTTTTGTTGTTTCGTTTGTTTTTGACTTTATTTTTGGTGATTTTCTAACTTGTTATTTCTCTTTTTTATTTGCAATGAATGCTGAGGGATGGTGAGACTTGATTCACGAGTGTGTGCGGACACCCTGTTGCTCCCCTCAAGAGTACTCGGGCCGAGCTTACTTGAGGACGTTGGAGAGCCTTCAATAGCTAGCCATATACTGATGTGTTTGCCCCTGTCTGGAAGGTGGCAAAGTTAGTGACCTCCCTTCATGCTGAGGTAGCTGGATATAGGACTGCTGAGCATCTGATGAGGTAGAGTCATTCTCATAGTGAGACCACAGCCAGTGGCCATGATCATGAGCACTCAATTCATTCAGAGTGTCATCATAGCAGGAGTCCTAGACGTGATCATGCACCCTCTGAGGGATCCCATAGGGATTGAGAGGCCATTTGGTCTTTTTGTAGTGATTCTTTGCTAGATGTTTATATGGGTTGTTTTTGTATTTTTGGGCTCATTGAGTTTTTTGACCATGCCTAGTGCATGATGGCATTATATGTAGAACATGATTTATATATATATATATATATATATATATATATATATATATATATATATATTTTGGATCTAGATCTTCTTGTATCTAGAATTTTGTGATTCGTTTCCCATGTGTACACTAGATGTTTTTAGAATCTTTGTTTTTATATGCTTTTCGAATGTATGTAATGGATGACAAGTGATAACAAATGTTGAACATAATGTTTCTCTTTTATTTGTTTTTGTAATTCTGATATGTGATGATGCAAACATATTGTAGTACTGAAATTTTTGGCTTCTTTGGGAAATGTTTGTTGCTTCTTCTTATTTTGGCAAAATGTGATGAATATATAGTGATAATGAGATGAACTTTCCCCATTCCTAACTCCACGCAACTAGTAAGATGCGAGGGCTCAACACCAAGAGTTGGGAAGGGCACAAATTGTATGAGTTTGACTGAATGGAAATGATGAGAGAAAGACAAGGTATTAACAAAAATCAAATTTAAACTTGCGTACTTACTCCTACTCAAAACTACTACATAGTTCAGAATGCAACTTACTTTCCAGTTTATCTAGACTTAGATCCATGGATGGCAACTTGGTTGACAAAATCTAGTTTTGAGGATTTGATCTCTTTGGAATTTGGATACTTAATTTCACTTAACACATTTTCTTTGCATTTTTAAAATGCTAAGATTCATTGATTTGCGTGAATGGACCCCCTACGCCCTGTCTCATGCTACTGGTAGGAAGCATGGGCTCATCACCAAAGGTAGGACATAGGTGAGTAAGGGCACTTCTTTCCTTTCTCAACCTCGTATCACTAGTAAGAGATGCGGGCTCATCACCGAAGGTTGGTGGGGCAAAGAAGTGTGTAAAATAAAATATTCTATTTTGTTTAGTATTTTTGATTTAATTTGACATTTCTGATTTGTGATTTTGGAGTATCCTTGTTTCAAAGAGATGTAAGAAGGATAGATGTGACACCAAGAAGCTTCTAGAATAGACCGTAGGTAAGAACAACTTAACCTAGTAGAAAAGAATGAGTATGACCAAGTATGCAGGCCTTGGTATGGTTTTTGTCAAGACTTTGTCTATCGAATTGATGAAATGATTTTGAAACTATTTGATGATATTATGAAAATTGAAGAGATATGATTTGAATGCTTTTGCCAATATTTTCAGAAGCTTATAATGAATTGCTTAAGAATAAGTTCCTTGACCACAAAATTTATGAAACGAGTGAACAAAATGAAACAACTAAGTGACTAATGCAATGTAGGTAGATATAATATACAAATGGTGATGTTGATGACCTATGCGTAAAACCATTTAAGATGCAAGGAATTGATAGTTTCATTGAATTCCTCACCTTATAGTGTACACAAGAGATACACACCATTTCC
The DNA here is from genome assembly GCA_018340775.1 of Taxus wallichiana var. yunnanensis. Classification (NCBI taxonomy): domain Eukaryota; kingdom Viridiplantae; phylum Streptophyta; class Pinopsida; order Cupressales; family Taxaceae; genus Taxus; species Taxus wallichiana. Next base: position 421,591,422 of record CM031240.1, on the reverse strand, counting down.
ATAGTCTTTCATGACTCGATATGGGCCCAACCACTTGGGCGAAATTTCCTTCCTTCGTTAGTTTTCTTATCAATCCGGTGTCTAGTCTTAGAACTAGATCTCCCTCATATATTTCTCATTCGTAGACCTTTTTTTATATTACCGCACATCCGGTCAGCATAGGCTCTGTGCCATTGTTGTTCGACATTTAGCCTGGCCTCATCAAGGCTTTCTAGTTGAGAGAGGCATGCCTCTCTATAGGCTTCTTCTCCCAAAATCCCTTGTAATGAGATGCGGAGACTGGGTATTTTGACCTCAAGCGGGAGAACTACTTCTACCCCGAATACTAATGAGAAAGGGGTTTCCCCTGTTGGTGTTCTTATTGAGGTTTGATGGGCCCACAAGGCCGGGTATAATTTTAAATGCCAATCCCATTTGTTCTCCTTAACTGTTTTGAGGAGAATAGATTTTAATGTTTTGTTTGTGGCTTCGGCTTGTCCATTGGCTTGAGGGTAGTAAAGAGAGGCCGTATGATGGTTTATCTTGAATTTTCTGCATAACTCACAGACCTCATCATTCTTAAAGGATGTGCCATTATCTGAGATAATGACTTGCGGACACCGTACCTACAAATGATTTGATTCAAAATGAACTTAGCGATTACAAAACCTAGTACGGTGGTGAGAGGCATGGCCTCTACCCATTTGGTAAAATATTCTATGGCCGTGATTATAAAGTTATGGCCATCTGTTGATGAGGGAGAGAATTTCCCTATCAAATCTAGGCCCCACATGGAAAAGGGCCATGGGGTTGTGATTGGTTGTAGAGCTTGTGCTGGCATGTGAATCTCGTGGGAGAATTCTTGGCATTTATGGCACTTACACACAAATTCTACTACATCATGTTCCAAGAGTGGGCCAGAAATAGCCCATTCGATGTATTTTGTGAGTAGTGGCATGACCACCAAAGTGGCCTCCACATATCCCACTATGGGATTCGTAAAGAATATTTTTGGATTCTTCCGTGTCAACACATCTTAAAAGCATTCCATCGAAGGCTTTACGATAGAGCACCTGTTCTAAAATAACATATTTAGCAACGATAATGCGTAACCACCTTCTTTGTTGTGATGTGGCACCTTCTGGGTATGTATGGTCCATGATAAAATTGATGATGTTAGTGTACCAAGGACATATAGAGATGGGGGGTCTGGTTTTGACAAAATATATGCATTCATCGAGAAAGTCTAGATCTACCAAATTGCCTCCATCTAACGGATTGTCAGCTAACTAGTCTATAATGATTTGTCCCTTAACGGATTTCTGTTTACAAATGTTAATTCAAACTCACCCATTAAGGTTATGAAATGTCCAACCTTTTTAGATAAAGACCCTTGCGAGGAATGTCCGTAAATGATCTATCTTTATAATGACCCTTGTTTCTTGATTTAACATGTAATGTCTTAAACGTTTCGTTGTGAAGACTATGGCAAGGCATTCTCTTTTTGCCTGTGTATAACATGTTTCATAATCAAGCAACGTTCGACTAATGAAATAGACTACACATTCTCGTTTATCATTGTCTTCTTGAGCCAACATGCAGGCTAGCGAGACATCAGTAGCCCATGAATACAAGATCAAAGGATGATCTGTCTAGGAGGCATTAGCATGGGAGGAGACAACAAGAAGCGTTTAACTACTTCAAAGGCCTCATTGCATTCTTTTCCAATCAATGCTATAATATTTCTTTAATAAATTGTTGATTGGATGAACAACAAAACTTAAGTTCGGAATGAACCTTCAATTACAATGAGTTTCCCAAGAAATGATCTGATACTGCACTCATCGATGGTGGAATCATTTCAAGAATAACCTAGATTTTGGCTGGATCGACATCAATCCCTCGTGATGATATAATGTAACCCGTAGTTTGCCTCCTGTCACACCAAATACACATTTCTCTGGGTTCAATGTGACGCCATATTCGATCAATCATGAGAGAATGATACGGAGTACTTCTCTAGGTGATCACAACGCTTCTTGGCCTTGGCCAACAAGTCATCCACGTAGGATTCCACAATTTTATGAATAAGGTCATGGAATATGTATGTCATTACCCACTGGTATGTAGCACCGTCGGCATTCTTAAGACCGAATGGCATGACAAATAACAATAAGTTCCCCAAGGAGTTATAAACGTGGTCTTGGCTTGATCTTGTTTAGATATTTTGATTTGATTATATCCCAGAATCCATCCATGAGAGACAAAAGCTCAAATCCAGCTATTGCGTCAACAATGATGTCAATGGATGGAAATGGGAAGTCATCTTTGGGGCAAGCTTTATTAATGTCCCGGAAGTCTATGCAAATGCGTATCTTCCCATTCTTTTTTAGAACAGGGATATTATTAGATACCCATTGTGAATAGTTGACTGTTTGATGAATCCCACCTGGAGAAGTTTCATTACTTCTTCTTTCACCATGAGAGCCACTTTTGGTTTCATTGGTCTTGAATTTTGTTTAATTGGCTTTGCATCTGGTTTGGTGACAAGATTATGTACCACAATATGTGGTGCAATTCCCGTCATTTCTTTGTAATTAAATGTGAAAGCCTTTTGATGTTCCTTGAGGATCTGAGTATGTATTTCTATCTCCTCTGGAGTTAACGAGGATCCCAACTTCAAAATATTTGGTTCTTCCTCCATTCCAATATTTATGTCAATTGTTCCTTTGATTAAGGAAGCATTGCCTTCTTCAAATTTAGGTGGGCCGGAGGTAGTTCCAAACTTTCTCCATTCTCTACCTCGTAGATATCAAGATTCTTTTGCGGGAGATTCTATCATGGGATTTCCAAAATAGGAAGAGGAATGTGGGATTAGGGAAAAATCTACTATGTGATGAGCGAGATGTAGCTCCACATAGGCATTTAGATATCCAAGAGTGACTCTATCATTATCAAAGTGATCTAGGATAGAAAACTCATTCTCAGCTTCTATACGTGTTAGGAGTGGTTTGTTGGTATTTTACGCACCAATGGTTCAGTACAAAGTGATACCATGAAACTTGTATTTTCCAACTCACTACTTTGGAGTGAAATGGGAAGCTGAGGTTGCTATTGAATCCATGAGAAGGTTCTGCTCTCGTGGGATTGCTTTGATTGATATGAAGTTGAATCCTTTGGTTAGATCTAATACCGCCATTTTATAGAGTTGTAAGTGTTCAGCTCTAGTCTCATATACCTCAGAGACTTGGTTTGTGACTAGTTGTGAGTCTCCTAGCACTCTAATGTTATCAACACCCATCCTTTTGGATATGATGAGGCCAAGGAGGAGGGATTCATATTCAGCCCCATTGTTTGTACATTCAAAGTTTAACTTAAAGGAAAAAGGTAGGATCTTTCCCTCGGGAGAAGTAAAGATCACACCTGCCCCAGCTCCAAAATGACATCTAGCTCCATCGAAGTGGAGAGTCCAATATTTTCTTGGAAAAATGGATGTTGGGACATTCCTCATCTATTTCTTCTGCCTCGGTTACTTCTACCATACAAAATTTTTCTGATGGAAGGGAACCAATTCCTAGGGTGTATCCTATACCCATGGAATCAAATGGTAGGAGAATGGGTAGATCTTTCTCTAGTAACTCAAAAATTTTTATGGTAGTCCCTAATGATACCATTTCTATGACGTTAGTCTCATTTTTGAGTGCTGGAATGCCTTTGACTAGATTCGTAATTTCTAATTCTATTGTAGGTATCAATTTTTCTTCTAGTTTTGAATTGATTGGTTTGTTAAGTTGATTCATTGGGAGTTCAAACTCGAGTGAATTCACCGGTCTCTTCTTCAAGTCTACTAGGTGTATATCGAATGGTTTTGGGTCACCTTATGCCACAAATATTTTCCCTAGGTGCAAAAATATTATTTCCTAGAATAACATGGAAGGGATTGCCTTCATGCGGTGTATCCATGGTTGACCGAGGATCATATTATAGTTGGTTTCCCGATCTATAATATAAAATTTAGTGAGGAATGTCTTGGGTCCTAAGGTGACTGGTAAAACTATGGTCCCAATTGAAGTGGCCTTGAGGCTATCATAACCTCTTAGCGTATTTCATGTTGTGGAACAATTTGTTTCTCCATATCCTAGATTTTGAAGAAAATGAAGGGGACTATGTTAATTACTTCCCCATCATCAATCATTGCATGCTTAACATAATTATTGTAAACCCATACCTATAAATGCAAGGTTGGGTCACCTCTACATGTAATTTCAGTGTTTGTTGGCATTTTTCTTATATCAAATATAAACTTAGTATCCCTATCTGGCTGCCCTGAGAGGGTAGACATCAAAGTCTACATGGTTTACTTGTGTTTCAGGAGGAGGAGTGATGTTAATTAGATGACCAAGACCTAATGCTTCTAAGAGAGCAGCCCTATGGGTGGGAGAGTTCTTCAACAAATCCAAGAAGGAAATGTGAGAGAAGGTCTTTGTTAGGTCATTAATTAGATCGTAAGTGCCTATGGGTTTTACCAATGTTTGTTGAATGTTGTTCTGGTTCTAATGGATAGTTTGGAACTAGTTGAGAAGAATAATCTCATGTTCTTGTTATGGTTTCTATATGTAGCTTGGTATCTAACTCTACCAGACCAACTATCTTGGTTTGTGGTCGAGTTCCTAATTGGGGTGCGACCGGTGGATTTAATGAAGTTGAGGCTTCATGATCATTATTTCCTATCATAACACCCTTGTTCATCCCATTTGGATCTAACTTGTTATTGTTAGAGTGATTTGGGAGTGGATCGTTAAAAATCTTGAGGGGTGCATTTTGAGGGGAAACTGCTCCCGTATAAGTGTTTGGCATGGGTACTATAGAATTTGCTAAAAACATATCTATAAAGAGTTGTCTTTGGTCTTCTAGAAAATGTTGCATGAATTTATTGTAGTCACGAAAGTCCTAGTATCATGGCCTTGAATCTTGTGGAAACCACAATACAAGTTGGGATTATAGTTTTGAGGTTGTTGATTTGAAACCTATTGTGGTCCAAAACTCTGATTAGGTTGTTGGTTGTTAGAGTTAAAATTTTGAGGTTGTTGCCTTTGGTTTTGATTCTTGATATCCAGTTGGGTTTTGATTTGGACCTTGTGTCTGGATTTTATTGTTGTTGTTGTTGTTGTTGTTGTTATCATGATGGACGATTAAAATCCACCACGTTGATTGTTGGAGTAAAGTTGTTATTTTGTTGATTGTTAATGGGTGGTGAAATGTTTACGACGTTTTCCCTTTTAACCTAGTCTATTACTCCATCTGTTGTAACCCCGTGGTTTTTGTTAAGGATCTTGGGTCCTTGATTGGTATTCTAGCATTAGGATAGGTCGTAGTGTTTTGATTGGGAGTGATTAATTTCCCATTTGTTCCATATGTCTTATGACCACTATCTATTGCCACTTGATCTATTCAGAGAGCACTCTCGAGTACTTCATCATAAGTCCTTAGTGGGAACTTCTGACTTCTTCCTTTATCTCTCTATTGAGGGAATGAAGGAATAAGTCACATAGTTCCATTTGATCCATGTTTGGAGCACTTGCTGATGAGTAGAGGATTGTACGCCATCTTTGAATAAAATGAGCAAGATTCATTGTGCTCTTGTTTAATATGTAAGAATTCCCGATTCTTGTTCTTAACAATTTGTTCATATCAAAAGCTTTGATAAACTTTGACACAAGTTGTTTGAATGAGTGTATCGAGGCTTCAGGTATTCTATAATACCAATCAAGGGCAATACCCTCTAAGGTTTTAGGGAATATCTTAGCAACAACCGCATCCCAAGGGAGTAATTCTCGAATGGCCATGGCATAGGCCTTGATATGTGCATTTGGATCTCCCTCCCCTTTGTATTTGGGAAAATCGGAAGAGGTCTTGGAAGCATGACACTTCATATGGTGAAATCTAGAGGCTCTTTTAAATATTCTGAGTAAGTCCCTACCGCATAGGTTTCACCATCGATGGTGCCTATTGAGGGGTGGGGTGGAATGGGTTGTTGATATGGCATAGCATATGTATTTGCAGGGACATAAGGAAATCCATGTGGTTGAGTGAACATCTTGAGAGAGGAGAACATGTCTCCCTGTGGTGATTTTGAATAAATGTTTAAGTAGGGAGGAGCATTGCTCTGGTATGGGTTGTTTGGTGCTAAGCCGGGAGGTATCATACTTTCAACTAGAGCGAGCATTTGAAAACATGTGGTTCTAGTTGGTGTTTGCTTGTGGATAGTTATATGAATGTTGAGGAGGCATGCCTAACGTGCTTGTTCCTGTGAGGAGGTCAACTTGGCTGGGATGATGTGGAGGGTTGGGAATTCTTGCTTGCCCAAATGTGAATTTTGATTTGCTTGAGAAAGTTCTAATCCTCTAACCTTCTCAACTAAGGCTGAGATGACCTCGATTGGTGAAGACATAGTGTTTTGCCTTAATGGTGGTTGTTGTACACCTTGAGGTTGTAAAGGGGTATGGTACCCTATTATGAATTGATCATTACCCTGCCAAGCTTCATCGAGAGTATTTCTCCATAGGTGGAGGAATGGGGGTGTTTTCTTGGAGTAGGGTATTGGGTTGTGTTTGCAAACTTCCTATAGGTGGGTATATGTTCTGGAAGTGTTGTTTGCTTCTAGCGTAGCACACTAAATACTCCTCATCCAAAAATGGGAGTGGATTTTATTGTCTACTGATTTGTGGTTTGAACAAAACCCGAGGAGATGAAATGGATTATCCAGTAAATGTAATATTGTTAGAGTCTAAGGGCTTTGGTTGTTGTGTTTGTGTGAGCTAATCCAACTCCTCAATTCAAAATGAAGAACTAGAGCTAGTTCTTTGAGGAAGCATTTGTGATGACAAGTAGTTACTTGAATATTTGTTAGCCCATGCAGAAAGCGAGGGTGACAGGTTGTCTATTTGTTTGACCATAATATGCTTTGAGACCTGAGAGAGGTTTTCCATATGCATCGTATCTTGACATATTTGGGGGTATATAAATACCCGCAGAATAATGGGAAAGAGCGAAGATGGATGAAAGAAATGGAAATAAAAGGGGAACAGTTGTTTGTTTCACGTTGGTTCACCAATTTTGTACGACAAAAAAGTGACATACGAGGATGATAATCGACAAGTGACCTTCCTCATACCCACCTCCCGAGGTCATGTGCTTTGAGAAAGCCGATGTTTTGAAATGTGGGTGACTTAGATGAATTCACAATTGGGATTATGGTCAGTTTTCTACATATAGAAAAGCTACATGTGAGGATGAGAATCGAAAAAACTTTCCTAAAGCTAACTATGGGAGGATCAATGACTAAGATCGATAGTGATCTCCTAAGTAGGCTGTAATGATAAAGGGGAGATTTAGAGGCTATGAAAGGGTAGTGTAAATTCCTATGGTTTATCCTCCTAACTAGGATCTAAGTGTTAATCTAGTTTTGAAGTCTCGAATTAACTTAAAATAAAATAATAATTTATACTATAAAAGGGAAACTAATCTAAACAAAATACATTCAAAACATTATAATTACAAACAACAATTAAAATACTTTATACTAAAACTAAACAAGTAAGATAACCTAGGTGTGGTTATTCACCTATGAAAATGTGTGAATCTAGATGAAAGACAACTAATTAACTTAATTGAAAACCTTCAATATTACCTCAGAAGTGAGGAACAAATCATAGCTTCTCAGAAACTATCATTCCCCACAGCTTCCTTGGCAATATTGAAAGTGAGATTTAACTGAAATAAAATGATTCACTACTCTATTTGATATGTTTGAAATTATAACTTTGACGATTTAAACCCAGAGTTTATAGAGCAGAGGTAAATCTAGTCATGTTGTTGCTTGTCCCCTCAGTGTGATCTCTTTGTTCCTTCATGTTCTCGTGAATCCAGAAAAGTGTGAATGTGATAGTGTCAGCAGAAGAAGATACTAAAAAAATGGTAGCTTTGGATATAAAGCAAATAAAATGCAAGTAAGAGAGGGATAGTGCAAGTGAACAGAGCTCGACTATGTGATTCCTAGCAGGATTTATTACGGGGATACAATGAAAATATACCGAGAATTATGGGATCTATTTCTTGTGAAAAAACAACAACCTACAACTCTAAGATTATCAAATGAACTCTAATCTAGAACTAAAACTATCTTATGCTAAGTTGACTGTGTAGGATAACAATGGAGCAAAATGAAAGTGTGAAGATCAAATGATCTCTAAATCAGAAAGGAAGAAAGGATCCTTGAACTGAGAGGCTGAGAATTCATACAAAATCTAAACCTATTGAAACTTATGGAAGAACTTCAAAAACACTAAATAATAATTCATAGAGGAGAGGGGGCCATTTGCTTGTAAACAAGCTTGGTATTTATAGCATTTGGATTTATTAGAGGGTAAGTCCGAATTGAACTCTTTATCATAAACAAAGATAAATTACTATTTACAATTGGTTAAAACATAAATGCATGTTAGAGTGGTTGAAGAACATGAGTGCCACTTGAATTTTTCACGTTGATGAAATCATCAAAAAGTTCTGGAAAACATGCACAAAACCGCCGCCCTACGTAGGGCAGCGATTCTGTGACCACCACCTTGTTCTGGGTGGTGGTCATGGGACCACCGCCGAGTAGGGCGTGAAGTCCCAGTAACTTAATGACTAAAATGTAAGGAAAAAGGGGGCAGAGGTCATAACAAAGCATGCGCAGAGGCTGGATAAGGCATTGGATGAAAATTTATACTTGGAAAGCTTTTCTTGGTTCCGAACACCTTGCAAAGAGATCTGAATCATCATTGGGGTTTCGTAACCAATTTTTACCGTACAGTACATAAAATATTGGTTATGTACAGTATCCTTGTCTCATAACCCTTACAGAGGTGAAAAAACCATTAGGTTTCCCATTTATAAAGAAAGAATAACTTGGGTCTTTAGTGTAAACATGAATCATTTTGATGAATTGAGGATGGTATTCTATTCATCTTAAAAGGGAGAAAAGGAAGTCCCATGATATCTTATCATAGGATTTTTGCATGTCTAACTTGACAATCATAACCTCTCTTCTTGAAATTTCCGCCTAGTGGATCGTTTCATGGATGGTAATTATGCTATCCAGAATTTCTCTTCCCGGTATGAAGGCCCCTTGATTAGGAGAACTGAAGTTACATAGAGTCTCCCTTAGTCTGAAAGCCAAGATTTTAGAGAGTATCTTATACATAGTGTTGCATAAAATTATAGCTCTGAAGTCTCCCAAATCTTTAGCCCCTCGTTTTTTGGGTATGAGGGATATGAAGGTGTGATTAATTTGTTTGAGCAAGATTCCAGATTAGAAAAAATATTAGACAACTAGAACCACGTCCTTCTTGAAAATATCCCAATACATTTGGAAGAAGTAAGCCGGAAAGCTATCTGGTCTAGGAGTTTTGTCACTTTCCATAGCATCTAAAATTTCTTTTATCTCCTCCTCAGAAAAAATAGATATGAGTTCTCTATTCTCATCATAGTTAATGGCTAGCTTAAAGAGCTTTAGAGTTTCATCTGTATAAAACTCAGTTAAAAGCTAACCTTTGGCAAAAAAATTCATGAAAAAAGAAATGATGGTGTTAGAAATATCTTTATCTTCCATGGCCATTTCCCCATTCTATTTATTTATTTCATGGATTCTTCCTTTATTGGATTTAATGGTGGTGGATATATGGAAGAGTTTGGTGTTGCGGTCTCCCTCTTTGAGCCAAATTATCCTAGAATTCTTCTTCTAATAAATCTCTTCCCTACGCAAGATGTTGTGGAATTCAATAAGAAGCTATTTTTCCTTTTTTGTCCTCGATGATCTATAGTTTCTTCTAAGGCTCTCAATTATTCATAAATTATACTTTTTTGAAGAAAAATTATTGCCAAATACCTCCTTGTTCCAAATTTTAATATTCCTCTTGAAATTTTTGAGTTTATTAGTAGCCTTGAACACACTATTATTTTTGATATCCAGTTTCCACCACTCTTCTATCATTTTTTCCAACTCTTGATGGGCGGTCCACATATTTTCAAACCTAAAAGGTCTACCAATGGGATTTTCCCTTTCATTAAATTTGAGGATTAGAGGATTACGATCTGAACCAATACGAGATAAAGAGGATAGATTGTATTGTTACTCTGAATCAAATTGAGGTTTAAAAATAATTGATCCAACCTGATTTGAAAAAGATTAGACCATTCCTTCCTATTGGTCCAGGTGAATCTAGAGCCACTGAGGTCAAGATCCATCAAACTGTTCTAGCATAGGAGATTAACAAGATCTTCCATGCTTTCAGTGAAAACTTTGATACCTCCTTTCTTCTCAGAGGGTATAAGAGGAGTATTAAAGTCACCCTCAATGACCCAGCTAAGATCATTAAACATTATTTTGAATATATTTAGCTCCTCCCAGGAAACCTCCTACCCGCAATGGTATTAGGAGGATGAATATTGGAGAGAAATAACATTTTTCCGGTTCTAACATCGGTGAAGCAAATAACAAGATGATGCTGACTATTACGAAGAGGGAGTCCTTCCAAAATGTCCTTGTTCCATAGACACAACATCCCCCATGAGGTCCTTGTAGATGGTTAAAGATGGAAACCAAAATCCTTAAAAAAGCGTGAAAAATCTTCATTGTATCCTAATTCATCTTAGTTTCTTGTAGCATTATGACATCTGGTTTTTCCTTACTCTTAAAATCAAACAAGATCCTATGCTTAGTGGGGTGATTTAGACCCCTTTTATTCCAAGATAAGAAAATCATTTAGAATGGGGACATTTGTGACCTTCCATCAAAGGTTTCTATTTCCCTTCCATGACATCATTTCTTGTTGCTCTCTCCCTTTTATCCTTTTTAGATGGTCTCCTAGGGAGGCTTTGTTAACACCAAAATCTTCCTTAGACCTAGTTCTTGGTGTCTCCCTCATCTTTGGAGATGGTATGACCTCCTATATTGAGAAGACAAAGTATGACACTAAGGAGAGGGCACACAGAAGATTCATGCATAGGAAATGGGCACATTTGAAAGCACAGAAGGATAGGAAAGGAAACAGACACGGGACAAGATGATTTGGGACTTAGCTATTTTCATGGTTACGAGATATTTTTGGAGATAACTTGTGGAGAATACATTAGGATGGATAATTATGTGACACACAAATGCTATTTTGGAGATGAGCGTATACTAAACGCCATGCATGAGTTCAAGATAATAATAGGATTACTACTGCCAGTTAACTATAGGAGATCTATTATTAGCGCACTTACATGTGTGCATATTATTGTAAAGGTGCATGGCTATTTTTAGCATGCGACCTATTTTGGGAAGTGCATAGGTGGTGAAGGGAAATTCCCCACCCCTATAAGTATGTATTAGTCTATGTAGTTAGAGAGAGACACCAAGACACTTTGTGTATGAGTTATTGTAGAGTTATGCTACCGGATCTGATGTGCACATAAACTTATGGTAATGTTATATGATGTAAGAAGCTTCTATGTTTTAAATTTTAATATAATGGAGTATATTGGATGGATAAGGTGTTAACATGACTGTAATTGGTTCTTGTATGATCAATCTTGTCATAGTTATTGTTTAATTCATGATTCCTTAAGATCTAGATCTGGTTATGCACTATTGAATGGTTATGCTCTGTGGAATGTTTGTGCTTATTATGGTTCTGAATATGCTCTATCTTCAACATATTAACATCTTGCATAAGAAACTCTAAAGAGGGTCTTGGTACCTTTGCACACTTTGGGTGAGCGCTCAGCTCAGGCTAGGTGATGTGACAACGTGCTTGGGTTATTCGTGGTAGATTCTAGGTTGCATCATTGGTTCCATTGTCATGACATAAATGTACATTAGTGTGGGTAATGTTGAGTAGACATATTATGACACTAAGGAGAGGGCACAAAAATATTCACGCGCATGAACAAGGTGCATTTGAAGGTGCGAAAGGATAGGAAAGGAAACACGTGCTAGGACAAGATGATTTGGGACTTAGCCATTTTCATGGTTACAAGCTATTTTTGGAGATAGTGTGCGGAGCACACATTTGGGATGGAGACTTTCATGACACATAAATTCTATTTTGGGAATGAGTTTCTACTAAGTGCCATGCATGAGTTTGGGATAATAATAGGATTACTACTCCTAGTTAAGGAGATCTTGTCATAGTTATTGTTTAATTCATGATTCCTTAAGATCTAGATCTGGTTATGCACTATTGAATGGTTATGCTCTATGGAATGTTTGTGCTTATTATGGTTCTAAATATGCTCTATCTTCAACATGTTAATGTCTTACACAAGAAAATATAAAAAGGGGCCTAGTACCTTTGCACGCTTCGGGTGAGTGCTTAGCTCAAGTTGGGTGATGTGCTAGTGCTTGGGTTGTTCGTGGTAGATTCTAGGCTACATCATCATCTAAAGATTGTGCAACAGAGCATTTTGCATGTGGAACTCTCTTTAGCCTTTCAATTGGTAGGTTTTTCCATTGAGATCACAACCGACATCCAAATAGATCCTATCTTTCTCACCTCTAGAGCGCATTTGAGATCCTCATCTACTATTGGGATTTTCTCCAAATCAATATCTAGAAAATTGAACATGTTACTTACCAGTAGTGGCTCCCTAGGTCTTTGGGTGATAAAAATAAAATCCATAGTATCCTGAACTATAAATCCCACAATACTGTCATCCTGGATCTCTTTGACAACCACCTCTTCCTCATTTTTGGGTCTTGATCATCCACTATTTTTATGACCTCTTCCTGACCAACTTCCACAAATTTTTCCTCTAGAACCTATTCTATCTCTCGGACACCGATATTTAGTATCCAATTTTTCTTAATTGGTTTCCAAGAAGGATTTACCTTTAAAGGCCCGTTGCCATTCGGTTGCACTACACCTTTCCCCTTCAAATCTTCCTTATTAGATCCTTTGTTCTTCTTTGCTAGAGCCTTCTGGGATACCTCCTCTTTAACCTTTGGATATGATTTAATGTTGTGTCCTACCTTAAAACATGAGAAACACATGAAAGGTGCAAAATCATAGTCAATTTTCTAGATATGAACACTGCAAGGGTCTTTAAGCTCAATGATTCTTGGTAGAGAAGTTTCTAGGGCCACATTAACATAGAAACATGAAAACAAGAGTTTGTTCTTAGTATAAGTGACCATATCTATAATAACAAGGGCCTCAATGGCTTTAGAAATCCCTTGTAGAATATACAAATCCTAATATTAAGGGGGTAAAACTGACAACCTAACCCAGACTGGACATTCTTTAATGACTGTTTCCAAGGGGTTAAACCTAGGTAGCCATTTTTGTACTGAGACAACAACACGACCAATAAACCATGGTCCCCCACCAAGGATATGTAAGAAATCCTCTTCCAAAGATAGAGTAATCATAAAAAAATCACTAGCATATGCTGTTATTTCCATTGATCCCTTGGGCATCCATTTACTATTAGCCCATTTCATAAATTCTTTAATATTTGGTTTGCTTCCTTAATCTTGACTAGAATGATATTACTCATCGAAGACTTGAATCTGTTGGCCACTTGCTTTGGTATCTCCAAGAAAACATCATTTTCATTACAACAAGGACTGAGACAAAAAGAGGGGGATACCTGTTTGGGTGCTTTTTGACCACTTGTCTTTCCCAAGTGACTGGGGGTCCCTTTTCCGCTCCACTTTTTCTCTTTTTGTTGTAAATCGTGTACCCTTCCTACCACCCTATAGATTCTCCCGTGAACCCCTATATCCATATCGATTACCTTTTCTTTCTCATTTCCTAATTTGAAATTGATCGCTCTATTCTCCTCCATCCATGATATGGGAGAATGACTATTTTTGTATATTTATCTTTATCAATTTTACAAAAGAGACATCCTATGGCTAGTGAAGCTTCATGTTTTAAGATCTTAGGGGTGAGATTCCCCAAATGTATTTATGTAACTTGGTAATTTTCAAGGGTGGGATCACTTCTTAGTATATATCCCTTGGGAGCTAAAATTTCTATGGACCTTCCCCTTGGGGACCTACAATAGTTTTTGAAAACATCCTTGATTTATTTGGGGCCATTGGTTATCTAGATGAAATGAAACTTTCTAAGCCGACAACCTCCAATTGAATCTTCAAATTTTCTATTTTTAGGAGGGTAGCTCCTAACCACCTTGATGTTGAGGTATTTCCTTCCTTATGAATTTGGGGCATCTATTAAGAGGTGCTAAGGAAAACCAAAATTTACTTTTTTTCTTTCTCAGGTTTAGGCTATTTGATACTTGTATCAATAAGCATGGATTCTTCATCATTAGATTTAGGCTTCTCATGTGGAGCTATTATATGATCTATATTTTGAACTTCTTCTTGTACCTTCTCCTCTTCTTTTTCCTAGTAAGATTCATGAATTTCCAATACTCTCTCAACAAATTCCAATTCCTTATCAATAGGATAATTTGTGGTAACTTTCCTTCATGGCTGATAATTATTATCTCAATTTGAGCATGTTCCTTTTTAGATGAAATTTCCTCTTTCAATTATACTCATGCTTTGAACTCCGCATCTATTGAAGACACTTCAACTATAACCACTTTAACTGTAGGTCATTGAGTTACCATAGAATCTTCACTTTTCCCATCAACTTGCACTTATAATAGTCTTACTTGTTAATTTTCAAGTAGGGTAGGTTGGATCCTTATTCCTTTCAAGGCCTTACAAAAATTAAGAAAAAAATTGTGTACGTGTTACCTATTACTCTCTAATGTCCACCACTTCAACCTATGTAGCTGGTCTCTCATGAGTTACTGTTGTAATATGAATTTCTTGTGTTTCCATGGGTGGATTGGTATATACAACCTCAGGTATTTCCACCTCCTTTCCACATCCCTCATGAACTACAATATTTTCAATAACAATTACACTTTTCACTTCTTCTAATGTAGTGGTTTCACCTCTATCCTTCTTACTTCATAAAAATAATTAAATGTAGGCTCTTCCTCACCTTCATTATCTTACATGGATCCCATCATTGGGATGAGTCCTGGTTTAGTTTATGGGAGATAAACCTTCATCCTTTTCCCTTTACTTGAGGTTCCTTGAGGAGTTGCACTAGATGTACTAGGTTTTGATGCATGTGGGGTTTAGAATGCAATGGAATTACCTAGGTGATGGGTACATCCTTCAGAATACTCATTAACATTTGATTTAATTTTTGTGTTAAATGAGACATTGGAGTACCTTTTTTACTTTCTATTGCACTCCATTCCTCCACCATCACAAAAATCAGTCTCTTGGACAAAACCTGAGGTGCCTTTCCTTTCAAATGGTCTATGCAAGATATACCTTATTTAAAAGAAGGAAGATCCTCCTTGAGAATTCTTGAAGCCCTATATTTTTTTACACCACAATTTTATGAAGTGATAATTCAATTCCATTTTTCATGAGATAGGTAAAAGTTTTCCTCATAACATCAATTGTTCTGTCATGCGGTTGTGTGGACTCGAATTGGTCCAATAAAGTGGTTCAATAGGTTGTGAACCAATTTCTTGTCAACATAAAACATGCTTACTACTTGGTCATCATCCACAAGGCCTTGTGGAATAACAACAACTTTATAGTCAATGATTTGTGTCAAGGTCATCCTAGAGAAATATCTAAGCTTGACCTCCTCCTCATCCTTGCAATCCATCCAATAGTCCTCATAATGAGGCTCATGCTCATATGAGCTCCCTAGGACTACATACATTACCCATATGATATCATAGTTAGGCCTTGCTTGGAACTTTTCCATAACCATCCTATTCATTTCTACATCTAGAAGCCCTACTTTAACAATAGTGGAGCATGTATACCTCCCAATAGTAATTGGGAACTTTATATTTGTTTTGTTCTTGCAATCATCCTGTACACATTAGTAAGCTATCTAGACAATTCAATAAGTGCCCACTTATCATCCAAGTACCTAGGAAACATATATGGAGTGCCTTGGAAGCCACTCACTCTTATGTAGGTGAAGAACCTGAATTATATGAAATAACAACCAAAATCACTGATCACTTTCCTTGCCTTAACATATATTTTATATTGTTCCCATTTTAGCCTGAATAAGAAAATAATGGGTGCAAAGAAAGCATCATGAGATCTCCTAAAGTCATTCCTTTGATTCTCCAAGTTTAACTGAGGTTATACATCATAGAATTTGAAGTTTGAGAATTATTTCATCCTTGGGATTCTAGGAATAGATTTATGGAATGCCACATTATACACAAGATAGGATGTCATGTAAAATTCACATTTCTATTTTGATACCTCCTGGATATGAACAATCATCTTAATAAGATGATAATGCACGAAATTCCTAATGAGTTCAACCTAACAAATTTTCTCCTTGTAAATGAGGATAACCTATATATACCTAAACATCCATTCTTGGAAATAATAAACAAAACTTAATCCTAACATTATTCTCAATAGGGTAGTCTTTTGCAACCAATGATTATTCATGATCTTGACAAATGCGTCATGGTGGGTAGTACATAATTGTTCAAATTAATCAATGGGGATGTCCACCACCTCCTTCATTATAAGAAACCCTAACACTTGCTCGTAATGTTTTAGGTGTTAATGAAAGAAATTTGGCACCATTTCCATCTAGTACTTCCATGGTTTTAGGGTTGTAATTCTCTACACATGCCCATACCAATTCAGGGAATTAAATGGAGAGAGGTTAAGAGGAGGAAAAAATAATTCCACTTGTATCAATAGATGTCATTAATTCATTTCTGTCAGGATCATGAATCCTCTAAAGGTAATCATCTAGGTCTACATCCCCCAAATTTTTATCGCTAATTCATCTATGTTGCTTGTGATATTGTAAGTAACATGGATACTAGCCAAATGGATATTAATGGTGGAGTTCATAGTGAAAAACATGGCCTTGATGAACAAGGGACAAAAATCGGTGTGAAGGAAAGAGAACACGTACTCAAAACCACCCAAAACCCTTTACACAATGTAAACAAAGAAGTATTGGGCCTTGGGATTTACCCATGCATACACAACTAAAACCTCCAACTATAAAATAAACAAGGGAAAAAAAGACAACAATTCTTCCTCTATATAAATCTCTTCAAATCATTCTCAAATTTGATAGCTTTGGTTTACTTTCTAGGGATTCGAAATGCTTGATATTGTTGAAGTTTGATGACAAAGTGATATGCTTATTCAAAATTTTAAACATATAGTTATTCAAAAAAAAGGCCATTAATGGTGGAAGATTTAATTTTTGAATCACGATTGTGACTGTTAATTTATAATCAAATTTTAAATGTTGGCTTTCCACATGGGAAGATCGATTGGGGATTGAGGATAAGGATGCAATTTTCATTTTCATAGCAACTAAAAAATGTAAGGTGAAAAACATTGTGAGATTCCCAATCTCAAGATGTGTTGATAAGACACCACATGTCCATCGTTAGGCCCTAGACCTTGGGATACACCTTGTACTTTCACATCAAATGTAAAAATGTAAAATAAAAAGTTGCATGATCTTGAAGTGCAATAATAGAGAACCACCTATCCTTCTATTGGGTGTTGGGCCCCAGGACACATATGAGGTGTTTGCATAATATGTGAAATCGTAAAGTGTAAGGATGCAAGGTACACCCACCCACCATTTGCAAGATTTGTAGAATATTCCCTTCACTGGGTATTGGGTATTGATTGCATATTAAAACTTTTCATAAGTTGAGAACTTGTTTAAAAGGCCCAGAGACATGAAGATGCCATGAATATTTTGTCTCATGGGCCACATATTTCTACTTGTAAATTTTAATTTTACAAGAAAAGTGAAAAACTATTTTAAGGGTATGAAACCCCCGATTCTCTAAATATTTGGTCAAATCAGGTGGTGGGGATAGATATACATTTTGTAAATGTGCATATATTGAAAACATACAAATTTTCACAAGGAAAATTTGTAAAGTAAAAATAATTTATTTGAAGGTTCAAACATGTAAATAGGACCATGAGGAGCTCCTCTACTTCCTCATAAACCTGCAAATCATGAATACACCATAAAACACACAAAATGTTAATATGTTAGTTAAAAATGAAGTGAAATACTTACAAATGAATCAATTTTCTTCAAATAAAAATATTAGGGCTATGTGGAACACTTCAAGAACTAGTAAAAAATACAATGAAACATACTTAAAAATCAAGGACACAAAGAATGTACGGGAGAACAAACTTTATTTAAAATATAAATTTGGGAACCAACACACTAAACATGGTCACAATGCTTTCATTAAAATCTAGGATGTTAGCTTCATTGGATTCCTTTAAAGTAATTATCTCCATCCATTTGGTGAAGTGATCTCAGAATCGTGAGGATCCACATATACCTAAGCTTGAATGCAAATTGTTACCCCAATGAAATCCGACTCCCATTGCATGAATGGTTGATCTACAAAGACAAGATGGAGTGGAAGAATAACTATCCTCTTCTTGCCTATGAAAAGGAATAAATTTTGCATTTATTCAGCCATGCATAACAATCCTTGACAATAATTAGCCAATAATAGTTTCCTTTCATTATTTTGAGTGTTATTTTCCGTGGAAAAAGTATCCTCCATCCATGACCTCATGAAATTCATGAAATATCTTTTCAATATATTCCACCTTGATGCATCTTAAAAGAACCCCATTGATGTATTTTCTAAACAATATGCCATCAATAAGTAGAAAGGGAATAGATTTAAGTTTGAAATAACCTATTCAAGTCTTATGAGAATTGACATATTTAGAGAAAGTGCACTATGTCACGGGTCTAAGAATGTGTAAGTGGAGCATCCGCAGTTACTATTGATCATGTTGGAGCACTGGAAAAAATTCTTCTTCATTTTTGGAATTGAAACTAGTTTCTCACACAAACCTTTTCCTTTGAGTAGCTTAGTCACTCTAGTTATCCAACCAAATATTTTTTCATTTAGGTCATTATTCAAAAGAATTTTTTTCACATAGGCATGTGAAACCATGAGATGAATCCTATTGTTGGATAGAAAATGTCTGAATTTATTTAAGATCATTATAACAACTAATACATGCTTCTTACCAAATGAATACCTTACTTTATAATCTTCAAGGCTTTGGCTGAAGAATGCAATTGGTTTCTCCAAAAATTCTTCATATACTTGTACTAACATGGTGTAAATTGTGTTTGTGTGTCAAAAGGCATACAATGTGAAATACTTAGATAAGTCATGATTGATGAGAGTCAAAGCTTGTGTAATTACTTTTTGATGGATTCAAATATATCCTTTACTTCAAAGTCCACTTGAAAATCATGTTATTATTCATCATAGACATCAACGACTTAACAAGATTGGAAAAATTTGCAAAAAAATGCATGAAAAAATTAATTCTTCCTAAGAATATTTGCAATGCCTTCTTGTGATCAGATAATGACAATGCAAGGATGAAACATTATCTTTTTGGATCAATTATGAGACCCTCCTTAGTGACAATTTGGCCTAGGAGTTTACCTTCATGTGCTAAGAAGATACACTATTTGGGGTTGTGACAAACCCCAAACTATCTACATATTTCTAAGACTTGATTGAGATCGAAAATATGATCACCTACATTTTTGAAAACACTATGATATCATCCAAAAGAAAAGAACAACATCATTGATTAGTCCCTTAAATGCCATATCCATGGCTCTTTGAAAGGTTGCTCCTGCATTGGACAAACCAAATGAAATTTTCTTGTAAGCATAGGTTCCCCACTTAGTGGTAATAGTAGTCTTGAATCAGTCTTCTCCCATCACCATAATACAATTGTACCTAGATTAGCCATCTAAAAGGGAAAACCTTTCTGACCTTGCTACCATTTGTAAAATATGCTCTAAAGAAGGCAACAAACAATGATATTTCAAGTATGCTTTGTTTAGATCCCTAAAATCAAAACATAGTTTGATTTCCCCATTTCTCTTCCATAATCAACTAGATTAGAAACCCATGATGAATGATTGAAAGGAAAAATGATGTTTGGCTCAATCCACTTGTTCAATTCCTTCTTCATTAAAGGCTTAATGTATGGATTAATAGACCTTTATTTTTTTCCTAATGGGTTCAGCTATTGGATCTATGTTAATGGTTTACTAAGCTAAATTAGGATAAAAATCTTAAATTTATTCATAATTCCATGCAAAGACATCCAAAAACTCTTAGAAAAGTTCCAAAAAGCATACTTTTCTGCATAAAACATACCTTGCCAATCGTAAGCAACTTATCTTTAAAGAAGAAATATGTTGTGAATCCTCACCTTTGACTATCATGTTTTCTTTTTCTTTCCTGAGATGATAATTAGAATTGAAAATGGACTCCAAATTCCCTAATACTTTGGGTAGTTTATTTGATATCAGTTAGAAAATTTAGTTTCCATATTATTGTTGCATTTTATCCTAGTTTCTTGATGAAAAATCAACATCTTCTTTGATAAATTTGACAATATATTGATCACTCTTGAACACTTGCCAACTTGAGTCATTTTCTATGACAATAGGCCTCACCATTCCTCTAACATAATGTTGTAGTCCATTCTTCTAATATTTCCAAAAAGGTCAAACCTTACTCCCACTACGACTAATCTATCAACATATTCATTTTATTTCCTTGGTATGGTGGGGATATTGAATTCTTCAAAATCATCTAGAAGGTCCCATACTCTATGCATGTATGCTTTGAGAAAGTTTTTCTTGGCCGCATTCAACCCTCTAATTTGATTTACAATCAACTCCCTATCCCAAAAAGTCCACAATTACTTTATTCCTTTCTTTCTTTGTCATTATAGGCCATGGATGGGAGACTCACACTCTAATGAGTTATTAGAAAAATAAAATGGAACATGAAAGAAGAGAAATAAATTACACCTATGGGATATATAAACACTACACCTCTTCCTACTCCTTGAATTCTTCTTGAACCATCAAAAACATCTGATAGATACCATAATCTTGTAGGTTTTATTTAATAATACTAGGAATATGTGAATTATATTTATGTAAACAATAGATTCCTAGACCAACTTCTTCAATCTTTGTATAGTGATCAAAGCCATGGAATTCAGTTTGTAACTCATCGTATAGAAAATATAGGATAATTTCAATTTGAGTATCCACTTCTTGGACATTTGGGTGATCCTCTTGATAAAAAATGGTGCAATTTGCATCGATGGGGATAGGAAAATAAGGTTCTATATGGTATGTATAAATAGACTAGAACCTTATGGTAGCTTTGTTTCCATATCTGGTCCTAAAAAGCATGTGAGACTAATCCACGTATAAAAATCCATCGATCTTAGAAATTAAATCCCGCGAGAGGCACACAATGAAGAAGGGGGAAGCCCAATAATAAAAACATCCCATGGGACTAAATTTTTTTGGGATATGGGTGTAATATGAGGATTAAAACTCTAAAAACTCTAATGGTTCCTACCGTGGTCCCATCTAATTATACTACTCCTTTAGAGAGTGACTCATATTCAAGATAAAGTTGGTCTACTTTTTGTTTAGGCATAACTAAACTATTTGCCCCTAGGTAAATCATGTAATTGTGCACTAAATGATTACCTATGATCAAAGATACATAAAAATATGGTGCATTTTCATCCTTACCTTGTTGTTCATCCTTATTTTGAAGTGTATTAGTGAAAAAAACATTTTTATTCTCCTTAGATGATTGTGGGGTGGGAAGATCACCCATGGTGACTTGTAGAAGATATCTTTGTCCAGGAATAACTAGATATTCCCACATTGAGATGTTCATATTGGTATTCTTCATCTACTCTACAATTTTGAAAGGATTACCCATAAATTTCTACAATAAAGTAGTGAAACTCTCCTTTTTGTTTGTTTAATCCATGGATTTTCTTTGGATGAAGAAATTCCTAAATTCTATGGGTTGCTTGTTGAATCCTGTAATCCACCCAAGTACAAGGGTTTTTGAGTTGGGGATAAAAAAAGGTAAAGTAAGAGGTGGAGTACTTGGCTCTACTTACCTTCTGTTAGAACTTGTGTTTGTAACTACACTTGATGATGTTGAGACATGGATCTCAATTACTTAAGTTTAACATGCTATATCAACTTTCTGGAAAACACTCATGCGGCATTGGCTATGAAGGGAATGACATCAGTCACTTATGACTGAAATCCGTCACAAAATTAGGAACCATCATCGGTTAGGGATAACCAACATTGGTTATCTACACGTGTGTGTGTTTTATTTAACTCATGGGAATTAGATCTAATTTTAGTATTAAAGTAGATCTATTGATTGTAATTACATGGCTAAGTTCCCTAAGTTAATGTAAGGTATTTATAATCTATAAAGCTAGGGTTAGAAGAGAGAGTTAATAATTATTGTGAAAATAATTGTGAGGGATAATTCTTGGAGAATAAGGAGAAGCTTGAGAGAAAGAAAGTACTATACATTGTGAGAGGTGTGGAAGATTGTAAATCTTCATTGAATATCTTGTGAAAGCTTTGGATAATGGATTGTCTTGTTTCTTGGTGGATGTAGCCCACACTGGGTGAACCACGTTAAATATGGTGTTGATTTATATCTCTTGTTTTTATATTTATTCTGGTATAATATCCACTTTTATTGCATGTATGCTTAGATATGATATATTATATGTATAACCGATGTGCTAATCCCAACAAATGAATACTCTTGATTATCTTCTTGAAGATGATTGACCCCATAGAAATCCATTTTACAATTCAAAAGTGACGTATCACTTAGAACTCTTGAGAAAATTTATGCCATAGATTCTCCTTTATGGATGCATCTTGAGAGAAATATGAATTTTGTACCATTAAAGCTTGGTTGTAATGACATCGAGGCATGTTGCTTAGTTATGGGGATGGTTATAAGGAAGCACCACTCATAATATTGTAATAAGTTATTTTGTATCGAACCAAATCCTTATATGAACTATCCATTTTGGATTGTATGATTGAAAAGGCTTTATAAGGGGATCTGATTTTGATTTGGAGGAGTTACTTGAAATGACAATTTATTTAGTAGAAAAAGGGGCTTATTAGGTTGGTAAGGTTTACAATTTTGGACTTATTTCCTCTTCAAGGAAATAAACTCATCGAAAAGTCTTTTAACTACTTTGTGACTTCTCACAACTCACTTGAAGGGTTCGTAGAGGTAGATGCTTGGCTTGAAGTTTGGCTTCTTGAAGCTAGTATGGGAGATTACTCGGGAGTTTGGTAAGGTGTGAATGTCCCTACCTCTAGAAATATGGGCATTTGGGGTATAAGAGAAAATTTCCTAGCATGAATAAGACTATTTTTTCCTTGAATAACAATATAATAGGCATTAGGTATGGTTCTACCCCATGGATTGGATCATGACAAAAATATCATTATTTGAAGCTCTTAAGTAATAGAGGAAAACATATTGGGGTGTAGGTCTTACCATTTGTGGGATTCTATCCCATGTCCTTTGAAATTTGATGTTGAAATCAATCATTAGCTCATGAGGTGATCTCTTTGTTGTAGTTAGTTACTCCACCAAAGATAGATGGTCTGAATTATCTTCAAATAGATTGCAGAAAGCTTACCCTATCTCATCCCAAGTACATATGGAGTTTACTTTTAAGATTTTATAACATTGTAGATATTTTCCTTTAAAATAAGCCACAAAAATATGATGGATACATTATCTTGTGTGACATGATATACTAAGTAGATGTTTGCAACATATTTGATATGTTTAATGGGGGTTGTAGTGTTCTTTACAATGAAAAAATGAACCCTTTTCAAAGTTGAAAATGAAATGTCATCATATTGGGATAAAATTAGAGGAATTCCTCCATTGAAAGTGACAAATTCTTGATTTCTCTTATGATCCATGAATGTAACAGTCTTAAAAACATAAAAGATAGCAATAAAGTTCTACCATAAGGAGTGAAAAGAACTCTATTTGGAGGTGATGGTGATATCTATGTGATTCTTACCCTTCTTATCCTTGGTGAAAAATACAAGTAGTTAAACGGATCTCTACGTGCTATCCTCTATCTTGTTTGAATCCATCTCATGAGATAGAGACACATTTTTCTTAAACCAAGAGATGAAAATCTTGGAGTTTCTAGAAGTGTTCTATAAAGCCTCAAATGGCTAAATAACACTAAGTCACAAAACAATTCTTGGTGAAATGAAAATAAATTCTTAAGTTAGTTCCACAGGTGTGCCAAAACTATTAGTGACCAGAAGTAACACACTTGGATTGATCATGGAAGATCAAAATTTTTGGCTAACATGGGATTATATTTGAAGAGTGGGAATTTTATCCTTTAGACAAACCTCCAAATAAGGATGGTTCCTTCTCTCCCAACTCAATGTAAACTAACCTAAAATAATCAAACTACAAATAAATCTAAAGCTAATTCTAAAAATTACATGATCCAAGGTTGAGAGGAAAGGGAAAAGTTTCAAAATGAAAGAATGGAGATACACCAACACTAAGACAAGGTTTAAATCTAACCAAAAAGACATAAAACAATTGCAAGCACATAGATTTAATAGAAACATAGAGTTCTGAAAGAGGTGAATGAATAAAAAAGTAATAAAAACAAGAGGGTAAAAATACGATTAAATACATGACATTTTTGGGAAAAAACATAGAAATATTACATTTATATAGTATTAGTTGCATTTACTGAGCATAGATTATGAAATTCATGCAAAAATGTGAACTGCAGAGGTTTGAAAGAAAGAAAATATGCTTCTACAAGTCATAGCATGCACATTCGATAGAAAAGAACCCTTACAATATGCCTCTACATTTACAATTATAAAATATGAGAATGGAAGAGAGAGAAATTAGAGGGAAATTCAAACTTGGATTTTCAATAAATAAAGGAAAATATGCTGCCCATAGATCTTTTCACCATTAATCTCCCCGATAGATCACCATTTTCCTTTGTAATACACCATCAATATTCATGGGCAAGAGCATGGGTGTTGTTTAAGATTTAAATTCAAGTAGGTGAGGTGGTTGAATGCTTTAAAACAAGTGAACTATGTGTTTCCTTTGTCAAACCCATGTTTTTATGGTTTTCCCCGAAACAACATCTTTCTATGAATTCCTTCATTATAAAATGTATCCCTTGAAGAGATGAAATGGGTACAACCATTCCCACATAATTTTGATATCTCAATCAGATGATATGACCAAAACCAATTCTTCCTTGTACCATATTATTCTTCAAGTCATTGACTTGACTTGCTTTTGTAGATTTTACAACATTCCATGGTTCTTTGAATTTTAAATTCTCCATGGATTTAGAAACCCACACAACAATAAATCTTGCATACTTGTGGAAGTATTTACTCACAATTCCAAGATTTTTAATTATTTGGACTTTTCCGCCCACACATGGCTCCCCACACTCACACTTTCTCGCTCACACCAAAATATGTGAAGTCCTATCCTTCTTCATTCTATGGATTTATAAAGATGTAGAATACCATGTCTGGAAAACCCATGGAACATTGGGATATTGTATTGTGATTTTTAGACTTAGCTACTTTTCGAGTTGATTCCTTCTACATTGCGGTTTGACGACATCCTCTATTTAATCACGGACTTGATCAAATACATATTCTCCCCGTGGAGTTGAGAAAATCCATGGAACTACATCCCTTCCCAAAAATATGGGGATTCACAATCCTTTAATATGTGAAAATGAATTCCATGAAACACCAACATGTATTTCATCACAAACTCTCACTTGCCTTCAAATTTAACTTGTGGATTCGTAGATTAGTAGAATTTCAATCTTCTTGGAATGTAGTTATATCTATGGCCTTTTAAATTTACTTCACAATAGTTTTAAGATGATCATAGAAATTTTTGGAATTCTTTAATTTGATGCACTTCATTTTGTGGAGTTTGAGATTTTACTGAGAATCTTGAGTTTTCCATAATAAGCCCTTTGTGGATTTTATACTTAGCCATTTTGGAACTGATGCCAAGAAAGAAGTCGCCTTAGCTTTGAAATTTATGATTCATCCAAAATAATGAAGGGGATGGTGTTTTGGATAACAACTTATATTCTTGTTTGTTAAATGTGAAATCAAAGATATTTTTTCCATGTTGTTAACACTTTTTGGGAATCTTGTATACTTGCATTTTAAGCTTATTTTAATATTGTTAATACAAACAATAAAAAGAGGTATCTGGTGTTATTGTTATTTGGGAACTAAACTGAAATAAGTTGCAAGTATTGTTAGAGACCACAAACATTGAGAGGGGGTCAATTAGTGCATATTAAATTTTTAATTTAATAATGCTAATTAAGAAATACTTAATATGTGCAGAAATATGTTATGAACATTTAAACAAACACATGTAAGACACAAGAATGTGGAACACAACATTTATAGTGGGAAACCCTTTCAGAGAAAAACCCACTTGAAACCATGACTTTATTAGGAACACCAATTCTAAGGATTATAATGGTTTCAGTTGAGCACCCACTCAACCTATGAAGCACCCACTTCACAACTTCAAGCACCCACTCAAATATTTTCTAAGCACCCACTCAACAAATTTAGGAAGCACCAACTTACAAGGAGAACTAACCCCTAATTTAATCAACTACAACTGATCTTTTGTAGGCACCCACCCAAAAGGAGGTTGCAACCCCCTGAATATGCTAAGATACAACTTAGAATTATTTTACATATAAATTTTTATCATCTAGTTACAAAAATTGCTTGCACAATAGATTATGATCAATCTTATGTATCTGTCCATGTTATTTCTGTCACTTTCTTGTACTCATCTGATTCAAACTCTCTTACTCAATCAATCTAATGCACTAATTCTCTTCTCATCCGATTCTTCAATACTTCATCTATCTACTCTCTTCTTTCCTCTCTCTTTTCTTTCTATTACCATCACTTAACTCGATTGCATTGTCTTCTCACTCGAGCAACCTTTCTTCTTTTTCTTCTTCTTCACTCTAGTGAATTATTTCATTTTCGAGCCACACACCATTAGCTTCAATTTCTCTCTATATAATGAATTAACCCATTCCATTTATTTGATTTGAGTTTCATGTACCTTTCCTACTTTGTTTCTTGAAAAATAGAACTATTTAATGCATGCACCAACTCCAATTTTTTCTCTTTCTATATTCAACTTGATTTCACCATTTTTTATGCATTCACCATTAAATATTTATGATCAAATACCTAAAAATAGTCTTCTCATATTTCTAGAATTTCCAACGTGATCAAGATGAGCTAGCCTTTTTCTTCTCTAATATTTTATTTTCCTTGAAATAAGGAATCTACATAGAGAACTGCAATTGTATTTACAAAAAGTAAAAGAACAATAAATGTTTATAGCTGTAACAATAGATTTCTTCTTTCTTTGTGGAGCTTAAGTCATGTCCTTATCCATAATCACCTGTCAATCGAATCACCATTGATTTTGGAGAAAAAAATCTCACTTGTCCATTTTTAAATTAATTTGATTGTCCTTGAGCCTTGTATAGTTCATACTTGTTCAATCCACGGCTTTCCTTAGCTTCTTTGACTTTCTCCTTTGTATCGCGACTATATACTTTGATCTATGACATCTCATCTTTCTTGGTGGATTTTTAGTCATCCATGAATTTTATTTTCTTCTCACAAATTTTATAATGTTATGCGAATTTCCTCCTTGTCCACTACCTTTCCACGAATTTTTCCCATGTCTCGAGATATTTTCTTTTATGTGAGGCTTCCGTAGTTTTTCGTGGCTTTTTTATCTTTACTCACAAATTTATCTCGAATTTCCCTTACTTCCACGAATTTTCCTTCGCTTTATCCTTTCTTGTGTGAATCTTCCTTAAAATTCATGGATTATCCTTTAGTTCCTTTTTCTTTGGTGAATTCATTCCTTTATCCGTGACCTTCACTAAGCTTCGTGACTTGTTCTAGACTTCATTGGCTTCCTACGGACTTCAAAGGGCTATCTCCTTATGTTTACAAGACTTGCACAAATCTAGTTAAGTCCCTTAGAACTTATCCTTAACCATACTGAAGCCTCTATGAGTTGACACTACCAATTAACCTTCATCTTCAACACTTTCTCACTTTACCAGTTCACTCTCTTTCCATCAATGCCGCTTGACATCAAATAATTTTTCCATCAATGCAACTTAACATCAACGAAAACACATATGATAATGACAAAGGTCCAACAATCTCCCCCTTTGTCATTGACGGAAAAACCTCAACACTTAAAATATGTAGAAACCTACAACCTTTTTATGTAAAAATAATTGCATACTTGGTTTATGAAAACATTATG
Source organism: Taxus wallichiana var. yunnanensis (assembly GCA_018340775.1). Lineage (NCBI taxonomy): Eukaryota > Viridiplantae > Streptophyta > Pinopsida > Cupressales > Taxaceae > Taxus > Taxus wallichiana. The sequence goes on along the minus strand of CM031240.1, from coordinate 421,563,015 downwards.
TAATTCTCCTTGGCAGATTTATGTTTTTATCTTCTCTCCGTTACGGTATTACTAGTTGGTTTATGAATTGAGATTTTCTTCCCCTTTGACAATAATGAAAAAGGGCCATCTATGTTGCATTAATATGTAAATGTTGGTAAGTTGAATGCTTCATATTCCTACCTCAAGAAGCCCCCCTTGGAAAATTCTTTTGATCCATATGACCTGATAGACTTGCAACAATTCTCCCCTTGAGCTAATGCATACTTTAATAATATTGAGCTAGTAGACTAGTTCCCCTATTGTAAATACTATTTGACAATAATTAGGAGATGATATCACCTAAGAATGCCCCCTCATTTTATCTCGTACACCTTCTAGTTGTTGGTGGGATCAGGAATGATCCCCAATTCATTCCTTAAGTGCTCAAAGATAGCTTTTGGTAGTGGCTTGGTCATGATATCTGTAATTTCTTCTTTTGTGCTCACATATTCTAGACTGATTTTCTTGTCATTCACTTGTTCCCTCAAGAAATGATATTTAATTGGAATATTCTTGGTCTTTGAGTGGAACACAGGGTTATTAGAGACACTTATTGCACTTGTGCTATCACAAAATAAGGGAATTTGACTATCGATTTTACCTTGTAATCTTCCAATGTCTGCTTCATCCATAAAACTTGAGTGCAACACATTATGGAAGCTATATATTTTTCTTCACAAGTTGAGAGTTCGACTGATGATTGCTTCTTGCTTAACCAAAAGAATAGACCATTTCCATGTTGCTTGTACTCTTCCTATCATTAACACTTCCTACCCAATCTGCATCTATGTATGATTTTATGCTGAAGTCATTACTCTTAGGATACCACAATCCATATTCACTTGTTACCATGAGATATCTCAGAATTCTCTTGACCTCCTTAAGGCGTGTTTCCCTTGGATCTTCTTGCAATATTCCAAATAGATCCACCACCTTCATAATATCATGTCTTGATGCCATGGAATAGAGTAGATTGCCAATCATTGATCCATATAATGTTTTATCTACTTTTAATGAGTTGTTCTCTTTGCTTAGTTTACATCCCATTTCCATTAGTGTTCTTATAGGTTTGCAATCTTCCATCTTGAACCTTTTCAACATTTCTTTAATATACTTGGTTTGGGATATGAAGATACCTTGATCTGATTGATTGATTTGTAAGCCCAGAAAGAAAGAAATATCTCCTAGCATGGACATTTCAAATTCTTATTTCATTATATCAGAAAATTCATATGTCATCTTATCATAATCTCCTCCAAAAATGATGTCATCCACATATACAATGAATATAAGAAGATGATCTCCTTCTTCCTTGATGTAGAGATTACTATCAACAACACCTTTTCTAAACCCCTGCTCAATGAGGTATGAGTATAACTCGTTGTATCAAGCTCTGGAGCTTGTTTCATCCATATAGCACCTTTTTCAACCTACACACATAATCTTTATCTTCAGTTAGTGCAAAGCCATCAGGTTGTTCAATGTATACCTCTTCATTCAGAAAACCATTGAGGAAGGTTGATTTCACGTCCTTCTGGAGTACTCTTATCTTCTTGTAAGCCATGTAGGCTACGAACACTCTCATTGCTTCCATTCTTGCCACTAGCGCAAAAGTTTCATCAAAGTCGATTCCTTCCATTTGCGCATATCCTTTGCACACAATGTTTTCCTTGTTTCTTGTTACTTCTCCTTTTCATTCAACTTGTTTTTAAATACCCATTTTTTCTAATTACATTCTTGTCTTGTGGTCTGGGTATAAGCTCCCATGTTTCATTCTTTTCGATATGATCAAGTTATTCATTGATTTCATCTATGTAATGTTGATCTTTGCTTACTTCTACAAAATTCTTGGGTTTTATCATTGAAAGGAGAACTCGTATTCATAATTCTCGCTGATATATTAGCCTTCTTCTAGTTAAAATGCTGCCTTCTTTGTTTCCAATGATCTAATTTGATGGATGATCCTCTTAACTTTTCTTGATGGTGCCTTAGTGTCTGTATTTCTTCCTTTTCATCTGCTTCTTCATGCAGACTCTACATTTCCTCATCATCTTATTGTTCTTTATGACCGCTACAATGCCAAGTGTTGTGCTTGAGAGTTTCATCCACCTTCATGTTTGTGCTTTCAAAAATATTTTGTAACCTTTTATTGTAAGACACATAAGTCATGTTGACCACTTTGAGTATCCAAGGAATATGCCTTCATCACATCTTGAGTCAAATTTTCCTAGGTTATCTTCATCTTGTTTGATGTAACATTTACTTCCAAAAAATCTTATGTGTTTCACATTTGTAGGCCTATTCTTCAACAAATCATAAGGTGTCTTTTCACTATTTACTATTAATTAAGCTCTATTCAAAATGTACACCACAATGTATACTTCTTCACTCCAATATCTATATGGAAATTTGGATTCATTTAACATGGTTCTTTCCAATTCTTACACAATTCTATTCTTTCTCTCAACAAATCCATTTTATTGAAGTGTTATAATGGCTGAGAATTGTCTTTTATTCCTTGTTCTTCAAAAAACTCATCGAATTCATTAGACAAAAATTCTCCACCTCTGTATGATCTTAGGAATTTTATCTTTTTGTTTTTCTCATTCTCCACTAGTGCCTTGAATTTATTGAATCTATCTAAGGCTTTTGATTTTTTCTTTAAACATGTTACCCATGTCATTCTAGTGTAATCATCTATCAATAACATGAAATACACCTCACCTTGTATAATTTTAGTTCTAGTAGGACCGCAAAGGTCTATATGAATCAACTCTAGAGGTTTGGTTGTAGAGTATTCCTTTGATTTGAATTATCTCCTAGTTTTTTTACCATACAGACATGCTTTGAAGAGAGTATCTACTAGTTTTACAATTTTTGGCATATGTTTCACACACCCTTTAGCACTTAGTTTTACCAAGTTCTCAAAACTCATGTGTCCAAGCCTCCTATGCCATAACTAGTCAGTAATCAACCTTACTTGTGAAGCATTTTTCATTGTTTATTTCATTTAGAACATACATGTTGTTATTTTTCCTTTTGGATTTTGCAACTTTCTTTCCTGTTTTTCCATTGATGATATCACAAACTTTGTCATGAAAGATCAAATTGTATCCCCTTTTACACATTTGACTCACACTTAACAAATTGTGCTTGAGACCTTCAACATATAGAACATTTTCAGTTATGGTCTTTCCATTATCTAGACTCAAGGTTCCTTTTCCAACTATATTGGCTAAGTTTTTATCACCAAATATCACAACACCCGATGCATTGTTTGATAGTGAAATGAATTTTCTTTTTCATATGTCATATGGCTAGAGCATCCACTATCCAGGCATCATATTTTATCTTAATTTTGTAAATGAAATGTGGTTTGTACTACTGAGCATGACTCTTTTCTCTTGTTTTCATATTTCTATAAAATATACACCCATTTATTTTGTTTGGGTAGTTATTGTTTATTTTTTGATTCCTCATTTTTCTTCTTGTAATAATTATCTTGGACATCATTAAAGTCTAGTCTGGTGTAAGATGGGCCAAAGTTTCTTTTATAGCCTCTAGATAATTTTCTACACTTAGTAGCCTTATGTCTAAATTGATTACATGAATAATAATAACCATAGAAAGAATGTGTGTACCTCATAACATAGGTGATTATGGGAGCAATAGTTCTTCTCTTAGCGGATTTTCTAAACACTTTATTTACACGTGATGAAGATGTTCCCGGAGTTGATGCTTTCTTGTTTACTACATACTTTGTAAGCTCCTTTTCCTTACATTCTTCCTTAAAACCAATCCAAGACTTATCATTTGCATAATGTTGGCCACTTAATATACCAAAGCAAGAACATTTAAACTCTTCTCTAGATTTTCATACATAATTAGGTTCCTGCTCATTTGTTCCATCTGTTGGCACCCAGATTTAATCTCCTTCACAACTTGAGCATCATCATGGATTCTACAAGATAATCAAAGGCAGATAGATGATTTTGTATGTCGTTTTATAGCCAGGGAAAGCAATCTATGTGAATTTTTAGAATTCAGGTTTTGAAGAAGTGGGTAGCACCTTGAAAGGATTTGATCTAATCCTCACTATTTTAGGTTGTGCCTTTCAACCAAGGTAAGAAAACCTATATTGCAGCATTTTATTTTGTGAAGGAGGTGGAGATATCCTTATACTACGCATATTGTATGGAGAGAGCCTTGAGAAAACATGATCAATTTTCCATTATTCAAACTCAATCGAGCTACCACTACTAAATGATGGAAATGCTTTCAAGACAAGGTTGAGGCTACTAGAAACATGGTGTGATCCTGATTACATTGTGCATTTTTGTAAATGGATTAGATTTTTTTGTTGATACAAAGGGAAAAGTAAGGGTAGTATGGGTAGGATTAGTTTGTTTGAATGAATTTTGGGTGGGAGATTTTAGACAAGACTAACCAGAATTTGCCAAATTCTTTGAGGACCTTTGCAAAAACTTGTAAGACCTAAACAATAGAATGCTTCAAAGAGGTTAAGGTATTCCTTCAACCAGGATATGTGCACCAAATGGAGGCCCAGATTTACACTCTTCCACACAATCTTTGACAACCTACCACAAAAGCTTGAAGCAGATGAACCAACAAAGTATCTAGAAATTTCTATTTTATCATACCTAAGGTGCACCCATAGGTTTACAAACAATCTCTATATCAAGGAAGGAAAAGTGAGTTTAAATTTGTTTATCCCTTCATCAGATGAAATCTCTTCTGATCTTGGAATTGTAAATACCACTAAGCTATCACAAGAATGAGATCTGCATGATCAAAAGAACCTCCAAACACCAGATTGCAATAGGAGCAAGAAACATAAATTGAAAACATTCTGAAACATAAGTGTATGCAAATTTTTCCAAGAGACAACACAAAATAATCTAGAAATGATCAAATTTATCAGAAGGGAATGTTTTAAGAACAATCTCAGAGCTTGTTGATGGATTTACAACTAAAACCAACTCAACATGATACAAATATGATGTAAAAAAGGAATTAGAAATGTTTCTTAGGTGGTTTTCTAGAGAATGGTCTTCTTCCCATATTTTCCCGTGAAATTCTAAGTTTCTCTCGAGTTTTTACATGTAAAATCTATGCAATATATAACATTCCATTACAATTGATCCTTCTTTCCCAAGAAAATAATATCCTATGGCATCTTAGTTTGTTACAAATTCACTCATGACTTTCTGAAAGTGACACTTAACCAATTTTGTGAGGAGGAGATGCTAGGCATTCAAAAAAGCAAATTATTACAAATATTCATCATTCCTTGTCATGGGAGCATGTATTCTTCCTTTGGAACCTGCAACATCTTCCTCTTCCATCATTTCATCCTTTTCCCCTTCAAATTTCCATTCTACAACTTTTCTCTGCAATTTGGATTTGATATTTCACATTTTGCATGAACTAGAGCAAAAAGCATTTTGAAATGTGCCTTGGATCTGTAAATTGACCCTCCAAAATGATTGATTCAGACCCTGCAAGCCAAAATGACATGAATTGGCAAAAAAATCGATCAAAATCAATGCAAAAATGCATTTCCACACTTCCTGGAGCCAAAATGGCGTAAAAATGACAAAATGTATAGTTGCCATCAATTTTCCTTTCTCCCTTTAATCTGAGCCCTCCACATGGCACAAATAAGCCAAAACGGGCCCAAGGGTGCCTTTCTACCTTTTTCCAACCTTTTTGAAAATTTGCAAAATTTCTCGATTTCCTCCGCCACTCCGCCATTGAGATTTGGGCCTGACACGTGGCGCAATATGACTGGATACGGAGTCACGGCTCAATTTTAAACATTTTGCCTCTTTTTGGAAAAAAGGAAAAATTTCCATTTTTCCTCCATGGCTCTAGCCTCTCACAGGGATGTGTCCTCACCTAATTGGCTATGGGGAAGTGCTCTTATTTATATTTTAACAACATTTTCCACAAAGGAAATTTTTCACCATTTCCTCCACACTCCCGCACCTCCGCCTTTCCCTTCCACATGTCACCTTCTCGGTTAGATGAGGGCCTACACTCTCATTTCATACTTTAACTCCTTTTCACCAAAGGAAAATTTTCCACCATGCCTCCGCAGACTCGCCCTTTTACTTGTTTTGACTTTTCTAACTACCATGTGTCACCCTCTCGATTGGGTGACGGCTGCGGATGTGTAGGTACAATTTAGACCTTTTCTAAAAACACAAAAATGCTAAGTTGCTCGTGCAGACCCATCGAACCTTGTCCAATAAAAAATGACCACGTAGGAGAAGATTTTTGAGGTAAAATTTGATAGGCAAAGGACGCTCGTATGACCATCAAAAAACGCAAAAATTGCCAACGAATGCCCAAAATCGATTTTTCCTTCATGGGTGAAGAAATTTTCGATCAAAGGACAAATGGAAAGTGATTCAAAGCAATTTACGACCATGGAAAGGGATTTTTGAGGGAAAATAAGTATAAATCAAACAATTTCAAGCTCCAAAGGCTAGGAAAAATGGAAAAAATGGCAAAGGCAAAACACAAGGCAAACTTAGAGATTCCTCAAAATGGTGCAAGAATGGAGAAAAAATGAACAACTCAAAGCATTTAAACATAGATACAAGTTGTTTTTCATCAAATTCAAAGGATGGGAAGATCCAAAGCTATTTTTTCTTAGAAACAGGGAAAAACACATTTCTCCTTAGCAAAGCATGGCATGTGCAACATTGGGCACCAACACCATCTAAAATTTTAGTCGCTCTAAATCTAAGTTCAATTTTGTGCATTCATCCTCCTTTGATTTGTAATAATTTGAGATATGTTTTAGATGAGTTTCAATCTCTTTGAGCTCATTAGCCTATTATTCTTCTTCTATATATTTTTTCTTCAAAGATGCAGATTTTTTCTTCATAATATTTCAATGTGCATCTTATATTTTGATTCTTTCTTCTACATAATTTTAATTCTTCAAGAGCACATAATAATTCAAATTCAAGATTTACTTCAGCTTCTTCTTCATCAGAGTCTTCAAAGTCAATTGTATTCTTTCCTTTGGAGCTGCATTCTTCGATGCATCCATGGCCATAAACAAACATTTAGACTGATCTTCATCATTTTCATTTTTAGAGCTTCTTGGGTTGCTTAAATAAGATCCACTAGATTCCTCTTTTCAAATAGAATTTCCTTTTGTTCTTAAAGAAATTCTTATTGTTATTTTTATTTTTATACCTAATATCTTTCTTGTTGTTTTTATGATTTTCCTCTTCATGTTCAGACTGAGCTTCTTTATTTTTATTTGGACATTTAACAACAAAATGACCTACTTTTCCACATGTGAAGCATTTGAAAGGGAGTTTTCCTTTATACTTACCTGAACCTCTTTTCAGTCTTCTTACAAACATTGCTTCAATATTTTCATCATCTAATTCATCCTCTGAAGATGATTCTTCTTCTTCTTCTTGCTTGGACTGAGTTTCTTTCTTGACCTTGAATGCTACTTCTTTCTTGTTGGTCTTAGATCCAATAGTTCTCATCTTGTATGCTGAAAGAATGCTATGTAATTCATCCATAGTGATAGTATTCATATCTTTAGGTTCTTCTATAGTTGAAACCTTTTCATCATATTTTCCAGTCAGAGATCTAAGAATCTCTTGGACTATCAAAGATTATTCTAGTTTCTCACCTAGACCTTTGATCATGTTTATTACTTCATCTATTCTTTGCATATAGGCCACTATGCTCTCATCATCCTTCATCTTCATATTCTCGAATTAGGATATGTAGGTATACAATTTTGTAACATCCACTTTTAACGAATTAGAAACAAGGGATTTTTTTACATAATGTTCTCTATTCTAAATTCATAAAATTTAGAACACACTTTCCATTACAATTCCATCTCATAACACAACCATATGCAACTATAATGAATCGGTGAAACACCAATCTCTAATGTTAACTTGTTCAAGTATATACTATGTATACTTGGCTCTTTTAACCATTAAGGGTGATTACAATTTCTGTCTAAGAAGCCTATTTGAATATCTCATTATGGATATTCATCCAAATCCTACTACTTATACTAGGTGACATAAGACAACGCAACTAACAACTTGTGATACTTTGGAAAAGTTTTAAACATGTTTACCGTGTTTACATTCAAATACGACATACTCATTAAAAGGAATATGTCTTTCACCACATTCGCATCTTTATCTAGATTGGTCTACCTTGACTTCATCAATCAAACCCGAGTCAAAGTTTCACACTAAATAGGGGCAGCTCGCATGCACTAGTGTGAAATACTACTTGTGGTGACTAAGGATAAGTTGACATAATGGATCAAATTTCATTGATTAGGTGTGTTTCGTTACCCTAAGTCAACATGAGTTGTACACTACACTAGTCCATGTGTCTATATCTGTTTAGATTTGAAATATGAACTAAATTTCTACTTATTTCAATCAAGTTAATTGAACTAAGTGGGATGTTGAAGCATAGCTAGGTGCATCACACTATCCTAGTAATGACTCCCATCATTATGAGGATACCTTTCTACAACCGTTATGTTAAAATAACCTAGTAAGTTCCTTCAACTAAACTAACATACTTAAGAACATTAGATTATAACCCATTAATTTATTATCTTGTTTAATTTATCATAAAACAACACACCTAAGGGTTTACTAAGTATGATATATCTGAAGATGATTCAAAATGTGATTTTACACCAATTGACGGTATGTAGATAAAATTTGTGTTCAATCAAATGAAAAATTTAATCTTAACCATTATATCCACAAATCAATAAATCTGAATTCAATATTTAATAAGTAAGATCATTATGTTTTCTTATTGTAGTTTATCATTGTAAACAATCTCGATTGAAAGCTTATACATTAGAATAGTGATATCCTGATGTCTAAATATTCTTATTAATTATTTTAAGCTTTCCCTTTACCATTTATTGTTTATATAAAATATCATTCAGCCAATCATTCTTTCTAATTTAAAATGGTACATAACAAAATAACATACATAGTCGATTTTAATGGTAAAAGGAAGTATCCTTTTATTCATAATTAAGGACTATTGTCCTATTTAAGAAATTAGAAAACATAAGGTATATTTTCACAAAAGAATACCACATTCATCTATATAAAACTATCCTTATTCCCTTTTCAAGTATGGATCTATCAATCCTAGTCATGATAGTGATACCATTACCCAAATGAAATGAATTAGAATTATATAGATATATATACAGTTCCTTACACAAGCTTTATTCTATACCTTAGAATCCATTAAGTCATGCATGTAAATTTTTAAGTATATCAATAAAATCCCATCATGCATATTAATATTTAGGAGTATTACATAAATTTAAGTCATATATGGCCTTAGAGTTAATCGAAATAAACAACCCTTCATAACAATTCATTAATAAAAAGAGAGAGATCACTTTACACCCAACTTAATTAATATTCCATAAGTTTATAAGAAACATATTTCATCATTACAAATTTTTTTAATACATCTTCAAGTTTTTCCAACAAGTTCATTCCGAGATAATTTCAATACAGAAAGCATCTGAATGAAGGAAATGATCTCATTAATAAAACAAATACAACTTTTTATAAGTCTTTCTCCTTTCACTTTTCACGAAGTCCATCTGCAAAATTGTTAGCATGAGTTAGTTCACAAGAACTGAGCATGATAAGAGATATAATGTTAAAAAAATTCTTTAATCTAATTGTTTCATAAAAGGAACCTTTCTATTTATGAAAAGGTTCCAAGTACATAAAAACAATCAAACAAATAAACTGCCCAAAAAGCCACAATATCATAATAGACAAGAAGTCAATGAAGTATGTTTAAGTATCATTTCCCATAGAAGAAGTTAAATTCATCACGATCTAATTCCATCTAGGTCACAACATTGGCAAGCATTTCAACATGATAACAATCAACTACAACCAATTAAGAAAATAATTAATTCAAGTCATGATCTATCCATATTGACTTCAATTTAATTCACCAAGAAAATTTCCACTAATAACATAGTCAGATCCCAATCAATCAATTTACAAATGAATTGATATGAAAACATAGTGATTTGATATGAGCAGAATGTCATTCCTATAAAAATCAATTTCATATAAAAAACTAAAAGGTTTGATATAAACACTAATGATCTAGCATGGAAAACAATTGTCCTAACAACTATGCCATCAAAATTCCTACCCCTAACCAAGAGGATACCATAGCAAAGAAAAAATCAACTATATAAAATATAAACACTATAAGTTCTAAAGGAGAGTTACTCAAGCCTTCACAAGTCTAATTAAACACACAAAACAAAGTTCTAGGAGGATCTCGCCATATTCATCAAAGAGATTTTAAACTTATTTAAACAAAACATAACCATCGAATCATGCATTCTAGTAAACAATCAACAATTGGATGCTCAATATCTCCCATGAAAAGATAAAGGAGAATGCATTTGGAATGGTTTCAAGAAACCAAAACACAGAGCACAATCCTACCCAGAAGGACTAAGATCTAAGTTTAAGGAATGAAAAATTCCTTACCTAAGGTATAGGTAGACCTCTCATTATCCAAGTTTTTTCAAGCAATCCAAAATCAAATAAGAAAGTTCTCTCAGACCATAAAACTATCACAATCATGTGAGTATAGTTTCAATGAGACGGTTTGTAGGATCAAACACTCAAAGAAACATGCAGTCGTTATCAAGGAGATAACGATGACTAAATCATAAGAATATCAAAGTTAAATAAGAATTGAAATATTTCATAATACCCCAAAAAATGATGCTCAAGCTCAACCACTCTTTGCAGGATAAAAAGGAAATGAACCCAGTTCGAGATCAACAAAAACCTAGATCTCTTATAAAGTCAAACAAGCTGCAAAAACTTATGCCGACTTCGAGAAGGGTGTTTAAGAAATGAAAAACAAGCCAACCAAAAAGAGGGAACAAAGTATTACTAGTCCTTTTTTTCCCTACATATACATCTTAGAAGGGTATTAAAACATTGCAACGAAACTTAAGAAGAAAAAAACAAGAAGCTCATTATTGACCTAACAACATGCACTTACAGTTCTCAAAACCACCTTCAAAAATACCCATTATAGGTTGAGCACAATCCTTTTTAAAACAAAAGATAAAAAAATTAGAATAAATCTCAAGCCAAAACGAAGGTCAATAAAATGAAACAAAAACCCAAAATGGGCCTACAAGAACAAGTCAACCATCATATTGATAATACAACCAAAATGGAAAACCTTCAAACCCAATAGAGGTTCCAAAAACAATAATCATTTTATTTTGTGAACAACGTCAACCTAACAACCTGTTAAACCAATCCCGCCACAACACCGGTGAGTTCCATAGATCAAGAAACTTAAAACCAAATCCCTACAAAAATGCACAAACGCCAAAGGATACAACAAGGTGACATTTTATCAAACATAGAATCCCCTTGAAAGTTCATACCCAATTTTCCAAATAAGCAACACATTTGTTTTCCAAATCCATTCAAAAACCCAGATTCATTAAAATATTCTATTTCACAAAACTATTCTTATCCAAGAAACCATGTCCAAAAGAAACACATAGAAGCAAAATAAAAAATCAACCAAACTAGAAAACATTCTTAGAGACATTTTTATGAAGAGAAATGTTATTTTAATGAAATTTTTTTGGGCCTTGAAGTATTGGCTAAGTACCAAAGAGAACGTGTAGAAGGTAGAACACATTTTCAAAGGACTTAGCTATATTTGGCATTCTCAAAGACACTTGAGGAAAAACGTGAGGACTCGACTAGGCGTGATGAATGGATAAGGTACCATCTTGAAACCTTGGGTCAAGGAAAGGATATTCCATGTAAAGAATATTCCCGAAGACATCATAACAGAGTTGATGGTTTTCAAGGGGATAAGAACTCACCATTGGAGGAACACATCAACACTTGGCACATGATCTATTCAAAAGAGAAGGCATGACAAAGGTGGGTGCTGATCCTATAAAAAGAGATGCTTGGACTAGAGGAAGACAAACCGAGATGATCTAAAGACACATCATCTGAATACATCTAAAATGGAGAAGAGAATACATAGAGAGTAGGATGCTAAGTAACAAAGTGTTACAGTAATTATAGGGTTTAAAGCACTTAGTGCTAAGGGTTGTGAGGGATGTCATAATCCTCTATATGGCACTAAGATCTGTAACATGGATGAAAATGGAAGGGTATAGCTAGGGTCTCATACAAGGGAAGATTTGTAGGGGTTGAATCTCTATCATTTAGTATGTATGGTCTGTGATGACCTCTTTTGATTGTAATGTGGCTACCAATGAATATATATATATATATATATATATATATATATATATATATATATATATGGGTTCATTATGTATATCATGTTTAAGGGTGTAAACCCTTGTGTTATATGACCACCATGACTCAGATTTGGTTTATTGTGCTTATTACATTGTTATTAAGTTTCTATAATGCATTGATGTGTGGATCTGTAAGCTATCCATTCCAATTTTCTTTTAACTAAGTAAATGTAATTCTCATTATGCAATTCATCCTCCACTAATGGTAGAACCTTCTCAAAATGCTCACATAAAGAAGGGGTTTGGTGCCCCCGCGTGCCTCAGTGAGCACCCAACATCCGTTGGGTGATAGGCCGACGCACCTAGGGTTAGAAAGTAATATCGAGGGTAGATAAAATGACTACAAAAAGTTTAAATAAAATAATGATATTTTAAAGAGATAGGACCTATCATGCCTGGTAGTGCTCCTTCCTTCTCTTCCTTACTTCAATCCTTCAAACAAAGCTTCCACAGAAATATTTCCAACAAAAATGCTAAAGCAATCCATTGAAACTTTTCCCATTTTATTCTTATAGTTTCCATGACCAAATTTTTCCATTATTTCTGCCATGCAAGGGAAAATTCAAACATGCAAAAAAATCAAACTGAGAGATCAAAAATGAAAATACCACATGCAGAGCCAAGAAGCTCAAAAAATCTGAATGCACAATGAAACCAAATGGTTTATTTTTCCTCCAACCCATTCTACTATTCCTCGAACAATTTTCACTCAGGTGGAGGTTCATTAATGCCAATAGGACTAATAGAGTCCCCTCTATAAACTCCATCCCAGTCTAATCCTATTTTAGTTATAACTAGCAGTTTAAAAATTCATTCCATTGAAATAGCGGAGTTTCCAACTCAGACAACCTTCCACCATATTTTACCTTGGAAAAATCTAGCAAGAAAAATTCATTTAATTCCATATTAAAACCTTTCCATGCATTTGGAATGGTGCCACCACCATCCAAATAATTTTTAACAATTTCCACCTCCTCCTCCTTAGGTTAGGTTTCCCCAACATTAGTTTAAGACCATAGTTTAGGATCTTAGGCATAGTTCCAATAGCTTAGGATTAATTAGTGTCAAAACTTAGGATGGTTCCCCCATTATCCTACTTAGGAATTAATGAATAAATCACCTTAGCATAATTTTAGGATAAGATCAATAATCAAACACTTAGATTAATTAGGTCCCAAATAAATTAATCAAAGAACGTTACCTTCCATAGTTCATCAAAATGATGAACATATCATCATAGAATGGTGAAATCAAAAGATGCTACAAGATGCCCTTGTGACCCCAATGCAAGTATGGGTGTAGAAATCAGATTTTATGACCGACTTGATCAAGATGATCAAAACACTAAAAAATCCTAAACATGCCTTGGATCACTGCAATTGATCCAAGGTGTGATTAATCCTATACTTTGCAATCATCGACTGAAAAACAAGTTCAATATTGCAAACTAGGAAATGAACAATTTAGACTGAATTTACTTCCTTCATCCATATGCAAAATACATAAAAGGTTCATCATAAAAGTATATGAAATACTTCATTAATAAATTCAGAATTGTCATGGCATGACGTTATCCAATTTTATAAGATAAAACATATCATCTACAACAACATGATTAATCAGTTTTAAAGAGTACACTATCTTCAAAACAAGAATCACCTATCAACGTTGCTACTTCATTAAAAAAGTGATAAAAGATAACAACCATGGCAGAGGCATTACATACCTCCCCTCTAAAATCATCATCGTCCCCAATGATTTACTTAATCCAAAATCATAAACAAGAAAAATAATCATAATTATAATTCTTCTTTCCACAAAATTTTCAAACAAAAACAAATTTGCAGTAATTTAAGTTTTTCATAACTTATTACAACATCATAATTGTTGTCCCAGTACTAAAAATTATAGTACCTACCCAAAACTAGCAGAAATTAAAGATAGTTTTCAAACAAAGTCTTTATTTGTCTCAAAAATTAGAATTAATTCTATTCAAACAAATGAGGAAAAATAATTTTCATATCCTCAAGGTTTTCCCATGTTGCACTTTATTCATTAAATTGGTCCCACTGGACCTTGCATTGACTGATTTCACGATTTCATAAGTGAAACCAATGAGTTTCAACACTCTTATGGGTTCAAACATGATTATTCCTAGGTTTTGGACCTGTAATAAATTTCAATTTAATACATGTGATATATTTGAAATATATTTCTTAAGAAATGAAATATGGAAAACAACATGCATTCGTGATGAAGTGGGAGGTAATGCTAAGAAATACACTATAGGGCTAATTACTTCAACAATATTGAAAGGTCCCAAAATGAGGTGATAATTTGGATCCCTTGCCAAAGGTAATAGATCTATTTTTAGGCTTAACATGTAGAAAGAAATTTTCACCAAGTTCATATTTCTTATCGATCCTTTTCAGATTTGCATAACTTTTATGCCTATCAAAGAACTTCTTTTAATCATTCATGAACTATTTTTACTTGCTGTTCCATTTTAATAAGCATTTCAGGTTCAATTACCTATCTATCTTCATTGTTATCCCATATAACTGGAGTTTTGCATTTCTTTCCATACAATGTTTCAAAAGGTGTCATTTTTAAAGAGGAATGATATGTATTATTGTACAAAAATTCAACTAAAGGAAGGTATTCTTCCCATTTGTATTGTTGATCCATACAATACATTCTTAACATATCCTCCAAAACCTAATTTACTCTCTCAGTTTGACCATTTGTTTCTGGATGGTATGTAGAACTAAAATTTAGTTTTGTTCCTAAGGCTACATTTAGTGTTTTCTAGAAATGAGATGTCATTCTAGGGTCTCTATCAGATATAATTAATTCAAGTAATCCATGTAATCTGAAAATTTCATGCACAAATATTTTTGCTAAAACATGTGAATCATCTTTAAGATTACCAACAATAAAATGTGCTACTTTTGTTAATTTTTCAACCACAACTAAAATAACATCATGTTTATTTCTAGACATAGAAAATCCTGAAAAAAATCCATACTTATTACTTGCCACTTGTATTGTGGTATGTTATGAGGATATAGTAAACTAGTTGGGTGCATATGCTCAACCTTAACACACTGACATTCTAGGAAATGTGAAACAAAATCAGTTATGTCTCTCTTCATCCCTTTCCAAAAATATTGTTGTTTTACATCAGCAAGAATTTTGTCACACTTGGGATGCCCCTGAGTAAGGTGAATTATGAAATTCCATCATTAAATTTTTCCTTAACTCATTTCCCAAAGGTACATACACTCACTTTTCATATCTTAAAATTCCTTCATTATCAAAGTTAAAACCTTTTTATTTTGCATCATTAGGATCTACAAAAAGTGTTCTTTTTACTTGTTGAAAATACAAATCAGAATCCATGATACTCTTCACCTCATCCTTAAACCGAGTTCTCAAAGTTACAAGTGTAGAAATATGTTTCCTATGGCTTAGTGCATTTGCCACTCTATTTTCTTTACCTTTAATGTAACTTATGTCAAAATCATATTGTGACAAAAATTCTAACCATATTCACTATCTTGCATTCAGATTTGGCTAAGTGAAAATATACTTCAACCCAAGGTGGTTAGTTTTTAACTCAAAATGTCTTCTTAAGAGATAATGTCTCCATACTTGAAGTGCATGAACTATGGAAACAAGCTCTAGGTCATGGGGAACATAATTCAACTCATGTAACTTGAGTTTCCTACTCTCATAAGCTATAACATGTTCATCTTGCAACAATATACCTCCTAATCCTTCTTTAGAAGCATCAGAATTAACTACAATAAAGCTTCCATTTGGATCCTAGTACAGCCAAAATAGGTGCATAAGTTAGCTATTCCTTTATATTTTTAAATGTTGATTCACATTTATCACTCCAAAAAAACTTTTGTCTTTCTTTTGTAATGAAGTAATTGGGCAACGAATTTTGAAAAGTCCTTAACAAAATTTCAAAACAATCAAATTTTTAGTTATGATAATCAAGCCAATTAACACCAATTATTACATCAACAACATAAAGATCAACTTCATGGAAAAACTTGGTAATTCTAAGACTGCTCCAAAAAGACATTTACTAACTAGATGGACAACATTATTACCATAATGTATAGTCCAATATTTTTCCATTATTCCTACTTTTATTTTTAATTTTGTAGCTAATTTACTAGAAATGAAACATTTTGAATCTTCGGTATCAAAAGTATGTAACAGGTGTACCAAATAATTTACATGGCACTTTTATGGGTGTAACTTGATTTTCAACTTTCTTATTAGCTATTGTAGTATGTATCTTATGCTTCTGGTTCCTATCATCTTTCTTTAGAGGGCACTAGTTTGCGTAGTGATCCTTACCACGGTTGAAACAATACCCTACAGGTCCTCTTTTTGGTTTAAACTTATTTCCGGTCTTGAAATTACTGTTTTGACCTCGAAAAGGTTTCTACCCATTATTGTTATTCTTCACAAAATTGTTTCTAATGTTCGTAGTAGGTTTATTTTCTACTATTTTTTTATTGTTATTAGTCACAAACTTGTTTTTGACTTCAAATTTTTTCCATGCCATCTTCTTAGGTGTAAGTGACAAAGAAGAGTTGGAAATTTTCTTTCAATTTTATTCTTTATGAGTAGAAATTGCCTTCAATTTATGTTCTTTCCTTATGGATTTTCTACAACCCCTTCCATAGTGGTTGGGCTATGTACATCTACCTCTCCTCCTATGACATGATTCAATACCAAAAAAACTTGCGTATCCTAAAATTTTCTTTAGTTTGATACTATGGAACGTACTTCAAAAGTTTGGTAAACCTCTCATAGTACTCAGTTACAATTAACTTTCCTTGAGTTAAATTTTGAAATTCTGTCATTTTTTGATCATAATAGAGATGTGGTAGCCATTATTTCCTAAAGTAGCCCTTAAATTGATCCGATGTAATGCCCGAATCATCAATGTTTAGTTTAGCCTTACGGCTGTCCCACTAGGAAGATGCCTCATGGGAAAGTTGGTAAGCTCCACATATTATTTTGTTTCTTCCAAAAAGTTCCTTATTGCATACTACTTGTCCATTTCACTAGCCAATTCTCATCTCCATCCCCCAGTGTAGTGTCATTAAAATTTTGTGGACTTATCCTCTTTATGTCATTAGTAAGTTCAATAACTAATCTTACATTTTTATTTTTAGGCGGATTAGGTGCATTTGTAGAATTATTGTTATCAACGCCAAAATTTTTAGCATTGGCATTTTCTCTTGGAGGTGGCTGATTGTTATTATCGCATCATCTTCCTCCTCCTCATTTCTATTAATTTTTGTTCAAGTACAACAAGACGATCTCTTGTGTCCAACAGGGAAGTAAGAATCTTGTCAAGTTTTTGTGTAGTACTTGTCTCTCCACCTGGAGGCAGATTATTTGCAGCACCTCCCCTTATTCTAACCATTTTCTGATTAACAAGAAATTAATTTTTTTATCATATATGGACTCAATAAGTCCAAGAGCTGAAACCTTTAGCTCTAATACCAAAATGAAACATCCACTTTTAATTAATTATAAACAAGGGATTTTTTTTACATAATGTTCTTTGTTCTAAATACATAAAATTCAGAACACACGTTCCATTACCAATACATCTCATAACAGAAAACCATATGTAGCTATAATGACTCGATAAAATACCGATATCTCATTCCATGACTCAGTATTAAACCAATCTCTCATGTTAACTTGTTCAAGTGTATACTATGTATACTTGGTTCTTTTACCCATTAAGGGTCACTCAAGTGTTCTGTCTAAGAATCCTATCTAAATATCTATTACCGATATTCATCTAAAATCCCACTACTTATACTAGGTGACATAAGACAATGCAACCAACAACTTGCAATAATTTGGCCAAAGTTTTAAACATGTTTACCATGTTTACATTCCAAGATGACATACTTGTTGAAAGGAATATGTCTTTCACCACACTCGTATTGTTATCTAGATTGGTCTACCTTGACTTCTGTCAACCAAACTCGAGTCAAAGTTTCACACTAAATAGGGGAAGCTCACATGAACTAGTGTGGAAGACTACTCATGGTGACTAAGGATACATAGACATACTCAATCAAATTTTGTCGATTGGGTGTGTTTAGTTACCCTAATTCAACATGATTTGACCACTACACTAGTCCATGTGTCTATATCTATTTAGAGTAGAACTATGAACCAAATTTCTACTTATGTCAATCAAGTTAATTGAACTAAGTGGGGTGTTGAAGCATAGCTGGTTGCATCACAGTATCCTCGTAATGACTCCCATCATTATAAAGGCACTCTATTGCGAACCTATGTTACAACAACCTACTAAGTTCCTTCAACTAAACTAACATACTTAAGAACATTAGATTATAACCCATCAATTTATTATCTTGTTTAATTTATCATTAAACAACGCACCTAAGGGTTCACTAAGTATGATAGATCCAAAGAGGATTCAAAATGTGATTTTACACCAATTGAAGGTATGCAAATAAAATATGCATTCAATCAAATGAATAATTTAATCTTAACCCTTATATCCATAAATCAATAAATCTGAATTTGATATTTAGTAAGTAAGATCATTAAGTTTTCTTACTACAGTTTATCATTGTAAACAATCTCGATTGAAAGCTTATACATTATACTAGTGATATCCTGATGTCTAAATCTTCCTATTAATTCTTTTAATCTTTCCCTTTACCATTTATTGTTTACATAAAAGAGCATTCAACCAATCATCCTTTCTGATTTAAACTTATCACATAATAAGATAACATACATAGTCTATTTTAATGATAAAAGGAAGTATCCTTTTATTCATAATTAAGGACTATTGTCCTATTTAAGAAATCAGAAAACATAAGGTTTAGTTTCATAAAAGAATACCACATTCATCTATATAAAACTATCCTTATTCCCTTTTTCAAGTATGGATCTATCAATCATAGTCATCATAGTGATACCATTTCCCAAATGAAATGAATCAAAAGTATATAGATACATATACAGTTCCTTATACAAGATTTATTCTATACCTTAGAATCCATTAAGTCATGCATGTCAATTTTTAAGTATATCAATAAAATCCCATCATGCATATTAATATTTAGGAGTATTAAACAAATCTAAGTCATATAAGGCCTTAGAATTAATCAAAAATCAACAACCCTTCATAAAAATTCATTAATCAAAAGAGAAATATCACTTTACACCAAACTTAATTAATATTCCATAAGTTTATAAGAAACAACTTTCATCATTACAATTTTTTTTTAATACATCTTCAAGTTTTTCCAACAAGTTCATTCCGAGATAATTTCAATACATAAAACATCTGAATGAAGGAAACGATCTCATTAATAAAACAAATACAACTTTTTATAAGTCTTTCTCCTTTTACTTTTCATGAAGTCCATCTGAAAAATTGTTAACATGAGTCATTTCACCAGAACTGAGCATGATAAGATCTATAACGTTAAAAAAATGCTTTAATCTAACTGTTTCATAAAAGGAACCCTGTTATTTATGAAAAGGTTCCAAGTACATAAAAGAAAGATCAAACAAATAAACTGCCCAAAAATCCACAATGTCAGAATAGACAAGAAGTCAATAAGTCAATTTAAGTATCATTTCCCATAGAAGAAGTTAAATAATTCATCATGATCTAATTCCATCTATGTCACAACATTAGCAATCATTTCAACATGATAACAATCAACTACAACCAATTAAGAAAATAATTAATTCAAGTCATGATCTATCCATATTGACTTCAATTTAATTCACCAAGAAAAGTTCCATTATAACACAATCATATCCCAATCAATCAATTTACAAATGAATTGATATGAAAACACAATGATTTGATAAGAGTAGAATGTCGTTCCTATAAAAATCAATTTCATATCAAAAAATAAAAGGTTTGATATAAACACTAATGATCTAGCATGGACAACAACTATCCTAACAACTCTGCCATCAAAATTCCTACCCCTAACCAAGAGGATACCATAGCAAAGAACAAATTGACTATACGAATATAAACACTGTATGTTCTAAAGGAGAGTTTCTCAAGCCTTCACAAGTCTAATCAAACACATGAAATATAGTTCTAGAAGGATTTTCCATATTCATCAACAGAGTTCAAACCTATTTGAACAAAACATAACCATCACAATCATGCATTCCAGTAAACAATCAATAATTAGATGCTCCATATCTCCCATGAAAAGCTAAAGGAGAATGCATTCGGAATGGTTTTAAGAAATCTGAAACATAGAGAATAGTCCTACCTAGAAGGACTAAGATCCAAGTTTAAGGAATGAAAAATTCCTTACCTAAGGTCAAGGAAGACCTCTCATCATCTGAATTATTTTAAATGACCCAAAATCAAACAAGAAAATTCTCTCAGACCATAAAAATATCACAATCATGTGAGTACACCTCGGAGATGGTTTGTAGGATCAAAACTCAACAAAACATGTAGTCATTATCAAGGAGACAACAAAGACTAAATCAAAAGAATCTCATAGTGTAACAATAACTGAAATCAATCATAATACCCCAAACATGACGCTTGAAGCTCAATCGCTCTTCACAGGATAAAAATGAATTAAACCCAATTCGATATCAACACAAACCTGGATCTCTTATAAAATCAACCAAGTTGTAAAAACTTATGCCGACCCAAGAAGGGTATTCAAGCAATGAAAAACAAGCCCACAAAAGAGAGGGAACAGAGTATTACTAGTCCTTGTTTCTCCTACATGTCCATCCAAGAAGGGTATTAAAACATCGAAATGAAACTTAAGAAGACAGAAACATGAAGCTCATTATTGACCTAACAACATGCACTTACAGTGCTCAAAACCACCTTCGAAAATACCCATTCTGGGTTGAGCACGATCCTTTTTAAAACAAAAGATCAAAAGATCAAAATAAATCTTAAGCCAAAATGAAGGTCAATAAACCGAAACCAAATCCCAAAATAGGCCTACAAGAACAAGTCGACCATCATATTGATAATACAACCAAAACGGAAAACCTTCAAACCCAACAGAGGTTCTAAAAACAGGCATCATTTTATTCTGTGAACAAATTTGACCTAACAACTATTAAACCAACCCCAGTTTCACAACGATTGGGTGAGTTCCATAGATCAAGAAACTTAAAACTGAATCCCTACAAAAATACACAAACACCAAAGGATACAACAAGGTGAAATTTTATCAAACACAAAATCCCTTGAAAGTTCATACCTAGTTTTCCAAATAAGAAACACATTTGTTTTTTTACTCCATTTAAAAACCAGATTCATTAAAATATTCTATTTCACAAAATATTCTTATCCAAGAAACCATGTCCAAAATAAACACACAAAAGAAAAATAAACAATCAACCATACTAGAAAACATTCTCAGAGATGTTTTCATGAAGAGAAACATTATTTTAATGAAAACATTTAAATAAAAGTAAGAGATTTTAAAGAGATAGGGCCTATCATGTAGTGCTCCTGCCTTCTCTTCCTTGCTTCAATCCTTCAAACAAATCTTCCACATAAATATTTCCAAAAAAAACGCCAAAGAAATCCACTAAAATTTTCCCATTTTCTTCTTATAGTTTCCACAACCAAAATTTTCCATTATTTCCGCCATGCAAGGGTGAATTCAAACATGCAACAAAATCAAACTAAGAGCTCAAAAAATGAAAATACCACATGTAGAGCCAAGAATATCAAAAACTATGAATGCACAATGAAACCAAATGGTCTATTTTTCCTCCAATCTATTATGCTATTCCCCATGTGGTTTTCACTCAGGTCAGGTTCATTAATGCCAACTGGACTGATAGAGTCCCCTCTAAAAACTCTCACCCAATCTTATCCTCTGCTAGTTACAACTAGCAATTCAAAAATTCATTCCATCAAAATAATGGATTTTCCATCTCGACAACCTTCCACCATCTTTTACCTTGGCCAAAGTTGGCGAGAAAAATTTATTTAATGCCACATTAAAACCTTATCATGCATTTGGAATGGTTCCACCACCATCCAAATCAAATTGCTAACAATGCCCACCCCCTCCTCCTTATGTTAGGTCGATGTCCAAAGTTTAGGTTTCCCCAACATTATTTTCAGACCATAGTTTAGGATCTTAGGAATAGTTGCAATAGATTAGGATTAATTAGTTTTGAAACTTAGGATGGTTCCACCATTATTCTAATTAGGAATTAATGAATAAATCACCTTAGCATAAGTTTAGGATAAGATCAATAATCAAAAACTTAGATTAATTAGGTACCAAATAAAGTAATCAAATAACATTACCTTCCATGGTTGATCAAAACGACGAACAAATCATCATAGAACGGTGAAACCAAAAGATGCTACAAGATGCCCCTATGACCCCAGTGCAAGTCTGGTGCGAAATTAGATTTTATGAATGACTTGATCAATATTATCAAAACAATGAAAAATCCTAAACATGCCTTGGATCACTCCAATTGATCAAAGGTGTGATTAATCCTATACTTTGCAATCATCACACTGAAAAACAAGTTCAGTATCACAAACTAGGAAATGAATAATTTAGACTAAATTTACTTCCTTCATCCATATGCAAAATACATAAAAAGGTTCATCATAAAAATATATGAAATACTTCATTAATAAATTTAGAATTGTCATGGCATGACATTATCCAATTTTATAAGATAAAACATATCATCTACAAAAACATGATTAATCAGTTGTAAAGAGTACACCATCTTTAAAATGAGAATCACCTATCAACATTGCTACTTCATTAACAAAAGTGATCAAAGATAACAACCCGACAGAGGCATTACAATTTTGATAACTTGACATTTTCATATCCTTCATAAATAATCTGAAGTTTGGTCCAAATTTCCTTTATTTTTGTGCAATGTATAACTTTCACAAATTCTGTTTCAGTCAGGCCACATAGGATGGAATTCATTGTCCTTAATTTGCATTCATATTATACTTTATACATTAAAGAAGTGATTAGCAGGGCTGGAGGATTATATCCTTTCTCAACGCATTCCGAGATATCGAAACCAAGTGACATCAAATAAGTTATCATCCTTATTCTCCGAATGCATAATTCATTCCAGTGAAGAGAGGTGATATTGACAGTGATAAACTACCTTGTGCCGATTTGCTTTGTCATGCTTGTGAAAAGAGGATCTCCTTGAAGATATTAAGCTTCTGCTAGAAGGACATCACTATTATATCAATTATTATAGATCAAAAACACTGAGAGGGGGGTGAATTAGTACAGATTAATTTTTTACTTTAATAATGCTAATTCAGAAATACTTAATAAGTGCAACAATATGTTATGAGAATTCAAACAAAAACATGTAAGATAGAAGAATGCAGAATGCATAATTTATAATGGGAAACCCTTTTGGGAGAAAAACCCACTTGAAACCATGAATTTATTAGGAGCACTAATTCCAACATTTAGAATGGTTTCGATTGAGAACCCACTCAACCTGTGAAGCACCCACTCAAAGATTTTCCAAGAACCCACTCAACAAATTTAGCAAGAACCAACTTGCAAGGAACACCAACCCCGATTTAATCAGATACAACTAATATTTTGTAGGAACCCACCCACAAGGAGGCTACAACCCCAATATGCTAAGCTACAACTTAGAGTTATTTTACATATAAATTTTGATAATCTAGTTACAAAAATTGCTTACACAATAGATTATGATCACTCTTCTATATTTGTTTGTGTTCTTTTTATCACTCTCTTCTACTCATCTGATTTGATCTCTCTTGCTCAATCAATATGCCACACTGATGCTCTTCTCATCTGATTCTTCAATACTTCATCCATCACCGTCTTCTTTCCTCTCTATTTTCTTTCTATTACCCTCACTCAACTCAATTGCATCTTCTTATCACTTGAGCAACCTTTCTTCTTTTTCTTCTCCGGCTCTAGTGCATTATTTCATTTTCAAGCCACACACTATTGGCTTCAAGTTCTCTCTATATAGCGAATCGACCCATTCCATTTCTTCGATTTATGTGTCATATACCTTTATTGCTCTGTTGTGTGAAAAATGAACTATTAAATGCATGCATCCAACTCTAGATTTTGATCTTGCTATATTTAGCTTGATTTAACCATTTTCTATGTATTCACTAGTAAATGTTTATGAGCTCATACCTAAAAATAATCTTCTCATATTTCTAGAATTTCCAACGTGATCAAGATGATCTAGCTGCTTTCTTGTCTAATATTTTATTTTACTTGAAATCATGAATCTACATAGAGAATCTCTCTTGTATTTACACAAATTCAAAGAGAATTAAATGTTTATAGATAGAACAGTAGATTTATTCTTTCTCCATGGGAGCTCAAGTCATGTCCTTATCCGTAATCACTGTCGATCAACTAACCATCAATTTTAGAGAAAAAAATCTCACTTGTCCATTTTTAAATTAGTTTAATTATCCTCTAGATCTGTCTAGTTCATACTTTCTCAATCTGTATCTTTCCTTAGCTTCTATGAATTTCTCCTTTGTATTGCGGCTCTATCCTTTTATCTCGGCATCTCTTCTTTCTTAGCGGATTTTTAGTCATCTATGAATTTTATTTGCTTCTCACATATTTTACAATGTTACGCTATTTTCCTCCTTGTCCGCTACCTTTCCGCAGCTTTGTCCCATGTCTGCGGCTATTTTATTTTATGTGTGGCTTCTATAGTTTTTCACATATTTTTCTCTTTACTTGCATATTTATCCAAATTTCCCTTACTTCCATGGCTTTACCTTCGAGTTAATCCTTTCTTGCGTGACTCTTCATTCATATTTGCATATTTTCCTTTAGTTCTTTTTCTTTGGAAAATTTATTCCTTTATCCGTGACCTTCCCTAAGCTTCGCGACTTCTTCTAGTGTTACTGTGGATTCTGCAGACTTTGGCAACTACTTCAAGACTTCAGCGCATATCTCCTTATGTTGACGACTTGAAAAAATCTAGTTAAGTCCCTTAGAACTCATCCTTGACCATCCTGAAGCCTCTGTGAGTGACACTACTAATCAACCTTCATCTTCAACACTTGCTCACTTTACCGCTTCACCCTTTTACCATCAATGCTGCTTGAAATAAAATAATTTTTCCATCAATGCAACTTGACGTCAATAAAAACACATATGATAATGAAAAAGGTCCAACAAATCTTTCCCTTTTAGAATGAAGAATTTATTAGTTTATACAAACATAAACCCTCTAATTCTTATAGTTTTCTAAGGGAAAATGTTGATCTAGTTGAATAAAGAGGGATTATTTTAGTTGAGTTTATTGAACTTACTAAAATGTTTCCCAAAATTTGGCCTTTTCAATTGAATTTGGTGTATTGAGAATCCATTGATGGACTTGTTTAGTTCGCATATAAGTCTACTTAGTTGTTGGTTTATATAATATGTAATAAAGGGATAAATGGATAAAATTTATCATGATTTAATTGTTAAAAATATCGTTTTGGACTTAACATTCCTCTATGTTATCTTACTTTCTCCACCAATTTCCAAGAAATAAGCTCTTAACTTATAAAAATATCTATATCTCTTATTTGATAAAAATTATAGAAAAATAAATATAACTACTAAGTTAGGAATTGAAAAATGTTGAATACACATTTAGGCGTACATACGCATGCGTGCACACACACACACACACACACACACACACACCCATTTGATCATATTATATTTGTTTTCCTCTATGATAAAAGAGGAGTTTATATATTTTAATATGTTTTTTTAAAAAAAAGTTGGATATATGCATATATATGTATATTTATATAGATACTAGTATATAGAATTCATTTATATATTAAAAAGAGATGCCTTGGGACACACACACACACACACACACACACACACACACACACACACACAAACACACACAAAAAAAAAATAGAAATGGGGGACGCAGCTTGGCTCGACCCCCAAAACCTTTTCATGTTTTAAATAAAACATACTCCCATCTCCATTATATTGGCACAACCCTTCACAATGATTTTTCACACATGCGTCTCCTTTACACCCTACCCCTGGCCATTCGGCCTCACCCATATTTGGCCGCCCTTTAAAAAAACATGCACGACCATTTCCAATGCAATTTATTTAAATAAAAATAATACACACACATACATACATATGGACATATATGGATATGTACATGTATATAAGTAAGTGTATATATATGTATGTATATACATATGGATATCTATATATACATATACATTATATACATTTCCTCAAAACCTAATGATGGTATTTATAAAACAAGTAGGTAGAAAAAAAAAAAAATGTGTCTCCATGAGAGATCTTCCTAAACTTGCAACAAAACAAGGGAAAAAATGAGAAAAGGAAAAGAGAAATGATAGGTAATAGAAATCATAAGGATGATTAGGTATTTTTAGAAACCATAGAGATCAACGGTGGAGATCCCTATGATCCAAGGGCTCTAATTAAACCTATGTTTACACTTTCCCAATTAGGGCATATAGGGTTGACTTTAAGTATTCAAATGGATCCCTTTTAGCATTTGGGTGAATAGGTTTAATTTAAAATTAACTTTTAAATATTATGGGTGTACGGGGCATGGGTCCAATTATATAGGGCCAAATAGGACCCATACAAAACTTAAATAATTAAACCCCTAGATACATTTATCCTTACTTTGTTAAACTAACCCCTTGGTGGGGAAAATTGTATTAAATCTAAGTAACCCCTTTTGCACAATAAAACAACAATGATTTTTATAATGACCAAAAATAGTGTAAATAATACCATGGTTACCTTTATACACCCTTAATTGGTTTATTTGTTTGTAATAATAATGATTAATTAAGCATTAAATATTGGATTAAAAACAAACAAATCGCCCTAATTTTGTAGGGTTATTGGGTTTCTAGATGGATATTTTTGGGATATAAATCGTGGACACGATACAGTCATGTTGTTTGTATCTTATATGATATTGAAAACCAAAGGTTAGGGCCATGAAGGGTGCTCTAGCCTTTATGAAACCATTTTATTTTTCTTATTTTTGATGTGTTTTGTGATTATATGGTACTTATATGGTTGTGGATATGAATAGTTCCCAATTTTATTACGTGTACAACTGAAATTGACCCCATTATATGGTTTCTAAATACTTTGGATAAAGTAGTGATATTATTATACTTCTTATACTTCCCTAGTATACTCTAGGTTTTCATTCATGTTAGAATAGTCAATAGATGGTGGTGGGAAACATGATTCTATCTGAAAACTTGTATATATTATGGTTTATAAAAATATACAAATAGTTCTCAAAATAATCTATTAGGAAGATGATTCCTTTATCTTTCCCTTTGTTGAGTGGCAAGGCCACCATCCATTCATGGATGTGAAGGAATAACTCCTTGGTTTGTGGTTATAGGTAAAGTACCTTCACGATTCTCTCTCTCTCAACTATGTACCTATAATTTTAAATGTTGTGTTAGTTTTGATTATTTAAATGTATTGTACACTTGATTTTGTACTCGTTGCATCACTTTGTAAGATAGTGGGTAGACCTATTCCCACAACAATTATTATTTTTGAATCTTTGTATGGATGGATTTTTTTGTATTTTTAAGAGTTTATTCATTATATATTGTAGATTTATCTATTATGGAAATGCCAACATTGATTTGTGGATCAAAATTTTAATAATTAGATATGTATTTTATTATGAGTGTTTTGTAATTGTTGAGATAAATATAGATGATGTACTTTATTTATATTAAACCTATTATAATCCTAGAAGTAAAATGTTACAATTGATAGGAGATTAATCTAGTTATGTGGAAATATGTTTTTGCTGATATGTAAGAAAATAAATTTATTAATCCAGTTAACATATCACTTAAATTTTATTTACAACTGATTGCTTTAGTAATTAAGTAAATATTCTAATCAATTCTAGTAAACAAAAAGAATTATGGACCATTTCATGTTTATATCAGAAGTATATTACATTGTGTAATCAAATCCTAGGTTCTATATTTGGGCCTATTTGAAAAAACTACTAATAAAAAAACTTAAACCCATGTAAAACATATTACCATGGATTTCATAAGAGCCAATGTTGGGAATGAGATCAACAATCCAAACAATGTTGAGGACTAGCTAGCTAAGTTGAACCATATCCTAGCTACTTTAAACAAGACAAGAGACTTTATAACTTCCTTGGAACAAAATTCCAAGGTTTACTTAATGATAATGAGGAAGGGAGTATGAACACAAATATCAACAAGAAAAAAAAAGAGGAAAACTAACAAGCCTCAAGGGAGGAGGAGCAATAGAAATAATAACTTGATGAGCATAGGGCCAAGAAAACCTACCTTGCATTTAAGTTTTCAAGGGACCTAAAGAAAATTAATCCACTAAATGCTTTTGGAACATTGTTAGATGCTGGAGCTAAAGATTAGTTGAGTGATATTGAGATGTAATTTTAAATCAAGTATGTATCTGAGTAAATCAAGTATGTTTGGGGATCATTCCAATCATTTGGAGAGGCATTGAATAAAAATAAAATAAATGTGGGTATTAAAACTTCAACAACCACTTGGGAGAAATGTGTGAAACTCTTCCAAAAATATTTTTTCTCCAACTACATTTTGATCAAAATATGATTGATTTTTAGGACCTACACTAAGGAGACTTACTTGGTAATTAAATATTAGGAAATTTTCACTATATTGCTAAAGTATGCACCATGATATGAAATGAAGGAATCTTTCTGGATCAAGAGTTTCATCATGGGACTCAATTTCCAGATTGTAAGAGAAGTGTATCCATGTAGACCCACAACCATTGATCAAGTTATTAAAAAAAAGTAAGAAACCAAAATTTAAGACCATTGCAATTTATTATGAAGTGAAAAGGAATAATTTTAAGGGATCTCAATCACCATTTACCATATCATCCTATTTATGAAAAAATAAAACATGGAAAAGATATGAAAAAATAAAAGGGAAGATAAATAAAAATAGCTTCAAGCATAATAACGTAGGGAATAAATCATATTTCAAGAGACAATATAATACACCCAAGAGATTCATAGGGAAGGAGATAATGGTGGAAGACCGACATAATAGAAGGGACCCATTGGAGGTTGTTTTCATGTGGAGTTGATCATTATGTAAACCATTTCCCTCAAATAATCAAAGAAGAAATATGCAATGTGATTCTTTTCCTACTTAATGAGAATCATTACAATAGAGAATCCATATGATAAAATAAAACCATGAAGTGGATCATGAAACCAAACCTTTCAAAGCTTCATGTTCTCTATTTAATGTTCTAATCACCATCTTAGTTGATACTTGAGCTAAAAATGTTTTATTTCTATTGAAGTTTTAGCTAAAATTCTTAAGAAATCACAAAAACTCTTGGACTATATAACATGGAATTTAAGATGAGAGTTGGGTAGATTAATGCTTGTTTGAAGATGATTTGAAATATACTAATTGGGAGTGAATTGGTTATGAGAGCACAAAGCTAAATTTGACTCTTTTTCCATTAAGGTAGAATTCCTTGATGATTAAAAAAGGCTCATATTAAGTGATATATCCTTTATACATTGTACATAGATGGCTTGGGTAAAAAACAAGAACCCACTCTTAAGGACTAACCCTTCTTACAAAATTTAGTGGATTTATTTCTAGAAGAGCTATCAGGACTCCCTCCTAAGAGAGTTTTATTTCTCAATAAACATTTTTCTTCAATCAAATACAATCACAAAGGAACCATATAAAATAAAATTTTATTAAAGGAAAAAATACACGATCGTATCTCTAAATGATTAATCCACTCAAGTGAATCTCCTTAAAACATACCAATTTTTTTGTTAATAAGGAAATGAATATCCATATTTACATTGAATATAAGATGTTGAATAAGGAAATAGTAAATACAAAGTACCCACTACCTTGTATCGATGATTTAATCAATTGAATGCGAGGAAAAATATCTTTTCAAATATAGACTTTAGGGTTGGGTATCGCTATCGCATAGACTCAATATATCAAAAAAATATATTTTAGAACTAATTATAGACACTACAAGTTCATAGTTCTACCTTTTGGGCTAAAATTTTTCTAGCCTCTTTCATGAAGAGTATCTTTAGGGATTACTTGGAAATTCTTGTACTTGTATTTCTTAATGAAATCTTAATCTAATCTAAAATAGAAGAGGAACATTTATACCATTTAAAATTCATTACAAAATTCCTAAGAAAGGATATGTTACACACCAAGTTGTGTAAGTGTACATTTTCCAATAAAGGGTACAATATTTGGGACATATAATATATTTAGAGGGAATTTTTGTCGACCCAACAAAGATAAAAATAATTATAGAGTGGCCAAACTTGCAAAATGTATACGAGGTTCATGGATTCATAGAGTTGGAATGTTATTATTGAAATTTTGTTTTGGTATTTTCAAATATTCTAAATACAATAACTTCATTTTAGAAGAAAACAAGAAATTTTAATGGTAAAAATATATAAATAAACTTTAAACCAAATTAAGGAAAGGTTAACTATAACATCTACACCTCGAGTACGATGTGTAAATAACTATTTTGTGGTGGTGACATATGCTCCGGGTGACATTTTTGTGGGGTATCAAAGCAGGATGAGAAAATAATCACCTATAAATCTCATAATCTAATCAAACCTTATGAATAAAAATATGCTCCCATGATCTCTAACTTGCGGGCATTGTACATGTTCTACAAATATGAAAAACTTATTATTAGAAAAAACTTTTGATTTGAAAACAAATTATTTGAGACTCAAGTATATTTTCACAAAAACAAACCTAAATGCTAGGAAATGGATTTGTTTGGATTTCTTGTCTATTTTTTTGACATCAGCTACAGAACAAGACATATTGCTGTTATAAACACCAACTAGTAGCTACCTTGAGATAGTTTCTACCAATAGGTGAAATAAGAACTCACCGTTAATGCTAAATACCATCAATACGATTGTTATATTTTTGAAAAAAATGGGTTATTACAATACAATATCAAGATCTATTTTCCAAAGGAATGAAACTAGAACAATTGTATCCTTGAATAATTCCATAAGAATCCTTGCTTGGGTCACTTTGGGGTGGCTAAATTGTTAGGAAAACAAGAATCCATTGAATTTTGGAATGGAATGAAAAGTGATTCCATGGAATTTATTGCACATCTCTCGGAATGTCTATGGGTGAAGGTATAACATGTGCATCCTATAAACTTATTTTATCCATATAGGATACCATAGTGGAAATGGAAAGTAATAAACATGGATTTTTTTACAAGGTTTAACTATGTATAAGAATAAAAATGATGTGATTGTAGTTAATTTTTTATAAGAAATTTTGAAGGATGATGCATTGACCTTAGCAAACATGTTTTTATAAGAAATGTTTAGAATAAAATAACCATACCAGATAGGGGCACAAATATTCCATCCAATTTATATAAAACATTCTACCAACATTGGGGAAAACTAAAATTTAGTTCCACCTATTGTCTATAAATCAACTAGTAAATAGAAAGGGTTAGTTAGGTCTTAGAAGATATATTGCAAATGTACTTGCATGGATTAGTAGTACACATGGGAGGAATAATTTCCTATCATGATTTTTTCCTATAATATGACATATCATTCTACCATGTACATGATAATTTTAAAATAATTTTATGGAAGGAAGTTCCACACACCATTTAGTTGGGACAAGGTAGAAGGTAAGGCAACAATTGGACTAGATAACCTGGTATAAATGAAGGAAGATGTAAAAGGAATTATGCAATTCCTTAATAAGGCACTGAGAGAAAAAACATCCATGGAAAAACTAAAGGAATACAAGAAAATTTAATTTGGAGATAAGGTTTTTTATGGGTTAAGCCACATAATACTCCATTAAATTTAGTAAGTTACTCTTTAATTATTCCTTAGATATGCTGGGTCATTATATATGTTGTAAATAATCAACCCAATTTCATATAAAATATATCTAATCCCAACTCTTCCTAAGTTGTATGATGCATTTCATGTTTAATTTTTGAAACATTATATAATGGATGACTTAGACACCTTAGACTAGAAATCATTGCAGGTGTGGGACCCAAGTGTGGTTATGGTTGAACTAATTAGAGTCTTAGATGTTCATAATTTTCACTTGAAAAAATGGATATTACTAAATGAAAGTTCCAATGGGACTGATATTATGAGGAACACCACCTGATGTAACCAAGAAGAGAAATACTAAAAATTTCCACACTTATTTGAATAGTGATATGTTGGAAACTATTGATTATGATACACTAGATGTTGTTTATTATTATCTTGTTTTATGGTATGATGTTTTATGTTGATCTTCTATTAGGGATGATGTATTTTCTTAGTGGGGAATTATATCACTCCCAATTCTATGTATCATGATAATAATAATAAATAGATCTATTAATGTGGATAGAATTAATTTATTTAAATTAAAAATTATGTGGATGTAAATGTTGGTGGATTGATCATGTGATTGGAATTAACAAGGATTGTTTATCATTTATTTTCTTCGATTATTTATTTTTGTGAATGGAAATAACTAATCCTCCCTTGATCTAAGTGTATCATCAAGGAGGATATGGCATATCGAGAGAAGACACTTTTTTATATGGAAGTTTCAAAACCAAATGTGCACACAAAAATTATGGGTATAGTTATTGATTATGATGTGGATGTCGTGTTTATTATGTGATGTATGTTAACATTTGGAATTTATTTGATTTTCTATATCTAGTTCTTAGGTGTGATGTTTTGTGTTCTTGGTATTTTTCCTAAATAATTGTTCCAGGGTTAAAATTTCATGCATCATAAATAGTGAAAAACCAGTATTTGGGTTATGTTGAGTGGTGCTAGCCATTTAAAATAACCATGAAAATGAGCATTACTAATTGTGGTACTATTATGATCCAAACTCCCTAAAATGACACTTAATCACTTGGTTAGTTGATGATGACTAAAAAATTATCCATATACCTAGACTCACGTGATAAATGAACTCATACCAATCAAATATGGTTGTAAACTTTGATTATGGATAGTTATACATTGATATCTTCTACTAACCTACATGTGTAATAAGGAGAATGGAATATTATTACTTGGTTTATACAAAAGGAATTAATACCTTGATAAGGATCAATGAAAACCAAAGTCACTCATTATGATGGGAAACATGTAAATGGAAGTGTGATGAAAAAGAGGATAAAAATGTGGAAACCTTTATATATGGTTCATTAGGACCTAAGACCTTTAATATTACTTGACTTGATGATTATTCCTCTTATAAAATTATTAATACTAAAGAATTTTACTGACCCACATGAGGACATACTAATGAGTCCAATTTCATCATTTTATTAATAACACTATCCATCATGGGCATTTGAAATTTAACTTGGACCTTCTTGCATATTTGAGTTACAAACCCTCATTTTTGGGCCTATCTTCAAATCCACATGATTTGGAACTCAAATTGGTAAAACTTATAAAACCCAACTATGAGAGAATGTATGGTAGTACTAAAGAGCTTGTTTTAAATGCGAAAATATGGAAATAATTGAAGGGACAATTGCATGTACTAAATATTATATCCCTAAATTTTTAGGGTTTTGGGAAGTTGTACCATACATATAGATTCATATTCATAGATGAATTAGGGATATTATGCACAATGTGATTGATCTGGACTAGGAATGGAAGTAATTAGGGCATTTAACATGATATCCTTGTTGTATGATTTAGGGCATTCTCTTAAACCACAAATGCCACTTAATTGAATGTTGTATGGAAATGCTTGTGTCTAGTTACAACTTTCCATTCTAATTTTCATCTCTTGCATTACACTAGTTAAAGGAGGTATTTAAAAGAATCTATTGATAACTGGAGAATTTAAAGTTGTTTATAGAGGATCATCTAAAGATCCAATGCATAGAAATTTATTTGGAAATTTATAGGAAAATAAAAGGTGAAGATATATAGAGAGTTTGGAGTGGGAAGAAGGTTGTATGATGACTTGAGATGCTAGGGACAATTTTTTCTCATTGATTTTCTTGTTTATTAAGTATTTTTTCTTCACTTATAACCCTTCCCCTCTCATTATTTTAAAAGGGTTGGCTTATTTTTTTGAGATTAAAAGAGAATTTTTCATAATTTTTTCTTAATAATTGATAATCTATTTTGGATTCATTGGAACCATGCACTATTGAATGACTATATTTTTGATGGTTATGATCCCATGTTATCTAATATTTTAATGAATCTTATCATTTTATTATGTCATGTATTTTCATGGGTTTTTTGAATTTCAATCTCTTGATTAGGTAATGTACACACATGTGTATATGAATTAGTTAACAATTCTAAAGGAAATCAAAGCTAACACCTAATAGCTTCAATACAATGCTAACTAGATCAATATACCATCATGCTTAGAGCTTAAGAAAAGATAATATATTAAAATATTTGCATTAGAACATGAAATGAAGATTCAAACTAACATGCTAAAAAAATTAACCTCTATCTCTAATTGAATGCTAATGAAATGAACCTATTTAGATCCTTAACAATCAAAAGGGTTGATTGTATGCTTGAATCCCAAGGTTTCAAGAATGGAGTCTTGTCAATCCATGGCTACAAGACCATTTGACATATCTCCATATGACTTCAAACTTGGAAGAATGAATGCAAGAAATGAAAATAACTAGCTCCTCCAATGAAGAATGCTCTAAGATGATAAAATGGCTATAGCTTAGGCTCTATGCTCATTTAGGTGTAAGTAGAAAGGTTAGAGGAGGGTTCCTTTTATAACCCAATGGTTTGAAGAAGCTTTGCATCCTATTATATGTGGGATAATAGCAAATCTAGGTTAGTTATGGATAAACATGGTTTAGAAGTGGTTGAGTTTACTTTAGGAGAGTTTAGTTTGTCCTCTAGTGACTCATGGGGATTGAGGGGGTTTATTAATTAACCAAAGTGATTAATTAATAGGTGTGCAAGCTTATAGAAGATTTTTAGAGGAATAGTTAGTATGATTTATGTTATGAGAGGATTTTAATCAAATAAATGACGATTTATTGATTAAATAGAAGAAATAATTAATTAATCTAGATAGAAAGGGAGCTTAATTAATTATAAATAAATAATTAATCTAGATAGAAAGGGGAGATGATTAATGGAAGGTCATTAATTGGTGTCATTGTTGGATAAAAGAGTTAATTAACTAACGTAATGTAATTAATTAACGACAATAATAGTAGAGAAAATGTGTGATATTGATGATATGTCGCCAATTTACGGAAATGGTACAATTAGCGCAATTTAAGTATTTAAATTGCTTGAGCTAAATTATAGGTTTCTATATTTTCCCCTCTTTGGGGTGGCGTAAGTGACGCCACTTCAAAGATAGTAGACATATAAAATTTTGAAGGGGTAGAAGAAAAATTAGTAGAAGTGAGAGATGCCCCCTTGGGTTTCGATGGGGTGATTAAAAACGTGATCAACAATCAAAAAGGTGAGACAAATGGATAGAATAATAGGTAGGAAAAAGATGCCCCGGTGAATCGGAAGAATAATATTGATAGGAGAATGATGTAGAAGAGGAATGAAGATGGAAAGAAAAGAGAAATCTTTCATCCAATGTATTGAAGAAACTTTAGTTTCATCATATTGCCAAATATTTACGTCATTGGTCCTTATTAAAAATATAAGCATGCAACATAAGTAGAATGACATGAAAAACCATACTATGAATAATTGTCCATTGCTGAAAACAAAAATTCAATGCAACATACAAAATGCAATGCAATACAAGAAATTAAAAATCTAACCTAACAAATGAAACATAATTTAATGTTTTTGTTATCAATATTTGATTCCAAACTATGCGAATTAACAAAAGGGTTAAAATATGGTTCCCAAGTAAGGATACATACTATGGGAATAACGAAGGACACTTGGGTCCTATAAAAATAATCGTGCACTATGAAATAGTATAAAGCAACTTTTTGTGCCCAGTACGAGACATAGTAAGAAAAATAACTTTGTTGATTGAGGTAGATCAAGACGATCCACAATTCATACACAATAATAGGTGAGAACCAAAGAGTGATGTTTTGTAGGAAGATTTTTATTGTTTTTGATTTTTTAGAAACATATTTTAATGTTTTTTATTTTGAAAGTTTTCTAAAACTATGTATAGGAAGACAAAGAATCATGGATTCACCTAATGATAAATGAGATGTGCAAGGAAGAATGACATGCATATGCGTAAGTGTAGACACCAAAATTAGGTCGTACCACCCTTATAACCTTGTTAATCAAATAAACCATACCTTACATATTCATAACTCATAATGCACATGATTAATTGAATTAATTACTTTAATTAATTTAATTAACATCCTCACTCACTTGACCACCTCACCCAACCACTTCACCTAAACACCTCATCATAGACCTATTCTTAGCATGTTTCTTTTAACTAAGATTTAATCTCTACTTTCCCTAAGTAATTGAGACTTATTCTAACCCTAACATTAGATACCTATTATTTATCTAACAACATGCCCACTTATCTAAGCATAAAATACCATTTTAGACTGAACCAATGAGAAAAACTGGATAAAATATAGCCAAGATATACTATTTTGGAAAACGTAGGATTTCCCATGTAACCGACGTTGGTTAACCCTAAACCGATTCTCGGTCACCCTAACCATCGTCAGTTACCATATATTCATTTTAGCAACCTTGTTCCACAGGTTGGTAATTTTGAGTTTGAGAGAGAGAGAGAGAGAGAGAGAGAGAGAGAGAGAGAGAGAGAGAGAGAGATCTACATGTAAGCACAAACCAGAGCCCCTCTCAAGCATCCGGACATCCCTAGCCAATACCAAGAATGATCTCAAGGAATTAGAATTCACGATAAACTTCTAGTAAGTATTACCATGACAATGACCACCAATTTTATAGATCAACCATTACTATTCTCCACTAACAGAGCCTACAAATACAAGTAAGTGGTTTTGATCTGCATCATTCTATACTTGCTTAGATTGTAATTTTCTTTCTCCATTTTATTAAATCCTATTCTCCTTTGCATTTCACCATCCCCATCTTCTTGTCAATCCACCCGTCCAACCAAATACTACCTTTTATCTTCCTATACCCGACTCCTAGGCATTCTTGAGCCTTCTCAACATTTTTATGAACCTAGCCATCCTTCTTCCATTCCCTATGTAATCACAAAGAATCTCCACAACCAACTTTATTTGATTTCAACTATTTTGATCCTATCGACGTTGGTCACCTTGACCATCATCATTTTTCCCTTTATCAACATCACACCATACCGACATCGACACTGTCTCCTAACATAATTTCACTAAGTTGACCTTAACACCCCAAAACCTCACAGAACCTTACCCAAACCTAGTACCCCACCTAAAATCCTACCACATACCTTCCTAACTCTCTATGTAGACATAGAGAGAACTTGGGCATCTATTTTGACATTCTACCATTATCTACCCTAAACCATCATCAGTCATATATCTAAACCATTGTCAGTCTCACTCTGATGACATCGGTCTCTGTGTTTGACAACCTAGCTCAAGACAACAAGCTAATATCCATCCCCAAACTACCCAAAATCATTTGTATCCTTTACTAGACCTCTGTCAGGACCAAAGAAACTCAAAACCACCTACCCAACCTCCAGATCTGATCATAACCCTACCTGTTAGATTAGATTTTCTTATTGTATTTGAATGAGATGCCTAAATCATATCAACTACAGTAGGATGTTATTTGTTTACGTTATTTCTTGCATTAAATTGTATTAAATAGTGGATTAATAGCCATCTAGGAAGTATCACACTTCCCGGATCTAGCACATGCTAGGTAGTCTAATGACATATATTGTTTAATATTCTTCTTGCAGTCTTGGTTTGCATTTACGTAGTTCTTTCTAGCCAAAAGAAATTTCTTCATGTTCATCCCGGATAAGAAATCAGAAATATGTGCATATCACCCTCTATCTATTTCTCCTTGGCATATTACAAATAGGTATTCCTCCTTGGCCTATCACCCTCTATCTATTTCAATAAAATTGTTAAGAATCCAGTGAAACATTTTGGCACTCTCGGTGGGACCCTCTCTTGGGTTCATTTATTTTTATTCATTTAGGGAAATCTTGTGTCTCTTTATTTTTGAAAAATACACATTTAATCTTCTCCCTAGTAACATTCTTTTCTTCTAATTGTCTAAACAAAATTTGTGATTTGGTGTTTAAAATGAATCATTTATTTTTCCCTACATTTGCATAGTAGTGAAAGAGCATGTTCTTGACCTATTCATCATTTGTTACATCGGATCTAATTGTCTATTTTGGTTCTAAAAACTATTACATTTCATCCTTGTATGTAGCATTTTAGCTCACATTAAAAACTGAGGGAAACCTATATGTTGGAAGTCATGCCCTGCTGATGGTTGACATAATTGAATCGTAGAAGAACTTTTTATTCTCTCTATCTTTTCTAAACTGCACAAATATAATTTTTCACATCTTCTTAAACAACACCTTACCTGGAAGATACTCTCAATGATCACACGATCAGAGGATTTACAGTGGGTGCCCAACTGGTTTCTTTGACTAGTCATTATCAGAGAAAGGACCACCCCCACCAAAACATAACCTGAAACCACCCTTTAGAATTTACCTCTTCATAGGACGCCTTCCCAATAAAAAAACTCGTTCTGAATTCACAAGTTAGTCTTAAATAACATAAGCTAAAAATATAAAATTCACTTATATGATTACGTGTTTTCCTTAGCTTTTTTCTTAGTTATGTTGAGGTTACGTTCTCCACTTTCCTCTTCCTTTCACACTCCACCATCATAGTTGGAGTATTATGACTATTTTTGAGTGTGTCAAGGTCTAATACTATCATCCTCGACTTCTGGGTTGATACTCTATCTAACATTAATTCACAAAAATAAATTTTTATTCACTTCTTCAAATTTCAAAGTAATCGGTATCGGTCCAAAGATCGTCACACCGGTTTCCATTTAACCATCATCGGTTTACCTAACCGGTGTTGGTTTCTAGCTCTTTTGGTCATTTTACCCAAAAAAAATCATCACCTCTTCTGTTCTATTTTAAGTTCTTAGGACATCATCATATCCCCAGAATTCTAATATCACAATCAAGTACAGTTTCCTTATTTCATTTTCATTAGTTTTTGCCTCATTTGCTAAAACTATTGATTTCCCCACAGTAGTTGGTATCAATTACTATAACCATCATTGGTAATCCTGTAACTATCATCGGTTAGTCTAACTAGCATCAGTCACTCTATTTTGATTTTTAATTAAAACACCACCAAGTTCACCTCCCGAATCTATCCTTCTCTATTTTTGTTGTTTTCTATGTTATTTACATAGTACAATTTACTAGGTATATGCTAATTCACATGGTGTTGACTCATAACCGAGACAACGCCATTTTATTTCACGCTAGCCTTCAACTAATTCCACCTAGCCCATCACCACCTTCTATCTTGTTGCCTATGGATTTAACTCAGCACATCACCATTAATACCAGCGATGAGGAGTTCACAAGACTCCTTGACCAAAATATTACTGCCCTACAATATTATCTTACCCACTCATCTACCCGAGACCCCTCTAGATAGTTGGTATACAACATGCCCTTGTCTATCCCTCTTGCCCTCACCCCCACTTCTATGTTAGCTACCACTAGCTCAACATTTCCTTCATCCACCTTACCACCTGTGGTATCTCAACTAGACCCCACATCCTCTATAACTACTACACCAATGACATCTATCGCACCCGTGGTGTCAACCATTCCTTCACCAACTACCTTAAGTATAGCCCCATTTACATCCTTTACCTCATATGTACCAGTTGCATCACAACCACCCATGGTGTCGGTAACCCACACCCCATTCCAAAACCTCATCCTTTCCATCCCACAGTCTCTACCCCCAATTACCACGAGAGTCGTTACGACTACCCCACCTGTTTACACGCATCACCAATAACCCCCAATATCATCTATCACTTATTCAGGATATCTTCCGCCCACATCTATTCCCCTTCACAGTTCTCATACTTGATACCCCTATATACTGGGATGCCATCCACATCATACATCCATCATCAACCTCCCTTTACTGCAGGAGGCACCCATTCCTCACAACCCACCAATGACCTCATTAGGATGATGATGGAAAAGATGCAAACATTAGAAGCATTAGTTTCTGTTCTCGGAACTCCTTAAATTATAAGGAAATCTATAATGAGCCTATTAATCCATCTATCCCCATTTTTCTCGTACCTTGTACACCGGGAAATTCCCAAATTCAATTTTTTCAATAGTAAAGAAGACCGACAACGACACTTGCGGTCATTCAAACATGGGTACTATCTAATTACCCATGACAATGATTTACTCCTACGAACATTTCCCATGTCCTTGACAGACCCACCTTAGATTGGTACAGGTGGTTTACCCAAACATTTCATCTACTCCTTTAACCAAGTGGCTCAAACATTCTTGAACCACTTCTCAATCAATGTCGTCAAAAAATTCACCATGAATGACCTATACTCGACATGACAATATGATGATGAATCTATCGCAGATTTTGTTGCTTGCTGGTGAATCCTTATCAACTAATTAACATTCCAGATTACCTCAATCGAGCTTATAGAGTTTTTTACTAGATCTTGTTCTGGACACATCTCACCAACTCTGTAGGTACAAAACTTCCATACCTTTGACAAAGCATTTACCATGGCACAAAAAATGAAATTCGTGCCATTGAAGAAAAGAAAATCTAATTGCAAAACAAAAATGCTGCATTCAAATCAAATGATGCTTCTTCATATTCAAATCCCCAAAACAATTATTCAAAAGCCAAAGGATATGCCAACATGGTAGTTCTCAAAGATGGTCCATCTCATCCATCTAACCAAGTCAAACCTTCCTCCAATCTTTCTCATTTTCATACTTTTGAGTTCCTATGGGAACAATGAAAGTACACTCTAATTGGAGAGCCCTATTCTTCAGTCTTGGAAAAGCTTCTTAAGGCAAGATCCATTGCACTTCCCCCATAAAACCTCATCTTTGGATTCAATCCCACTCTTCATGTTCTGCATGGTATAAGGAACTCGACTATTGTAATTATCATCATGTTAAAGGCCATAGTGATGGTAATTGCATAAATTTTAAGAACATTGTCCAAGAAATGTTAGATAATGGAGATCTCGTCCTAGACAACTTGAATGCACCGAAAAATCAAAACTTACATATCTTTAAGAATTCATTTCCTAATCATACACCATCATCTAATCAACATGGGGAATATTCAACTAATGACAATAATGTCCATGAATTCCATGTTGTTTTTGATATCATACCAACCATTCCCCAATTTCCTCATGTCCCCTCCATCGAGGAAATTATAGCACGAGCTCCTCTACCTACAGAGGAGCCTACCTCATCTACTCCTTCACCCACAGAGGATTCCTCTTCATCTCCTCCCTCACCTATGGAGGAGTCCACCATTTATGCCAATGCCATTTCACCACTCACCTCTGAACCCAATGAAAAATCAACGGTATTAACTCTCCTACCCATGGAAGAGTCATCCTCTCCTTCCCCTCCACCAAAAGAGGAGCCTATCTCATCTCACCCATCATCTCCCCTACCTATGGGGATCCTTTAGAAGTGTCACTTCCTATTGGTGACCATTCCACATTAGCCTTTCAGGATCATGTTGATCTTCTCTTAGCTCTCTTACCCATAGAGTCCAAAGCCAACAAATTCTCTGTCTCACATTCATACTTTACAAGGATTACTACTAAATCAACATTAGATACTCTTATAGTAGTGCCATTTTCATGCTTAGTAGACCAATTGGATTACATTTATAATTCCATGCTTTAGGGATGCCTTTAGCTCCCATTTTTAACCCAAATGCAAATGTCCCTTACTGATACCTCCACGATCTATCCGAAAGTGTTTCAAGTGACCAAATCAACCATGACTATGCTTATTAAAATAGATTCTTCTTTGTCACCCTTTCCTACATCTAAACCTTTACCCATAACTAAAACCATTCCTATGCCTAAGAACCTACCCGCACCTACATCTTTGCCCATATCTAGACCCATCACTACCTTGGGTGTCATGCTGACATCAAGCCTTGCCTATCCACCCATCAAATTAGATTTAGCCACATCTTCCCAAACCCACACCAAAATTATTCCTCCACCTAAAAGGAATACCCAACCTTATAGGCCACATACACCAGTCTCACCCACTATGCCTTTTTCACCTTCGCCCCTTCCTTCCATCCTAGGACCTAACCCATCAACCTTGCCCAAATAAACCCCTACCCAAGGTAAATCAAAAGCAAAGAAACCTACTTCTTCATCACAATATTTTTTTATACCCAAGTTTCCTACACAACAAACACCACCACCATCACCTATATCTTTCTTACCACCTATACCCCCACCAACTACCATAACTTCATCACTACCTATGAAACTTTCTTCTCTTCAACCCATACCTTCCACCCGGCCTCTACCAACCACTTTCACCACACCTCCATTATCCCCATGGATAACCCATCCTCTTCCACCATCTTCTTTCCCTTCTACATCACGTACTCCCACCTCACCTTTACCCAAGAAGGTGAAATCCAAGGACAAGAACCCACTACCCTCCAACAGGGTAGTTAAACCAACAACACCTTCCATTGCTAGTTCATCTACCACATCCTTACCCAAATAGGTACCATCAAAACCTAAGACAATACCACCTACCAAACCAATGGTCAAACCTATTCCACCTCCTATAACACCTCTTCCACCACAATCATCCACACCTTTACCCAAACCCACACTCACTTCCCACTGTGATCCATTGGTAAGGTCATACGCCAACATTTTATCCAACCTCTTAGAGACCTCGTTCATCACATTACGATCACTTCAACCTTGCAGCCCCCTCAAACCCAAACCAAAAGAGTTTAATGAAACTAAAATTTGTGCCTACCATCGTGTGCTAGGACATGATGTAGAGGGTTGTAAGGCTCTCAAAACCACTCTCCTCCAATTATGCCCCCTGAAGAAAATTTTGATGATGATGATCTTCTAGATGAGGACTCTATTCCACCTTCACCAATCACCACACGTCTTCATCCACTACCTATTCACCGCCCACATCTCCACCTCCACAACCTTTTTATCCACCTCCAACATTCAAGATCAACATGGTCCATATTCAAGAGTTGGCCAAACCACCGCCTAAATTCCAGTGTGCCATACTTATTTCACAAGGTTCTTACCCCGCATTAGGATTTTGTCCATCATGCCATTATACTACTCATGACATACCTTCTCCATCAACCTCTTTCCCTTAGATTAACCTGATCCAAGTTTCCACTCGCACCTAAAAATACAAAGGGAAAGAAAAAGTAACCAGCCCATCCACTAATCATGTGCCTAACATATTGACTTCCCTCGTTTAAAAATCACCATTCGAGGTCCCACATACCCTATTTTTGATGGGGTTTCCCATCATACAATGAAAAAAATTACACCAATCCCCTTAAAATTTTTCTTTATATGACCTTGTCTAAACCTTTGAATCTCACCGACAGGCCTTCATGGAGGTCCTCCAATCCATCTAGGTGTTACCTAATGACCCTACACTCGTGGCCTCCATTATTACCCTCATCATCTAGCCTCTCTCACATACTCATCCCCTTCCTCTACACCTCCACCTACTCACCAAGTGGCTTTTCTCATCTTTTTTGATGATGAAATTATACCTCTCCAATCAGATGA
Organism: Taxus wallichiana var. yunnanensis; assembly: GCA_018340775.1. Lineage (NCBI taxonomy): Eukaryota > Viridiplantae > Streptophyta > Pinopsida > Cupressales > Taxaceae > Taxus > Taxus wallichiana. The sequence goes on along the minus strand of CM031240.1, from coordinate 421,518,509 downwards.
CCTTGATCCCACCCTTTTCATCTTCGTCTATATCGATAATACATGCGTACGATACATTATGATTGATGGTGGTGCCAAAATCAACATGATCTCCTCCCATGAGTACAACCAAGTGTGCATACCTACCAATTGCATGCATAATAACCCAATTATGTTACACTCCTTCAATGATGTCATCAATTTCACCCTTGGTACCATCATTATCCATGTTCGAGTGGGCCCCCGTACTATCCAAGAATTGTTCTATGTATTAGAGGGGGAGTTCTAGTATAACCTGTTGTTTGGTTGAACTTGGATTCATGTCTTAGGTTGTGTTCCTTCGAATTTACATCACTGTGTAAAATTTGAGCATGAAGGACATAACTACACCATCCCAAATGAACCATCAGCATTTAAAACTTGTAACATGTTGTACCGACCAAATGATGTCCTTGTACCATTTAAGGAATCTACCACCTGTTGTATATATCTTTCCCCAGTAGATATAGACAAGCAGGAGAATGGAGAAATCAAAGAAGCTCAAATCCCTGACATGCCCAAGGCACACAAAAGTGGCGCACAACAATGGATGTTAACAGGGAAAATGGTGTGCCCAAGGCGCACAGAAGTGGCGCATGACACAGAGTGTCAACAGGGCAGAAGTTGCGCCTTGGCGCACATAAGAGGATGTCGACACACACACGGATGCACCTATGGCGCACCTTCAGGAGGTGCAACATTTTGAGCGGCCGACAGAAGCGGACCACGACCCGGATATTCGATGGCCATAAATTTTGACTGGGAGCTCGGATTCATGCAAGGTTGGTGTTTCGCACGGAATGTTTCGGCTCTGCAGAATAGACTTGCTTCTATCCTATCATTCCTTTGAGAAATAGATAAGGGTTAGGGCTAGGAGGAATACCTGTTGAATGTTGAGATGGTGTGCGCGTACCATAGAGAAAGATCAGATCGACTGCAAAGAACTCCTTTTTGTCTTGGAAGGACTACCTGCAAGTAAGAATACAAGACCACCAGATTTTAATTAGACAATAAATGAGGGATCTGCCTTAGGCCCAGGAAATATAAAAACTTCCTTTCGAAGGTGGTCAGTTCCCCTTTTAATACGATTTAACACAAATGATAATATAGAAAGCTATTGCAAAATCACGATTTAGGTATCTCGTTACAAAGCAATAGAAACTAAACTATCAATAATAAAGCGTCACGTTGTTTGTTCGGTTACTGGTCATTGATATGTTCAGGTTGAGTTATAGGGATAAACCGGGCTGGATTTGGGGTTGTTAGGTGGAAAATAGGCAAGCAAAAGGTTTTGGGGTATAAGTCACAGTGACCGACGGCGGTCACTAGATAACCGACCGCGGTTAGCGAACCGCTGCCGGTAGGGGATAAACGATACCGGTAGGGTCAGCAATCTAAGTGCTTCTGGATAGAGGTTGGTTGCAAGGTGATTGTGGGGTTATTAAGATTGGGGGATGGCTGAGGGGAATGATGGGAGGATAGGGAAGACTCAGAGTGTGGTAAAATGGCCTTCTGGGCAATATCAGGGTGTATGGATGAAGGTTAAGTGTAGTATGTCGCTGGTAGTAGATCTAGGAATAAACTTATGACGGCTGTGATTCAAAAAGTCTAAGAAATGTTATCAAAGAGACATACAAGGTTCTACTTACTGTTTATTGATGAGAATGCAGGTCCAAGAACTGTGGTGATGAAGGTAGAACTCAGATAGGACGTCCTGACGATCAGAAGATGAGATGTCTTCCCTCACGATGATCAGCTGAGTGTCACAGGGCTCTGGTTGTGCAGTTGCAATCTTGGGCTTGATGTCCTTCTCTGCAAACTCTTCCTGTTTCTTCACTTGTCTCTGCTTCGGCCCAGCAAAATCTGGATTCTCTCTCTGATTTTCTCTTTCTCTCCCGATCAAATGAAAATCCGATCCTTGTTTTTGGTTGGAAGTGGTCATTTACGGGGAACCGATGGCGGTTACGCAACCGACGGCGGTCGAGTAGGAACCGGTATCGGTCCGGTCAAAGTGGGCTATTTTTGGTAAAATAGCCAGCTTTCCCTCCTTTTCTTTCGAGGGATTGGTAGCGGGCTTGGTCAAGTCATTATGAAGTTGGTTTTAGGTGCGGATGAGGAGTAATTAGTCATAGGTGTGGAATTGGACCAAGTTATAGGTCTTAATTAGGTTAGTTTAGGGTTAAGACTAGGTCATGATGAGGTGGCGACATGAGGTGGCAGGTATGGTGATGTGGATTTATTAATTATAAGGTAATTAATAAATAATTGTGTAAGGTTTAGGTGGTGAGGTTAGGTTGTGAAATGCGATGCGGGTCACAAGGGGTCGTAAGACACAAATTTGGTGTCTACATTAGCCCCTTATTGTCATGTGTAGTTTGTTTTGTAAAGCTGCACGGACAATAATAAGAAGTGGTTACTCCTGTTAAGGGTATAGGTAATCCCCCTCAAATCTATCACAGATTGAGGTAGCGTGAAATCAGGGATAGGGTTGATAAAGGGTAAATGGTGTTGAGATGAGGGTGAGATGGTGGGGTAGGTCCAAAGAAGCAGACGCACGTTGAAATGCAGTAGTGCGACCAGGGTACATGATTTGACTAGCAAACCAGCAATGCATAGGCAAAGGTCGATAGTTTATCCAAACAAGGGTGATATAATCCTGGTATCCAAGGCATAGGAAGTAGCTCCAGGGTATATAACAGGTAAGGTACATGAACGTTTAGGCATGTTCGGCAGTACCAAATGGTTGGTTTGGTTGAGATAAACGTCACGGTCTAGGTCTTAGGCAAAGTTGGTCGACAGATCAAGTCAAGGACCCTAATCATGCTAAAACACGAACAGGTGCGCTGGATTGAACAAAAGGCTACTGGGTGGATAAAAGTGTATGTTGTTGATGTTGGGCGAAGTAGTTAAGTGGTACGGCCTTGGGTCGGGCTAATTGATGAGTGAGGGCCGTGGGTCGGGCCAAGTTGTTGGGTTGCGGCCTTGGGTCGGGCCAAATGGTTAGGGTGAGGCCTTGGGTCGAGCCAAATGGTTAGGATGAGGCCTTGGGTCGGGCCGGATGGGTAGGGTGAGGCCTTGGGTCGGGCCAAGTTGTTGGGTTGCGGCCTTGGGTCGGGCCAAATGGTTGGGGTGAGGCCTTGGGTCGGGCCGGATGGTTTGGTTGCGGCCTTGGGTCGGGCCAAATAGGTGGGTTGCGGCCTTGGGTCGGGCCAAATAGGTTGGTTGTGGCCGTGGGTCGGGCCAAATAGGTTGGTTGCGGCCTTGGGTCGGGCCGAATAGGTTGGTTGCGGCCTTGGGTCGGGCCAATGAAGTTAACAAGGGGTTGTCAATGAAGGTGGATATAGGCGATGTTGGTAGAAAGGGCTATTAGTAAATAAGGGCCGAAATTGGGGTAGAGGTGAGATAAAACCGATGTCGATTATCTATGACCGATATCGGTTAGGGGACCGATACCGGTTCCTTAGGGCACAATATAACCGATATCGGTTATAGGTCAAAAACCTATAAAAAGAAAAATACGGCCTGTCATTGTCACATTTGCAATTTGAAAACCGATTTGGGTTGTCTGAGGTGGAATATTGATATTGGTGCATTTGTTGGCTGAGGTGGCATGATTTGAGTGGAGAAGTGAGTGATTGGTGGGCCCGAGCGAGGAGGAGGCAGCAGTTGATTGGTGGAGGACCCAGCAGAGGAGAGGTGGAGCTATGGCACAGCCAGGAGGAGCAGGAGGGGTTGGACCACCTGGACCACCACCACCCATCCCACCACGACGACGTGTCGTCGTACGGGTAGGTTCGAAACCCCTCATTGTGTGCATTTTATTGCATTATGCTATATTTGGGATTTTGGGTAGGAATGTACATTTTGGAGAAAATAATTAAGAAATGGAAATGATTTGAAAAAGGGAGAGGGTAGATGGGTTAAATAGGTCAAGGCGGTAGGGTGGGTAGGTTTTTAGGGTATTTGGGTGGGTAAATTGGCAGAAATAGGAAAAAATGTAGTCGGGGGCGCGCGGGTTCGGCTCTGGAAATTTACAGCGACCGGCATCGGTTGCTATTTTTTGAAAAGGCGGGCGTTGTGGGTGGCCGGTGTCGGTCGGTCGTGGACCGGCGTCGGTGGGAAGGGGACCGCGGTCGGTTATGGGTGACCGGTACCGGTCCTTAGTGATTTTTAGCTATTTTTGTTGGTTTAGGTTATGTTGTTGTTTTTGAGTTTTTGGTGGTGATTTGGGTATGGTTTGGGTTGGGGTGGGGGTGTTGTGGTATTGTTTGGGTGTTTCAGTATAGGTGCGGTCCTGACTTAGGTTTATTTCAATTTGTTGGTGTGGGTTGTGATTTTGTTTTTGAGTTTGTGGATGTGGTTTGGGTATTTGGGCATGGTGTAGGTTGTTTGAGTATGGTTTGGGTTGTGTTGTTGTTTTAAGTTTTTAGATGTGGTTAGGGTATTTGGGCATGGTTTGGGTCATTTGAGTATGGTGTGGGTTGTTTGTTTGGGTGTGAAGAGGGAGGGGGATAGCGTAGAAGTTTTTAGGGGAAGATAGATGGGCGTAGACGTGTGGTATGGAGTCGGGTTGTGGTTAGGTGGATAAGAAAGGGGATATAGAGAGGTAAAGTAGATGTTGTGATAAAGAGTAGGGCTAATGTAGTGGGTTGGTTTTGCAGGCACGTCAGCAGCTGACGATGCGGGACAGGATGCCCCCACTGTTGAGCCGGATGCGGCCACACGTGTCCGCAGCACACTGGGGTATCATGCGCGAGGTGGGACTCGGCGGAGTCCAGCGGTACAGAGTGATCGATAGGGATCATAGTTTGATGGTCGCCCTCATCGAGAGATGGGATCCGCGACCAATGTGTTCCATCTCCCGACTGGGGAGATGACTATCACATTGGAGGATGTGTATCGCATCCTTCGACTGCCGATTGAGGGAGAGGCAGTCTTTCAGGTGGACGCAGAGACTGCCATGGACAACATCCTACAGGTTTTTGGGATGCGGCGCCATGCGACCTATCACAGCGCGAGCATCGCAATGCACGAGATATGTACCGTGCCCACCGCCATGAGACACGCCTTGCCGTGCTGATGATGATCGGATCACCTGCTTCACCCTCCCGGACTCAGAGGGAGGCCGCTTTCCACGGGCCTTGATGGGGGTGCTACATGAGATGGTGGAGGAGCATACATGTTATGCTTGGGCACCTGTATACCTGGTGCAGTTATACAGGGAGTTGTGGGGCTATCGCCGGATGAGGCGATTCGGGATCTGCTCGACGTTTTTGCTACATTGTTGGGCATATGAGCATATCATATGCATTAGACTAGTAGGGCTACCTCAGCAGCCAGGGCCACAGGTCATCTATAGATACGGCTTTCAGAGGTGGTTGGGGGTCGTGGGTCAGCCACGAGCAGTGCTTGCAGGGCGAGACGTTACTTATTACCGGCATTTATTAGAGGGCCTGACAGCAGTGGCAGATATTGTATGGAGACCGTATAGAGGTCATCACCCTCACGGAGGAGCCCGAGGACAGTTGCAGTGGATCCAGTACACATTCTGGATAGCGGGATGGAGGCCGGGAGAGTATGAGAGGATACCCCTGGAGAGGGTACGCAGGTAGATGGGGCTACGACAGGATGAGCCCCCTCACTTCCCTCAGTACCGGAGGGATGATGTAGAGGCCCCACTGCCTGCACCACAGCCCGTGGATCCAGATTGGGTTGCTGAGAGGCCTGCCGATGACACTGTAGATGATGCTGGGTGCACAGGCGCATTTTTGGTTTGGTGGGCCGGAGAGAGGTGCGAGGATAGCATATCCCACACAGCCAGACTTAGCGGCTATTAGAGTAGAGAGGGACCAGCTCAGAGGGCAGGTACAGTTATTATAGGGGTAGCTTGCTGCTGCTGCACGAGCACGAATAGGTGTCTTACGAGGCAACTAGCCCGAGGCTCGAGCACGAGCACGAGCTCGTGCAGAGCACCACCAAGCAAAGACCACTGGCACCAGCAGCAGCAAGCACGGCCACAAGCAGTACAGTACCACCATAGCCACAGGCACCACCACGGCACCAGCACGGCCACAGGGGGCACTGGTAGTAGGAGTCAGGGGACCAGCCCCAGCACCTACGGTGGCTCGAGATCGTTATATGGAGGCTAGAGCGGAGGCCCGGTACTATCAGGATATTCTTGATGGTACCGGGGCTGATTATCAGCCATATGCGGCACATAGAGCAGAGACCTCTCGGAGCCAGAGATCTCAGGGAGGTGCAGCCACAGTCGGTGGGTCTGTGACAGGCAGGAGGCGAGAGGCAGCACAGGGACCAGCAGGCAGACAGGCAGAGGGTGGTGGAGAGAGCTGAGGGGTCCCTGCATATTTTTGTATTGGTTCATTGGATATGGGCACCGGTCTGTGAACCGGCTATGTTTATAGAGGCCTGCGTGCCTAGATATGATGTATTTATTTATTCATTCATTCATTTATTGTATATACCGGCCTGCGAGCCGAGTATAGGTTGTACAGTTGATACCGGCCTGCGAGCCGAGTATGTTTTTGACATGAGAGACCGGCCTGCGAGCCGAGTTGAGATTATTGACAGTTATTGCGGCCTGCGTGCCGGCTTTGTTATATTATGAGATTACGGAGGCCCCGATGCAGGGCACATTGTATATTTGAAACTTTGTATATATATAGATATGATGATTTGACCCACATGTTGTGTTTAAAAATGTGTTAAGTGTGTTGAAAGTGGTTTGTGATATTGAATGTATGATGAGTTTGATTTACATGGTGTTATATATTAATGATGTTGATGTCTTTTGTGGATGGGATGTATGTATGTATATATAAATGATGAGTTTAGTTGACATGTTGTATTATGAAATGTGGTATGTTTTGTCGCTGGTTTTGTGAAATTGAATGTATGTAGCTGTTGATTTGGATTCAAATGGTGTTAGATTGATGGCTTTTGATATCGTTTATTGATGGCTTGTGTGTTTTTGTAATGTAGATAGATGATGGTGATGAAATTGTAATGAGATGTGGATTTAATGAAAAATATGGATAATGGTGTTGTGCATGCAGGAAAAAGGGACGGGCGCCACAAAAATTTGCAAAAAAATGAAGAAAAGGCTTAGGTTTAAACAACAGGTTGGGCGTGACCGATATCGGTTATGTAACCGATGTCGGTAGCTATATGGCCGGTATCGGTCATGTAACCGATATCGGTTATTCAAGAATGATTTTCCTAAAAATAGAACTGCTGGGTTGGCAACTTAAGTTCTTATTTTTAGCATTCTTATTTTTAGAGTCATGAAACACGTTAAATATGCGAATGCGACGCTGTTTGACAACTGCTACAGGTAATTGCATGAAAGAATTTGAGTGATAAGGAGGAAAGAGACAGGTGAAGTGAGCGTGGGCTGAGATTCAGAAGGCAGAAAGACAAGTTATATTTGAAGAGGGTGGTGAACATGGCTGAACGAGGAGAAGCATCCAGCAGGCAGGGACGAGGGGGAAGACATGTTCCGCCCCAAGCTGCTGCATCCGGAGAGGTAAATTGTTTGGTTGTAATTTGATTCTTGCATGTGTTTGTAAATAGCATGAAAGAAGTGTAAGTGGGTAAAGATCAGAAAAAAAGGTGATAGGCAAGGGTTGGGGATGGTATGAGTGCTATGGGGCAGGTAAACAGGGTGGGCCTGTATGTTTTTAGGTAGAAATAGGAGTAAACGGGCTTCATAAGTATCGAAGGTGTATGTTTGAAGCAGGGTAGGTATATTTTGACAGTGACCGGTATCGTTTATAAGTAACCGGTATCGGTTAGCAAACCGGTATCGGTTATGCATAACCGCTATCGGTTACTGTAAGGGTTTCCAGATTTTGAGAAAAAAACCGTAGAGTTTTGTTCTTTTGAAAAATTATGTGTCGTTTTGATGTATGCAGGCAGAAGCAAGGTTAAGGATGAATGATACTGTGCCAGCGTTGTTGTCACGAATCCGAGCGGATGTAACACCAGCTGAATGGGCATTGATAAATCGGTTGGGGTTAAGTGGAATTCGCTATTATTCAAGAATTGCGCGTAACCATGCCATGTTGCAGGCGTTGATTGAGAGATGGAATCCAGAAAAGAATACCTTCTATCTACCAACAGGGGAGATGATAGTGACGTTGGAAGATGTGTTCCGTATTTTGAGACTCCCAATGATAGGAAAAATAGTATATCAGGCGTTGCCAGTGGGGCGGCAGCGATAACAACAGTATTTGGGGACGCTGCACGAGATTTGACACAGCGAGGTTTATCATTTACGTATGGTACAATGTATGCAACACATCCTGAGGAAACAAGGTTGGCCGTGCTATTAATGATAGCAGTGGGGTATTATGCATTACCGAGGGCGGAAGGTGGAAGATTTCCCAAAGCATTGATGAGTGTTATTTGGGAAATGATAGAAATGAGCGTGACATTCGCATGGGCACCCGCCTATCTGGCAGAGTTATATAGGGGTTTATGGGCATGCAAGTGAAAACACAGGATGACACTGGATTGTTCGTACTTATTACATTGTTGGGCCTATGAGCATATTGTTTGTGTACGTCCAATAGGCCGACCCATTGAGTCGGGAGAGACAGGAGTGCAAAGGTTGGGATTCAGACGATGGGTCCAGATAGAACAAGAAGCGAGATCCCAGGCCATGATAGATGACATCGAGTATTATAGACAGGTATGGGAAATGGTGACAGTTGCGGATATTTGTTGGAGGCCGTACGGGAACTATATGGTGACAGAGCACATAGCTGAGGAGTTGAGGGGTGTAGAGCGATTGAGGTGGATCGCAGGGCATAGGCCGGGCGAGTACGAGAGGATTCCTCTAGATCACGTGCGGTGACAATTTGGGTTCGTTCAGGATATTCCTATGACATATAGACCATACATGAGGATCGACGCCGAGGCAGCATTCTCACCTCCCCGGCCGACACCTCCAGAAGGGCCAGAAGAGATAGCAGCCGATCGTAGGGTTATGGATGTGGGAACGACGGAGGCCTATAGAGTATGGTGGGTAGCAGAGCTGCGAGGTGCACGTGAGTGCCCTGACATAGCTGTGATTACAGCGGAGAGAGATTGTCTGCAGGATTTGGCTCGCCAGCTTCAAACACAGGTGAATGAGACAATGGGAATGTTAGAGGCTTCACAGCTACGAGTGGAGAGACTGGAGGCAAGATTCCTCCACGCGAGAGGACGTATTCGTATGTTACAGGAGATGTTGGTGGATCAATGGGAGGAACCAATGGCAGTGGCACCTTTGAGGATGGAGAGGCCAGCTGAGAGGCATCGACGATCACGATCACCACCTGATTCGGGAGGAGGTGCAAGGGTCTAAGTGAATTTTATAGGAATATAAGAATAAATAAGGATGCCGACCTGCGAGTCGATGATAGAGAAGATGTATTTGTTTAACATCTAAAATAAAACTAAATATGTATGTGGTTTTGAGTGATGATAATAATAAGAATGGTTGTGTGTTGAATGTTGTTTTTGTTTGTTTTGAAAAAGGATAAAGATGAATGTTGGCAAATAGAAATACACAAAAAATATTTATATTGACAACACATGAGAGGGTATGGTAGGGGATGGTCGAGCTAACCTTGGGAGACCCCATGTCTCCTAAGTGCTGCCTACATAGCCCATTGCACAAAGCAAGGAGGGGCCTCAGACCGATGTAGTTCTCCCTTAGGAGCAGGGAGAGGTGAATTCAGGTAATTTGGTTGTGGTTAGGCAATTTTGTTGGTTAGTAAAAATTTGATGTTGGTAGGGTAATGTTGTTGGTGTTGGTAGGGTAATGTTGTTGGTGTAGGTATGGGTGAAGTGAAAGTTAGCATACCCAAGTAGTAGGGAATCGTGTCCTGATTAAGGTCAACACACAATCCTAGAGTCGAGCAAAAGAGGCAAGAGTGTCCCGTAATTGAGAAGAGCTAAACAAACCACATATTAATGTAGGATGAGCTTGAATCCCTAGGTACCTTGCATAGGTGAGAAGTCGATAGGTGAAAAGAGTGGTATAATCACAATATATCGGATATACGTCACGTCCCTTGAGTTTTGTTGTTTTGACAAATGGTGAGGTGAGGTGGTTGATGTGGGCGAGGGTGTAGGTGAGTTTATTATAAGATGATTAATCTGACAAAAGAAAACCAAACCAAAATAGACAAGTCCATGACTCAGAAGTGTTTTGAAGTACTGCTTGTATTTTTATTTTTCTGGATATAGACTGATCGATGCGGGAAGTCGACATGGGATATGTATTTTGTTGTTCTTGAGGTCTTCACGAAGCTGATCAATGCGAGAAGCTTCTGATAAAGGCTGACTGTGTATAGCTGTCCTTCAAGGGAGCAGTCTATTTATAGTAGCAGATGCGGTGCTTATGTATAGCTGTCCTTCGGGGGAGCAGTCTATCTATAATAAGAGCAATAGTTTGGCATATAGCTGTCCTTCAAGGGAGCAGTCTATTGTATAAGTTAGAGGTCTAGATGTCCGTTGGGCATGAAGCATCTAGTTTTTTGTAAGAAGTTTGACTCAAGAAAATCCCATAAGTGTGTAATTAAGAATGTGTCATTTTGATACTTTGAAGTCATGGACTAGACTAAAAAGGGGAAGGCATCTTTTAAGGGGAGGTGATAATCAAACCATGTGAGCTTGATTGGATTTTGAGATGTAAGAAACAAAGTGTATGCGGTGGTAAATGAGCTCAAGGGACGAGCGTAAGGTAGATAAGCAGTGATATAACACTAATTTCAACAGTAGAATGGTCGAAGATGCAAGGCATTAAGGGGCTCAGGCTCAGGTTTACCATTAAGCGAAGCTAAACGATAAGTGCCTGATCCATAAGTGTGAGTGATAATGTAAGGCCCAATCCAATTAGGAGAAAATTTTCCACGTTTACTCTTTTCTAGTTTGGTTACATGTTGATTCTCTTTGAGGACAAGATCGCCAACCTTAAAAGTACGCTCATGAAGCCGTTTATCATAAGCACGCTTGATGCGTTTTTGGTAGATTTGAAGGTGATCAAGAGCCGTAAGATGACACTCATCAAGAAGCTCTAATTGGGCTAACCGCTCTTGGCGGAAATCATCGTTGGTGAGAATATCCTGAAGAGATATTCTGAGGGAGGGTATTTGTACTTCGAGAGGCAAGACAGCCTTGGTACCATATACCAAAGAAAATGGTGTGGCATTAGTGGAGGTACGAATGCTAGTACAATAAGCCCAAAGGGCAAAGGGAATGTGATCATGCCAGTTTCTGCCGGACTCATTGACAACTTTCATGAGGATTTTGGTTAGGGTTTTATTAGAAGATTCAGCCTGACCATTGGCCTGCGGATAGTAAGGCGATGAGAAACTAAGTTTGATACCAAAGTTGTCACAAAGGTCTTGTAACAACTTATTTTTAAAAGATTTACCATTATCTATTATTAGGCGATGAGGAATACCAAAACGACAGATAATGTGATGGTTAAGGAATTCGACAATTTTTTATTTTTTGATTGAAATGAGTGGAATGGCCTCCACCCATTTTGTGTAATATTCGGTTGCTGTGATTATCCAACGGTGACGTTGCGAAGAAGGCAGGTGAATCTCACCAATAAGGTCTAAACCCCATTGTGAGAAAGGGCAAAGATCTCGTGCGACCTGTAGCGGATGGCTAGGAGTATGTTGAAGGTTGGCAAGTTGTTGACACATAACACAACGCTTAACATATTCGTAGCAGTCATTATTAAGAGTAGGCCAATAATAACCTAGGCGAAGGATTCGTTTGGCCATGGCAAGGCCACTAAAATGTCCACCACAAATGCCGTCATGGACTTGTTGGATGGTATAGGTGACCTCCGCGCCGGTTAGACAGTGAAGGAGGATGCCATCAAAGCCACGTTTATAGAGGAGTCCCCCCATGACAACATAACGAGAAACACTTTTAAGAAAAGCACGTTTCTTTGTTACTAGTAAGGTCGGTGGGAGAATAGAGGTTGGTGTACAAGGTAGTTAGTGGAATCATGGTGAGTACCGAGTTAGTTGGTGAGGCATCCCCATAGTATCCGCAAATTAATGTAGAATGAGGTCAAAAGTGAATCACGTAATGTTTGTACTTTTATCATACAAACTAACTTGGGAGTGAGTAGGATGGGGCAAAAAGTTGTTGGACCATTAGACTAATAAAGAGGCATGTCGAGAGGGATTAGTTGGTGCTTTGGCATTTAGATCCATTGAAGAAGAGGGTCATTTGAATTCTTCCCCGAGGCTAAGTAAGTTCCATAAATTAAAATTGTATCCCCCAGGCAAATTTGGTTAGTTTGGAGTGGGGAAAACTGGTATGGATAGAATAAGCCATCGGGCGATGCGTTGGTTTAGATGTGGTTTGGCTTATATAATAAATGGGGTCTTGTTGACTCGGAGGTAATGTCGTTTGGTATAACTACGAATGATAGAGTCAATTTTTCTACATGTGTATACGTCTCGCCATAGCTCGACTATATAATAAACGGCTTGTTCTCGATGGTGCGCATAGCTCCTATAACATGGTCAGTGGCAGAAAGGTAAAGGTAGAAAGGACGATCATCCTGAGGTGGAATAAGCACGGGTGGCTGCAAGAGATAGGATTTGAGAGCTTCAAAGGCTTGGTGACACTCTTCACTCCATTGAAAGGCAATGTTCTTTTTAAGAAGGTGATGGAAAGGGTGACATCGATCCGAGAGTTGGGAGATGAAATGCCGGATGGATTGAAGTTTACCCTGCAAACTACGTAATTGTTTGAGGTTTTTGGGTGGGGAATTTCTAGGATAGCTTTGACTTTAGATGGATCGACCTCAATGCCACGCAAAGAGACGATAAAGCCAAGAAGTTTTCCCGAAAGAACACCAAAGACACATTTCTTTGGTTGAAGCCGGACTGAATATTGCAACAGGCGATCGAAAATAATGGTTAAAACATCGAGATGTTCACTGCGATGTTTAGATTTGCCAAGAAGATCATCGACATAATCCTCAAGGATAGTGTGCATAATGTCATGAAAAATGTAAGTCATAGCCCGCTGATAGGTAGCACCAGCATTCTTAAGGCCAAATGGCATGACACGATAATAGAAGGTTCCCCAAGGAGTTATGAAAGCAGTTTTATGTTGATCGGCCGGGGCTACCAAAATTTGATTGTATCCCAAAAAACCATCCATGAGAGAAAGCATTTCATGGCCCGCAGTGAGATCAACAAGTTGATCAATACTTGGGAGGGGGAAGTCATCCTTGGGGCAAGCGAGGTTAAGGTCTCGAAATCCATGCATATCTGAAGTCCCCCCGTCGCTTTAGTGACAGGTACGATGTTAGAAATCCATTGAGGATAGTCAATAGGCAAGATGAAGGAAACAGAAAGAAGTCATTGAAGCTCTTCTTTGACCAAGAGGGCGATGCGTGGATGCATCTTTCTCAGTTTTTGTTTGACTGGTTTGGAATCGGGGTTTAGGGTGATGTTATGGATAGCAATGGTAGGATCAATTCCTGGCATGTCAGCGTAGGACCAAGCAAAAGCTTGGTTGCGGGTACGGAGAAAGGTAGTAAAGGCGGCTTGTTCTGATGTGTTAAGGGATTGTCCGATCTTCACAATGTGAGGATCCTCCTCTGTGTGGATGTTGATTTCTATAGTCGACTCATTCAACATGGTTTGAGTTTCAGACGGTAAGGTGCGTTGAATATAGGAGTCGTCTGCCCCAAGGTAAGTGAGGATGGAGTCGTCATCCTGGCACTCAACAACATTAATCGAAGGCGAATCCTCTTCGATCATGTCTGGATACAGAAGGGGAAGAGAAGATGGATCCTCATTATCGCGTTGATAAGTGAGAGGACCTATGAAGATAGCATTTATGAAAAAAAAAAGTTAGGAGGGATAGATTCAGGGTCTATCGACTCTGTGGGTGATGATGGCAAAGTGGGTGATGATGGTTTGGTAGGGGTGACGTCGTCTTCTTCCAGGATACAACTGACACGAGGTGTCTCCTGTGTAGGTGTTTCAGGAAAACCGAGACCACTGCGATCATTGTGCTTGCGTGTAGTTACGGGAATGATTGTATGTCGGCCTTGTTCATAAAGACCAAAACCAAAGCCTTTCCAAGCACAGCGAGTTAAGAAGGTGAGGGCGAAACGACGATTTGTCAAGTATTGAAAATCAGATTTGAAAGGAACCACACCAAGAGGAGGTTCAGGGGTAACGGAAGATGCGTCAACACCCCCATATGTTAGGTTGGTGCGGCAATGAGGTGGTCCGTAAGAGATTACCTCCCCCACGCGACGGTCGTAGGTGGGATGGGCATGTAACTGTCCGTACTCCTGCGGGGTATGGAAAGAACTAACGTTATATAGGCGGTACTCCCCTAGCGTAAGGCGTTGAAAAACATCTACTAAGGGGTCGAGGTTGGGATGTTATCTGCGGGAAAGGAAGTAATATTTGTAACGGCAGTTTCATTGGTTGAAGGTGTAGGTGCGTCGAAAGTAGATGGCTGGGTTGGATAAATGGGTGTCTTGACTGGTACAAGCACATCATTGGGGCGAGACAACATATTGCAAGTTTTGAAGGGGGGAGGATCAGCTTTTACGGTGTAGGACTTCCCCTCGTACTCAAATTTTATGCATCTATGTAAGGTGGAGGGAACACATCCCATAGCCCGGATCCAAGGGCGGCCTAACAACATGTTGTATTGGAACTCTCCCTCAAGGACATAGAAGAGTTCGGGTAAAGTACGTGGTCCTACATGAATGTTAAGGATCACGGTGCCTAAAGTAGAAGTAATAGCATCATTGAATGATCGCAACATGATGGGGTTGGCACACATGCAACTAGAAGGGATATTCATTTGTTGGAAGGCTTTTGAAGAGATGATGTTTAGGCTAGCGCCCCCGTCAATCATAACACGACGTACCCGAATATCCCGAACGTACGCTGAGATGAAAAGAGCAGGGTCAGGATCTTCGGCACCAAAGTCGATAATTTCATCTTCGGAGAAACTGACAGCAGCGGCTTGCTGTACAGAGACAGAAGTGGTTGGGGAGATAGATTGTTTGGTGAGCGAAGCAACATGATTGGGTGTTAGAATAGAGGTAACAGGCAAGGTTTCATTAGGTAAAACCTCTATCCCTTGAAGGATCTCAACGAGAGCTTGTCGATGAGATTCAGAAGTCTGAATGAGATCATACAATGTCATTTTTACAGGTGATTGGTGAAGCTGTTTGATCATAGTTCGATGGGCAATGCCATTAGAGACGGGATAGGCGGGTCCGCGAATAACCACTTTAGGTGGTGGTGCAATCGGGATGGTGGACGGAGAAAGAGATGCCGCAGGCGTGTTTTCTTTCACTTTCCCATTGTTTTTCTACCCTCGAGTAGCAACACTAATCATATTGATCTCGTGAATACGAGAGGAGGAAGATGGTAGTGTTTCACACGGAATGTTTTGGCTCTGCAGAATAGACTTGCTTCTATCCTATCATTCCTTTGAGAAACAGATAAGGGTTAGGGCTAGGAGGAATACCTGTTGAATGTTGAGATGGTGTGCGCGTACCGTAGAGAAAGATCAGATCAACTGCAAAGAACTCCTTTTTGTCTTGGAAGGACTACCTGCAAGTAAGAATACAAGACCACCAGATTTTAATTAGACAACAAATGAGGGATCTGCCTTAGGCCCAGGAAATATAAAAACTTCCTTTCGAAGGTGGTCAGTTCCCCTTTTAATACGATTTAACACAAATGATAATATAGAAAGCTATTGCAAAATCATGATTTAGGTATCTCGTTACAAAGCAATAGAAACTAAACTATCAATAATAAAGTGTCACGTTGTTTGTTCGGTTACTGGTCGTTGATATGTTCAGGTTGAGTTATAGGGATAAACCGGGCTGGATTTGGGGTTGTTAGGTGGCAAATAGGCAAGCAAAAGGTTTTGGGGTATAAGTCACAGTGACCGACGGCGGTCACTAGATAACCGACCGCGGTTAGCGAACCGCTGCCGGTAGGGGATAAACGATACCGGTAGGGTCAGCAATCTAAGTGCTTCTGGATAGAGGTTGGTTGCAAGGTGATTGTGGGGTTATTAAGATTGGGGGATGGCTGAGGGGAATGATGGGAGGATAGGGAAGACTCAGAGTGTGGTAAAATGGCCTTCTGGGTAATATCAGGGTGTATGGATGAAGGTTAAGTGCAGTATGTCACTGGTAGTAGATCTAGGAATAAACTTATGACGGCTGTGATTCAAAAAGTCTAAGAAATGTTATCAAAGAGACATACAAGGTTCTACTTACTGTTTATTGATGAGAATGCAGGTCCAAGAACTGTGGTGATGAAGGTAGAACTCAGATAGGATGTCCTAACGATCAGAAGATGAGATGTCTTCCCTCACGATGATCAGCTGAGTGTCACAGGGCTCTGGTTGTGCAGTTGCAATCTTGGGCTTGATGTCCTTCTCTGTAAACTCTTCCTGTTTCTTCACTTGTCTCTGCTTGGCCCAGCAAAATCTGGATTCTCTCCCTGATTTTCTCTCTCTCTCCCGATTAAATGAAAATCTGATCCTTGTTTTTGGTTGGAAGTGGTCATTTACGGGGCACCGATGGTGGTTATCCGGCAGGTGGTCGAGTAGGAACCGTATCGGTCGGTCAAAGCGAGCTATTTTGGTAAAATAGCCAGCTTTCCCTCCTTTTCTTCCGAGGGATTGGTAGTGGGCTTGGTCAAGTCATTATGAAGTTGGTTTTAGGTGCGGATGAGGAGTAATTAGTCATAGGTGTGGAATTGGACCAAGTTATAGGTCTTAATTAGGTTAGTTTAGGGTTAAGACTAGGTCATGATGAGGTGGCGACATGAGGTGGCAGGTATGGTGATGTGGATTTATTAATTATAAGGTAATTAATAAATAATTGTGTAAGGTTTAGGTGGTGAGGTTAGGTTGCGAAATGCGATGCGGGTCACAAGGGGTCGTAAGACACAAATTTGGTGTCTACATTGGACTTTTCGGAAAGCTTACGAAGTCCTCTTTCCAACTACGACTTGGATATCTTTAATTGGGTGAGAACAAATTCTTAAAAATGCAAAATAAAGTTCGCCACTTTTGGGTTATTTGGGGTTCTCACCTACCATCATAATGAGATGAGTTAAGTGCATTCGGGGGTCGTTGGGGCAGATTTGGAATTCCTCTCTCTTTTCTCTCTCATTCTTCCTATAAATTGTAAGGAGGGGCTTCTTTCTAAAGGTTGGACATTCTTGTTTTTCCCCTCCCTTCTTCTCTTTGGCAGGTGAATTTGTGGAGTTCAAACCTCCCATTTAAAACCGTAATGCAACTCCGCCTCTTGGCATTTTGCGATTATCTTGTATCAATCTTTGTAGCAAAAATTAATGCATGTCTCGTGGATGATTCTCAACCCTCTCTGTGTTCATTTTGCATCCTACTAATCTTTCACCGTGAATACGCTATCTCATGCATGATCGTGCATCGCATTTTAATAGTTTGTGTTTATTGGCAAGACAGTTGTTCTTCATTCCTCGGTGCATCACCTTTGTAGTTTAGGTTTTATTTTATGCATTTTCTTACCCCTGTCTCCTTGGCAAGCTAGATTAGGTTTTAGTAAACCCTCTGCATCTTCTACATGTGCATCTGAATAGAGGAATAGGAACCGGCCTTCATCCGGAGAGCTTTTCCGATTTCGCAAGGTCCCACACTTGGGAAAAGCTCCATGTTATGCAATCGCACTAAGAGTCTCAACCCATCGTGTTGCAGACATTCAGGGGTGCTGCGATTTGACACCAATAGTTTTGGCACACCCGGTGGGACCAAGAGGTCATTCCATAAGATTTGAAGGAACTTCAAGAAATTCGACTTAAATTACGTGTTTTATAGTTCGAGTTTTTTTCAACCTTCTAGGCTGAACTTTGAAATCAATTTTCAAGGGCTTAAATTGCTCAAAACAAGTCAAAATTTCACCGATTGATAGATCGGGATAATCTACAAAAGGGTATTCTTAGATTTTGAGATTTTGACTTTCAAAATTTCATTGTTTTTGATTTTCAGATTTCGGGTTTTCTAAGTCCTGGCATTTTAGGATTTTCGGACTGTCATTCCAAATCAAATTCCAAACTCTAAAATATCAAAAAATACAGGTCTTTCAAAATTCTATTTTTAAATATTGTCAGGTTTGGTGTGTAAGTTGGCAGAAGTCTGCCTTTTGAGGCTCTTTTTTTCTAACACATCTGGCGACTTCGAAGGGGATAGAATTCAGCGGTGTAGCAACAAAGGTTGCCCAAGCATATGAGAAGAATTCAAAATAGGTCCAATACTCGAGAAGAGGGGCTATTTGTCCACTTGCAACTTTCACCAGGTAGAGGAAGGAGAGGAAGAAGACCACAAAGATCACCATCTCCACCTAACAGGACTTTGTCTACACCTCCACCTAGTAGGCCTTTTCTCGCATCGACCAGGGTTCTTAGGCCAATCATAATGGCACATCTACCACCAAATCCCTTTGTCAATTTCACGGGTAGTAGTCCACTTTCCTAAATGCTCGAATCAAATTCCAGTTGCAGCACTAAAGAACATACCCTATTTCACAGGAGAAAATCATACTACTCCTATTGATCACATCCAGGATATTGCTAATGCATGTGCAATCCACGAAATAAATGAAATGGATGTTGCAGTCAAGCTGTTGGCTTCATCTTTCAAAGGCAAGGCCTTACAATGGTTTAGGATCCTTACAGCAGGGTCTATTACGAATTGGAACCAACTTTGTTCTGCTCTTTGTAGCCAATTCGGGGAGAGAGCGGACAATTTATCTTTATTGGAACAACTGACAACAATCAAAAGGGCTCCTAATGAACAAATGACAGATTTCAACTTCAGATTCCAACGGACATGGGACAGGATTCCAATAGCCGTTAGACCAACCGCCGAAGGAGCATTCCTTTATTTCTTAAAGGCTATAAATTCAGACATAGCCATGATGATCCAATCAATGGGAGGGACAATGCTGCCAGGGGCCTACGACATAGCTATCAGAGCAGAGAACTGTTTGATCCAAGCTGGCAAGCTTGCACCAAGGCCACCAATGCCTCTCTATCTAGATATGGGAAATCCTACAACTAGTCAAGCACCAGAGTTGAATCCGATTCCAAATCCTAGAAATCAAAGCAATAATGAGGCGTTGACTTCTTCAAATACTTCAAAGGAATTGCAGGAGGTCATGAAACAACTGCAGAACCTTGGAAATGAGCTAGTGACTATCAAAAGACAACAAGCTCAAAGTGCTAGACCGTATCAGCCTCAAGCACAGTACCAAGCTAGGCCCCCATACCAACAAAATAGACCACCACCTCAGGCTACAAATGTATCAAACCAAGGACAACCTCAAGCTGCCAGGCCATTTCGACCTTATGATCCAAATGCAACGACGTCCTCAAGAGCCTTGGTCCCGACACAAAATAACATGGCACAGGAGTACGACTGGTGTTACCCTTGCAATCTACCTCACAATCAGTCAGCATGTTTCAATGGTGCACTAAATCAGGCCTTGATGGTGTAAACCATTGGTGTTCCTCAAGAACCAAGCCAGGAGGAGAATAAACAACAAGAAATGCAACAAGAAGGACCTCCAACAGAAACCACATTGGCCAATTGGCAAACGGAAGACTTCTGTGGAGTTAACCAACAGCCTTTTCAAGGCATGGCTGCCAACACACGGTCAAAGAAGAGAAATATAGGAGAGGAACAACCGTGTAATCCAGTTGTTTCTCAGTACACTCCTACACAACAAGGGGTCAGTAGACCAAACACAACTCCAAATGTGTAGAATCAACCTAAGGTACCTATTGTAGCAACACATGCACCTGTTCAAGCTCCAGAAAAGGTTGCGCCAAGCAAGGGACAACAAAAGGACAATTCATCCCCCTTCAACATCATCGATCAAATGAAGAAGACACATGTGAACATTTCCATGTGGGAATCACTGGTGATCCCAGGGTAACGAGATTTATTGCAAGCTGCAATGGCTAATTGGTCTGCCACAAATGTATCAAACCAGGGACATGAGAAAGTTCTCACTAATACAATGCAACATGATGGGGGCCAGACAAGAAAAAATTTGAAGCCTCCACCATTCTATGTTTCGTTGATTGTTGGAAACCACTTGGTACACAACTACATGATAGATTCAAGAGGCAAGTAGTTCAGTGATGCCAAAGCAAATAGCGGATCAACTGGGTTTGAAGTATGAGCCAGTGTTGAAAGGAGTAAAATAAATGACTAGATGGAACAGCGAAGAAAGCAGCTTGGGGTCATCAAGGGGTTAAGCCTAACACTACATTCATGTCCTAATGTTACAGTTCTGCAAGATGTGTCTGTGATTGACCTTCCGCCACTCTTTGCATTGTGTCTATCAAGGGAATTCACTGCAAAAATCGGTGGATATTTATCTGCAGATTGGTCGCACATGATTTTTAGGACAAGGTATGGAGCCAAAGCAACAATCAGGTCAGAACCAATTGCCAATTTCCATATTGAGCCTCATGTACCAAATCCTATCAATGTAAATTGCTCAGCTTTTGATCAGGAGGAGTGTTCAAGTGATCTAGAAACAGGTACTAAGGTCGAGGGAATTCCTAATTTAACTTTGGATGAATGGGCAAACAAGAGTCATGAATTTGACCCATACAAGGAAATTGAAGAATCTGACTTGGGCGTGTATTCTATACATGAAGAAAATTCACCCATTCCCGACATCATTCAGCCTGAACAAAAGGATGAAAACAAAGTTTGGAAATTATTTTTCGATGGTTCGAGAAGCAGACAAGGTGTTGGAGGTGGTGCAATGTTGATTTCACCACAAGACATCAAATATTTTTCAGCTTTTTGTTTCCAGTTTTCCTGTTCAAACAACACGGCTGAATACGAAGCATTGATTCATGGAATTCATTGGGCCAGGAAAAAGGGCATAAAGAACTTGCAGGTGTTTGGAGATAGCGAGCTAATCGTCAACCAAGTTAAGGGACAACATGCTACAAAGAACGACTTGCTGAGGAGCTACAAGAATAGGGTATGGGACCTCATTGAGGATTTCGAAGCTTTCAACATTGTGTCCATACCCAGGAAGAAAAATGAAGTCGCAGATAGGCTCGCAGCAGTTGGAGCAACGTTTGACATGGTTGACAACATCAGAAGAGGAAAAACATAGCCACATATCCATGTGATTGTGAGGCCGGTAGTTCCGGATAATAACACAAGTGGCGTGTGTTTGAGAATGATCAACAGATCGTCAATTTCTTACAAGAAGAGGCTGAATTCTCAGCTAGGAATCAGGACAAATTAGAGCAGCGATGGGAATCAAGTAGTGCAAAATGCGAACAAACAAGCTTCCTAAGGGTTTAGTAACATTGAGTCTATCTTCAACCCTAACGACCGAGTTCCGTAAGGAAAAGGCTAACATACAGTCAAGAGAGAAGATTCGAGCCAATTCCGGTGGGGAAGGAAAAACACTTAAAATTGGTAAAGTGGCCACTTTGAGCGGGAGAAATTAGATTTCATACAGCTTTTTTCCAAGAATTTCCAGATGTCTTCGCTTGGAGCTATGAAGACTTAAGAGGATTCGATCCAAATTTGGCACAACATACCATCAAATTGGATCCAGATGCTAAGCCCGTCAGTCAGAAACAGAGACTGGTCAACCCCACATTGAGCCTCTAATGAAGAAAGAAATAAATAAGCTAATAGAGGCAAGCATTATATTCCCGATCAAGCACTCAAGCTGGGTTGCAAACTTGGTCCCGGTCAGGAAGAAGAGTGGAGAAATTAGGTTGTGTGTGGATTTCCGAGACCTAAACAGGGCATCTCTCAAAGACCATTACCCACTTCCTTCAATGGAACAAATATTGCAAGTAGTATCCGGTTCAGAGAGATTCTCTCTCCTAGATGGCTACTCAGGGTACAATCAAGTGATGGTGAAAGAAGATGACCAATTCAAGACAGCTTTCACCACCAAATGGGGGACCTATGCCTACAAGAAAATGCCATTTGGGCTATCAAATGCTGGAGCCACCTTCCAAAGGGAAATGGATATGGCATTTAAGGGGTTGATCAATAAAATAGTTTTGATATATCTTGACGACATCACTGTATTCTCAAAAATGCAGTGGATCACCTCTATCATTTGAGGCAAGTATTTCAGAGATGTAGAAGATTTGGGGTATCATTGAATCCCAAAAAATGCATATTCTTGGCTCACGAGGGAAAACTTCTAGGCCATATTGTTTCAAAGGAGGGGTTGACGATTGACCTAGAAAGAGTTGAAGAAATTCGAGCATTGCCATTGCCAAGTCATAAGAAGGATCTTCAAAGCTTCTTGGGAAGGATCAATTTTGTCCGCAGATTTGTTCCAAATTTTACTGCTCTTGTGAAGCTAATAACGCTGATGTTAAAGAAGAGTATGGCATTTAAGTGGAAATCTGAAGGCAAGGCAAGTTTTGAGGCAATAAAAGAGGCTATATCTCAAGCTCCGACTCTCGTCAATCCAGACTTCTCCAAGGACTTCATGCTATATGCCTTTGGTGGTGGGGACATGATTTCTGCAATCCTGGTACAACAAAACAAAGGAGGATTAGAACAACCAGTTGCTTTCTTCAGTCAAGGCTTGGAGGAATATGAAACTAGGTACTCTTTCATTGAAAAGCATGTCCTTGCAGTAATCAGAAGCTTAAAGAAATTCAAGCACCTAGTCTCAAACAACAAGATCCAATTATTGGTCTCTCATGCGGGAGTCAGGGACTTCCTTCTAAACAAGGATCTGAATGAGAAATGTGCAGGATGGATAACTCGTGTCATGGAATATGACATCGAGATCAAGGTCACCAAACTAGTACGTGGGAAGGGACTATGTGAGCAGCTAGCCTTGAGTCAACAAGTTGAAGCAGGTAATGAAAAAGAGGTTGTCTTGGTACTACAGGATGGTCAAGAACAAGAAAATGATGATGTTCCCACTCCGTGTTGGACTCAGAATGTGATACACTTCCTACAGACAGGCCTATGCCCCTAGAAATGAGCAAAGCAAAGAGGAGATACTTCAGATTACAAGCCATTCCATATGTTCTTGTTGATGGTGTTTTGTTTAAGAAAGACATCAATGGAGTTCTATTGAGGTGCATTGGGACAGGTCAAATTGAGAGGGTGTTACGAGATTTTCACGATGGAGATTCTGGAGGACATTTTGCCCCATGAGTAACAGCTCTCAAGATAATGAAGGCAGGGTATTATTGGCTGACAGTCTTCAGTGACTGCTATACATGGATAAGAAAGTGCAAGAAATGTGCACTCTTCACAGGCAAAGAAAGACTAGCAACACTTCCATTGCACCCAATTCTGGTTGACCAACCATTTATGTAATGGGGATTGGACTTCGTCGGGGTCATCAATCCAAACTCAAGCCAAGGCCACAAGTGGATTCTCACGGCAACGGACTATTTCACCAAGTGGACCGAAGCAGCAGCGCTCAAAGAAGCAAATGAGTCTAACATACTAGACTTTTATGAAGGAATAGTGACCAGGTTTGGTGTGCCGGCCACTATCATATCAGACAATGCATTGGCATTTATAGGTTCCAAGATTACAGAATGGGCTGTCAAGAATGGAATCTATTTGAGCACCTCTTCAAATTATTACCCGCAGGGTAATGGACAGGCAGAGTCCACAAACAAAAATTTGCTAAGAATCATCAGGAGGACTCTGGATGAAAATCAAAGAACATGGCATACCAAGCTAAAATCAGCATTATGGGCTGATAGAATAACACCAAAGAGGTCTATAGGTAATTCCCCTTACAAGTTGGTCTATGGAAAAGAGGCAGTATTGCCTATATCATTAGAACTACCTACATTGGAGTTCATGAAGCAGTTGGAGTTGGCTGAGTTCAAACCAATGGAGGTTAGGTATGCAGAGTTGATGGAATTGGAAGAAATTAGAGAACATGCAGTTCAAACAATTGAGAAAGATCAGGCCTTAGTAAAAAGATGGTTTGATAAGAAAGCAAGAGCAAGGACCTTCAGGAAGGGGACTTAGTTCTGAAATGGGATGCAGATCGGGCAAAACCAGGAAGGCATTCCAAGTTTGATGCCATTTGGAGTGGCCCCTACATGGTCATGGGATGTAAAAGTAGTAATGCCTTCCAATTTTCTACATTGGATGGAGAAGAATTCCGATTCCGGTTAACGGAATCCATCTTAAACATTGCTACTAAAAGGAAAAGGTTCACCCTTGTAAATATTAGCCTAGATTTAAATTCCTCTAAGTGTGTATGCACATTGTCTTGTTGTAGTTAGGTTTCTATTTCCCTAAGTGCTCCGGCACAGGTTTTGTTGCTCTTAGGTTGAATTTCTACAGTTCAGCATGCTCTCGAGGAAGGAGTTGCGATATCAGGATCGAGATCAGATATCAGGTTGGTTTTAGGTTATTGCTTATGACTCCATGCCCAACGGATTGCTAAAAGGTCACTGATCTTCTACCTAGCAGGCAGGTAATCCCATTGAGTCACCAAATTGTTGTATATATCTTTCCCCCAGGTAGATATAGACAAGTAGGAGAATGGAGAAATCAAAGAAGCTCAAATCCCTGACATGCCCAAGGCGCACAGAAGTGGCGCACGACAATGGATGTCGACAGGGCAAACGGTGCGCCCAAGGCGCACAGAAGTGGCACATGACACGAGAGTGTCAATAGGGAAAAAGTTATGCCTTGGTGCATGTAAGAGGATGTCGACACACACACGGATGCGCCTATGGCGCACCTTCAGGAGGCGCAACATTTTGAGCGCTGACAGGAAGCAGACCCTGACCCAGATATTCAGATGGCCATAACTTTTGACTGGGAGCTCAAATTCATGCAAGGTTGGACTTTTCAGAAAGCTTACAAAGTCCTCTATCCAACTACAACTAGATATCTTTAATTGGGTGAGAAAAAATTCTTAAAAATGAAAAATACAGTTCGCCACTTTTGGGTTCACTGGGGTTCTCACCTACCATCATAATGAGATGAGTTAAGTGCATTCTGGGGTGGTTGGGGCAGATTTGGAATTCCTCTCTCTTTTCTCTCTCATTCTTCCTATAAATTGTAAGGAGGGGCTTCTTTCTAAAGGTTGGACATTCTTGTTTTGCCCCTCCCTTCTTCTCTTTGGCAGGTGAATTTGTGGAGTTCAAACCTCCCATTTAAAACTGTAATGCAACTCTGCCTCTTGGCATTTTGCAGTGTGCTGTATCAATCTTTGGAGCAAATTAATGCATGTCTGTGGATGATTCTCAACCCTCTCTATATTCATTTTGCATCCTACTGATCTTTCACTGTGAATCTGGCTATCTGTGCATGATCTTACATTGCATTTTAATGGTCTGTGTTTATTGGCAAGACAGGTGTTTCTTCATTCCTCGGTGCATCACCTTTGTAGTTTAGGTTTTATTTTATGCATTTTCTTACCCCTGTCTCCTTGGCAAGTTAGATTAGGTTTTTAGTAAACCCTCTGCATCTTCTACGTGTGCATCTAAATAGAGGAATAGGAACCGGCCTTCATCCGGAGAGCTTTTCCGATTTCGCAAGGTCCCACACTTGGGAAAAGCTCCATGTTATGCAATCGCACTGAGAGTCTCAACCCATCGTGTTGCAGACATTCAGGGGTGCTGCGATTCGACACCAACACCACCCATTGCCACTTCTCCTTCACCCACAACCCCATCCACCGATGTTGTTGCTACCTCATCCATACCTACCTCTTATATTCCCACTACTTTTGTGACCCCTGCAACCGACCCATTTGCTAACCCATCTAGTTCCCAACCAACTAATCCTTCTTCTTCCCAATCACCTATTAATTCATCTATTCGGATACACACATATCTAATACCGACCCCTTAGAAGGTATTTTTCAATAAATCACTTTGAGGGAATACTTCCTCTACAATATAAACACATTCCTTACTCCACAAGAGTATGGTAACCTATGCCAACATCCTCGTTATGACCATTGCATAGGAAAGGTCTTCCCTTATGGTCCTCCCCACCTTCACACCAACTTAACGTATGGGGGAATTGATACTTCCACCTATTCACCTGAGCCACCTTCCCAAACACAACCATTTTCATCTGACCTCCAATATCTCACTAACTGTCATTTCACCCACACCTTCCTCCATCGCTATGCTTAGAAGGGCTTTGGATTTGGTTTTTACAAACAAGGTCATCATACCATCATCCCATGTACCACCCATAAACACAAAGACCGTAGCGGTATTGGATTCTTTGAACTACCCTCTAAGAAGTCCCACATTGACCTCATCGAGGATGCAAAACCTTCTCCACCCCGTTCACCCACGGAGTTTATGGATCCGAATTCATTCCTCCTAACCTTTTTTTTTTGTAAACACTATTTTCTTGGGACCTTTGACTTATCAACACAATGGCGAGGCTCCCTCTTCTCTTCCCTTCCTATATCCCGACATCGGGGTTTTTTTTTAGTGGTGAATATTCGTAATATGGTGAATATTCCATTTTTGAAAAATTTGGAAAGGAATTTTTTTGGCGGGGTCGATGACTGTTGCGTCTCTAAAATTATAGTTTATTTTTTTAGGGGTCAGCTTCACCTACCCTTGAAAATATCCCCTATATAATCCTATATTATTCACTAGGTAGAACACTACTAGCTCACTCATACCACCTGGGGAAATATGTATTATCAAGTACAATAAACATGTGATAGGAGGGAGGAGGCTACATACGTGTGATAAAGAGTTTGTTGACATTCCACATGGAGAGTTTTTTGACGCATGATAGGAGTGCAGAGGAATCAGACACACAACATAGAGATTTTTAACACGTGACACAGAGATTTTGTTGATGCGTGACAAAAGGCTGGAGGATGCAGATGCATGACAGGAGGTTTGCTGTCGTGTGACAAAAATTGTTGTCGTATGACATCAAATATCTTGTCACGCGTCTGCAACTTTTCTATCACACCACTTGAAAATTAGGTGAAAAATTTGCATACAACCCCCAAAAAATTCTCCTTCCTATAAAACTAGTTCCAAGGATATTTTCCAGGTATTTTCCACCTCTAATTTCCAAGAGTTGTCTTAAAATGAACCCTTCTTGACATGATCGATGATGATACACCATCCATTAATATTGTTCAATGTTAGAATGACGAGTCTATCCTCACCTATCTTGGTGTAGAAGATTCTTATATTCACTGGTCATTTCCTTCTAAGATGTAAACCATGTTAAATGTATCGACCATCGAAGTCAATATTAAAACTCAGGATGACCCACACATTCTAAAGATAGGCCAATCTTTAGATGTTGCTGAATAGGAAACTTTGAATTCTTTCCTCCGGGATCATAGAAATTTTTTTCTTGGTCCTATGCTAATATGCCTGGTATTAATCCAAACATTGTGGTCCATAATATTGTAATTGTTCCTGAAGCCAAACCCATAAAATAGAAGTTGCGAAAAATACATCCTCGCATTGCCCTTCTTGTCAAAGAAGAACTTCAACGCGTTCTCTCGGTTTTCTTCATCCTACCCATTGACTATCGCCAATGGATTTCTAACATCATTCATATCACATAAGTGACAGGGGGACTCCACATTTGTATGGATTTCCATGACCTCAACCTAGCTTGCCCCAAAGATGATTTTCCTCTACCTAGTATTGACTAACTAGTTGATCTTACCACCGGCCATGAGATGCTATCACTCATGGATGGTTTCTCGGGTTATAACCAAATATTACTCGCCCTAGAAGATCAACACAAAACTACCTTCATAACTCCTTGGGGGACCTTTTTCTATCGATTCATGCCTTTTGGCCTTAAAAATGTTGGTGCTACATATCAGTGGGCTATGACTTATATCTTCCATGACATCATGTATCGTATATTAGAAGACTACGTAGATGACCTTCTTTCCGATATAAACATCAGGATGAACATCTTACAGTCCTGAAAGTCAGTCTTTGACCATCTCATCAAGTATTGCATTCACCTTCAACCAAAGAAGTGTGTCTTCACTGTTCTCTTAGGAAAGCTCCTTGGTTTTATCGTTTCTTTGTGTGGCATAAAATTCAACCCTACTAAAATAAAGGCTATTCTCAAAATTCCTCTGCCTACTAACCTTCACTAACTGTGAAGTTTGCAAGGTAAGTTGCAATCTATTCATCATTTTATTTCATAACTTTCTAACTACTACCAACCATTTCACCATCTCCTAAAAAGGATGTCTCCTTCAAATGGGATGATGAATGACACAAAGACTTTGAAGCCGTAAAACAATACCTTCTCCAACCATCAATACTTATTCCTCATAAGGAGGACCAACCATTTTAATTGTAAATTTCTGCTACGATCATTCCTTAGGTTCCATGCTCTCTCATTGTGAAGAACAACACAGGAATGTGTAGTCTATTATATAAGCCATACAATTGTAGACTATGAAACTAGGTACACCCACACCAAAAAACTCTTTTTAGCCTTAGTTTTTATCACCACTAAACTTTTTCATTACCTACTCAATCAAAAACCTTTTTCACAACCAATACTAACCCCTTACATTACATGTATGCCAAACCATACCAACTTTAGCATGCTGCACATTGGCTCATGCTTCTTGTAGACCTTGACCTCAAATTCATCCATAAAAAATCTCTCAAAGGCCAAACCATCGCTGAACAACTTATAGATGCACCCCTCTCTAGAAATCAATATTCTAACTTTGATTTCCCAGATGAATCCATTGTTACCCTCTCTTTGAATGATACCATTTACCAAATGACCTTATTCTTCAATGGTTCCAAATGTCAGCGTGGGGGTGGTGTAGGAGTTATCCTCATTCCTCTTGATGGTGAACCTATGCCTTTATCTTTCAAACTAGATTTTGATTGTACTAAAAATATCACCAAATATGAAGCACTTGTATTAGGCCTTCAAATTTCCATCACCTTAGACATCAAATCAATTAATATCTTTGGTGACTCTTAACTAGTTGTAAACCAAGTCAATGGTATATACCAAAGGTGGTAATGAAGTATTTCAAAAGTATAAACATCATGTAGACATATTGTTGACTACCTTTAACCGTTATGAACTTCAAACTACCCCACATTCTACTAATAAATTTGCAGTGAATACCATGGCCTTCCTAGATTCTCGGATACACACTTCACATGCTAACTCCAAAATATTTGTCATAGTACAAAGGTTGTAATCACCTTCTTATTTATTTCAAGATGTCAAATTCGCTGAACCATTGCACTCGAACCGCGTGACCTTTCATATAAGAAGTTTTCAGAATACCTTTCCCTTTCCATTTTGCCTCCAGATCTTACTTATAATGGAAAACTTGCCTTTCTCAAAAGTATATCTCACTATGTCATCATGGGTGGTCTTCTTTATAAACATGACTTTGACGGTATTGTCTTACGATGCCTTACAAATTCTGAAATTCCTTATACCATCAAGGAAGTTATAAATTTTTTTTTTGGAGGTCACTTCAGTGGCCTAGCTATTGCTAAATGCATCCTTCACTTGGGCTATTATTATCCCACCATCAACCGTGATTGTTGTGACTATGTCAAACATTGTGTGAAATTCCATCTCGTATGCTAATCTTCATCACACACGTAGTCATGCCTTATAGGTTACACAAGACCTTTAGCCTTTCTCTTAATGGGGTTTAGATATTTTTAGAGAGATCAATTCTCATTCTTCAAAACACCATCAATGGATTATAACCACTACTGAATATTATAATAAATGGGTTGAAGCCATACCTCTTATTTCTACAAAATCCAAGAAAATATGTGAATTCATCAATCATCACATCATTTATCGCTTTGGTATTCCTCATTGTCTTGTTAGTACCCAATTTTTTTCTCCTTTTTAGTATGAGTAGCATCAAAGATGTGGCATAAGTCTTGTAGGTAGATGGATCATGGTGTATGTCATTTTATAGCCGGGATATGATCAAACCGGCACTCGGATATGTGGAGAGATGGATAGCACTCAAATAGGACTTGATCTTGTCCTAACTGTTTTAGGTTATGCCTTTCAACCAAGATAAGAGAACCTATTTTGTATCCCTCAATGTGTGCAAATAGTATGAAAAGGGCCTTCGGAAAATATGATCAACACTCCAAATCCGACTTTCACAAGTTGTCAATTCCAGATTATGGAGATACTTTCAATGCAAGGCAAGGGTTACTAAAGACTATTGTTGCAAATCAGCAGCACTTCGGATGTTGATCGACTTCTAGTTTGACATCTTAGACATCCATTGTGATTGCACAACATTGAATCTTTTCCCCAAGTGTGGGACTTGTAAAATGGGAAAAGTATCTCCGCTTTGAGGTGGTTCCTTAACTCCTCCGATCGAGATATATCACTTGCAAGTTATACGAGAGGTTTCAAACTCAAAATCCTACTCTAAATTCCAAAGTGGAAAGAGATAGATAATGCAAAAAAAATGAAGCTAGTGCTAATAAGGTGATGCGCCAAAGGAGTGGTGAGCATTTCTTACTTCTGTAGATTGACACAGTTCATAAGAATGCAACAAAACTTCATGCACAAACTGATAACTGTAATGGAGGGTCATAAATGAACCAAACAACACAAACAGAGGATAAAAACCCATTCAAAGACCCCCGCATTGTCATTTAAACATTAAAAACCACTTGCATTACAACACCTGAGAGGAAAAATAGGTTGCAGTCTTGGAAAAGGTCTGATTTTCCACAAAAATCACTTCTTAGGTGAAAGAGGGAGCCTGCAATAAAAAAATGTTCAACCCTTTGAAAAATGAGCCAAATCTGGTTTTTACAGTGCAAACCACGACCCCAGGAGAGAGAAACATGGGAAAACGTGGGAGAGCTTCAAACACCAACCAAAACACAATCAAAATAGCATGGGCATCCTTACAGGCCCATCCCCTGAAATTTTCCGCCATCTTTGGGAGAGAATGTGAGCCATTCTTCATTAAAAATGGTGGTTGAAACATCATTTTTGTCCATGACCACATGCGAGAGGCGTTTTTAAATTTATCTCTCCAAATCCATCAAAATTCAAAAATGACCCCAAAATCTTATATAGAATTTCACCAAATTTCCATTGATATAAAGAACGCAAAAAACTAAGCTCGGATAGAAAGATATGGCTGTTTGAAATTTTAGGGAAAAACAGGGCCAAATCGGATTGGCGGAGCAAAAAATTTTAAATTTTCCACTTTTTGGTCATTTGGAAAATTTTCCAAAAATTCCTGTGCTCCACCATTCTGGGTGCCACGTGGCATGCTTTGATTGGTCGTGGGCATCTACTATTTCATTCTCCATCGCTTTGCCCTTTGGAAAATTTTCCAAAAATTCCCGTCGGGCCGATGATCTGAGGACACGTGGCACGTGCTGATTGGGCGCGGGCCTGTCCTCCTAAATTTTCCATCACTGTTTGATCCACATTTTGAACCTAGACATGTGGAAAATGTGATTCACCGTGGGCCTTTCCCTTCGAATTTTCCATGCGGGTTTGACTTGAGTTTTGGCGCAACCTGACACATGGCACAATTCCATTGGCTTGCACTTGGGGGTGATTTTTCCTTTGAAATTTCCTTCTTTTCCTTTGGAAAAATTCCCAAATTCTCCCCACCTTCGCCGGTTTGGGACACGTGGCATCACATGATTAGTTGGCGGGGGCAGCAGGCCAAAAACTTTCTTTTGAAATTTGGCAAAAACACTTCACCAAAATTCTAAATTTTCCTCCGCACTCCACCGGTCTAATGCCATAAGACACGTGGCACAACATGATTGGTTGTGGGCTTTTCCTTCAAAAATTTCCATGCACCAACACTTAGTCAATTTTTTTAATTTTCTCCCCTTTGGACATGTGGTGCAATTTTATTCACCTGGCAGGACCGCGGGGAAAAATATCCCTTTTGAAATCTTTGCGAAATACTTGGTAAAAATCCAAGTCTTCCTTTGAGCCCCGCCACTTCCTTGGACACGTGGCACAATTTCATTGGTTGCGGGCCTTTTAGGGAAAATTTCCCACAAAAACTCCGCCGAGCCATAACTTCAAAAATACATGGAGTTAGGAGGAAAAATTTACCTTTCTGGAAAGCTGAGAAAGAGCTCTATCCAATGGTGCCATTTCCAGAAAGTTTTGAGTGCCTGAAAAGCAAAAATAATGACTGAGGCACAAGAGAGGGAAGAATGAAAGGAGTTAGCCACAAAATGAGCAAGGGGTACATTTTGGATAACAATTTTTACGTCTCGAGTGGGCATCTGCTTGCTAGATGAAGTTACCAGCTTGCTTTAGGCAATCCATTAGGCATGAAGTCATCAAATTCTCTATTTGGTACCCCAACCGACTAGAACACCGAAAGGAGGAAGATGGAGGGTGGAACACAATTTTATTGGAGCAAGGCCTACAAGACACATCTCTTGGAACAACAAGATTGAGCCAAAGCACTTAGGAAAAGAAAAGCTAATCTACAGCAAAACAATGTGCACAAGCACTTGGAGGAATGAAAACCTAAGCTAATATGTACAAGGTGGAGAGTTCCCTTTAGTAGCAATGCTTTAGATGGATTCCATTGACTGGAATCTACAATTCTTCACCATCTAATGAAGACAATTAGAAGGCATTGCTGTCTTTACGCTTTGTGACCATGTATGGGCCACTCTAAATGACATCAAATTTTGAATGCCTAACTAGTTTTGCTCTATCTGCATCCCATTTTAACACTAGATCTCCAACTTGGAAAGATCTATTCTTGGCCTTCCTATCAAAGGTCTTCTTGATCAAGGCTTGATCCTTCTCCATTGCTTGGGATGCTTGACTTCTGATTTCTTGGAGCTCCATAAATTCTACATATCTAACCTCCATGGGTCAAACTCCAACAACTCCAAATTTTTCATGAGTTCCAACGTTGGAAACTCAAGTGACATGGGCAAAATGGCCTCTCTCCCATAAATAAGCTTGAATGGGGAGTTACCTGTAGATATTTCAGGAGTTATCCTCTCAGCCCATAAGGCTGATTTCAATTTGGTATGCCAAGACCTCTGATTTTCATCAAGAGTCCTCCTAATGATCCTAAACAAGTTCTTGTTTGTAGATTCAGCTTGGCCATTACCCTGAGGGTAATAATTTGATGAAGCACTTAGGTAGATCCCATTCTTGACAACCCATTCAGTCACCTTGGACCCAATGAATGCCAATGCATTATCTGATATTATTGTAGCAGGTATGCCAAATCTAGTTGCTATTCCCTCATAGAAGTCCAGGATGCTAGATTCATTTGCTTCCTTGAGTGCTACTGCTTCAGTCCACTTGGTGAAGTAATCTGTTGCTGTTAGAATCCATTTGTGCCCTTGGCATGAATTGGGATTAATGAATCCAATGAAGTCCAAACCCCGTTGCATGAATGGCTGGTTAACTGAAATTGGATGTAATGGAAGGGAAGCCAACCTCTCTTTACCTGTGAAGAATGCACAATTCTTGCACCTCTTGATCCATGCATAACAATCACTGAAAATTTTGGGCCAATAATAGCCAACCCTTCATGATCTTTAGAGCTATCACTCTTGGTACAAAATGACCACCAGCTAGTCCACCATGGAACTCTTCCAACACCTTATGAATCTGATTTGCACCAATGCATCTCAACAACACTCCATTCACATCCCTTTTGAACAAAACACCATCAACAAGGGCATATGGGACAACCTGCAATCTGAAGTCTCTTTTTTTGGTCTTTTTCATCTCTGGAGGGCATAGACCTGTGTTTAGGAAGTGCATTATGTCTTGGGTCCAGCAAGGAGTGAGGACATCATCATTCTCTTCTTGAGTGCTTCCTTGCTCATGGTTATCTTGCAACGCCAAAACAGCCTCCTTCTCATTGCATGCTTCCTTTTGTTTGCTCAAAATCAGCTGCTCACACAATCCTTTTCCTCTGACCAACTTGGTGACTTTGATCTCAATGTCATACTCCATGACATGAGTAATCCAACCTACTCTCTTTTCATTCAAGTCTTTGTTGAGGAGGAAGTCTTTAACTCCCACATGAGAAACCAGCAATTGAACCTTGTTGTTTGAAACTAAATGCTTGAATTTCTTCAAGCTTCTAATTACTTGCAAGAACATGATTTTCAATGAAAGAATATCTCACCTCGTAATCCTCCAGGATTTGGCTGAAGAAAGCAATTGGCTGCTCATCATTACTTTTGTTCTGACTGTACCAAAATTGCAGAAATAGCATCATCACCCCCAAATGCATAGAGGATGAAATCCTTGGAGAAATCTGGGTTGATGAGAGTTGGTGCTTGAGAGATGGCTTCCTTGATTACTTCAAAACTTTCCTTGCCTTCTACTATCCATTTGAAAACCATGCTTTTCTTCAACATCTTGGTGATAGGATTGACTAGGGCTGCAAAATTTGGGACAAATATCCGAACAAAATTTATTCTCCCCAATAAACTTTGAAGGGCCTTCTTGTGGCTTGGCAATGGTAGTGCTCTTATGGCTTCAACTCTTTCTGGATCAATTTCTAATCCCTCTTTGGAGACAATGTGGCAAAGGAGCTTTCAATCATGAGCTATAAAAATACACCTTTTAGGATTCAAGGATATTCCAATTCTTCGCACCTTTAGAATACTTGTCTCAAATGAAAGAGGTGGTCTGCTGCATTTTTTGAAAAAATAGTGATATCATCAAGATATATCAGCACACTGTTGTTAATCAAACCCTTGAACACCATGTCCATTGCTCTTTGGAAAGTAGCTCCAGCGTTGGATAGCCCAAATGGCATTTTCCTGTATGCATAAGTTCCCCATTTGGTTGTAAAGGCTGTCTTAAACTGATCCTCTTCTTTCACCATAATTTGATTGTACCCTGAATAGCCATCAAGTAATGAAAACCTCTCAGAACCAGCAACAACTTGCAAAATATGCTCCATGGAAGGAAGTGGGTAATGATCCTTGAGAGATGCTCTATTCAAATCTCTGAAGTCAACACATAATTTGATTTCCCCACTCTTCTTTCTAACTAGAACCAAGTTGGCTACCCAACTAGAATGCTTGATAGGGAATATGATTCTTGATTCTATCAACTTATTCAATTCCTTTCTCATGAGAGGCTCCATGTGTGGATTGACTGGCCTTTATTTTTGTCTGATGGGTTTAGTACTTGGATCCAATTCAATGGTGTGTTGAGCTAACTTGGGATTGAAACCTTTCAAATCTTCATAGCTCCAAGCAAACACATCAGGGAATTCTTGACAAAGTTGTATGAACTCATACCTTTCTTGCTCAGTTGTCACTTTACCAACTTGGAGTGATTTGTCTTCTTCCACCAAGATGGACACTGAATCTTCTCCCTTGACTTGAATGTTTGCTTTCTCCTTCCTAAACTGATCATTAGGATTGAAAATGGACTCTAAAGTGATAAGTCCCTTTGGAAGTTTGTTGGTTCTTAGCTGTACCACTTGGTCACCATACTGCTGTTCCAAATTTTCTTGATTTTTACCTGAGAACTCAGCCTCTTCTTACAAGAAATGGATGATTTTCTGGTCATTTTCAAACACTTTCCAACTTACATTGTTGTCTAGTACTGAAGGCCTCATAATCACATGGATGCTTGGCTATAACTTGTATTTTTGAATGCTTTCAACAACATCAAAGGCTGCTCCAACTACTGCAAGCCTGTCAGCAGCTTGGTTCTCTTTTCTAGGAATGGATTTTATGCCAAAACCCTCAAAATCTTCAATGAGGTCCCACACCCTATTTTTGTAGCACTTGAGTAGATCATTCTTGATAGCATGCTGCCCCTTAACTTGATTGACAATCAACTCACTGTCACCAAAGACTTGCAAGTTCTTTATTCCTCTCTTGATTGACCAATGCAATCCTTGTATCAAGGCTTCATATTCAGCAGTGTTATTAGAGCATGCAAACTAAAATCTAAAAGCTGAATAATACTTAAATCCTTGAGGTGAAACAAGCATAGCTCCACCCCCGTACCTTGCCTACTCCTTGATCCATCAAAAACAACTGCCATACCTCATTGTCATCTTTGTCGTTTGGCTTGGTGATGTTGGGAATAAGCTGATTTTATTTATGCATGTAATAGACTCCTAACTTAGATTCTTCTATTTCTTGATAAGGATAAAAACATGCACCTTATTTGCCCATTCATCAAGAGTTAGATCTAAGATGCTTCCTACCTTGGTGTCGGGCCATTCATCGGTGCTTGGATAATCCTCTTGATCAAATGCTAAACAATTGGTATTGATATGACTTGGAATGTAAGGCTCAATGTGAAAGTTTGCAATAGGTTCAGATCTAATTGTGGCTTTAGTTCCACATCTTCTTCTAAACAACATGTGTGTCCAATCAATAGATAAGTACCCTCCGATCTTGGCTGTGAAATCCCTTGAAAAACATAGGGCAAAGAGTGGTGGAAGGTCTTTACTTGAGACATCTTGTAAAACAACAACGTTGGGGCAGGCATGCAAGGTAAGAATCAAGTTTTTTTATCACTCCAACCGTTGTCCCATCCAATTGCACTAACCCTTTGGTTATGACTTCATATTGAAGCCCTAATTGATCAGCTATTTGCTTGGGCATTACTGAACTACTTGCCTTGGAATCAATCATGAAATTGTGTACTAAATGGTTTCCAATGATCAATGAAACATAGAATGGAGGGGCCTGCAACATTTTACCTTGCTGTCCTCCACGATTCCTCTCAGGTTGGATAGCATTTGTGAGCACCTTCTCTTGCATTTGGACTTGCTGATTTGAATTTGACCAGTCCTTCATGGAAACTTGTAGCAAATCTCTTTGGCCTGGGATAGATAGTGATTCCCACATTGATATGTTTACATTTGTCTTCTTCATCTGATCAATGATGTTGAATGGGGATGAAGCATCTCTTTGTTATCCCTTGTCCTGCACATTCATTCCTTGCATATGGGTAGCAAAAATTAGCATTTGAGCTGGCCTAGGAGTTGTTTTAGGCAGCCCTTGTGTGTTTGGAACTGCATTTTGCTTGCCAATAATTTGTGGAATAGTATGAGGTTGTGGATTATTTGGAGCCAATGGTTGTTCTTCACCCAAATTCCTCCTTTTTGACCTTGTGTTGGCTGCAACACTTTGGGAAACTCTGTTTGATTCATGCCACAATTTTTTTTTACCTACCAGGTTTACAAGTGTGATAGCATTTGGAGCTGATTGTTGTTGGAATGTTTCTTGTTGTTGGTTATTTCCTTGACTACCTTCACCCTCCACACTAGTAGTTGTCACCATTAATGCTTGATTAAAGGCACCATTGAAGCACATAGACTGGTTGTGAGGTTCATTGTGTGGAAACACCAATCATACTCTTGAGCTATGTTGTTTTGCACGGCACCAATTCCGTAGAGGCAGAGATATAGCATTGGGATTATAGGGCTGAAATGGTCTCGTTAGCAGGAGGTTTTTCTTGGTTTAAATTTGCAGCTGGATTAGATGGTGTTTGAGGTTGGTATGGCTGCCTGTTAGGCTGAGCTTGAGGCTGGAAAGGAGGCCTAAAACCTCGGGCTTGCTTGCCTCTTGAGTGTAACCAGCTCATTACCTAAATTTTGCAATTGCTTCATGACTTCTTGAAGTTCATTTGAGGTACTAGAAGATGAAGTAGAAGCTTCACTTAAATTCTAATTTCTAGGAGTGGGAATAGGAGTTAAATTAGGCACTTGGCTAGTACTTAGGCTCTCTAAGCTTGGGAACAATGGCATTAGAGGCCCTGGAGCTAGCTTTCCAGCTTGAATCAAACAATTTTCAGCTTTAATGGCAATGCTATAAGCAATGGGGATAGTTGTGCCCTCCATGGATTGAATTAACATAGAAATATCGGAATTTAAAGATTTAAGGTAATATAGAAAAGCACCTTCTCGCTGGGTCTTACTACCACCGGAATTCTCTCCCAAGTCATTCAAAATCTGAAGTTGAAGTCGATCAACCACTACTCATTAGGAGCTCTCTTGATGGTTGTTAGCTGCTCCAAAAGGGACAAGTTGTCTCCCTTTTCTCCAAACTAGTCATGGAGGCATATATATAGCTGGTTCCAATTTTGGATAGAACCTGAGGCAAGACTCCTGAACCATTGCAAGGCTTTCCCTTTGAATGAAGATGCCAATAGTTTGACAACAACTTGCATCTCATTGATCTCATGGATTACACAAATATTGGCAATATCCTTGACATGATCACCAGGAGTGGTATGATTTTCTCCAGTAAAGTATGGAATGTTCTTAAATGCTACAACTGGGATTGGATTTTATGCATTGAGAGAAAGTGGGCTGCTACCAGTGAAGTTGACATAGGGGTTGTTTTGTGCCATTCTGATTGGCCTTAGAACCCTTATTGATTGAATGAAAGGCCTACTAGGTGGAGGAGTTGATAGAGTTCTATTTGGTGGAGATGGAGACCTTTGAATTCTCCTCCCTCTTTGCCTTCTTCTTAGAGATAACTATAGATACTCAAACAACACCTCTTCTTCTCCAACTCTTGACCTTGTGGTGATTCTTCTCATGATTTTTCAGGTCTACACTGCTAAAACCAGCTGATTCTTCTTCCTTGGAGTCGCCAGATGTGTAATTTAGGGATATTTTAAGCAAGAAAATTGCAACAAAAGAACATCAATTTGTTGCAATGAAGATGAAGACCTCTAAGTCCCACCGGGCATGCTAAAACTGTTGTTGCAAATCAGTAGCACCCCTGGATGTTGATCAGACTTCTAGTTTGACATCTTAGACATCCAGTGTGATTACACAACATTAAATCTTTTACCCAAGTGTGGGACTTGTAAAATGGGAAAAGAATCTCCAGTTTTGAGGATGATTCCTCAACTCCTTTGATAAGATATATCACTTACAAGTTATACAGATGTTTCAAACTCAAAATCCTACTCTAAATTCCAAAGTGGACAGAGATAGAGAATGCAAAAAAATGAAGATAGTGCTAATAAGATGATGCACCAAAGGAGTGGTGAGCATTTCTTACTTTTTTGGATTGACACAGCTTCATAAGAATGCAACAAAACTTCATGCACAAACCGATAATCAGTAATGGAGGGTCATAAATGAATCAAACAACATAAACAATGGATAAAAACTCATTCACAGAGCTCGCATTGTCATTTTAACATTAAAAACCACTTGCATTACAACACCGAGAGGAAAAATAGGTTGCATAGTCTTGGAAAAGGTCTAATTTTCGACAAAAATCACTTCTTAGGTGATAGAGGGAGCCTGTAATAAAAAAATGTTCAACCCTTTGAAAAATGAGCCAAATCTGCTTTTACAAAGTGCAAACCATGACCCGAGGAGAGAGAAACATGGGAAAACATGGGAGAGCTTCAAACACCAACCAAAACACAATGAAAATAGCATGTTCATCCTTACAAGCTCATCCCTGAAATTTTTTGCCATGCTTTGGAGAGAATGCGAGCCATTCTTCATTAAAAATGGTGGTTGAAACGTCATTTCATCCCATGAGAACGTACTAGAGGTGTTTTTCAATTTTATCTCTCCAAAATCCATAAAAATTAAAAATTGATAGCGGAATATTTTAGATAATTTCACCATCTTTCCATTGATATAAAGAACGTGAAAAACCGAGCTCTAGATCGAAAGATATGGCTGTTTGAAATTTTAGGGCAAAACAGGACCAAATTAGATTGGCGGGCAAATTTTTTTAAATTTTCCACTTTTTGGTCATTTGGAAAATTTTCCAAAATTTCCCACACTCCACCATTCCATGTGCCATGTGGCATGCTCTGATTGGTTGCGGGCATCTACTGTTTCATTCTCCATCGCTTTGCCCTTTGGAAAATTTTCCAAAAATTCCCCGCTGGCCGATGATCTGAGGACACGTGGCACATGTTGATTGGGCGCGGGCCTGTCCTGCTAAATTTTCCATCACTGTTTGATCCATATTTTGACCCGGACACATGGCAAAATGTGATTCACCACGGGCTTTTCCCTTCAAATTTTCCATGTAGGCTTGACTTGAGTTTTTGGCGCAACTCGACATGTGGTACAATTCCATTGGCTCGTGCTTGGGGGTGATTTTTCCTTTGAAATTTCCTTCTTTTCCTTTGGGAAAATTTCCCAAATTCTCCCCACCTTCCGCCGGTCTTGGACACATGGCATCACATGATTAGTTGGTGGGGGCAATGGGCCAAAAACTTTCCTTTTGAAATTTGGCAAAAACACTTCGCCAAAATTGTAACTTTTCCTCTGCACTCCGCCGGTCCGATGCCATAAGACACGTGGCACAACATGATGGGTTGCATGATTTTCCTTCAAAATTTTCCATACGCCAACACTTAGTCAAAATTTTCAATTTTCTCCCCTTTGCACACGTGGCGCAATCTGATTCGCCAGCGGGACCATAGGGAAAAATATCCCTTTTGAAATCTTTGCCAAATATTTGGTAAAAAACCAAGTTTTCCTCTGACCCCCGCCACTTCCTTGGACATGTGGCACCATTTCATTGGGCGCGGGCCTTTCAGGGGAAAATTTCCCACAAAAACTCCGCTGAGCCATAACTTCAAAAATACATGGAGTTAGGAGGAAAACTTTACCTTTCTGGAAAGCTAAGAAAGAGCTCTATCCAATGGTGCCATTTCCAGAAAGTTTTGAGTGCTCGAAAAGTAAAAAATTATGATCTGAAGCACAAAAGAGGGAAGAATGAAAGGAGTTAGCCACAAAATGAGGAAGGGGTACATTTTGGATAACAAAGACATTATGAAATCCCAATATGTTCTCGCATACTTTAGCAAATGGATTTTGATCTTCTGTGGGTATACAAGTCAAAATAGGGGTAGTATGGGGTAGGATTAGTTGTTTTGAATGATTTTTGGGTGGGAGTTCAACAAGATAGATTGGAATTTTCCAGATCCTTGAGGAACTTCACAACAATGGAGAACTTCAATAATAGAAAGCTTTAAAATAGTTAAAACATTCCTTCAACCAGAAGGTGTGCATCAATGGAGGCCCAAATTTGCACCTTTTCACACAATCTTTGAGATTCTAGCATGAAGGCTCAAGTTAGAAAACCCAATAAAACATCAAAATCTAAGATAAATCACGCCTAAGGTACACCCAAAAGCTTACAAACAATCTCTGTCAACAGATGAAAGAAAAGTGATTTTAAATCATTTATTTCATTCCCAGATGAAAGCTCTTTTGGAAAATGAAATTGCAGATGCCACTAAACTATCACAAGGATTGAGACCTGTGTGATTTAGATGGATTTTGATACAAGATTGCAATAGGAACTAGAACAACTACTTGCAAACATTCTGAAATGAAATAAACACAAAATTGCCAAATATTTAACAAAAATTAACTCAAAGTTTATCAGATTCATCAGTAGGGGAGAGTTATTTAAACAATCTTAGAGCTTGTTGATGGCTATACACTTGTAACCAACTCAATATTTCTCATAGGATGAGATTTTCTGAAAATTTTCTCATGAAAATGAACTCTCAACCTTTTTCATGTCTCAAAACATGCATTATATATCTCTATTACATTCAAGCCTTCTCTCCCAAGAAAAGAATATGCCAAGCATCA
The DNA here is from genome assembly GCA_018340775.1 of Taxus wallichiana var. yunnanensis. Lineage (NCBI taxonomy): Eukaryota > Viridiplantae > Streptophyta > Pinopsida > Cupressales > Taxaceae > Taxus > Taxus wallichiana. The sequence goes on along the minus strand of CM031240.1, from coordinate 421,476,805 downwards.
ATTTTGTTACAAAATTCCATCATGATTCGCAGACAGGGACGTTTAACATATTTGCAACAAAAGTTGCTAGGTGTTTCGAAAAAGGTGAATCATTGAGGATTTTTGCATCATAGTTTCAACTGGGAGCACATTTTTCCTCCATTCTTTCATGCAACATGCTCCTCTTTCATCATTTCACCTTTACACTTTCCAAATTCACCTCTGCAACTTTTGGATCTGGTATTTTACGCTTTAGATGGGTTAGGGAAAAAAGCATTTTGAAATGTGCCTTGGATCTACAAATTGACCCTCCAAAATGATCGATTTGAATCATGTAGGCCAAAACAACATGAATCCACAAAAAAATTGATCAAAAACGATGTAAAAAATGTATTTCCACACTTTCTGGAGACAAAATGGCAAAAATGTCAAAATGTATAGTTGTCGTTGATCTTCCTTTATCCTTTAACTGAGCCCTCCACGTGTCACAATGTGATTGCAAATGGGCTTGGGAAATTTTTTTGACATTTGAACACTTCTAGAAAAATGTAAAAATTTGACATTTTTCTCCACCCCTCCACCATTGAGATTTGGCATTGACACGTGGCACAATGTGGGTCCGAGCGAATCACGGCTCGATTCTACACATTTCCACCTTTTTGGAAAAAGGAATTTTTTCACAATTATCCCCACAGCACTCCACACCTCCACTTCTATCCCTGACAGTGGCAATTGCTGATTCGTTGCAGGGCCATAACTCCCTTTTTTGCTTCATACTTCCTTCACAAAATTTCAAAGTTTTCAAAACTCACCGACGGCCCACACTCCCCTCTTGCATTTCTTTTGACACGTGTCTCCGTCTGATTCATTACGGACCCAAGCTTCAAATTACCATTTTAAACTCATTTTTCCAAAAAGGAGACATTTCCCTTTTTCCTCTAGCAGCCCGCACTCCCCTCTGCCCTTGATCTTGCCATGTGTCCACTCCTGATTAGCATGGTGGACCCGCGCCCCTTTTCACAACTTTTGTCCCTTTCACCAAAAACTAGAATTTTCATAAGTCTTCCGCTAGCCTCCATTCCCACTTGCCACGTGTCCTCCTCTGATTAGATGTGGGCCTTGGGGAATTTTCTTTGTTTCCATGCATTTTCCAAAGTACCCTAAGGCACAAAATGACCCGCCCGTCCACTTTCACTCTACCTATGACACGGGTACCTCCTTTGATTAGATGCGGACCTTGGGGGATTTTCTTCATTTCCATGCATTTTCCAAAGTTCCCTAAGGCACAAAACGACCCACCCATCTGCCTTCACTCTTCTTACGACACGTGTACCTCCTCGGGGCTGCAGAGATGTGGGGGTAACTTGCAAAAAATTTCCAAAAACACAAAAATGTTAACTTTTTTAGAAATGACCCACTAATCCTTGTCCAATTACAAACAGCCACATATGACCGTAAAGGATGCCCATATGACCGTAAAAAATGCAGAAATTGCCAAAGAACCCCCAAACTCAATTTTTTTCTTCGTGGGTGAAGAATTTTTCAATCAAAAGACAAATGGAAAGTGTTTTTAGGCAATTTATGACCATGGCAAGGGATATTTGAGGGAAAATAAGTACAAATCAAATGATTTCGAGCTCCAAAGGCCGGAAAACACGAGAAAAATGGCAGAGGCATTTGAATGGGTAAAATTAGGGAAAAACATAGGGCAAACTTGGATATTTCTTTCAAAATGGTGTAAGAATGGAGAAAAAATGAACAACTCAAAGCATTTAAATATAGGTATGATTTTTTTTTCATCAAATTGGAAGGATGAGAAGATCCAAGGCCATTTTTTCTTAGAAACAGGGAAAAATGCACTTCTCCTTAGCAAATTAGGGCAAGGTAATGAGTTTGAAAACAATCCAATGCACAAGAATGGAGCTAAAACTTCACATTATCAATTTCATGAGGAAAAACTTTTCGAGAATAAGGGAAACATGAAAAAATGGTAGAGGATCAAAAAAGGCACCAACATCGGCTCCTGCTCAGGGATGGGCACTCCCAGTGAGTGCCACAAGAACAAAATTAGACCAAGTGCCAAAATAATCCATTGGGAAAATAGATTCATGAGCCAAAGCCACCAAAAACTAGCTGAGAAACCAACAAAAATGGCTGCCACACACCAAGGAAAACCATGAACCGACAAAACACCAAAAATAGAGCAAAAGCCAAACACTATACACTATACAAGTGGTGCATACCTCAAATTTGGGGATTAATCCAAGAAATGCTTCAGATGCCTCGCCATTAACAGGAAGTTCAAGTAATTCCCCATCTAATTCCTTGAGAAAAAAGTATTTTCACCAATTCTAATATCAATGGAGTAAGGGCCCATCCACAATGCATCAAATTTACCATGTTTTCCCTTATCTTCATGCCTGCTATCCCACAACAAAACCAGATCTCCAACATTGAAATCCCTAGGAGTGACCTTCTTGTCAAACAACCTCTTCAACTTCTCTCTAAATCTGACATGCCTTTGGTGTGATGCTCTTCTTTCTTCATCTAGCTCAACAATCTGATTAATCCTTGCTTCATATGGACTGACCTCTTGATCTTCAAGTTGTTAAACAAATTGAAATGAAGATAATTGCAGATGTAAGGGTAGTAGAGCTTGAGTTCCATACACCAACTCAAATGGGATCTTACCGGTAGCTCTTTTGGCAAAAAGTGACTCTATTAGCCCAAACCGTAATTTCAGTTGTTCACCCCATTTTCTCTTGTTTAACTACAAGGTTCTCCTAATGATCTTCAACAAGTTCTTATTGTTGGACTCACTTGTCCATTCCCTTGAGTGTTATAGTTTGAAGCATAAGTCGAGTGGTTCCATACTCATTGCACATTGCCATCAAGGGTTTAGCTCAAACACATGACATTATCAACAATAATCTTTATTAGCACACCAAATCTACATATGATGTGATTCAAAAAGAAGTCCATAACAACTTGGTATGTTGCTTTCTTGGTGGGGATTGCTTCTACCTACTTGGTGAAGTAATTTGTGGCTACAAGGATCCAATTATGATCAGCACTAGAAGGGTCTCAAATCTCACCAATGAAGTCCATTCCCATTATTTGAAAGGAGATTTAATTGATATAGGCTAGAAAGGAAGGGAGACTAAAGCTTTCATTATTCCAGAGAAATGTTGGTAGATTTCACATTTTATAACCATCGTGGTTTCATCTTTAAAAAGAGTAGGACACCAATAACTAGCTCTCAAAATTTTGTGTGGTATAACCCTTCCAGAAAATTTTCCTCCACAAACTCCCCCATGGAAATCAACAACTATTTTGGGAGCTTCATCTTTAGTTATACATTTCAAGAGGACACCTTCATGGTTCTTCCAAGCTAGCCCAAATTCAGTGATGATGTATTTTTGAGAAGCCATCTTGAGGGCTCTTTTCTGATTTTTATTTAAATGATCAGGGTAGCATAGGTGTTTGAGATAAAATATTACATCCTTATACCACTTAGAGCTTACCAATTTCCCAAGAACATCTACCCTTTCTTCCTCTACTTCATTCACTTCCATAATCTACAAGTTGCTCTCAGCCATGAGCTTAGCAAGACCCAAACCTCTTACCAACTTTGTGGTTTGGATATCCATGTCATATTCCTACAGTTTGTTCACCCATCTACATATTTTTCTTGAGATCTCCATCTTTGATAAGATGTCTTTTACCATGGTGTGGGGAACATAAGCAACAAATTTTGAACTTAAGATATAAGGCCTGAAAACCTTTGTTGCTTTCACCAAGGAAAATGCTTGTTTTTCCATGATTGTGTACTTTAACTCAGTAGCTTGTAAAGCCTTGCTAAAGAAGGCAATAGGCCTCTCAGCCCCATCTTCATCCTTTTGTAACAAAACAAATGTAATGGTATTTTCAAAAGAAAAGGAGAAGATTTGGAAAGGCTTCTTGTAATTTGGAGCTGCCAAGACAGGTGCATGTTTCAATGCTTCTTTGATTCCTTCAAAAGCCTAAATAGCAGCCTCCTCCCATTTGATAACTTGTTCTTTCTTTAACATGCATGTAATAGGAAGAGTCAATTCAGCAAAATTAGACACAAACCTTCTAATGAAATTGATCTTCCCAATGAAGGATTGGATGCCCTTATTTTTCTTGGAATTGGAACCTTGCTGATTGCTTCTACCATCTTAGGTCAATTATGACACCAACCTTTGAAACAATATGACCAAGAAATTTGGCCTTTTTCACCCCAAAATGACACTTCTTTGGATTGATAGAAATGCCATATTCCCTACATCTAATCAAAATTATTTCCAAGTGCTACAAGTGATCTTTTTCGCTCCTTGAAAACACAAATCACATCATCCCGATAAACCGCAATGAAGTCATTTATGTAACCAACAAAAGCAACATCCATTGCTCTTTTGAAGGTAACTCCAAAATTCATGAGACCAAAAGGAATTCTTACATAGACATATGTTCCCTAAAGAGTGGTAAAGGTAATTTTAAATCTTTCTCAATCCTTGACAACAACTTCATCAGAGCCACGAAACCATCCAAGGTGGAAAACAATTCAGATCCAGTCACTAACTACAACATGTTTTCCATGTTTGGAAAAGGATAATTGTCTTTCAATGAAGCTCTATTCAGATTTTTGAAGTCTACACAGTCTGATATCTCCATTTTTCTTTTTGACTAGCACAAGGTTTATAACCCAAGATGAATACCTTGTGGGCTGAATGATCCCTCCCTCTTTCAGTTTCTTCAATTCATCTTGCATTTTCATGGAGAGGAGTGGATTAATTGGCCTCTACTTTTGTCTTAAGGGCTTGAAATTTGTTTCAAGAGGAATCTTATGCTGAAACAATTCCTCTCTCGTATGATTTTAGCTCGAATAAGACTAAGCAAGATAGTCCTGGTATTTCTTCAATAGTTGAACACAGGACTATTTTTCCTCTTTGTTTAGATTTCTGCCCAACCAAAATTTTCTTGGTTTTTCATTAGTTCCCAAGTTATGCTCTTCCACATCCCTTGAGGCAGACATGTTTCTATTGATGATGCAATCGACATTGTTAAAATTTGACTCAAGTGCAACAAGACCTCTAGGAATGGTGTTAGTTTTCAATTGGATAATATCCTTTCCAAAAAAGTCTCTCTTCCTTCAATCACACATACCATTGGTTCCCAATCAATAATCTGATTTATAAACTCACCTTGATTTTGTAACAACCTTTACACTTGAGCATCATCATTAAACACTTGCCAATGCTTGATGTTGTTAGGGACAGCTAGCCTAGTTAACACTTTAATATTGTACTCACAATAAGGTGAAATGGTGCAATTTCCAAATCTTGACCCCAACACTACCAAATTTTCAACATTAACATTAAAACTTCTGTCATGATGCATAATGTTGAAGGAATCAAACATCTCAATTAGATCCCAAACTGCATGTTTGTATTGTTTCATCCGCTAATTTTTTGTAGCATATAGCTTTCTTATTTGTTTGACAACTAGCTCTGAATATATTTTGCAATGATGTCCTTAACACCATACTTCCATGTAATTCTCAGACCCAATAATAAGGCTTCATACTCAGCAATGTTGTTAGTACATTCAAAATTAAGCTTGAAGGAAAAAAAAATCTTCCAAGCTAGGTGAAATCATAATTATACCAGCACCATTTCAAAATTTGGAGCAAGCTCCATCAAATAGCAAGGTCCAAGGGGAACCTAATTGTTCAAGGCACTTTGAATGATCCATCTTGTGTTCTTTTCCATTAAGCAAACCCAACAAAATTATTAGCATCTACATCAACAAACAACACCTCATAGGAAGCATTGTTGGGATCTTCAATAAGGTGTAACACCTTCTTTTCTCCATATAGCTTGACAAGGCTACCTTCAATGGGAATAGTGGAAAAGACATGTTCATTTGAACAGTCCCACCAACACTCGCATCCCACTTTCTTGACAAAAGCATACCCCATTTGGCAAGGCAATCAACAATCACAACATCAAGCTTCAAATTCTTTCCCTAATAGGCTGCAAGTTGTACCATTAAACCATTCACATAACCAACTACCAGCACTTCTCTTGAGTTGATGATAGTACACTTTCCATAGGCTATTGTCACTTTGATATCCAACTCATTCATGAATTCTAGAGGTATGACATTGCATGATGCACTGGAATCAAACATACATTTGTCAAGTGGTTTATCCTTTATGATCAAATTTGTAAATAATGGATCAACATTCAATTGGGAATCAACCAAGTATGTCCCTAAGTATACCTCAGGTGTTTCTCCAAGATCCTCTAATGCTGGTGGTGTTTCAAGGTCTGTAATGATTTCAGGAGTTTCAACAACGGTTACATTTCTGCTTGGGGTACTCTTCTCCTCTTTCAATCCCAAGTACTTAAATGCTCTCTTCTTGTGCTCTGGAATCCTAAGCAACTCAATGATTATAACACTCACTTTGATTTGGATCAATACTTGGGATATGTCATAAGGAACACTCTTTGGCAAAGCAACATTAGGAGGGAGACAAGCATATTCATCGATGGCATGAGATTCTTGGCAGCTTGGGCATGAGGAGGAATGTAATTTTTGCTTGGGACATCAGATCTTTTGGCAGGTGTTCCTCTTCTAGGAGATTCTTTGGGAATTATTGTAAGGGTGTTTTAGGTTTGGCCTAAGGCCTAGCTCCCTTAACAACTTTTCTCCTAGTGTTATGGTCTTTCTCTTGAGCTACAACAAAATTCATCAACAATTGTCTATATTCCTCTGAAGGGATACCGCCATCATAATTATTAATCATCAAAGCTCTTAAGTATTCAAAGTCATTGTTAGGAATTTCAAAAGCTTGCACTACATCAACTTCAAGAGTATGAGGGGGAAGAAATACTTGTACTCATTTGATGCAATCCCAAAAGGTTACAGTTGTACTTATACTTATTAGCTTAGTTGATATTTCTCCTTCTCGTGAGCTTGAAGAACAACCCACCATGTAGATATCATCATCAATACCATCATCATTATTAGCTTCACCATATTTCTGGTCCATTTCACATGGAGGATGGGGTAGAAAACACTTATCACACCAATCAATATCAACAACTTCCTCAACAACAACAACCCTAGCAGTTAGGGGATCAGGTAAAACTCTTCCTTCACGTGTTTGAGGATGTCTAATTACATACCCCATGGGTTCTTTCCCTCTATCATCAGATCTCTGATCACCCCTAAGATGATTGGAAAATCTATCATGGTTTTGTGCTTTTGCTGACCTTGTGAAGTATGCCCACCCCTTCTCTTCCCGGGCTAACTTGTATGATATTTCTTTGATGACCTTCGCTAAAGTTTTCACAACCTCCTCCAAATCAGCACCCTTGCTAGTTTGAGGTTTTTCAGGGTTTATCAACTTTACACCATCCCTCTTGAGAGGTTTCCAAATGTCCTTAATGTTATTTTCAATCTGCAGTGCCATGGTAAAGGCCTGCCTTAAATTGGTAGGGTTCTTATCTCTTAGGTAATAGGCTGCTTTCTTGTCAAATGCATCTGCATATTTGATTAAACAAGACTCATCACAGGGCCTAAAATTGATAGGCAACCTCCTCAATGTCTTGTTAACTATTATATTAAAGTCATGAACTGATTCATTAGGTCCCAGTAGAATCCCACTTGATTCCGCACATTTCCACGTTTTTGGAAAAAGGAAAATTTTCACAATTATCCCCGCGGACCTGCGCACTCTGCTTCTCCTTGACATGTGGCGATCACTGATTTGTTGCGGGCCATAACTCCCTTTTTTGCTTCATACTTCCTTCACAAAATTTGAAAGTTTTCAAAACTCACCGTGGCCCGCACTCCCCTCTTGCATTGATTTTGACATGTGTCTCCCTCTAATTCATTGCAGAGCCACGCTTCAAATTACCACTTTAACTCATTTTTCCAAAAAGGAAACATTTCCCTTTTTCCTCCAATGGCCCGCACTTCCCTCTGCCCCTGATCCTGCCATGTGTCCACTCTTGATTGGCCTGGTGGACCCGCGCCCCTTTTCACAACTTTTGTCCCTTTCGCCAAAAAGTAGAATTTTCCTAAGTCTTCCGCCAGCCTCCATTCCCACCTACCACATGTCCTCCTTTGATTGGATGTAGGCCTTGGGGGATTTTCTTTGTTTCCACGCATTTTCCAAAGTGCCCTAAGGCATAAAATGGCCTCGCTGTCCACCTTCACTCGCCTACGACACGTGTACCTCCTATGATTGGATGTGGGCCTTGGGGGATTTTCTTCATTTCCATGCATTTTCCAAAGTTCCTAAGGCACAAAATGACCTGCCCATCTGCCTTCACTCTACCTCGTGACACATGTACCTCCTCAAGGACTCGCGTAGGCTGCGGGGTAACTTGCAAAATTTCCAAAAACACAAAAATGTTAAGTTTTTTAGAAATGACCCACCGATCCTTGTCTAATTACAAATGACCACGTATGAAAAGTGTATCAGCTAGAATTTGATGGGAAAAGGATGCCCGTATGAGCGTCAAAAATGTAGAAATTACTAGCAACCCCCAAACTCAATTTTTTCTTCATGGGTGAAGAATTTTTCGATCGAAAGACAAATGTAAAGTGGTTTTAGGAAATTTACGACCATGACAAGAGATATTTGAGGGAAAATAAGTAAAAATTGAATTATTTCGAGCTCCAAAGGTTGGGAAAAAACAAAAAAATGGCAAAGGTGTTTGAATGGGAAAAATTTGGGCAAAATGCGGGGCAAACTTGGAGATTTCTTTCAAAATGGTGCAAGAATGGAGAAAAAACAAACAACTCAAAGAATTTAAACACAGGTACGAGTTTTTTTTCATCAAATTTGAAGGATGGGAAGATCCAAGGCCGTTTTTTCTCATAAACAGGGCAAAAACACACTTCTCCTTAGCAAATTAGGGCAAGGTAATGAGTTTGCAAACAATCTAATGCACAAGAATGGAGCTACAACTTCACATTATCGATTTCATGAGGAATTTTTTTTTCAGAGCATAGGGGATACATGGAAAAATGGTAGAGGATTAAAATGGGCACCAACCCGTCTCATCACCGATAACGGAAAATAGTTTAAAAATAAAACCCTATAAAAAATGTTGTGATGAATTTGGCATTCAAACTAGTTTCTCTTCACCTTACTACCCACAAAAAAATGGCCAAGTACAACCACGATAATAAAAATTGAAAAAATTCTTATAAAAGTAGTTGATGATATCGAAAAGGATTGGCATATGCACATTCATTTCACCTTGTGGGCTTACCGTACTAGTATTCACACCTCAATTGCTACCACACCTTTCTCTTCGGTGTACGGTACCAAGGCTGTCTTGCCTCTCAAAGTCCATATTCTATCTCTCTGTATCTCACTCCAAGACATTCTCAATGATGATGACTTTTGCTAAGACCATTTGGCACAACTTGAGTTATTAGATGAATGTCATCTTAATGCTCTTGATCATCTCCAAATCTACCAAAAACATATCAAATGTGCCTATGAAAAACATTCCCATGAGTGAACCTTCCAGGTTGGTGACCTTGTCCTGAAGGAAAATCAACATGTAACCAAAGAAGAGAAAATAAACGTGGAAAATTTTCTCCTAATTGGCTTGGACCATATATCATTACTCATACCTATGGATCAGGTGCTTATCGTTTGTCTTCACTTGAAGGTAAACCCAAACCTAAACCCCTCAATTCCTTGTATCTTTGACCATTCTATTATTGAATCAAGTCCTATATCACCTTATGTCTATTTCAATCTTGTCCCTTGAGCACCCTTCACCTTTCATATTACCTATTCTTGGGGCCAATGACTAAACAAGAATCATGTGATTACTCGTCACCTTTCACCTTATCTTCAATATGAGTACCATGGATCTACTCATGGCATGATTTTCATGGATACTTTTTATCATTTTCAATATGGAATCCCATGGTCATTCATCACTTAAAACCATATCTTTCATAGTTAACCTCTGTGTGCTATGGTTTTGTCTTCTTAAAAAGAGCCCAATCTTCCTCTATAGTCTTGTCCATGACTTAAACATCTAAAAGAAAAATAATTTCACAAGAAAAATGGGATTCAACTCCTTGATTCAAACTTCCAGAAAAGAGATGACTCCCTCAAAAGGGATATCTCTTCTCAGATCCCACCATTATAAATAGATCGCTCCCTTAAAGGACAAATATACAAAACTAGCCATACCGCACAAAGTCTATCATAAAAGGGACTATCCTTGAAAAAACAAAACAAAATAATAATAAGAAGCTTCTCGCATCAATCAACTTCATGAAGACCTCAAGGAGATAATATAATCATCCCACATAGACTTCCCGCATCGATCAGTCTATCAAAAACAAGAGCAAAAAGAGAAAAAGATAACCTTTTTGTCATGGAATTGCCTATTTTGATCTTAGGTATCTTGCCAAGTAGGCCTACTGTCTCACACCAGGTTACACTAAAACCAACCATTTTCACCTCATTTCCTTTTCACCCTAATTTCCTACCTTCTCAAGGGACATGTCACAAATGTGACATTTTGTGATCATGTGACTTTCTTCCCCCTTAGAATAGTCAATCACGCAACACCTTTAGGGTCTTACATTCATAATCCCATCTTTGGTATGGTATACTTGTTGTGGTTCTTATCAATTAGATGGCAACATATAATGATGAAATGAAAAAAAAATTCCTATACACCTCTTACCATTCACCTTCTTCATCACTTGGTGATTTTCCTATACAAGACTAGACCATCAACACCTACATTTTGGGGATTCCTATTTCATTAAAAATGAACCTAAAACCACTCATGCCTAAATGACCTAAACTCAACCATACCTACATGAACCCAACTCAACCATACCTACATGACCTCAACCCAACCATGCCTAAATTACCTAGACTCAATCATGCCTAAAACCTACCAACCCATTTCTTTTCTTTACCTTATTCTTCCCTAGCTTACAAGAGAACTACATCTACCCGAGGCCCCTTTTCACTAGGGATATGTAGGCAACACTCTAAGGGCACAAGGACCTTAGAGGTTAGCTCGACCACTCTTTACCCTAACCAATTTCCACCCCTATTTTTTCTATTCACATTCTACCTTATTTAGTTTCCATCTTATACACTACTTGGAAATTAAAAAAACATACAAGTATACAAACATGTATATCTACCTATTTATTACATCATCATATCATATTTCAATCATTTCACATTTTCGTCATATCAAATATTTTAGACGAACCATAATAGAAACTTACATCATCATTTATTTTCCAATACTACCAACAACATGGACATTAAATAAACCCAACAACATGACTCCACCATGCCTAACTCGACCTAAACTCCACCATGCCTAACCGACCTAAAATAAACCATGCCTAACTAACCTAGACTCCATCATGCCTATGTGACCTCGCCTCCAAAGATGCGTATTGCACTTAGTTTCTATCCACACACAAATAGAAATGGAAATTAAAACATAAATTACATCATCCATACCATAAATCTCATCATTTATAACAATAAAAGTATGCGTATCAATAAAAATATAAACCGATAAAAATACATATGAAGGATCTCCAAATGCTTAGATACATCCTCACCATCTTCGGCACGTAGGCCAATATAGGATCAAAATCTCAAACCCTCATGACAACCTCACTATCATTGACACGCAAGCTGGTATATACCAAAAATAAAATATCGATCATATGCAGTGACTAATTGTCACTCCATATGATATACATCCATGTCTCATCTATCTCCTCCTCTTTTCATGTTTCGTGCCCTACTAACATCTCCCCAATTCACATGGGTCTTGTTCTAGTCTCCTCCTAGCCCGCAACTAGGTCTGGCCTCCATGAACTTTTAGCCTCACCTTGACCTTGTCTCTGGTCTCGTTGGTCCCCTGTGATATCTGAGCTATGAGTGTGAGAGCTAGTCCTCTCACTCGCTACCCGCTATGTGTTATACTCAACATAGGAGGGTACGTTTATCCCTATGGTCTTCAGATGATCCTGGTAATACTACACCTCATTCAAGGCATCCCTGAACCTCACCATAAACACTTTATGAGGTGGTACCATCGGCCTCACAACCACCTGTTCACTCTTCCCTACTACCATCAAATTTCACGGCCACTCCGTCCATGTGCTACAGCCGTAGCACGTGACTGTCCCCGATGACGGAACCCATATGATGGGACCCTATCGCAATGCCTATGTCGGTCTCCTTGCTACCACCTGAGCATGTAAAGCCACCACCTATGCCTAGGATGTTGCTATTTGTTCCTGCAACCATGTAACCTTTTCCTACAAGGTGGCTATCTATCTTCCATCCCGTACAGAGCATGAACCTATCCATGGATTGTAGTCAACTACCCCTATATTATAGTCACCTTCCCGCATAAGGTGGCTACCTCTACTGCACTACTATTAACTACATTACTAGCACTACCACATGTCCCTCGTAGTGCATCTCTCTCGCACCGTCACAATCACTAAAGCAAACTACCTTAGTTGTGGTGGTGCTACCTATAACTCTTCTTCCCACTAACATATGTATCCATTAGATACCCTTGCATCATCTATCCTGCCATCCATTGGTAACTCCTCTTGATCTTCCGGCTCTGTAGGGAGAGGTAGAGATAAAAGCCTCTCAACATCCTCCCGCTGATACTTGGGAAATGGAGGCAACACATCTTGTACTAGTCTTAATCGCTTTTAGACTCGTCTCATCGGGATCATCTCATGCTCATTAGCATGTATCCCATGTATCCATTACATCGCCAGTAGCCCCTATAGCTCTCACCTCATGCCTCTAAATGTTAGAAATATGACATAAGGCCACCATACTATGTCTCTCACATATAGCCCCTCCAACTCCCGCCTATAATATGCCACCTCATATAACACCTATGATGCTTGTGGATGACCTTCTAGGACCACCCATCACCTGAATCCTTCCCTCTGCCCCCCATGATGCTAGTCTTCTACCGACAGCCAGTCCTCGTGGCCGCACTACCATTATGTGCTCATAGACCCAACAATGTAGAAGGAAGGTATAACACACGCCATATCGACACATCCTCTGATATCCCCATAACTCCATGTATAGTTGTACCAAATAATTTGGTGCCCATGTAAAGAAGACCCGCTCCTCGACCATGTCTTGTAATACTCCCATCAGACCCCTAGGAAAATTCCTGCCCTCTGAATCAGGTAGTGCATAACACCCCACTATCACCATCATCAACACGGCTAACCATGTCTCCTATGGGTGTGTTGCATACATTACCCCATACACTAATCTTACGTTGTGCTCACCACTCACCACCATCTCCTTGAACACTCCAATCATCTCCTTCAAGGTTCCATTCATAGATACATCAGAAAGCCGGCTCCCCAACAATTGGGAGCAATAAAATCCTATATACATCATGTAACATGATCATAATCTTTCCATTAGGAATTTGGAATGTGTTGGTCACTGCATCCCATCTATCGATGAGAGCGACCATGAGACTAGGATCCCATCGGATCCGTCTATACCACTTGACCCTAATCATCCCTACCTCCCACATGTGGGCCCACTCCTCCTCTCGTCACACTGCACCTCAACTCCCCTAGTAGGGGTGGTACTCTATCTCGCAGTGTCAACTACTGCCATGCTTGCAACCAACCAACTCAACAATGTCAGGGCCTGAATTCATTTTTTTGTCAACAACATAATTCTACACCCTGCTACCCCATATGTATTTATCATGTTCCTACTTTATCCCCACCACTTATTTATCCCATTCCCACTTACCCGAACCTCATACCCACCATGACCTAAGTCCCACCTATCCCCTACCTATGTTTACCTACCCTCACCTTCGCCCACCTACTTTTCTCCCTCCTCGATCCCTATTCCCTTCATTTTTATCTTGTTTATCCTACCCTCTCTTTTCCACCCCATCTTCGCCCTCTGCATCTAACCTATTTTGGCCCTGTCACCTTTTTACAATAACCAATGTCGACTACCCATGAGTTCCATTGGTCACTCTTGATTGATGTTGGCCCCTATGACCACCATTGGTCATGTTTTACCCCATCGACACTAGTAATACATAACCGACGCTCGCCAACCCCAAACCAAACAAATAATCCTCTAGTTTGGTGCCAAATTCAAACCCCCACAACCATAAAATTCTAAAATGGCCTAAAAAAACCTAAACCCACCCAGACACCACCCAAATCCTACCCAATTCATTTTTACCCCTATTTAGTCTACATTCCACCCCCTTACCCAAATCGGTCCATTTTACCCACATTTTCAAATTTTCAAATTTTCCCCCCATTTGTTCATTTTAACACCAAATTCAATTCAAAATACGAGATATGAGTTGAAAGCTACCTCATCCCACTACCTCCTCCTCATTGTAACCTCCATTATCTACAATGGTGGACCTCTCGTGCTCCCTCCCACTACCACTATGTCTAAAATTGATCTCTTGATCCTTCGAAATCAACTTGTTCCACTCGATCACGTGGACCCATCTTCCTCACTCCAACAACCACTCACCTCTCACCCAATCCGCCTCAATTCACACTCAATCCCATTTTTCTCGACACTCATTTGACTATTCTTCCTCCAGAGCCATTTTCACCACATAAAAATGCTCAAATGAGAACTTTTACCACAGTTTTACGTTTTAACCCGTCGACAAGGGAATCGATATTAGTCTAACCTAAATGACATCGGTTCCATGCCCTAGTGTACTAATATCAGTGCACATGGAATACTTTCACCAACCCACTGATATCAGTTTCACATGACTGATATTGGTCAAGTTGCCTACATCCCATTTGGACTCTCCTCTTCATTTTGCCTACTCTAAATGCCCTCATTACCTCCCACCCAACCTTATTATCAGTTGGGGCATACTTTGGCCCCTGTCACTACCCCATTTACACCACCCACCCTAATAACCTGTACCCCACTTTACCCCGTATGCCCCTCAAATTGCCTATACCCGTCTTACCTTGTGATATGATACTTACTTTGACTAGCCTCCGATCTTGCCTTACCTTAATGTTGTGTCATTTATCCAAACCAACCCATACCTTTTGGTGTACCGGATCATACCTAACATCTTGCACCTGACCTTGTTGTGATTCCTGACCATATCCTATGCCTTGGATACCTAAATCACTTCACCCCTGTTGATAAGCCTAATGGAATTTACCAATGTAGAGTTTACATGCTCTTTAGCCCAGGTACCTTATCACAATATATACATGTGCATGCATTAGATGGAACTTCTCTCTTACCTAACCTACAACCATTTTCTCTTCATTTTACACCTACCCAAAACCCACAATACCCATACATTTCCTTAATTGTGATTAGGACTTTTCATTTTACCTACCTCTTGGCCTTACTCATGCCTTGACCTATATACCCCGACCTGAATCAAATTTTGTGACCATTGAACTTTTGTACTCACTATTCCTTGTGATATTGTTACCCATGTTATTTTATCCTAACAACCATACCCTACCTATTTTTGTGCCATTTATCCTGACTAAACCCGTGGTTTATGGATCATACCTAAACGATCCTACACCTAACCTACGTTGTGTTTCTAGACCATATCCTATACCTTGGATACCTAAATCACTTCACCCTTATTTGGATAAACCTATCAACCTTGGATGATGTAGAGTTTGTAAGCTCTTTAACCTAGTACTATGTTGCAATCTATATGTGTGTGTGCATTCGATTGCCATTACCCATTACCCAATTTGACCTGGCCTATTACCTATTACCCAATTTGACCATTACCCATTACCCAATTTGACCCTAGCCTATTACCTATTACCCAATTTGACCATTACCCTTTTCCCAAAGTACCCATACCCTTCCCCACCTACCTTCACTTACACAAACTACACATTTATCAAACCACTCACCGACTCCGTATAACACCTCATCAGTTCTGGTTTAAGGGGGATCACCTTTGCCCACACTTGGGGAAGCCCCACTCTCACCCATACATGGGGAAATCAATTCCTATTTTTGTCATCGTCACTAATACAAGTTATGCAACAAAAGGGGCAAAATGTAGACACCAAAATTAGGTCGTACCACCCTTATAACCCGGTTAATTAAATTAACCATACCTTACATATTCATATCCCATAGGGCACATGATTAATTAAATTAATTACTTTAATTAATTTAATTAAAATCCTCACTCGACCGCCTCACCCAACCAATTCACCTAGACACCTCATCATAGACATATTCTTAGCATGTTGCTTTTAACTAAGATTCAATCTCTACTTTCCTAATTAATCGAGACTTAGTCTAACCCTAACATTACATGCTTATTATTTCTCTAACATCCTCGCCCACTTATCTAAGCATAAAATACCATTTTATACCCGAACCAATGGGTAGAACTAGTCAAAAGATAACCAAGATCTACTATTTTGGAAAACCGAGGATTTCCCTCTGTAACCAACATCGATTAACCATAAACTACCATTGGTCATCCTCACCATCGTCGCCATCAGATATTCATTTTAGAAACCTTGTTCCCCAAGTTTGTAATTTTCAGTTTTGGGAGAGAGAGAGAGAGAGAGAGAGAGAGAGAGAGAGAGAGAGAGAGAGAGAGAGAGAGATCTACATGTAAGCATGAACCAAAGCCCTCTTATGCATCCAGAGACCCTTAGCCAAAGAGAAAGGCTGATCTTAAGGCATTGGAATTTGTGGCAACATTCCGGGAAGCACTACCGCGACACTGACCATTAGTTTCACAGATCAACCATTGCTATCCTCCACCAACCAAGCCTACAAATACAAGTAAGTGGTTTTGATATGCATCATTCTATACTTACTTAGATTGCAATTTTCTTTATCTCCATTTTATTAGATCTTATTCTCCTTTGCATTCCACCATCCCCACCTTCCTGTCAATCCACCTATCCAACCACCTACTACCTTTTATCTCCCTATACCGACTCTTAGGAATTCCCGAGACATCTCAACATATGAACCTATCCATCCTTCTTCCATTCCATGTGCAATCACAAAGAATCTCCAAAACCAAGTTTATTTTATTTGTACCATTCGCACCCTCTACTGACACCGGTCACCTTGACTGTCGATGGTTTCCCCTTTACGAGATATCGGTCACCAGATAAACATTGGTTACTATGTCTCCTGACATAATTTCACTAAGTTGACCTTAACACACCAAAACCTCACAGAACCTTACCCAAACTTGGTACCCCACCTAAAATCCTACCACAGACCTTCCCAACTCTCTGTGTAGACATAGAGAGAGCTTGGGCATCTATTTTGACATTCTACCATTATCCACCCTAAACCGTCATCAGTCATATCTAAACCATTGTCGGTCTCACTCTAACCAACATCGGTCTCTGTGTTTGACAACCTAGCTTAGGACAACAAGCTAATATCCATCCCCAAACTACGTAGAATAATTTTTAGCCTTTACTGCCTTTTGTTATACTAGCAAAACTCAAAACCACCTACCCAACCTCCAGATCTGATCATAACCCTACCTGTTAGATTAGATTTTCTTATTATATTTGAATGAGATGCCTAAATCATATCAACTATAATAGGATGTTACTTGTTTACATTATTTCTTACATTAAATTATATTAAACAATGGATTGACAACCATCTAGGAAGTATCACACTTCTCGGATATAGCACATACTAGGCAGTCCATTGACATATATTGTTTAATATTATTCTTGTGGTCTTGTTTTACATTTATAGGTAGTTCCTCCTATCCAAAAGGAAGTTCTTCATGGTCATCCTAGATCAAAAATTAGAAACGTGTGCATAACCTTCAACCGACATCACAAACAGGTATTCCTTCCTGGCCTATCACCCTATATCTGTTTCATTAAATCTGTTAAGAATCTCGTGAGACAACAAGAAATTGAAGATGCAAAAATGTCCCAACAATTAGGTGGGAGTATTCAAAGGAAAAATCTTCATGCATGAAAGGGGGATCAAGGCCAATATAAAATAGGTTCAATCATGAGGGAGAAAGGATTCCCCAAGCGTAAGTTGGCCAATAAACACATGAGAGAAAGGAAATAGAAAATTATCTTATTAAAAGGGGACAAAAGTGTCCGTAAACATGGAAAAGAGGACATCCAATACACATGGATGTTCTAAATGATTTTTGAAGAACAGAGGATGTTATGAAAAGATTTAGAAGGTGGTCGATGAAAAATTGATTATCCTAAGGCACAAATCATGAGACAAGACATGCACTAAAGAAAGAGTTTGAAAAAGGTCTAGACAAAACCTAGTAACATACTAATCCTATTTTCTCATAGAGATCTAGTGTGTGCACGTGGAAATGAATTACCTCTTGAAGGAAAGAGTTGATAGACAACAAGTGAAGACACTATCCAATGTGTAGGAATTATTTAGTTTGAAAGGTGATTTATGAATGGATTGTGGAAGGAGAGCCATATATCGCTCCACTTCCACTGATGTCCATATCCCCGATGGAGATGCATTTGATTCTAATCACAACATTTATCTACTACCAATCAGAATCCATATCCCCAGTAGAGATTATTGGAAATACCCTAAGAGAGAGTTATATATCAATTTTCTTTTTCTCTTAGATTTTGCTTTTTTATTGATTGATTTTGATTATTTTGCTTTCAAAACTTATTTCAGCTCTCTGATTTTACAAGGGTTAAGAACCACTAATGGTTTATGGAAGGATATGAAATTGATTATGATAATGACATTGATTAGTGTCAAAAATATATCCAAAATTTCTTCGCAAAATGAATCAATTAAATAATCAAAATCAATCAATCGACATTGTGATAGGATTGGTAAATTAAATGTGAATTGTGATAGGATATCTAATAGGTCAATTGATCTTTAATTTACCAAGGTGATAAAAAACCAGGGTCAAACAAAAACCATAGAGATAAATGTCACAAAATGCATGTGAATAGGATAATCACAATAACATCGAAGGGATGAAAATGGTGGATGACTTGTAGAGGAATATGAAAGAAAGGGAATAAAGAACATCCATTTGTATGCAATACCTAATTGCAATGTTTGATCTTTGTACCTTTGATTTTGTTTTTGTAATGTTTTAATGTTTTCTCATTTTTTTGTATTTTTGAATTGTTTTATGATTTTTTTAATTTTTTATGGTTATCGAATGAAACATGTCACTTTGCATGATAGGATCCAACAATGATGTTTGTGATTTCTTTGATAAGAGATACTAAGCATGTTTTCTTATCAAGTGTAATATTATCCCCGATCTCGATGATCGTGGTGAGTTCACACTCAACAAATGATTGTGATTTATTTTGAAACATTGGTTTCGTATGTGGGAGCTTGAGTTCCCTATCCATAGGTTTCTACACTTTGTGCCATACTTGATGGGTACATTGGTGTGCATTATGGAATCACATTTGATTTTGAATTTTATAATCATTTGAGTTGTTGGGAGCTTTGGATCTCTTCATTGTTTTGGTATTAGCTTGGTAAAAACTTGTCTAGGTTTATTATAAGCTAATGCTTGAATTTTCTAATCTCGAGAAGTGGGAGAAGAATGTGGAAATTTAGAATTGATGTGAGAAATGATGGTGGGCTTTCCACAATATTTGGTAGAAGAATAATGTGATGGATGAAAAGGATATGGTCCAAGAATTGAAGAATATGGGATACCGGGAGGTGAGCCACAAACAAAAGATGAAGGGCTACTAGGATGTGGCCCCAGAATAGAAGGAGAAGGGATGCTGGGGTGTGACCCATAGCTGGAAGATGATGGGATACTAGGATGTGGCCCAAGAATAGAAGATGATGGAATACCCAGGGGTGACCCATACATAGAAGAAAAGGGGCTAGTTAGACGTGCCCCAAGAATAGAAGATAGTGGACTACTTGAAAATTTCCCAAAAATAGTAGAGGGAGGACTACTAGAAGGTGACCCACACCTAGACAAAGATGAAGGGCTACTTGGTATTGACCCCATAAGAGATTGTGATTGAGGAATTGTGATAGACAAAGAGTGATTGGGTGATGAGAAGATAGGCCATGGATCAATGCAAGACCTAGGAGTTTCATCATGTAATGAAGAATGTGAAGATGGAAGAATAAGAGGAGGATCAAGTTGCATGATCTGAGGCTCTTCCTCTGTTTCTTGATAAAAGGAATCAACCTTTTCCTCACAATACACTAACACATTGATAAGTCTAAAGAGAATCCTTTCTCGTAATTTGTTAGAGGGATATATTTGTGTGCCCCTATAAAGGCCATGATCACTCCTTTGTTATGAAAGAAATCAATTAGTATGGGTTGTTGATTGACCACAGGGGTTTGATTGGAAGAAAAAGGTCCAACTGGTGTGGAAGACTTAGAATATGTTTGATGATGATTGATAGAAGAAGATGACTCAAGAGATGAAGTAGAATTAAGGATAGATGTCTCATGAGTAGAAGAAGATGTGGATTTAGAATTGGTTGGTATAGGTTTCCCTATAAGATGACATCATGGAGGAAGAATAGGAGGATTTCATATCCAAAATTCCATAGATTGCGATGTAGGAGTCAACTTAGATGATTGACTAGAAGGACTTTGAGTCACATGAATCTTCAAAGGAGGAAGAGTTTGTTGAGGTGACTGATAAAAGAGGTCCTACAAAGAAGGGGAGGACCATGATTGAAGAATTGCATTAGATGTTTTATAAAGAAGGTCCTGCGAAGAAGGGGAGGACCATGACTCAAGAATCACATTAGATGAATGATAAAGAAGGTCCTGCAAAGGAGGGGAGGACCGCAACTTAGGATTCAAATTAGATGAATGATAAAGGAGGTCCTGTGAAGAAAGGGGGACTCAAAAATCACAGTAGAAGTATGATGAAAAAGGTCATGTGAAGAAGGGGAGGATCACAACTTAGGAGTCGAATGAGATGAATCTAAATAGTAGTTTGGATCTGAATCATCATAGGAAATATTTAGATTGAAATCCTCAGAAGAAGAGGAAATGTTTGGATTAGAAGTAGAAGAAGAGTGGGGGGAACCCAAATAATAATTTGGATTATAAGTGTCCAAACCATACCACTGATTATGAGATGAAGGTAGGGAATGAGTTAGCCGACGGGTTCTCTAAGCGTGAATAACCAAACGAGGTTTGGTCATGATGGGTGTCTTTTGATGTGAATATTAAAAATTTGATTCCTTATTATCGTATGTATAAGGGATGTTGTGATAATCAATCATTTTTGGCATGTGTTGAGTTGAACGGTCTAGACCTAGATTGTATGATCAAACTTCTTCTAAGTGAAGAAGGTTTCATGTTGATTTGAGCAACATAACAACAACCAAATAGACATTTCATAAAGATGGGGATGCTTGTGTGATTTTCCAAAAGGGAAGATAAGGAAAACATACATCGTGATGAATCAAGATTGATAATCCAAAAAGGTTTGGAGGTGTAAATGTCAAAGGATTGATCAAAATTTTAGCAACATAAAGGATACAAAGGAAATATTTCCTATATTTGATTGATGCAAAAGTTTCTTGATAGGAAATGTTTTTGCCAAGGTTTGAAAGATGTGTTCAAAAATGATCATGAACTTAGGAAAAAACAAGAAGATCAAGAGGATCAAAGACCCAAAGGATTGTCCTAGAAATGAGTTTATAAGGTAGATAAACACAAGGAACAATCACGCAAGTTCAAAACACAAAGCCAAATTAATGACCAAAGAATAATGAATGATAAATAATCAATGGATCAAAGTGATTTTCTGAAATGGATAAGTTAATGTGAAAAATGAGACACAATCACGCAAAGTTGTTGGTAAACCAATTAGTCAAATGGATTACTTCCTAAGCATCCGATCAATTAATAGTTTGACACGTAAGATGATCAACAAAATGTCACCACTTATGCCAAGTTTAAAAACAAACAAGACATAAGTAATAACAAAAGGTTGATACAATTTCCAAGAAAGGTATACTAAAAGAAAGTTTAAGTCCAATCAAGACCTATATCTTAAAAAGTGGGAGTTACGAATATGAATGATGTAACAATACCATTAAGATACGTTAACAAAAATTTGTAGAAAAGTAAGGTATTAGTATCGAAATAATATTGACATGATGTGCACAAAGGTAACAACACCTTTCAAAATCGAGGTAATGTTTGAAAGAAAACCAAGGCTAGAGTATACCAAGGAATTGTTATGATGTGTGTAGTGTAACATTACAATCTAGACACTTAGGTCAATTTTGTAAGAAACAAGATGTAAGTATCAAAATTATTGCAATACGATACAAGCAAGATAACAATTCAAAGGATAATCAAGATGATGAATCATGCCTAACTACGATTGAAGATCTTGACTTGGGTATCAAGATAAAAATGCTACCAATGATATGAAAACATCTCCATGCACTTTAGATGTTTAATAACTTATTTTTAAATATGGAAGAGCGTAAATAGACACAAAAGCGGTGAATATAATCAATTAGCAACACAAAGGCAGTCACATTTCTTCCGATCAACAAAGTGTCAAAATAAAGTGAAGGAAGTAGATCAATTAGGGATGAAAAATGTTGGCCTCACTTTGACAGAGTTTCACCTCACCTTAGGGTGAGTGAAAAAATAAGCAAAATTAATGCTTCACACGTTTTGTGATGAATAATGGATCTTAACTCAAATTCATTTTGAAATGGTCAAAGTTGGATCTTGGTCAAAGATAACTTCCTGAGGCGGTTCAATCAAATACGTTTCAAAAGTTATCTAAGAGTAAGCTCAGTTTTCCAAGGTTTCCCAAAGATTATCTGGGCTTTACTTTATCCCCTCAAGCACGGGGCAATAAATGCGTCCCATCGTGTACTCTTACTGGGGTCATGATACAGATAACTTTGACACTAAATCTCACGTGTATACTAGTGAAGTAGGTGTGAGCACTTCCCATTTCATCCACAAGGTTCCCTCTTGTGTGGAATACTTTGGGGTTCCTAGGACCACCCCCATTGTTGTAGCTTAAGGATTATGCCAAAGGGGTTATGTCCTAGTTTTAAGCAGATGGGGCGTACCCTTATCCAAACCTAAAAATCAAGTGTTTTGAATGTGGTGTTTTTTTAATCTTTTAGACTTAATTTATTTTAGTTGTTTGATGTTTGACAACCTGAAACATATGTGTAGTTATAAAATTTTGTTTTGAACTCCTTTCTTTGACAAAATTTTTAGGTTTCATACTCAAACGCGTCAGTAGTTTTCAAGCAAATCACATTATTTAAAAGAGGATTAAGATTTACTTTTGATTCTCAATATCATCCAAGGATGCAAGAGAAGATCATACACAACAAATAATCCAACTAAAAAGTAAAGGAAATCTTTGTAATTAATGAACCATATAAAAATCTTGATAAATGTTTAAACCCTTAAGCCAAAAATGAAAGATGAAGTTTCCAATTAACCAAATGTTAGAAAATCAAGACTAAATTTACTTTTGATTCTCAAAATCACCCTAAGGTACAAGAGAAGAGTATACAAAATTTTTATCCCAATTATATAGAAATGGAAAACTTCAAATCAAAGGACCATAAAAAATACTTTTTAAAATGTTCATTCCCTTAAGTAAAACGAATAATCAAATTTCCAAGTTAATCCAAATGTTAAAGAGATAGAGATAAAAGTTGTTTTTGATTCTCAAGATCACCAAAAGGTGTAATAGAAGAACATACACAATATTTGGTCTAAATCAAGTAAATCATGGAAATACAACATTCATCAAAACATTAGACATGTTAGAAAATGACCAGTTTTACAATAAAGGAAAACCTTACAATTTATGTAAGTATAAATCCTAAATTTATGTTTTCATTGCATATTTCACTTCAATACCTTTCCAATGAAAAAAATGGATTCATTTTGAGTTTGGGAGAAAAATTTATGGCCTTCGAGAAGATGGGTTACGCATATGCTCTTATGCTCACGGGTATGCACTTAACATGTACTAAAAAAATGTCAAAAAATGTCCCTTAATCTGCAAAAAGGTCAAATTTTTCCAACCAAGATTCAATTTTGACAACAACCCATCACATTAATATATGAATAGAAGACTCAACACTAACCTACATGCTCAAGAATTTAAAATTTTCAAGAAATTGACAAACTAGCATGTAGAATGTTGAAAAAGTAAGCTCTAAAAATGAAAACATGGAGAAATATTGAAATTTTCTCACCAAGATTAAATTTTAAGAGTAACCCACCACATTAATATGTAAATAGAAGACTAAACACTATCAAACACTAACCTACATGCTCAAGAATTTAATATTTTCAATAAATTGACAAAACTAGCATGTAAAATGTTGAAAAATGAAGCTCTAAACACAAAAACATAGAGAAATCTTGAAATTTTCCCATCAAGATCCAATTTTGACAACACTTCACCTCCTTTATACCTACAAGGAATACTAAACACATGAAAACTCAATAAAACAAGTTAAGAAAAACAAGTTAGATCAACATGTGCAAAAGAGGGTTAGTAACCAAAATTGAAACTTAACTACAAAAAATTGAAATTAAGTGCAAAGGACAATGGAGTAAGTCCCACCGGGCATGCCAAATGTATATATGAATTATTTAAAAATGCAAATAAAATCAAAGATAACACCTAATAGCTTCAATACAATGCTAACTAGATCAATATACCATCATGCTTAGAGCTTAAGCAAAGCTAATCTATTAACATATTTGCATTAGAACATGAAATGAAGATTCAAACTAACATGCTAAACAAATTAACCTCTATCTCTAATTGAATGATAATGAAATGAACCTATTTATATCCTTAGCAATCAAAAGGGTTGATTGTATGCTTGAATCCCAAGGTTTCAAGAATGGAGTCTTGTCAATCCATGGCTACAAGACCATTTGACATATCTCCATATAACTTCAAACTTGGAAGAATGAATGTAAGAAATAAAAATAGCTAGCTCCTCCAATGAAGAATTATCTAAGATGATAAAATGGATATAGCTTAGGCTATATTATCATTTCGGTGTAAGTAGAAAGGTTAGGGGAGAGTTTCTTTTATAACCAAATGGTTTGAAGAAGCTTTGCATCCTATTGCATGTGGGATAATATCAAAGCTAGGTTAGTTATGGATAAACATGGTTTAGAAGTGGTTGAGTTTACTTTAGGAGAGTTTAGTTTGTCCTCTAGTGACTCATGGGGATTGAGGGGGTTTATTAATTAACCAAAGTGATTAATTAATAGGTGTGCAAGCTTATAGAATATTTTTAGAGGAATAGTTAGTATGATTTATGTTATGAGAGGATTTTAATCAAATAAATGACGATTTATTGATTAAATAGAAGAGAGAATTAATTAATTAATATAGATAGAAAGGGGTATTAATTAATTAGAAATAATTAATTAATCTAGATAGAAAGGGGAGCTTAATTAATTAGAAATAAATAATTAATCTAGATAGAAATGGGAGCTTAATTAATTATAAATAAATAATTAATCTAGATAGAAATGGGAGCTGATTAATGGAAGGTCATTAATTGACGTCGTTGTTGGATATAAGAGTTAATTAACTAATGTAATGTAATTAATTAACGATGATAGCAGAGAAAATGTGTGATATTGATGATATGTTGTCAATTTGTGGGAAAGGGTATAATTAGCGCAATTTAAGTATTTAAATTGCTCGAGATAAATTATAGGTGTCTACAACACCCAAAAATTAAATGGTGAAACATTGAAATGTGACACATCTCCAATGATGAAAAAAATATTTTGAAGATGAGAATGAGCTCTATATCCGTATCTCTCTTGTTTACATCTCTCCTTTGACTCAAACCAACCCCTCCGCTTTGTTCCTAGACTTTAATTTGTCCCAAGACCAATTTTTAGATTTTGGATTTGTTTTTAGTGGCAACATGCATAACCGCACCAATAGTCATGCTACCTCCTAATAGTCATGCAACAACCCTTTATTGAAAGAACATCAATTTCGAATTTCTCCTCTCCGAAACAATGGTGGTTTTTTCACCATGTAAATTGAGATTAAAACGCGTGTTTTGATTTCACTTTAATTTTATCTTGCATTTATTAGTAAAATTAGATAAAAATGGGCTTATTAGATTGGTCTTGAGTTTCTCCTTCCTTATTTCTAAATATAGTATGTTGAATTCTTTTCCTCAAGCCGAGTCACCATTTTTTGATTAACATGTGCTATTGAAATATTCTCCTCTAGTAGCTAATAAAAATGGCACTTTTATTCGTATCATGGGTTGGGTAATTTGTAATTTTGTGAAGTGTTATTCTACTCAATTTTGTAGAGTATCTACATAAATATCTTGTTCTCCACTTGGTTTCCCTACTACTCACATTCCATAGACCTTCCCTACACTAATCCAACCACTATTTTCTTGATTTATTGTTGATATCTACTTCCTTTCTCACCTAGATCAAGTGAGGATCATATTTTGGAAGGATATTGAATTTGAGGATACATTGGATGCATCACATCACTGGAATAAATACCACAATATTGTAGAGACCAAGTTAGAGCTGTATGTAATTATTTTAATTTTCTCATACAAGCATAGTTTATTAGAATTTAACAAAGAAAATTGTTTCTTTTGTTAAAAGAGTAATATTTCATCACTTCTGTATGTTTTAATTCCAGATTTCCTTTCAAAATATATCTTATGTAAATATTATTCCTTTATAAATTCTTCTCGACTTATCCTTGTGGATCTGCTCAAGAAATTAGTTGGAGGAATAAGTGAGGAAATTATCACATTTATTTTATATTTATATATTTCAATTAGCTGGAATACAATTGTGTTGGGAAAATTTTGTCCAATAAAGAATAAATCACTTCTAAGAAGCTTTCCTTCTTGACAGGCCTGAGGTAGGATATTTGTTACAAGAAGCTACATTTTACCAAACTAATAATATTTTGAGCACTTCCTCATTATAGTATTACAAAGTGTATATTATTGGTTTTCACCAATGGTCATAGGGTTAAGCCCCTCCTTATTGGGTATGGGGAGGCTCCCATTATTGAATGTAAACTAACTAAAACTTGGAGGAATTCGTTAGGTTGGGGATCACATAGGAATAATCCACTAAAAATGTGGAAAAATCCTTCTAAAATGTACAAGGGAGGAATTATTTTGGAGATAAGTAAAGGGGAGGAGGATAAATAGGAGAGAGGGTTAATGTTGTGAGTAGGAATTAACTTATTCTCAACAACATTAACCAGTAAGTCAAAATTTAATTAGAAGAATTCAATGGTGTAATGAAAAGTAAGACTAATAAATTACAGACACACAATTATATGTATTCATTAATCAAATACAAAAAGTTATTTCTTGGTTGTACAAGATAACAATTTCTTGCAAAGTTGGAAAGTAGAGAGTATGGAGGAGTATAAGGCAAGAAAGGAGATATAAGAAGGTATCTTATTTCTTATAGTATAAGTGAAATCCAACAACTAGTAATAATAAAAATTATAGCTATCTCTGGAATGGAGAATCCATTCCAATTTATAGATTACAAAATGTCTCTTCCTCTCCCCCATTTGAATTTTTATCTCACCACCATGTGAATTTTCAAATTCCTTAGGAATGAAACTAAGTCCTTTTCTCATTTTTGAAAAGGGACTTTTACAATGCAACATTATGTAACTTAAGTGAATAAGATGAAAGAGTGAAAAATTACATTCCCAATGAAGAAATAGAATGTTACAGAGAGATGGAGGGGAGATAAGAAGAGAGAGAAATGAAATCTAGAGATGGTAAAGCTTTTGTTGATGGAGAACCTACTTCCGATGGATCTTGAGTGAATACTCCATAAATGAAGTTACATGCCTTTGACCTCCTATTGAGTTGGAATGTTGTGATTATAATTCTCCCTCTTGTGAGATAAGGACACACTCCAAGGCATCAACCAAATGTTAAAAAACACTACTAGGTGAATTGAACTATGTGAAATTGAGATGATTTCTTTTTCTTGAAAACATGATTATTCTCTTTGAACACAAATTCAGAGTTAGGAAATGGAGATCATCCCCTTATCATTCTTGGATCTAAAATTCAAATTTATGACAAAGATGTCTCTTTTCGAATGGAAACATACTTAAGATAACTAAACACCCTTTTATCCTCTACTCCTCATTGAAATAGGTATTCTCCTCTAGATAGAAAGATCTCTCTCTGAATGAAACAATATACATCTAACCTACTTTTGGATAGGAACATTATGGTTGTAGTATCCTTCTTCTATGAGATGCGAGCACACTCCAAAGAATTAAATAAGTGTTCAAAAACACTTTTGTGATATTTTCACTAAGTGGACCAGTGATGAATTCTTAGTCCTACAAATGATGATGGTCTTAGATTGAGTAAAATTAGGAACGATGGATATGATGTAGGAGAATCACTATTATTCACTTGGGAGGCTCAATTCACGTTTACAGAGGTTGAAAGACTCCATCAAGATTTTGGTCTAGAGCTTTTTGTGTATTTGGTCTAGAGCTCAAAAATTCACATTAGTGAAAAAGATATCCCCTTCTAGGATGGAATCAACCTAAAAATACCCAAGTAACTTCTTTCTCACCCATTACTCATTAGAAAAGGCCTCCTTCTTCAAACATAATAATTACTCCTATATTCAATAGAAAGTGCATAATGTGCAATCATGAATCAGAAATTCATTATGATGTTCTACAATGTTTCAAACACATTCAAGTGCTCTTTCTTTAACATTGTCGGCTCAAGATATTTGTTTATTAACCAATATCCTGAAACTATTTTTAGTAGGACTTATTTTGAAAATTCCCTTCTAGTTACCAATTGCTTAATTTGGCACTTTTGAGTTTCCTTAATGTGCAAGGGGCAATGACAACTCTAAGAATGAAATGTTTGCAACACTTACTATTTATAGATAGCGAGGCTTAGGAAGGCTTATTATTTTTATAAGTGGGTCTTCTTGGTGTCAAAATGGAATGAAAGCAGTCTCAAAAGTTTTTTTATTTCATGAGGGTGTTATGCTCCAATTTCTAGAGGATTTAAATTTCTATAAATCCGTAAATCTAAAAATGACTTTTTATTTTGGGAAAATTTGTATAGACATTGAAAATAATGTTGACCACCATGGAATGCAATGTTGGATTCATTTGAAAGTCATTTTTGGTGTGAGATGATGTTAAATCTCATGGGGATTAGTTTGAGAGATATGAGTAACTTTCCATTTTTATCATATGAGGCCTCTAACATATTTTTATAAGAATAACAAAAAGGAGAGTGATATTTTGGAGGAAAAATGAATCTTTAAAACATAAAAATTGCTAAGTATGGATTTTAAACATTTCACTCACTCCTTTGCACTTTAACTCACATCTAACCCAATCAGGCTTAACCTAGGTCAGTGGAGGTTGGAGCTTAGGTCACACCTTAAAAATAGGGGGAAAAGGGGAAAAAGGGACACCCATGTGCAATTTTCACCAGATATGGACAAGTGTCACCTTATGGTTTCATGTGAGTGAGATGTAGGGGTTAGAAATTAGCACTTAGGAGTTGTGTTGTGGTTCTGCATGTGTTTAGAGGCTAGATGAGAGGGGCGAGAATAATTTTGTGTCCCATTTTCACCTTTTCACCTTGAAGAAAATAAAATTGAACACAAATTTCTCAAAAATTGACCAAGGGGGTCTCCATCATGAAAAGTGGTCAATTTTTGCATTATGCTCACCTAACCACTCAAGTCACAAGTTTTAAGTGACAAAAACATAAAATCCATTAGGGAGCACAATTTTGTGTCCCCCTTGTTCCATTTTCACCTCATGTACAATATAAGGTGACACTAAGGGTGAAAAATGTTGCTCGAAGCTTTTTAGAATGGTGATGTCACCCGCCAAGTGCATTTTAGGACATCACGAGTGATTTTCATCCCCAAGAGTATGAAATGGTGTTTTTTAGGTCAAACCCTGTATTATTTTGACTCCAAATATAAATTTTAAATCATAAAATCTATTATAAAGATCCAATTATGCCTAAAATTTGAATTTTGGCACCATTCATCCTTTCAGCATGAAGGAGTAATAACAATGATTTGAACTATCACAAAAATATTGAAGGCTTATGTAAAAAATTATGTTTTCATCATGTGGATAATTACAATACCTTTCTATTGAGTGTTATATTAGCTTCCAAATCCTTCTAAACTCTCAAAATATCTCGAATAAGTTGACGTTATCCATTAGAGCATTCATTCCATGGGCCTAAAATGACCTGGTTTTGCTTAACTTGTTCCCGACATCAATTAAATCCAAAAAAATCCATAAATTACCTCATATAAATTCATTGATATCTTAAAAGAATTCTAGATGGTTTAATTCTTCCATTCCATCTTCTCAAAGGATGTTTACTTGTTGCAAAATGGCCAAAAATGGCCCTTTCTAGGCCTCCGAAGATAGTTATTTCTCCTTGAAACTTGATGAATTCTTCAATCACCTTAGGTGTACATCCATAAAAATTAAACACACTTGAAAATATTATTAGCATGGTATTATAGGCTAGAATGAGGTTGAAATTGAGGACATAATGACTAGAGGAAGGGTTCACATTGATTGGGAGGGGAAATTTTCAAGTGGGGGCTTGGTTTTCATGGCTATTTTTTTCAAGTTTGCATGCTAGACATTTAGCATGACAACATGAAGTAACCCTGCAACAAAGGAATAAACACATCCAATTATTCTCTATTTTAGTTTATTTTAATGAAAAGAAGTAGTAGTTTTAGTTTAAATCATTTCCTTGTGTCTCAGAAGTAGATTTCATTTCTTTTAAAATATTGTTAAAATATAAACAAATATAATAAGTATTTATATTTATTTTATTTAATTAACTAGGAAGAAATTTAGTAAATTAAAGGATTAAATACACTTGTCTTTTATTTAGATTATATTTATTTTTCATTATTTTCTTTGTATTAAGATTTAAAGTAGTTTAAAGATCTAGACCAAAAAAATGATGCTTGTCATTAGGAATTCATGCCACCATTTCATAGCCTCTTATTATGCTTTGTCTAATTTTTCACACCCATTTCATCTTCCACATTTTGGTTGTCTCAACCTCGGAAGTTGAGTGCATAAGGAATCACGTGTCATTTTTCTTGTGTAATTTTTTTGGTGAACCTGAGGTGAAGGAGTAGAATATTCTCATTTCCATTTTTAGCATCTTCTTTTATTCCATATTCTCCTTATCTCATTTTTTTGTGTGGTGATAATGCACCCCTAGATATGTTAATGAGATTGTAACAAGTCCATTTTAGGCCTCAAATATTAGTAAAATCACATTGGTGCTCAAAATTTACCCTCATTGTCCTGGGTGGGATGATAATTATTCCCATAAACTTCACCATGCATCTCTTATATCAAAACATCAAATCTTCCCTCTAGTTTGAGGATTGAAGAGACATCATCAACTATCAACATATCAAGGCCTACAAGTTGAGTCTACTCACCTCCAACAACATGATGTCCATCGAATAGCCAAGGCTATACCCATGAGTCTTGAAAAGGCCATATATTAGCATGTAATAAGATTCCACATCATCTTAATTACAACATAATGATGATATTTTGACATGGCTTGGAGAAATCAGTGATAAAATTAAATCCATGAGAACAAGAATCCTTAGATTGCAAGAATATAATGATACCCTTATATAAAACAATGATTCTTCTACCTGTACCAAAATTAGAAAACATTCCTAAAAAGGAGAGGAAACAAGTGAACAATTCATAAATCGGTATCACATGTCTCCTCTCGTAAGGCCACACGCAACATGTACACAAGCAAGGGCCTCAACCTTCACCGAATGATGTTATTTCTACATTAGTAGGAAGGATTAGAGAATTGGAGAATGCCCAAACCCTAAAACTAAATCACATAATAGGAAAAACACAAATCATCATGTTAATAACCAAGGTTATAACCATTTTAATAACACAAAACCAATGCAATACCTGTCATAACGAGGTTATTTGACCAATTCTAACATGGTGACCTTCTCACAAGATTTGGAACACTAGGGATGGGCCCTCACTCCTCTTACACTTACCCTATTCAAGGAACCATTGCAAATGATTTTCCATATGCT
The DNA here is from genome assembly GCA_018340775.1 of Taxus wallichiana var. yunnanensis. Lineage (NCBI taxonomy): Eukaryota > Viridiplantae > Streptophyta > Pinopsida > Cupressales > Taxaceae > Taxus > Taxus wallichiana. Next base: position 421,444,548 of record CM031240.1, on the reverse strand, counting down.
ATCTCCAATAATGTGATTCTCTATAACACAACACCCATTGTAAACACATTCTCTAGTGTTACTCCTCCCTACATGCATATATATTCAAAATCCATGTGCCTCATAATGCTTATGCCATAACCTATCAAATTTCTCCCCCTCCCCTTTCCTCGGGAACCTCAATGGTATAATCCTATGCAATGGTTACTTATACCAAATACCTGAAAGAAACCCTTGAATTCACTATATGAGATGTCATGCTTCCACGCCCATTTCTAACTCTTCCTAAATTTAAAAGATAGGGGACTCAACACCCATATAAAATCTTATGCCAATATAACCAAAGAATTCCTTCGATGGGATGCGGTAGTAGATAGATATAATATTTCCAAAGACCCATGAATGGATTTATATAGATTGGTGTTATCAAATCCTTAAAGCTTCCATACATTACATTACACAAATCATGTCCGAATTCATCAATAAATTTAACATGAAAAGTTGATGCAAATGAGAATAAAGGAGTTCTTACATATTAAATATGAACAAAATGAATTCACCACTCATTTCATATATATATGGTGACATGTCCTCTATTCTTCCACGAGCACACCTAATATGGATCAAATGGAACTCAATGAACTTTTCCTTCACTCATTTAATTGAAATACCAAGGAAGAAGTGCAAAATTTTCCTTTCCATAGCTATGAGGGGTTCTAGAAGGTTCCTTTTATTGACCAAATAGTTATTGATAGTGGATGAAAGACTTATAGTCCTCATGGAAAGATGGCGTTTCCAAATCAAATCAAAACAAACTATCAAAACAATAGAATCAATAACCAAGGGTAAAAATTCCTAAATCAAAACCATGGTGTTAACCATAGATGGTGTTACCAACCAACCAAATAAGCCTAACATTACAAACATTAGTAACACTAAGAAAATGGGGAATCAAGGAAATCCTAATTCTATCCCTCTATCAATTTGTTTGATTTTAACCATCCCTCGTAAGAAAACCAAGGCCAAAGTAAAAATTAGTACAAGAAATATGGTCAAGGGCATCAAACCGCATACATAATAATCAACCCTAAAACAAAAATCAAAAGTCTAACCAACCAAAAAACCCAAATTAAAGGCCAAGGGATTATAATCCCAATTTATAATGTGGATTTCACCATTTTGTTGGTTATTAGTCATGCACTTGTAGCTATTATAATAATTTCACTCAGATAACCCCAGAGAATTAAATACAATTATTCATAGATATGTTCCTAAGAAATCCTAAGTGGTCCCCACAATCTAGTTATACATGGCCATTGCACCTGAAAATGAAAACTTGGGAATCTATCGAGACCCATTCCCAAGTGTCCCAAAGATGAGAAGGTAAATCCTAAAAATGTCAATAAGGGTATTCCTATTTGGACCCATGACCATGAAGCCTCAACTTTTGAGAACTCCCAAGTTTCCTAAATCTAGACCAAAGAAACAAGACAAAGATTTTGAGATTAATTGAATTAGAAATTTAGTCAAAAATCAATGTAATGAATCAAAACAGAGTAAACTTCACAATCTCTCCCCACTTACTACATTTTGTAGGATGACATTCTTATAGTACCAAAACCTATAGGATCATATGATTTGATTACAGAATTGAACAAGAATTTTTCTCACATTTCATTTTTACATTTGTTGAAGAATTTTCCATCGCATCGTTCTACTTTACTAGATGCATCAGGGCTTGGTCACATGATACATGTTATTCCTCCACCCGAGGCTTAAATCAATCATATCGATTTTGAGATACATCCTCTAGGGAAAAATGATATGGATACTAGGTTTATCTATGGCATATGTAAGATGCCTTCTGAAACCAAGTATCGAATGATCTCGAAAAGTATACCCCACATTATACTTACAGGTGTGGGTCTATAATAATTACATCAAGAGATCCATGATCGATGATGGGGATGTAGTGAACATAGTCCCCTTTTTTACAAAAAAACTAGGGTATGGGGAGACCAATTTATCTTCAAATAGGAACACATTAAGGGGATATGATAGCCTTAAGGCCACTTAGATTAGAACTATAGTCCTCCTAGTTTACCTTATACAAAATACCATTATGATAAAGTTATATATTATAGATAAGGAAAAAAATATATAACATACTTCTAGGAAGGTCATGGATTTACAGAATGAAGGCTATCCCTTCAACTTTGTTCCAAGAGATTAGATTCCTCCATTTGGGTAAGGTCTACGTCACTCAAGGGGATCCAAAAACCTTTGATATAAACTTAGAAATACTAAATAAGAAACAAAGAGTTCATTATGAATTTTAACTCCCTAGAATAATTAAAAAAACCGCTTCATCCAAAGGAATTGGGTGTAACCACATAGTGGGTTTTAAAATACAAGTCTAACAAACCAAAAATAGTCAAGGCTATAAAAAAGGGTGATAGTAAGATTATTGTTGTAGAAAATTTGTCCACCAAAACAACAACAAAAATTATAAATCTCTTAGAGAATAAATCACACATTACTCTCCCCTTTTATCCACAAGGAATTCATAATATTATCATTTTGGACTATCTTCCTACTGATGATCTTATAGATATATGCATGGTAAAAGTACCAAATATGTAAGAGGAACCTTTCAAATACACCGTAGGATCTATTTTCTCCACTAATAATTAGACCCTCCATTATGATGGAATCAAATTCTAGTACAGTGTGGGTACAGGGTTGATTTTAACTTCTCCAAAAGAGAATATCATACCATTTATTTCAAATTAAACTTTGAATGCACCAATAATGGGACTATGAATCCTTTCTTCTAAGCCTTATTATCACCTAGATAAGGGGATGAAAAAACATTAGAGTCTTAGGGGATTCATAAGTAGTATCCAAGCAAGTTTACTAAGTTTATGAGACCAAGGTGGAACACCTCCAACTTTATAAGGATATTATGTGAGAGATAATAAAATTTTCAGCTTTATCTCCATTGAAGTCATTCATATGGAGACAAACTGGTTAGCTAACACCATAACTTCCTCCTCTTCCCAATTTTTACAAAATACAAACTTAAAAAGACTAAGTTTGTTGTATCCATGAGATATGAATCCTTAGTGTGAAAAATTCCAAACACAACCATACTCCCTTATATGGAGAACAAAGGTGAAATAGTTACCATGGACTATGCTTTGAGAATGACAAGGATTTGATCTATGAAATTTTTAAAGATATATCATCAAAATTCCTCCTCTTCCATCCTAGATCTAATGGTCGGGATGAGGCTACAATTTTTTTTTGAATTCCATTCTCCTTAAAACAATCAAAGATAAAAAAGGCATTGACACATAAATTTATTCCCATATTTATGGGAATATAGGACCTCTATCTGTATACCAACAAGGGAATCATTGTTTGCCTTGGTTTTTTAGTTATGAAGTCATCCTACCTTTAGAGGAATAACTCCTCAGTATTTGTGTGTTCGTATAAGGAATATTATATGAAGATGATTATACAAATGCGTGGTTAATAAACTTATAAAATATGGACGAGAAGAGGCTTGTATATGAACAAAATCATCAAGTTTATGTAGAAAAAATATGTCGACAACATAAAAAATATTTATGAATGTCCCATTCATGTGGGTTACCTTGTGTTAAGGCTTGATAGTCACATAGATAAGAATATTCATGAAGTTCAAACATTTAGACCAAAATGGCTAGGCCCTTACTAAGTAACTAAATATTTCAAGAGTGGATCCTACCATTTGTACACTTTATAGGGTGAGGAGTTCAGTGAATCCATCAACTCACTTCACCTAAAACATTTATATATATAAAAACCATACCTCCACACTATCCTCATTTCATTTTTACCCTTTATGTCATTTACATTATCACCATGTTTAGATTATACTATGGATCTACTTATTTTTCAAATGATTTTAAACTTTTCATGCATTGGAAGATGATTCAATCATGACATCGCTACAAAATTTTCACTCTTAAAAAATATATAATTTTCATCACTGATTTCAATCATGAGACATGATTTAACATTGATCCTATAAGTTCTTGTGTCATTCATCATCATTTTTATGGTTTCTCCCAATTCAGATATTTTTTCCTATGGTCATATCTAAAAGTTTCCTAATGGAAAATCCTCCTCCCAAATAAGTTATCTCCTTAAAAACAAGGCTCTAAATTCATCACCTAGATCTTATATTATCCCATCTCACTATACAGTGATGAGCCCTTGCATCTTACTAGTTATATGGGGTTGAGATCAGGGATTAAATATTCCTTCACACAAGCACAATAAAAGAATAAGGAAGAATAAGATTACACACACACACACACACACACACACACACACACACACACACACACACACACACACACACACACACACACACACACACACACACACACATTCTAATTACAAATAACTACACATTTTTTCCTTCCCAATATTGGGTGACGAGCCCATAGTTCTTGATGGTAATGTGTGGTGGGAAAGAAGAAAAGTTCCCTTACTTTCCTACATATTTCCTTTAGTAATGAGCCTATTCTTCTTACTAGTAGAATGGGCCAAAATGTATGGGCCATTCAAAAAAGGAAAAAGAAATAAAAATCCTTAAATAAATGAGGAATGAAAGTGCTTGAATGTATAAAATACCAAAAAAATAATTTAGATGCCTATGTTAGGAGGGACAATTATTCCCTAACCAAATCTCGCCAAACAGTAGGACACCCACAAGTCTAAGTCTATTCAAGGAATGTAAATCATAAATCATCTTGAATTTTGTCAGATAATATTGATTGGAAATGAGCCATAAGTTCCTAAATAGGTCATTATTAAAACTCATGTCTCCTCATTCATCATTCTCATCTATACATTATTCATTCATATATCTCATGTCCTTCTTGGCTCTTGGTGTTGAGCCCTCACATCTTACTAGTTGCGTGGGGTCAAGAGTGGAGTGAGACATCTCATCATTACATCATCTACAACATATTTTTCCAATAGAATGTTATGTTTAAGTAATATTTGAAAATTAAGTTTCCTAAGTATTAATTTTAATTGTGTGTGTGTTTCTATATCTCATCTTGTTTGCCATAATACACTATCATCCATACAATTTATTTAAAAATGAAAAAACATTGAACATTCACAAATATCTAGAGTGAAAAATGAAGTAGAAAATAAAGAAACAAATTTACAAAGGAGTGTTAAGCCAAAAATATAGTCATATATGTATGTATCTTCCAATGTTTTAGTATAATGCCATCACAAATAGATAAGTGTAGTCAAAACACTCAATCATAAGCCAAAAATTAAAAAAATAGATATATACACAAAAATGAGACTAATCAATAAAGTCACTCTTCCTATCCATCCCTTTGAGACCCCTAACAATCGATTTGGATATAAATATCTTAAAAATCCCCTATAGCTCACTTTGAGAGAAAAATCTAAACTAGGGAAAAACGTCCAAATTTCTCATAACTAACCTATTTCTAAGCCCCATCTCGGTACTTTTATATCTGCTACCATAATTTTTGAGTCCCCATCGATTCGAATATGCCCACATGTGAAATGGTTATTGGAAATCCGAGCTCCAAAAAAGAAAAGACATATATGACAAATGATTTTAAAAATAGTAAAATGTGATATATTATGCAAAGACCGGTGATGGTGGAATAGGTAGATTTCTAACTGCCACATAAATGGTGAGTAATTTTATCATTTTATTTCAAATATCTTGCCAATTTTTTTACTATTGAACTTGATTCCTATATCTCTTTTACATGTTGTGGGAAGTCTCAAATAACTTCATACCGACACATGGTAGGATAAGGTGATCCTATAACTCTCCAATTTTGGGTATCTCCATTCTTGAAAATCATGTTTTAGCTCATTCATTAGATAAAATGCTCTTTTAAGGGGGAAATATGTACATAAACAAAAATTACATGGTGCAACATTGAAATGCGACACGTATCCTTCTAAGATGAGAATCAGATCCAAATTCCTCTCTCTCTCCTTTACATCCCTCATTTGACTTAAACCAACCCCTTCGCTTTGTTTATGAAATTTAGTTTTTCCCACAAGACCGCTTGTTATCTTTTGGCATTATGTTTTTAGCGGCGGTTGTGCAACCTCCATTGTAGAAAGAGTGGCGGTTGTGCATCTTCCCTTTGGAAATAAGGATTTTTTTGTAATCGTAAAGTGAGATTAAAAACACATTTTAAAACTTGTGTTTTAATTTTGATTTGATTTTATCTTGCAAATCTTGGTCAAATTGGATAAAAATAGGATTTTTGGATTGATCTCGAGTTTCTCCTCCCTTCCCCGCTAAATATAGTATGTTGAATTTTTCTCATCAAGTTGAGTCACTATTTCTTGATGTACATGTGTTGTTGACATCTTCTCCTCTAACAACATATAAAAATAGCACTTTTATTCATATCATGGGTCGACAATCTGTAATATTGTGAAGTGTTATGTTTCTAGATTTTGGAGAGGGTATATATAAATAGCTAGTTCTTTACTCTGTTTCCCTTCTACTCACATTCCAGCTATCATACCTAAACTAAGGTAGACACTATTTTCTTGATTTCTTGTTGATATATACTACCTTTCTCTCTTAGATCAACTGGAGCTCATATTTTGGAAGGAGATTGAATCTGATGATACATTGGATGCATCACATCACTGGAAAAAACTACCACAATATTGTAGTGACTAGGTTGGAGTTGTATTCAATTATTTTAAGTTTCTAATACATGCATAGTTTATTATAATTTAAAGAATATTTTTTTTTTGTTAAAAGTAGAATATTTCATCACTTCTGTATAATTTTTATTCTAGTATTTCCTTTCAAAATATATCTTACATAAATCTTCTTCTATTGATAAATTCTTTTGAGATTATCCCTTAGGCTTCTTGGGTGCCATTACTTGTTCTTATTCCTTTACGGAAACATGTACCCTAGCTATTATTTCTCCACAAACCCCGATTCCAAGTGTTTTACCCTCACATCGTAGCACCCAAGCCCCGTGAACCCTAGCTACTCAATTTCTAACTCCTACAAACCCTACTCCGCATGTGTTTCCACTTTTTACTCACAATTTCCACAAGGAGATCCACACTAAAGTCTTTTGCAAACTGCTTAGGTTTACTTACTTGCTCAATTCAATCTGTCACACTTAGTCACTCATTTTCTTATCTTTTCAATTTGTTTCAAATACAAGGTAACAAATAACCCACTTTCCCCATTTTTATAGCTTTCTCATACTTAAAACACTTCCACCGAATTGTTTTTTGGATTTTAAAACACTTTTTCTTGATTTTATATATTAAAGTAATTTTTCCATTTTAAAACAATTTTTTCCTCTTAAGGAACTTTTTTCTTTCTTTCATGCTTTTCTTTCATGCACATGACAGTTGTAACCTTCTCAGCGTGCCTACTACATCCAAGCTTGCAGACATCATTGTGTGCCTTTACTTACACCACAAACCATCTTCCTATACACTTTATGCCAAGGAGTACCTTTTAATGCTACCTCCCTCATGTTACACTCGTGCAACCTATTATTCACATGGATTTTAATATGAGAAAATATTCTTCAAGTACCATCATCCTAACTACCTGCAACACCTTCCTTTTCCTTTCACATGTTCTCCATTCATAATCAACCAACACCTATTATTTCACCAATGATGTGCAAACCTATATATCTAATTCATCATCTAGTTTTTCCTTTTTAATATACATGTCTTCTTCCACCCCACACTAAAATTATGTGTGGTCCTCTATGCATCAAATCAATCAGTAATAATCAATTTCTGCATGCAAACACACTTATTATAATAAAACAAACAAGGAAAAAATAAAACATGAAAAGGAAATATAATCTAAGTGGAAATGTTATCTTCTTAAAAATAAAAATAAGATTATTTATAGTAGGGCTTCATCCTAATCCCATTGAATTAAGCATGCAATATGGTGTCATCCAATGGCTGCGATTGACATGCACCTTATTCAAGTATCTTGGTCACTACAAAGGTTCCCAACCAACGGACCTTCAAATTCCCTAGGTGGTCTGTAAACTTGGATTAATATAGAAGTACCATATTCTTAACTATAAAATAATTTCTCTTAATGTACCTATCATAATCCTTCTATCGCACCTTCTCGGTTTTTGGCTCCAATCTATAATGGCATGCCACTCATTTAATTACATCAATTTCTTAATGTGCTCTTTCACATCATGTTTTGGACATTGTGTGTTACTATTTTCATTGATGTAAATTCCATTGATAGAAATTTTTTTGTTTGGTCATGTATGTCTCCATGATGTGCTATTCAGGTGTCAAACATGAATATTGAGTGGTTTGGTGATTTTAATGTAGTCCTAGTGCATGGTCTAGGGTGTTGAGTCATGGTTTGAGTCCTCCCAAGTGAGTTGGAGTGTGTCATTATGTCATACATGGTCTATTATGTGTGTTATATGTGTTCATGGTTCTCTATGAGGTCAACATGGTTAGTTCATGAGTTGTCATGGCTAAGTCAAAGTTGTTCAAGACTTGTTTCTAGCCCTGGAACATGCAGAATGAGGTGGAGATGTGAGATTTGGACCCAATAAGTTTTTTCCAATCATGATATCAGAATGGTGATGTTATACAAGGCATGTATGGTGAGTTTTATGTCTACAATCATATTTTTTGTGCTTCTATGAGGTCCTTGGGAAGCAAAATGTGAGAAATAGGTAATGTGGCACATGTAAATGAGATTTTCTAGAGAGTTACAAGAATATTTGAGATAGATGGTGAATATTTATAGGTATAGGATGTTTTCATGATGCGTCATGACAATTTTTCAGGGCATTCTAAAGAATATTATGCAAGTTATTCAAGTTTTCATGAAATTGGGTAAGTTACAATGTGTTTTTCAAACAAAGTTAGACCTTCTGATGCTCATTGTGTGTATGTTTCGCATGGGTACCTAAGATATTTTTCATAGATTATTATCTTATTTATCCATCTTTCACAAATAATGATGTTGTTTGATCATCACATTTTTATGAATGATCATTAAGAAGGTAAAGTGGTTTGAAACCCTAGCAAAACCCTAGCTAGGAGAAGCTTGTAGAAAAGTGAGTATACAGAGCCTATTTTTATTTATTAAGTAAAAGTGATGATTTTATGTTGTATAGGACTCTTCCATATTTCCATAAATGTATGTTAGAGCATGTGGTGATATGTGGGCCCCACCTAAATTGCATTATTTTTGAATATTTTTAGTTTGAGGAGAAGTTTATCAAATGAGGTAATTTATAAAATATAATTTATGGTATTAAAGGAGTGTTTATAGATTTACATGTTATTTTAACATCATGGTTGAGGTTAAAAAGTCTGCAAAGTGTGCCCTATTTGTGAAGACTGGTTTTTAGGGAAGTTTGGAGTAAATTTGACATTACAGAAGCTACAGGGGGAGTTAGGACTCCATTAAAGTTTTTTTATAAATATAGTTTAGAAAAATTTCCAATATTATATCAAACTTGTATTTGTAGATGGTATGCAAAAGTTATGACCTTTTCTTTGAGGGTCAAGTTTGGAAGATACTCATTCAAGTAGGGTACAAAAGGCTACATGAGGTAAGATGTTGATTCTAATTTTATCAAGCTTGGTGAATGTTTTTATGGATTATAAATCATTTATAATTGTGTTCCATTATTTGGTTAATCTTGGAAGTGGTTTTGGTGTGATGGAGCATGTTGGGCTAATGATCAGTTCTTGAGTCCAAGAAGGGTTGCAAATCATTTTGTAAAGATGGGCTTGGTTAAAGGCCTTCCACTTGATTTGGAAGGATTTATTATATGTTATGGAAAGATAATTCATATATATTTCTAATGAGGTATTTATTGTCTCATGATTAGGTGTTTTGGTTAGTCATTCAAGTCAATTTGTGAATAAATGTGTATACTGAATTTTAGGACAAGTTTTCTTAGGATGAAAGAATAAGTTGTTTGAGGCATGCAATGGTTAAGTTGATGATTTATAACACATGTAAAGTGAGTAGGGATTAATTTTTCATCCATTTAAACCATTTTTAAATATTGAAAGGGTCATAATGGGTGTAATTTAGCTGAGTTTTTAAAACAAGTTTTTGGGCAACTTATTTTGGTGAAGGAAAAAGTTGTTGTGGTTTGAACTCAAGGTTGTTTCATGAGTTATAAATTTATTAGAAGTTTTCTAAAGGTTTTTTTATTTCCATTTAGTGGTAAAATTCCATATTTTAGGTGTTCTTGAAGCCCAAAGGTGAAGATAGGATGTTGGAAACAATCGGTTTTGAAGGTAATGAGCTAAGGGCCCATTAAATGAAATATTATGATTGGTTCATATACATTGTGACCATGGTTGATGTTTAAATGATATATTACTCATGTTTGGTGAATAAAAGAGTTTGAGTAATCATGGTTTTGGAATGAGTGGATTTTTCTCATTATAATGATAGGGTTTGAGGATTTTTGTTGCATGGATGAAGGTTTTGGCATGGCCGGCCTATACGCGTCATATTTTACCATTTTAATGAATATAATTGAATGTTATAATTTTATATGGGTCAAATTTATCATGAGGTACTGACCTCATTTGGGTTGGAGAGAATAATTACATATAAAATTGAAGTTTGAGCTCCATTTGAGAGCTAGTCTTGCATGGGTGAAAAGTGTGACCCATAGGTGAGTGAATTGTAGGTATGAGGGATTTTTTTGAGAGCTGATAAAATGAGTTATATGTTGAAGAATTATTGAGATGATGTGTGTAATATTTTAGATAAAATACAAGTCCAAGAAGATCTAGAGAGAGCGAGTTGAAGAAGGTGTGTTTGAGAGAGGGTTTGAAGGATTTTGGAGCTGAATTTTGGGATCACTATCAGCTGTGGTATCAACATATTTTCAATGGTCATACTTCATCAAAATATTGTGTGATGAGTCATATTCATGTAATTATCTTGTTGTGTGTAATATCAATAAGGGTTTAGGGGTTGGTGCTATGGGGTTGGTGGCCCACTAAATAAATATCTTGTGATGTGTAATATTCACTTGAGTCTTTATTGTGCGTAATATCAAAAAAAATTCAATGGGTTTTATGGCATTCTCTCCTTGTTCATGGTTATTTTAATGTATTTTTATGTTTATTTTCACACACTAATGAATGGATGAATGGTTTATGGTTTTATAAGAAAATTTGAAATTGTTTATGGTTTAAGGATTGATTCAGCCCCCTCTCAATCCATTATGCTTACGAAAATTGGTATCGAGAAAAGTCCTTGAGAAGCAAAATTAATAGCTTGAAGGAAATTCTAAAGCAAAAATGGGTAAGTCAGCTAATATTTGGAGGAGAAATTATGAGATTGTTGAGTATTTGGTTTTTGGATTACAAGAGAATATTAGTGAAATGTAGAAAGATCATGATCATGCTATCAAGAGTTTGGAATCACATGTTGAAATTGTGTCGAAAACTCTAAAGGATAAAGAGGTTACTTGTTACAAGTATAAGGAAATATTGAAATCCCTAGAATTAGATTTAGAGAGTGAATATAGTAGGTCGAGGATGTATGAGAAGTTTGAGAATATATTTAAAGCTATTGATGGGGTTTTAGAAGGTAAAAGAGCCACAAATGAAAAAATAGGCCTAGGGTTTGAAGGAGAACATGTGAAGAGTGATGGAGAAGCTGGTCCAAGTTTAAAATCAGATGAGAAGGTGACCAAGAAGACTGATTTGAGAAGGTATAACTCATTTATATAACCTAATGTTATGAGGTATGGTGATTCTTTCAATGGATATTACTTTATTTTTCATGATATTGGTCATAGAGATAGAGATTGCACGAGAAGGCCTTATGAGAATGGTGTAGGTATTTTCAAGGGTGAATGTTTTTCATGTTGTGAGTTTGGGCATAAGGCCAAGGAATGTGGATGGAACCTAAGTGTGTTTGAACCTAGAAGAAATAAGAATGTGATTGTATGTTTTAAATGTCACAAACATGGACACATTAATAGATTCTATCATAGTGGTGAAGATCCAAAAGTTACCAAAGATGTTTCAAGCTATAAATGGAATATTTTTAAGAAGGAATATCAGTCCCATATATGAGGTCAAGATACCTGATTCTTAGAATGTGAAAGTTGAAGAGTCAAAGCTTACAAAGAAGGAGGAGTTTAATGCAATCAAGGTGGAAAAAAAGGTCAATAATCCCAAATTAGGTCAACGGAGTATGTTTTCCTTGGTTGAATAGATATGAAGTGAATAGGATAATATGTGCTTGATGGTTATTCAGTCTCTAGTTCATAAGAAGATTAAGTCACTTAGAGTATGGGAAAATTCAAGAGTGATTAGGCATGTGAATTGATCCTATACATATTTATTTGAGTTATTGCACTTGTTAGGTGTCCGATTTTGTGAGAGTTTGTCATTCATCATTATTCTTAAGGTTTGTTTGATATGTTGGGTAGTAAAATTTTTCTAAGTTTACATCAGACCATGTCACTTTCATATAGGTCTCAGTATGTCTTGATCCACAAGGTATGATTAATCGTATATGCATTATTTGTGTCATGAGTTCTTAAATGTTTCAAAGGTTTGTTACAACCGAGTTTTTTGTTCAAATGCATATCAAAGCTTAAAGTTGTTCATTGAATTATAGATCATTAAGTGTCAAAAGTATACCTTTAAGGGTTTCAAGGTAAGATTTTTGTTTGTTCATGTTTGTATGATAAGTCTCTTGAAGTCTCGAGATCTCTAATTTCTGGGCTTAAATGTAATGGCAAGCCATTTTTTCAAAATTTATATCACACGAGCTCTTGTGAACCTATTCAATTCGTGTCTGTCATAAACAAGCATTGCCTTGGTTCATTATCATGAAAAGTGTGAAGAATTACTGAGTTGAGTATTGTTTCATTTTAAGGTCTATTGCATCACAATGGTCATGTTTGAGACTCGATGTGTTTATTGACTTATACATGTCAAGGGTAGGTTGTACTTAGTCTATGGTCGAGTCATTTTTTTATTCATGTTCGAGTATTGAAGGTGCCTAGGACCTTGTTATCATCAACTAAGAGATTATAGCCTATGATGATTATCAAATTGTTAGAAGAAACTTTTTCTTCATGATGTTAAGATGGAGAAGGTATGTGTAGAAAGAAAAATTACCCCTACATGTTTGAGAGTGCTTTGAAGACTCGAGAATTTGTTTTCAAAGTGATGGAATCTATAATATGGTCTCTTATAAGAAAGTCTAAGTACACATTTTAGTGTTCTATGAAGACAAACGTTTGCTCCATGTTATGCTACAGGGTTTTTAATGCTTCAAGAGGATGGTCTTAAGGTCAAAGTATTGTCAAATGGAATGCTAAAGGTGTTAAATATAAAGATACATGTAAATAAAAGCTTATTGAATCATGGGGAGACAAGTTCCATGATGATCAAGGAATAAATGTATGAGGAAATTAAGGTTGAAGTACCATAGAGTGCTCTTACAGATTTTCTCGACATTGTGGTGACATTGTACTACTACTCTTTGACAAGGTTGCAAAAATGGGTTTCTAAGTTGATGTTCAATCTATCTAGCCTACATATGAGTTTTTAGTTCTGTGTATGAGAAGATATGGTATGCTACATTTTTGATATGGCCTATTGAAGTAGAGGGAGCATTTTGAAATTCTCTATTTGGTCCTTAAGATGTCTAGAGATGTTGCAGGTATAGTTGACTTAATTAATTAAAGTTAGAGGTTTTGTGAAAGAAGCAAGGAACTATGAAGAAGGGATGAGTATTAGGCCTGAGATATTCCCTTGAGAGTTATGTGGATTGGTTTAATATTTGTAAGTGTGAGAGCTAAGTGTGAATAATTTCATCTTGAATTTGTGTTTCTCATGAAGTATGATTTTATATATAGGACAAAATGATCAAGTGTGGACTGTGAATATGAATCTATAGGTATCTAATATTTTACATTTCATCTTGACAAGCTTCAATATGAGAGGTATGTTTACCATCCTGAGAAGTGTGTTATCATGCTAAGTTGAGCTCTATGAGTGAGTTCTATGAGTTTAAGATCAATGTAAAAAAGTTGATGTTTATTGAATGTTTATTGATCATTGAAGACCTAAAGGTACAGTGTGTGACATAAGTCTGTGAAGGTTGTAGTTGATCCAAATAGAAGGTTCAGGTTGTTATGAGTGTTTTAGGATAGGGGGAGCTCACTTCTATGCTTGATTGAGTGCTTAAGGGAAGAGTAAGTGATGTTTTCTTGCAAAATGGCTTATGGAGTAGGTAAGTCCTCAAAGAAGTATGGAATAACATGGATAAGGGAAGCGTACATTGAAAAGATGCATTAGGACTGTAATTAAGAAGATTGAGTCATTCTAAAGGCATGAAGACAAGGTAAGTACTCAAATTATTGCATTCATAGTGAGAGATGGATGGTACAAACTCAAGGGGGAGTCATAAGTATTTGAATCATGTTGTGTTTGGGCTTCTAGAGGTATGTGAATTTTGTCAAAAAAACACTGAAAATTTTATTTAGGGACAAGTATCCCTAAAGTTAGTCATGATGGATTTGGAGGCAAAATGGTGATTTGAGCTTGAAACAAGACCTAGTAAGAGAGGTATTGCATGATTAAAGGACAAAATGAAGGATATTACTTTAAGGGAGAAGGTTTACATGATTTATCAGGTCCATATGATCTTCATTTACTATTGGGATCAAAAATAGAAACTATAGACCAAGGGGGATAATTTTTAGAAAGTGAGTTGATTTTGTGCATTGTTTCCATTATGTCATGTTGTCTGTTGTCATTTTCCATGTCTTGTTATCATTGTATTGGATTTTTTCCAAAGAGTTGCAGTTTGAGGAGAAATTTCCTAGATGAGGTAATACATACATTGGAATTTATGGTATCAAAATATTTTTTGTATATGTTCATGATGGTTTCATATCATGGTTGAGGTGAAAAAGTGCAAAGTGTGCCCTATTTGTGAAGACTAGTTTTTGGGGCAGTTTGGAGTAACTTGTAGTAAATTTGAAATTGAAGGAGCTAAAAGGGGAGTTAGGACTCCATTAATTTTTGGTTGTTAATGTGGTTCAGAAAAATTTCTAATAGAATATGAAACTTTTGATTTTGACATGGTATGCAAAATTTATGACTGTTCTTTGAGGGTCAAGTTTGGAAGATGTTCATTCTTGCAGGGTGCAAAAGGCTACATGAGGTAATATGTTGATTATGATTTTATCAAGATTTTGGAAGGTTATTTTTGGATTATAAATAATTTCTAAGTGTGTTTTATGCTTTTTTAAAGTTTGGAAGTGGTTTTTGGTGTGATGGAGCATGTTGGGCTAATGATCAGTTCTTAAGTCTAAGAAGGGTTAAAAAGAAGTTTGTAGAGATGGGCTTGGTTGAGGGAATTCCAATTGATTTCTAAGTTATTATATTTTATGGAAATTTAATTTTTATATATTTATAATTAAGTATGTATTGTATCATGATCAAGTGTTTTGGTTAGTCATTCAGGTTAATTTGTGAAGAAGTTTGTATCTTGAATTTCGGACAAGTTTGTTTAGGCCGAAAGAATGAGTTGTTTGAGGAATGAGATGGTTTATTTTATGATTAATACCAAATTTAAAGTGAAGAGAAATGAATTTTTAATCCATTAAAAAATAATGACATGGTCAAAAGGGTGAAAACTAGCTAAGTTTATAAAATAGGTTTTTAGGCAACTTATTTTGGTGAAGGAAAAAGTTGATGTGGTTTGAACTTGAGGTTGTTTCATGAGTTATGAATTTAATAGAATTTTTCTACAGATTATTATATTTCCATTTATTGGTCACATTCCATATTTTATGTTTTCTTACGTGTTATTGATTCCCAAAGGTGAAGATAGGATCTTTGGAAACAATTGTTTTGTAGAGGTAATGAGACAAAGTGGGCCCATTAAATGAAATAATATGATTGGTTCATGTAAATTGAAACCATGGTTGATGTTTAAATTATATATTACTCATGTTTGGTGAATATGGGATCTTGACTAAGCATGGTTTTGGAATGAGTGGATTTTTCTCATTCTAGTGATAGGGTTTTGAGGTTTTTTGGTGCATGGATGATGGTTTTTAGCATGAAATACCTATGTGGGTCATATTTTACTTGTTGTAATGAATGTAATTAAATTTATAATGTTTTATGGGTTGAAATCATGATTATGGATGGAATTACTTTGGGTTGGAGATAATAATTGCATATAAAAGTGAAGTTTGAGCTCCATTTGAGAGCTAGTCTTGAATGGGTGAAAAGTGTGACCCATAGGTGATTGAACTACAGGTATGAGGGAAGGTTTTGAGAGTTGATTAGATGAGTTATAGGTTAAATGTTGATTGATAATATGTGTGAAATAATTTAGAGAAAATATAATTCTAGGAAGAACTAGAGCGAGCAAGTTGAAGGTGTGCTTGAGAGAGTTTGAAGGAATTTGGAGCTGAATTTTGGGATCACTATCAGTTGTGGTATCAACATATTTTCAGTGGTCATACTTCATCAAAATCTTGTGTGATGAGTCATATTCATGCAAGTCTCTTGTTGTGTGTAATATCAACAAGGGTTTATGGGTTGGTGCTCCTTGTGGGGTTGGTGCCTCACTAAATAAATCTCTTATGATGTGTAATATTCACTTGAGTATTTTTTGTGCATAATATCAACAAATTTTTCAATGGGTTTTCTTCCTTGCGGTTTTCCCACTTATATAATTTTTTATGGTGTTCTCTCTCTTGTTTGTGGTTATTTTAATTTATGTTGTATGGGTATTTACACACACCAATGAATTGACAAATGGTTAGTGGTTTAATGAGAAAATATGAAATCGTTTAAGGTTTTGTAAGGACTGATTCACCCCCTAGTCCATTGTGCTTCCAAAAATATTGTTCATTGGATAAACCAATTGTGCATGAAATACGTAGGGATGGTAATAAAAAACTCCACAGGTAATACAATCTCATTGTTAAATACCAACTGAAATGGTGTGGCCTTGTTCAACCTTTTATAGGTTGTTCGTATTCCCAAAGAACAACGATACCTTGTCATCCCAATCCGTTCTTCCCACATCACATGTTTTTGTAATTTTTTGTCCCAAGATCTTGTTGAAATATTTAGCAGTGCCATTTTCTTGAGGGTGATAAGTAGTCATATGGTGTACTACCATAAACTCTGCTAACAAAATTCTAATAGTATCATTCAAGAGATGAGTTCCTCTATCACTTATCAAGATGAAAGGGCATCCATACTTGCTGATAATATTATCCCAAAGGAACCTTTTTGATGTAGCTGCCATGAAATATTTCATAGGCATAACCTTTACCCACCTTGTCAAATAATCGGTGTATGTAATGATGTAGTGTGCCCAAGTCCTACACATGGGTGGAGCATTATGTCCTAGTAAGTCAACAAACCACTTATCAAAGGGTTTTGCACTTGTTATAGATCGCAAAGGAATTTCATATCCACTTCTAGGGTTGTCACTCCTTTGACAATGATAACAATATTTAACAAAATATTTAGTATCCTTATATAAATTTTCCCACCATAAGATAGCTATGAGGATCTTGCACATCATCACATCTCCTACATAATGTCCTCTTGCAATATCTCCATCAGCTTCATCCACAATATATTTTCACTCATGTTCTAGGACACACCTATACAAGACCTCATCATGGCCCATTTTATACAAATCACCTCTAATTAGATGGTGTGGAGCTACTCATATAGTTATCTCGATTCTTATATAATTTTTTTCATCCTCTTTGGTGCAATTCTAGTGCATAAACATAATGCAATATCATCTAAATAAGTGAGTGTGTGCTTTAGTTTGAATAACCATGCATAAGGCATAATGTCCTCAATACTCTACACATCCTCTATAGAATTTATCCTTGATAATTGATCAGGCCCCAAATTGCTCCTTCTTGGCTTAACTATAACAACAAAATAAAATTCCTTGAAAATAAGTATCCATTGAAAGATTTTCCCTTAAAACATGATTTTTGACCAAGTACTTCAATTCCATATGATCTATATAAAAGATGAACTGGGTGGCCAATAAGTACTACCAAAACTTGTGAAGCACATAGATCATAGACAATGCCTCACACTTTGTTATATTATAATTTTGTTCTTTTGGTGTCAACTTCCTACTCACAAAGCATATGGGATGATCCATATTTCCCTCTCTAGGTTACACCAAGAATACACCAATGGCCATACCAGGAGGCTTCAAAATGTATGTGAAAAGGTTTTTCCATGAAGAGAAGTGTGAAATAGGGTTATTGGTTAATCTTTCCTTTAAGTTTTCAAATGTATGTTACCGCACATCACCCTAATAAAATTTTCCTTTGGCCTTGAGAAATTATTCCAGGGGTGCAACAATATTTTCATATCCTTTGATAAAAAAATTTAGTAGCCGCAGTGCCCTGTAAATCCATGCACTTCACTTTGGTTGGTAGGTATCTCTGATCCCATAACCATCGCTATCTTAGCCGGCTCTACCAACAATCCATATTTAAAAATGATGTGCCCAAGAAAAGTACCAAAGGGTGTAGCAAATATACACTTCCTAATGTTAACATAGATGCTTAACTGCTTGCACCTCTCAAACACGAGCCTCATATTATCAAAGTGATTTTTAAAACCCTGTAGACATCCCAATCATCAAGGTATACCTACAAAAACTTATGAATGAAGTCATGAAAATCTTGTATAATCATGCGCAAGAATCTGCAGGAACATTTTTCAATCCAAAGGGAATCATCATATATGCAAAATTTCCCCATTTAATGGTAAAAGTGGTCTTTTCCTAGTCCTCACACGTAATGTGCACCTGATGGTAGCCTGAGAACCCATATGTGAAAGGATAGATATTATACCCTACAACGCCCTCAAGTATCTCCTTTATGAAATGCATAGGAAAAGGATCTATGACACATGAGGCATTGAGTTCCCTATAATCCATAAAATTCCTGATCTTCCCATCCTTATTGATGCTAATAACCATAGGGATAATCCACCCATACTTCTCAATTGGTTTAATGATTCTAGACTTAAGCGTCTTGTCAATATCTTCCTCAATCTTCACGTGCAAGTTTGGATTCATCCTATAAGTCATCTTCCTAACAGGTCATGCACCCTCTTTCAAATTAATCTCCATCTCTCCCAATGAGGAGGGCACTCCTTTAAACTCATGATAACCTCTTAGAAATAGTTCCTAAAAATCACGCAATATCTCAATGATCTTTTTACCTCCCCTGTTCTAACCCGTAGTCTCTAATGATAGCCTCTTTAGGTGCATCCTCAATGCCAATGTTAACCTTCTTTTCTTCAAGGGATCATGTTACATGTGTGCCTTTTCATCTACAGATTCCAATACTTTGCGCACACCCTCTATGTGGATAACATCCAAATTCTCCACCTCGTCATCATCAATAAGGTATAATAGCTTCCCTTTTTCTTTCTCTTTCCAGTGCGACCTAGTTACATCTCCTTTGTCTCAAACATATCTTTGCATGCCTCAGATTAGGTTCTCCAAGTAACTAAAGCATGAGCTCTTATGAGTTTGTGTTATCCCCAGGTGTGATATGATTCATTATATGTATAGCCTCATGTATAGGCGATCTATTAAAAATAATCAAAGGTATGAACAATACCTTAAGTCATGTCCCATCATCTTGTAGTCTCTTGTTTTAAATAAGCATGGACATACCACATGTGCCCAACCATGCAAAGTAGAATATAACTTATGCACCCAAAGAGATGGTGGTAAATCCTCTTGACCTTATGCCCATTTTATCTCACAGATTATGGACATGTACCAAAGTATGGATCTTTCCATCATACTCATATATAATTATAGGTACATTATTATGATTAAACCTTGTTAAAATGATGATTCTCACTTCTTTCCAATCTAATAGGTTATCTCCATGTGTTACTCACCAAAGGTGCGTTGTTGTACCAAAAAAATTATAGACCAACATATTACTCCTATCACCTTCATTTGGAAATTGGTTCTCCATAAGCAAACAAGAATGTATCAAGATTTCCTTGAACAAGTATACCTAGGTAAATAAGTTGTGCCCATTCACCTAACCATGTGTAACTTGATCATCCCGGTGGCTCTTCCCTTCATCTCACTCCCAACCATTTCATATGTACCATGGGCCTAATTTTCACAAGAAACACTGGTAGTGTCACTAACAGAGTGTGCATCTTACCACTAATGTATTCCCTCCTTAGATGGTTCCATGTTTTCAGGACCTTGTATCATTTTTACATATATTCTATTAAGCTCTTATTCACTCAAAGGATCAATGTATAGTTCAGCCTTTGCCTCATCCAAGGGTATGAAAATGGATTCATACTTGTTCTCAAAAATAATATATATATTTTTGAAGCATAAGCTAGAATTGTTTGCATAACACCAAATATGTCCAAGTAATGTTGGAAATTTTTCTACCTCAGAAATCTCCAAAACCTCAAAATCTCCTATGAACTTTCCTCCTTAAATGGTGATTGAATCATCCTTTAGCACCCATATAGGCATGGCCCTCATGTTTTTCCATATACAACACATTGGAAGATGACTGCAATAGTGGTATCCCCATCATGGTTCCATGCATCCAAATTCAAAAAATTCACCTCAGTGCCTATGTTAATCAAAATATTTCTCACCAACCAACCATCAATTACTACATCTAATGTGATTTCCTTATTATACTCATGTTTCGTGGTGGTAATTTTTCATGTAGTATATGTCACTTGTGCTCAACTCTAGTTCATGGTACCTTTTCACATAGCCATTTCCCTAGCAATGGGATGATATTATCCTACCTCAACATCTTACATATCTCTTCCAGATAATTGAAATATTTCTATGGAAGCTCCATATTATTAGCGCATTCTCTTTTGTGTGCCTACTCCTTCGAATTGTATCTCACCCCGTAAGTCTCTAATCACTCACATAGTATCTTGATAGAATTCCTTTTGATGAGAAGCATCTGGATATTTGGCATGTATGATATCTTCTCTCTTGGTGTGTGGCTTATATTTTATGAGCTCACGCACTCACGCCACTTCTACACGTGTAACAACTAATATGGGTTGTAAATATGCATCAAGCATACTCTTTGGTGTCCACTTCTCAATCTTCACACATTGTAACTTGATCATCCCCGTGCCCTTATACTTCTTTTTATTCTTATAAATTTTCCCATAAAGGTCAGGATACTCCTCAACCTTTTGATTTTTTCCACAATACACACATACTAAATTTTTGGGACACCTACACTAATAATGATCTGGGTACCCACAAGTGTAACAAGTACCATGCATAAATCTTCCTCTAGCACCTTGGTCTCTCTGCTATATCTCGCCTCATACTTCACCTTCATTACTATGCCCTTTAGTAGGATGAGCTTCCTATACCTAAGAAATACTCGTCCACTATGATTTTTCATAATCAAGTCCCAAACCTTATGAATTTTATGTATCAACTAACAATATTTGGTATCATGGTTGTGTGTGTCATAGTTCTTACAAATAAATGGACACATTCTTCATAATTGTGCATAGTAAAAGAGGAAAATTTTATACATCATGGTTCTTGTGGAAAATATCACAATATTGTAGCAACGCGCGTGAACCATCATACACAAGAAGCTATCCTTAGTATGTATCTCAAATTCATAGTCAATGCACCATAACCCACTTCATGTCTCATGCACCAAATTAGTAGAGAGATACTCTAGTTTCTTGACCATAGATATTATCTATGCCTCTAGAAAAGAACACACTGCATCTGCACTTCTAATTACCTCGGTGTGTAGATATTATTCCAATACCTCGTACTGATTCACATATGTCTTATGAGATAAATTCATTCAAATGGTATCAAAACCCTCCAACGAACCATTTTGAATGTTTATATGAATAAATGTCATAATATAGTTTAGACAAGAGAGTTTTAAAACATGCATCATACTCCCTCACATTTTTAGACAAACCTTACTTGATGTCCTTGAGCGCACTAATACTCTGTTGTTCAAACTATGGAATATGGAACTTATCTAAAAATTTTGCACACAATACATCATAATCCATCGTATTCTAGTGTGGATCTTACTTTTTATACCAACTATGCGTGAGCCCTTGAAGTGTGATAGCAAATTGACTTGAATTTTTATTAGGGGTTGTAATTCCCTTTTCTCTCCATAGTAATTCACACTTATGTAGGTGTTAGCCGCATCCACAACACCTCGATACTTGGGAAAGTGAAGAGACATATCAAAATAGACTTGAGGTATCTACTGTTGTGGCTTTTGAGGTGGTGTTTGATAAGGCCAATTAAGTGGTGGTTATGGACCTTGCTCTTGGTTAGCACCATACCCAAAATATTAACCTTCATCAAGGTTTACTCGGGGTGATGGTTGAACCAAACCTTTGATCCTCCCAAGATGCATGTCATGACATGAGGTCATGTAGATGAACTTCCTTATGTTTGAGTTTTGGCACTTTGAACTAGACACCCTTTTTTGGATTGTCGCAACACCTATAACATTAGTTCTAAGGGTCTACACATAAACACTCTATCCAAAATATGCACCTGTAAAAACTCCCCAAAATTACTTCCAATCACTAACACCTTTTGTGCTACCATGTGCATGTTCTTAGCCTATTGCACTTTCCGAGTTAACATGAAATTATATCTACTTGTATCTTCTTTTCTACATGGGGATACCACCTACTTTCTGGAACACCTTGTACAAGGGCTATGTAGGTAGGTTGGGTCGATGCACACACCGTGGTTCTTATTCTTTCCTCAAACATGCTCTCATTAGAAGGCAATGGGATCTCTCTACTACATTTTTCCCAATTTTGGGAGGACATGATATTGTGGCTCTTTGTCTTCCATGAGTATATTAAAACCTTTGTATTCATCATTCTTCTCAACAACAGTGTTGCGTCAACTTCCCTTTGTCACTCTTCATTATACTTGATTTGTCTCTCTTCTCTCTATTTTTATTTTCTAGGGACATCACCATCGTTATCCACACTTGTTCCTTCCCCTGCATGCACTAGGGATTTATCTAGACATCGGTAATATTTCCAATCCCAATTCTATCATCAAGATATTAATATCTGTTGGGCTCGTGCAAGAACTTGAAATTTTCTTCCTTCAGATAGGAATATGTAAAAATTGCATACTCTAAAGTATAGTTTTGTAATGTGCCTTCCCACCAATGACCTGCAACTCTATTCCGTGTCTTAGTCTAATAAAAAGAGTTTCATAGTCTTCCTACATCTAAAATTTTGTTCCTGGGTAGAAAAAATTATTTGAGGTGTAAGCTTCCAACCATTGGTATAACTATATTTGAAAAAATTGAAGATCATCTCATACAGGAAGTCATATAGTTTATCTTCCACCAAATTTTTCACATTAAAATCAAGTCCAATATTATATCTCCGTGTAAAAGAGTCTTGGCCATCTTCTATCCATTGCTCAATACTATCCAAAGGCGCACGATATGTCATTGTTGTTGCAGACTCACAGCACCCTTGGATGCAAATCAAGCTTCTAGGTTGATGTTCAGGCATCCAGTGTGATTGCACAACATGGAATCCTTTCTCCAAGCGTGGGACTTGTAAAGATGAGAAAATATTCTCCAGAGAAGGCTGGTTCCTATTCCTCTGTTCAGATGCACACAAAAATGCAGAGGGTTTGCTAAAACCTAATCTAACTTGCCAAGGAGACAGAGTAAGAAAATGCATAGAATAAAACCTAAACTACAAAGGTGATGCACCGAGGAATGTTAGACACTCGTTTTGCAAATTTAACACAAACCACATAGATGCAATACAAAACCATGCACAGGTAACCAAACTGCAATAAGAGATCAAAATGACAACGCAATGAATACATGAGAGGGTCGAGAGTCAATCACAACACATATATTATTGCTCAAGAGTCAATACAGTACATTGCAGTGGCCAAGAGGCAAAAAGAATGGCATTACAACCCATATGGGAGGTTTGAAAGCTCCACAATTTCTCTTGCAGGTGAGGGAAGAAGGGAGGATGTAAAACAAGAATGTCTCGACTGTTAAAAGCTCCTCTTTACAATATATATGAAGAAATGAGAGGAGAGAGAGAGGAAATCCAGAATCTACCCCAACCACTTCTTGGTAGCATTTAAAATCATCTCATTATGACAGAAGTGGCAGATCCTAGCAAAACGGCAGTCGCCTAACAAGAGCGGCGAATGCTGCTTCATTAAAGTTGGTTGTTGAAGCATTACTTCTGTCTATCACCACACGTCAGAGATATTTTCTTAATTTTCTCCCTCCAAAATGCACCAAAATATGAGATTTATCCTAGAATCGTGTAGAGAATTTCAACAGCTTTCCATTGATATAAAGAACGTGCAAATCCGAGCTCTGGATCGAAAGATACGAAGGTCTGAAGATTTAGGGCACAAAACAGAAAGAACAGGTTTTAAAATCTTTTCTGCGCTCTGCCATCTGGACGACACGTGGCAGGCCCTAATTCACTGAGTAATTCTCTCTCTCCACCTTTCCGTGGGCTTTTCTTGTGGGCCCCTTAAACTTGGACACGTGGCACTATTTCATTGGTTCGGATCAGTGCTCGAAAACTCGCCCCTTTGACTTTTTGGACCTTTTTCCTTGGCGACACGTGTCATGCTGTGATTTGTCTATGGGCCTGCCGGATTTTCACGTCCACCGCATCCTTTTGTCCCGGATGTCCCAGTGCTTCACGGGACAGAATCCTCCGATCCGCCCGAAATGGGCTTCCATGTCCCTTTTCTGTTGGTGACACGTGGCGTGATCTGATTGGCTTTCGGCTCCTTCGGCTATCCGCGTCCCGCGCGTCCCTTTGTCCCACTTGTCCTTGTGCTGAAGTTTCCTGTTTCGGCCAAACCAGCTGGTTCACATCCTCTCGCGCACTCTTGTCCCACTTGCTCCCGGTAAAGGACTTGGACAAATTTTCTTTCTTTCAGCCGATTCAGTGATTTCGCGCCCATTTGTCCCAGATGTCCCTTTTCTGTTTGGGCCACCTGGAGGCTTTTCAGCCGATCCGCACCTTCCACGTATAATTGTTCCAACTATCCCAAAGGCGGTCTTGAGTAGGACTTAGCCAATTTTACGATTTTCTCCTGAATCAATCTACTTGCTTGGAACTAAAAACTCTGATGCATGTTATCAAATTAACTCTGGGGGGTGAAATTTGGATAACAGTCATCTACATGAAAAATCATAGTAGAAAAATTAAAAAGAGTTTGTGGAAACATAAACAAACCGTAGTATTTTTTACCCACTAAATAGCTATGCACACTGACACCTCATTCAAATAGATCTAAATACTCACATAAAGCACGTGCAAATCACTAGGTTCCTCCTTTTTGTGCCTACTGTAAAGGTTAGCATGATTTTTTCCATAGACATAATCAAGAAACCACTCATGGATAGATAATCATTCTAACCATGGAGATTGGGAAACACACATAATAAGGAAACAATTCATATTTCATTTAAGGAGAACAATAAACTGATATTCCGAACACTCATTATATTGCATAACACATATCTGATTACATTGACCTCAATTCATGTGTATATAAGACTTGTGTGTAAGTTCCAAATCACATAATTACATGAAATTAAAGACCCACATAAGCTCTACCTCATATGCACATTACAATACCCAACCGATCAACCCTTCTAACATAGATGAACTACCTATATGTATGGGTGGGGACTTTCCCTTCATTGCTTCATGCACATTCCTAATAATAGGCATGTAGACACCAAATATTTTCACCTCCTTCCTCTTCATTATTTATTTCATCATTTACACTCATAAAATCCCTTATCCTAAGTCATAATTCCCTCATCATATTTACCTTGTGTAAATACCCCTTTTCACAGCTTGTTAAATATACATTCAACCACCTAAAACTATCTCAAAACAAAAACAAATCACATCTTAACCATCCCATAACCCCCTTAACCACAAACACCTCATCCTTAACAAAATCACTAACCATTTACCCAAAGTAAAAACCAAACAACTCCATTTGGAAGTGGTTTTAACCACTTTTCCATCCCAAAACCCGAAAAACCCGGATATAGTGATGATTCTAGAAATCGCCAAAGTGATTATAAATAGATGTTTTCTAGCCTTCTTCTAGGATCCTCAATTTTGAATCTTGAGCCCATGATTTTTTCCTCATTATCCAAATTCTTACATCTCATCACCAATAAAGATACCTCAAGATTATCATCAAGCCACATCGAGCATTATCTAGCCTTCATCATCAATTTTTCAAAGCATATGGAGATCATTATTCATCAAATGAGTTGAGATTGCACCTTTCAATCAATCAGATCATCTTCAAAAAAGGTTTGAGGAATCTTTTAGCTTCACAAAACTTTCAAGGTATCCCTGAAATCATCTTTTATCTTTTATAAATCTCAATTAGCCATTAATTAGTCTAAAATATCATTCTATGTCATCAAACACTCGTTTTAATTAATCTATCAAATTTCACTTAAATAAAAAATTTATATGTAAACTATCTACTTTGGAATTTGTTCAAAAAACCACAAATTTTTTTTTTTCTACTTTCAAATAGAAATGGCAGTTGAGCTAGTGATTGAATTGTTTATGCCTAAAACTAAAATTTGCAACAAAAATGAATTATCACACACATACACTGTGGATTTTTATCCTGGAAACCTCTAGAGGAGGAAAACCAGTCAGGAAGGGAAAACAAATCTTTCTTCCCTTTTTTCTTTATTGGCCAATTCAAAATATAAGAGGTACAAACTTTACAATAAGTGTGAAAGAAAATTGACAGTGTCTCACACTTCCTCCCAACTACTTGTCTTCTCTTCTCTCAAAATATTTCTTCTAAAAAATCAATTCCAGCACTTTAGAACTCTTACACTTACTCCCATGAATTATCTTACTTCTGATAATAAAAATATCCTTCCTACATATATTTATAGCCTTTCTCATGTCCTCCTATGCATTGGAGGATGGGAAAGGTCATGGAGGAGAAGAGACATAGACAACCTTTCCAATTCGGGATTGTTCATTTTAAATTTAATTTTCTGTCTGAAAGTGATAGGACTGCCACCCAATGTAGACTAGTGGTCACAGGACCACCACCTTGGTTGGAAAACGGTTTTGTAACCCCCACTCTACACAGAGCAGAGGTTTTGTTAACATATAGATAGAACCTATGTTTCTTCATTTTCCTTCTTTGTTCCTAGTTTATCTGATGAAGTAGAGTCATTTCAGATCCCTATGGATCACACCTCCCCTGATTAGGAGGCTTTTGGTCCTAAAAATCTTAGTGGAGGAGTAGATGATGAAATAAATCCCTCACTTTCTCCTTCTAGTACCACCGAGACTACATTGGTGTCTTTTCTTTCACCCAACCTGCCAAGACTCCTACAGACCTCTCCTAGTCTCTCTAACCTTCTGCTGTAGCACTACATCCTCCTCTAATTCACCTCATGAGTCCAAGATGCAATCCTCAATGGAAGGTAACAACTGTAATCCTTCATATTCATCTAGCATGGATGGCTCATACAAGTGCAAGTTTTCACAGTTTACTACTAAGTACATCCTCACAAATGACGGAAAATTAAGCCGAAAGGAATTTTCTCTAGCCTACTCCAATATGGTGAAGGTTCCATATCGTAGTGGAGAATGAATTATGAGACTAGGATTTTTATGGGAGCAAGACAATATGGAAATTCATGTTGGAGACAGAGTTTGGATTTACATGAGTAAGGAGAATGAACTTCCGCATGTATTTTACTGCTCCCATAAAAATCCTAGTCTTTGTGGCTCTTGTTGGTGTTGGCCAATTGGTGATAGCTTCCACCTTCTTTGGATCCACTCATAGTTCTCCTCCTCCAGCCATGTTCCCAAGATAGACAAGTGTCTATTTGGAAAATTCACACTTCTTCATATTACAAAGTAGTTGTTTCTCCTTGATAACTTACAAGACTTACTAAAAATGAGTTAGATGTTCCTCTCACATGCCACTAAAAATCAAGATATCATCTAGATAAACAATGACACATGAATCTATGAAATCCCACAATACATCATTCATAATTCTCATAAATGTAGCAAGTGCATTGCATAAACCAAATGGAAGTAGTAACCACTTATATAAACCTTTTTTTTGTCTTGAAGGAAGTCTTCCATATATCCTCCTCCTTCATTCTTACTTGGTGATAACCTTAATTGAGATCTAAATTTGTGAATAATTTGGCATACTGAAGCTAGTTTAAGAGATCATCTATGTGGGGAAGTGGATATTTTTTATTTATGGTGATCTTGTTCAAATCACGGTAGTCGATGCACATTCTCCAAGAACCATCCTTCTTCGACACCATCACAATAGGAAAACTACATGGTGAGGTTCTCGGACGTATCACACCCTGGTCTAGTAGTTCATGGAGTTATTTCTTTACTTCAATACTCTCCAATAAGGATTGCCTATACAACCCAATGTTTGATAGAGGGGACTCTGACAACAGTTGAATCTCATGCTCTACTTCCCATTTTGGTGGTAACCCACTGGGAGCCTGAAAAAATTCTTGAAAAGACTAAATAATACTATCCAAATCCTATTTTCCCTAGTTAGAAATATCTAAAACTTCTACCCCATCTTGTTTATCCTTTAACAAAAGTAAACAAAACTGATTATGATTTTCCTGAATAAGTCATTTTTCTTGGTTAGCACTCACCATAGTAACCCATGTCTTATGCTAGTGTTCCCGGATGTTGTAGCTGATCCCATCCTTGACCCATCTATATTGGTTTTCCCTTCTCATAAATATAACATCCTTGATATACAAGTAAGGAATCCTAAAAACAACATCAAAAGCATCAAGTGGAATAACATCAGCTTCCAATACATCAATATACTAGGAATTTATCCCAAACTTGACCTTACATATTTTTTTACCTGAATTTCAACACCCTTCTTCACCCAACCCAAAGGATAAGGGTGTGGACAATCGTATGTCTCAAGACCAAGATTCTTTAAAACTACTTCATGAATGAAGTTATATTGAGAACCAATATCCACCAAAGCATTTACCTTACTTGTTTTCCCATGTTATTTCTTCTGCTAATTTGCCAATTGATTTTCCCTTGGCTTTGCTTCTCCTTTCCTCTTTTCATCATCTATATAGTATGCTTGCACACACACCTTGTTGAGATCTTTGGGCTTCGTGGAGATGAATTTTCTTTGAAGGTGAGTGTGAAGTCCTCCCAAGTACTTAGTTAGAATATCCTCATCCTCCAAGTCCATGTTAAGCAACATGGTCTACCTCTGAAACTCCACAAGATAGTCATGCACACTTTGACAACTGCCTTGTCTAAAATACTACCACTTAATCATTTGGTCGGGTTACCTGTACCAATAAGATAGAAGTTAGCTCCAAGTAATTCTACAAATTCTTTCCAAGATTTCACAATAGGAGGTTTCTTCTTTTCACAAGTCACTAGATGAGGTTCCCACCAAACCAAAGTGTGTCTCTCCATTTTGAGATGTGTAAAGGTGATCCTTTATGCCTTAGTGACATTATGGAAACTAAAGTAGAATTCCAATTGTTTTAACCATTTATCAATCAATTATGCATCTACTTGTCCTTCAAAGATTTTAATTTCAACTTTTGTTTCAAATTTAAAAGGATCATGATCATATTTTACCTTCTCTCTTGCCATCAAATTATCTTCTTCACACTCTTCCCCATATTATTCCTCATCGTGGCTCCTCTCTATGCCAAAATTTTCAGCTAAGCCTCAAACCCTCGATTCCATGGAGTCTTGCTTAGCGAAGTCATCTTCTACAAATCTACAACATCCTATCCATCATGGTCTCCAACATCTTGATTCTACACCAAGTTTTCTTCCTCCATTTGTCCCTGAATTCTCTGTTTCCACTTCCTTGTAGAAATATCTAGATCACAAGGTAAATCCTCTTCACCTTTGGATCTCGTCACTATCATACAAATACAAGAACAAATACCACAGTCCTTGATACTTGTTATCTCTGATACCAAAATGATCTAGTAAACTATCTACTTTGGAATTTGTTTACAAAACCACAATTATATTGTTGTTCTACTTTTAAATAGAAAATTAAATTTGAGCTAGTGATTGAATTGTTTATGCCTTAGAACTGAAATTTGCAAGAGAAATGAATTAGAACACACACATACACCAAAGATTTTTATCCTGGAAACTTCCAGAGGAGAAAACAAGTCAGGAATGGAAAACAACTCTTTCTTCCCTTTTTGCTTTATTGGACAATTCAAAATGTAAGAGATACGAACCTTACAGTAAGTGTGAAAGGAAATTGACAATGTCTCACGCTTGCTCCCAACTACATGACTACTCTGTTCTCAAACTCTTTCTTCTAAAAACTCAATTCCAGCACTTTATAACTCTTACACTTACTCTCATGAAGTCTTGCTTTCGATAATAAAAAATCTCCTTCCTAAATGTATTTATAGCCTTTATCATGTCCTCCCATGTATTGAAGGATTGGAAAGTTCATGGAGGAGAAGAGACATGAAATACCTTTCCAATTCTGGGATTATTCCTTTCAAATTTTATTTTATGTCCGAAAGTGACAAAACCGCCACCCAATGAAGACCGGTGGTCATAGGACTACCTCCTGGTTGGGTGGTGGTTACAAGACCGCTTCCCTAGTTGGGTGGTGGTTCTCTAATCACTTCTCTCAGTAGAGCGGTGGTTCTGTTAACATATAGATAGAACCTCCATTTCTTCATTTTCCTTCTTTTTTGTTGAGAATGGATCTCTGTTAGATGGCAATACCTTGTCAATCACATGAAATCACAAGCATTCATTCACTTCCAATAGTCTAAAACCTTTCTACTGGGAACAATTTGACATCATTCATGAATTAAATCTATGTAAATCCAATTTATCGACACTAAAAAACATTGAAGATCAAGATTGAATTCTTACATGAAATTAAGCAAGAAGTTGACAAATTATGGTATGATTACTTTGAACATGTCAAAATCACATCCACCCTTGTTTGGGCCACTTTTGAAAGACCACAGGATCTTCCCCCATCCAGCTGGAGTTCTAGAGCTTCTTCCTTTCTATCTACATTTAATTTGATTGTATATCTTTATCTTCATCCATATCATTATTGTCAACTCACTTAATTGTTACAAAATGGGTTGACATCCTCCAAGGAAGCCTTCTAGATTCTGGAACCGATTTTTTTGGGCAGAAACTCATTTATCCATTTGTCTAATCTCTTCTATTTAGTGTCTTTGAGTGCAGTTTCTTCGCAGGATAGGAGGACATACACATACATTTAGACTTGATCAACTTCAATCGAACATCAACTTCAACATCCATCTCTATGGGTATCAGTAAACCCCACATCTTCTAAGGTCGGTTTTGTTTTTATTATTTCACTGCATTAATTTGAGTAGAAAGGTAAAAACATCTCTAAACATTCTGGCATGCCCGATGGGACCCTTAGTCCCTTTTTTCTTTCATTGAAATTAATTTTATTCATTTTAGGCCTTCTTTTGTAATCGCTTGTGATCTAGTTAAATCACAAGTGATTGGGTGAATCGTCAATGATTTTATCAATCGTTGATGATCTCTGTGAGTGCTTTTGATTACCTATCAATCAACCTCTAACATCATTTTCTTGTTGTTTTTTTCCTTTTCTAACATTTTTTTAGGTTTCTACTTTTGGAGCTTTTTCTTGTTTTATTTCCTTGCTAAAAAAATCAAAAATTTTTAAAAATAAAAAGGAAGCATTTTTGAGGTGAGTCCTTTTCCTCTCTTTTTACTTTTTCCGTATTGCATTTTGCTATTTGTTCTCATCAATTCAACCTTTTCTTTTGGGTTTAAAAATAACATTACATATTTCCTGATCACATAGATTAATTAGAAGGATTAATTTGTTACATTCACTTAATTATTCCCTCACACACAACCAAATCACATCAAATATAAAATTTGCATCAAACACTTCTACCTAGGTGATAACTATTGGGATTTCATCACCTAATAGGGAAACCGACTCGGTGTTCTAGCTGAGTATAAACAATTGTTGTCGGTATATTGGCTAAGACCTAACTCCCTTATCTTGCAAGGGACCGTGAAGTGAGGGGGTAGGCCCCAATACCATGCCCCATATTGGCACCAACATAGATTTGGGCCTCACGTACCTTCAAATATATCAGGACTCTAACCTTAAACATTCCTAAAACCATCCATAGATTTCCTAGGACATTTTATGTTGTTTTACACATTCCACTTTTTTAATTAATCAAGATAATCAAATTCATTTTGCATGTGATTTTGTTTGTTATTTATAATCAACCCATCTAGATTTATTTTCATTTTTGTTAGGTGATTGTGTGTTTGTTAATATGGTACTTACAAGACAACAATCCCATGTCCAAACTTCAAAAAACATGTCTAGTCCATTCCAAAAATCTACACCACAATACCATCAAACTTTGCAATAGCTCAAACTCAACTAGATGAAGCCCAATGACTCATTGATCAACGTCAAGAAATCTTATCAACACCCCATCTTGAAAATATAGAAAATATGATAGAAAACATTAAACGTTCCATTGATAACACTCAACAACGTCTTTGAATGCACCTTGCATTCCTTCCATGCATGAAAAAACTTCCTCACCCCCACCTGAAGATCTAGAACAACCACATTCTCCTAGTAGTCAATCCACTTCATCTGAAATACCTGATCCCCTTAGTCCATGGTTCTTCAATAATGGGGATCCTATCTTCTCAAAATCCTTGACTCAAACCCCGTGGCTCTTAATGCATACCTTACTGCTAGGGGTGTCCATATTCAATCATCATTTCCTAAACCACTGCCATATACACCTGATCCTTCATGTGGTTTTTCCCATCTCATCGATCCAAACCATGAACCTGTCATTCAAAAATATATTCCTACCCTACTAGCATTGATCGAAACATCCACCATCATGTCTTCATTCCCCATGATTACCTTTGACCTTAACATGATTTCTTCACAAGACATGACCATTCAACAACTTGATCCTTCAACTTTCAACACCCCTTCAAATAATACAAACACCTCTTCATCCACACAAACCCCTCCAGCTTCCTCTACCATTCAAACACCTCGTGAGTTATGTCATTTTATCTATTAGCATACCTCCGCAACACATTCATCTCAACAAACCACACCACCTCTTTAAAACATTACTATGTTTATTCCCACATCTTGCACCTTTAATCAATACCAACGTTGTTTCCAATACTCATCCAACTTCAACAATCTTCTACCCCACTTATATCACAACACATACCTCAACCATCACAATCATTTACTTACTCCCAAGCTATACCACAACCATCTCAACCTCCTATCCATACATCTATTCCCTTTATAATATCCCACAATCATCACAACCTCTTATTTTCAATTTTTTTCCTCTTCAACAAGCACCTCAATATTCTCACCCCTTATCCACACATCTATTCCTTTCAACATACACCACAACAATCATTACCTCCTTTTAATACATCCATCCCTCCTCAGTATCAATATATCCAACCATCACAACCTTTAATCTCACCACCTACCTATAACATTCCTATGAACATCCCTCAAAGAAAACATTCCTTTCCAAAAAATATCCCACAACAATACCAATCATATCAACAACCTAATCAATTCTCATTTAATCAACTTGGTTCATCCTCATCTAATACACAAAACAACAACAAATTGACCCCTTTAATCCTTAATGAATATACATATCCAACCTTGAAGCCACTTCCATGGGTCCTAAGAATACACTATCATATGAACAAATATGTAATGAACCTATTCACCCATCCATTACCTTACAAGGCTTACCCTCCTCACTAGGAGCTCCCCAAAATTTATCAAATTCTATAGTAAGGAGGATCCCAACAACACATCCGAGCCTTTCACCATGCTTGTTATCTTATATCTCATGACTAGGACCTCATGTTAAGAACATTCCCCATGTCATTAATAGGCCCTGCTTTAGACTGGTATAATAACATTCCACAATACTCCTTGTTCATTCTCATTCTCTCAACTCACACAACTCTTTCTTGGAACATTTTTCAATAAACATTTCCCATAAAATCACCATCACTAACCTTTATGCAATCAAAAAATTTGAAGATGAATCCATTGCAATTTTTTTGCTCACTGGAGGGTATAATCAATCAATTATCATTCTCACTCCCACAAATAGAGTTGATCGAATTGTTCTCCCATTCATGCAAAAACATATCTCTTCTACACTCCAAATCCAATCCTTCCAAATGTTTGATGAAGCCTTCACCATGGCCCGTAAGCTTGAGCTTTCATGCTCTTGAAGAAGGAAGAGTCAAACTTTGACCAAAGAAACCAAAATTTGAATTTCCCATCTAAATCATCTTCTAATCAAGACAAACCTAAATCATCCAAATGCATAGTTATCAAATCCATGCTCCCAAAGAATGATTTACCATTAAACGCTCCCCTCCTCAATGTAACTATACACCCATCATGAGAGACTTAATGTACGTCTTTTGAAAAAAACTTCTTGCACACTAATATGATCTCTCTCTTCCACCCATCCATCCTATCGACACATCTATTTCTAAACCTCTTGGTATAGGGATAATGATTATTGTAAATATCATAGAGTTAAAGGTCATGACATCGAAAGGTGTCATTCATTCCATAATGCCCTTTAAGATCTGATTGAAAAAGGAGAACTACACTTAGAAAACCCTAATGCTCCTCGAATCAAAATCTCGACATCTTTAAAACAACCATTTCTGAATCATCCCCCATCGAGTAGTCAACCCAAAACAAACAACATACAATCCCACCATACCATAAATACCATCAATAAAAACATCACCTATGTTATCAAATCCACACCCACACTTACCTCTAGTAACACACCCAAATCAACATCCAAACAATCAGAAAAACCCACACAATCTATTGTCCAAAATGAAACCATTTACATCCATAGCTACATCCTCTTCACCCATCCCTTCTAAGAATCCTTCAAAAACAACCACAAAAATAACCATATTATCCAAATTATGAAAAATTTTCTATGATGAATTCCATAGTAACACAATATCATCTACATGACCCTCAAGTTTCCTTCCTCCCCCATCTAAAAATCACCATTATAAACCATTCCACTACTCCTATACAAAGAATCAAACATCAGCCTTCCATCCTAGGGCCCCATCCCTTGTCTAAACCACCTACCACCACCTCACAATCAAAAACTACTTATCAAAAAAACCAAAGAACTCCACACACCAAAGGAAACACCTTCCAAGATAGTTAAATCAAAAGAAGTGTCTTTTCTTCCACCTCCACATCAAAGGGACACTATATGCAACTATTCTAGAAAAATACTTCAACAATCACTCATAGTGTTACCTCCTCTAAAACCATCTAACACTCGAGGCTGGAAACCTTCTTGGTATAATTTTGAAGCCTCTGTGACTATCATCGAAACCTAGACACTTTATGGAAGAATGTAAATCCTTTCACATAACCATTAAAAATCTTGAAGACAAAGGTCTCCTCCCTTAAAATTATGAACATCAAAGAAACCTCATCCAACACCCACAACATCATCAACCCCTACTATCAAAATCCTTGAGTAAGATCCTTCCCCATCAGATCGATGTTTTCCACATCACTACCCAAGCTCATACCCATGAATCAAATCCTTCAAAACAAAAAAAACAAAAATTTCATCACTATCCCCACCACCTCTAGAGCTCACCTCATCATCATCCAAAGATAAACCTAAGGTTTCCATTCCTCTGGCCCCTGAGACCTCTAATCAAACATCACAATCAAAAACTAAAATCTCCATTCTAGTTTACACCTCATCTTCCACTACAGTACAAAAGGTAGTCATTAAACAATTACACCAGGCTCCTATTAAAATGTCACTTTATGAAACTAGTTCAAACATCACCTTCACATAAAAAAGAAATGATCAAGCCCTCCATTTTATATCAGTACCTTCCAATGATCCCCACTCTTTTACATATTTCATAGGTGCTCTCAAAACATCCTCAACTATTTCCTTTGATTCTACTTGAAATACCATCACTTTGACTTGAGGATCATGATTTACCTCTCTTCATTACAACCCAAATCAATGATGTTCTCATCAAGAGAGTCATGATTGATGGGGCTGCATAATCAACATCATCTCATCCATCACCTTTAACCAAATCTGATTACCAAATACCATGTTATCTCTCAAACACCAGTCCTCCTTTGGGATTTCAATGATACAATCACACCAACATTAGGTATTGTCATCTTACCACTTAAGGTTGGAGTCAAGACCCTTTGAATCTTCTATATCATAGAGGGATAATTCCAGTATAATATGTTATTAGGATGACCTTGGATACACACCATGCATTGTGTCCCTTCGACGCTTCACCAATGTCTCAAATATGAATATGAAGGTAAGACATTCACGGTCCCCATAGATCCTAATCCTTTCACTGATTGTAATATGACATACCATCCAAATGATGTTCTCATCCCAAAATAAAATCATCTGACAAACCATCCACTAGCACATCCATTCCATCTTCCAAACTACCCGATGATTCCTCCCTCGGAGACATTATGGAATGTCTTTCGCACTAGGGAGTATCATCTCCTCATGCTTAACTCACTTCCCACACCTAAGATATATGGAAGACCAGAAAAACAACCGTTGTATGAGCCTGACATGTTGGAGAAATTATTTCCTATGGACCCACCTATTTAAAAACCAACCTTGTCTATAGGGGGATTGACCATCCCTCTTCACAATACAATCATCCACATCATGTCATGCCCTTTACATCCAATTTTAATTCTTTGTACAATCCCACTTTCACTCAAATGTACCTTCACTATTGCACATGGAAAGGTTTTGGATTTGGATGTTACAAAAAAGGAATACATGATTTGATTTTCCAACATTCTCTTAAACCATGAAAATTACGGGCTTGGATATGAAAATCCCTCCATCGAATCATCTTCTCAAACCACATCCATACATATCACTGAACTTGAACCACCACCATCTATAGAATCTGATGATCCCATGGACACAAATGATACCATATCCATCCCACCTAACTTTTTTATTCAATACTATTTCCTTAGGACCTTTAACTTATCAATCTAACCACATCACTAAGAACTTCCTCTCATTTGGCCAAAATGATCGAAGAAGACTCACCCACCATAAACACCCTTCAATGTCACGATGATCAAGAAATCTTATCCCATATGGGAGCTGATGACCATTTCCTTCAAAAAAATTACCACCTAACACATCAACACTCTTTAATGAATCCACCATCGACGTAAACTTAGGAACCCCTCAAGAACCTCAATAGTTAAGGTCAATCAATCATTAGATCCACAAGAATTAAACAATTTACTAAATTTTTATCCAAATATAGCCAAGATTTTTCCTAGTCATATAGTGATATGCTAGGTATCAACCCCAATATATTCATACATAACATCATCACCTATCCTAACACAAACTATTCAAAAAAAACTCCACAAGATGCACCCCCACATAGCTCTCCTTATCAAAGAAGAGTTACAACGTCTCCTTTTTGCTAACTTCATCATACCCATTGATTATCCACAATGGGTCTCCAATATCGTACCCATAACCAAATCCTCAGAAAGTTACACATCTTACACTAAATTTTGGGATCTCAATCTTGCTTTCCCTAAAGATGATTTCCTCTCTCCAAATATTGATCAACTAGTTGACTAACAACTAGTCCATGAAATGCTCTCCCTCATGGATGGATTTTCTAGTTACAATCAAATCCTCATCACTACCAATGATCAACACAAAAATCCTTCATTACCCCTTGGGGAATTTCTACTACCATGTTATGCCCTTTAGACTTAAAAATTCTAGAGCCACTTATCAATGTGTTATGACATACATCTTCCATGATCTTATCCACAAAATAGTAGAAGATTACATTGATGATCTCTTAGGAAAATCTAAATGACAACAAAAGATCATCTTTCAATCCTTGAATCAATATTTATCCATCTTATTCAATTTTTCCTTTGTCTTAACCCACTAAGTGTTTTTTTGGCATTCTCACCGGTAAAATCCTAGGGTTCATCATATCTATCTGAGGTATTGAAGTAGATCCAACCAAAATTAAAGAAATCATTGAGATGCCTCCTCCATCAAATCTCAAATAGTTGTAGCCTTCAAGGTAAACTATAGTCCATCCAACATTTCATCATTCATCTCAAGTCTCTAGACCATCGTTAGACTTCCTTTCACCATTTCACCATCTTCTTCATAAATATGTTGACTTCATATGGGATCTTAATTTTCAAAATGATTTTGACAAACTCAAACACTATCTTCTATCACCACCTATTACTCACACCTCCTTACGAGGGGGAGCCTTCTATCTCTACATATCTACCACAAATCATGCTTTAGGGCATTATGCTTGCTCATCAAGATGAGAAAGGTCATGAACAAGTCCATTTATTACATAAGATACCCTCCACATGAATATATGACCCTTATACCGAGGCTAAAATTATGTTGTGCTCTATACTTTGTCTACCTCCAAATTATGAACACTATCTTCTTAATCACAAAACTTTCATTGTCACCAGCTTTAACCCACTTAAAACCATGCATTCTAAACCATACCATAATGACTATATAACTCGGTGGCTCATGCTTATGACCAATTTTGACCTTGAGTTCATATCCCAAAAATCCATTAAAGGTCAAGCCATCACAAATTAGCTTGAAAAGTGCCCCTTCCCGACACTCATCTTCCTCATGAATAGTTTCTGATGAATCCATCAACACTATCGATGAATATGAATTCATCCCTATCAAAATGAATCTCTTCTTTGATGGATCTAAATTCCAACAAGGGGGAGGAGTTGGTGTCATTATCATACCACCCTAGGGGATTCCTATCCCACTATCATTCAAACTTAACTTCAATGTACTAACAACATGGTAAGAATATGAAGCTTTAATCATGGGTCTCACCACCACTATCTTATTAGGTGTTCATATCTTAGAAATCTATGGAGATTCACAACTTGTCATTAATCAAGTCAAAGGAGAATACCAATGTAAAAATGAAATCTTGTAAAAATATAAAGCCAACATTGATTTTCTCCTCGCACCTTTTTAATCATTACACTATCCAAAATGATCCCATGATCCTCCAATAAATTTTTAGATATACAATGGCTTCTTTAGGATCCCTCATCCCATTAGAAACTGAAGAATCAAAAGACAAATCTAAGGTATTTGTGGTCATTCAAAGATTAGATCACCCCTCACATCAAAATGAACTCCCTCCTATCGACATTGTTTGACAATCATCCAACTATATGGTATTCTCAAACATTCGACTATCTTTCTAAATCTAAAATCCCTTCTAACTTATCACAAAATGCTAAATGATCATTTCTTTAATGTGCCACTCACTACATCATCATAGGTGGTATCTTATATAAACATGACTTTGATGGCTTTTACTAAGGTGTCTCAAATCCCATGAATCTATCAAGGCAATCAATTAATCATCTTCCAAAAATCCAAGAAGTCCATGATGGTATATGTGGTGGAAATTTTAATGGTAATTCCATCTAAACGTGTCTTACGACTCAGGCTATTACTGGCCCACTATCAATCAATATTATTGTGCATACATTAAGAAGTGTGTCAAATGTCAACAACATTCTGATCTCATCCATGTCCCTAGTTCAATATTACAACCTACTCATGATCTATGGCCTTTCTCATGATGGGGTTAGACCTCATTGGCACTATCAATCCTAAATCATCACAACAACATCATTCAATCATCACAACTACTTGAATATTTCACAAAATGGGTCGAGGCCATCCCCTTGACTTCAACTAAAGCAAATAACCAATCATCAATTTCATTTATCAATACATCATATGTCACTTTGGTGCTCCCTCATAAACTTATCATAGATAATGGAAAATCCTTCAAAAACAAGGATGTTAAAAAAATATGCAACACCTTCAATATCAAACTCAGATTTTCATCACCATACTATCCTCAAGAAAATGGAAAAGTTGAAGCCTCTAACAAAACACTCACTAAAATTCTCATGAAAACAATAGATGACGTAGGCAGGAATTTGACATCTCCAAATCTCATTTTCTCTTTGGGATTATCAAACTAGCATCCATACCCCTATAGGTGTTATTCCCTTTTCCTTATTCTATGGCTCCGAGGTGGTTCTACCCCTTGAAGTTCAAATCCCATCACTCATGTATATCACTTAAAGACTTTATCCCCAATGAAGAATATCGACAAGACCATCTCACACAATTATAATTATTAGATGAGAAACACTTAATGGCCCTTGAACATCATCAAGTCTATCAAGAACATGTCAAAAGCCTATAATAAACATATAAAATAACATGACTTCAAAATTGGGATGATCTTGTACTCAAATAAAATCAAAATGTCACTACTTTAGAACAAAGTAAACGTGGAAAGTTTTCCCCTAATTGGATTGGTCCATACGTCATTACTCACAAGTATGGGTTGGGAGTATATCACTTAGCCTCCCTTAATGGTGAACCTAAAAAGGAACCTTTGAATGCCTTGCACTTGTGGCATTTCTACTATTAAATGGTTGACCGTCATGACTGTAGTCATCTAAGATCTTATCCATCATTAACCATCCATCTCTTCATCGTAATGATTTGAAAGTATGTGGTTTTCCATCACCATCTAAAACACCTTAAAGATGAGCACCACATATTTTTCATCACATATTTCACTTGACAAGTTCCTCCTTAGAACCCCACAATCATTACATTCATCTAACCTTGTACCAATTAAAAACATGACATGGGGTACATATGTAGGTCATGTACATATTATTTCCCCTCCTTGAAATAGTCTATTAGGGTCATGTCCTCAACTCAAAATCAAATTCAAAATATCTATGGATGCTCTTTATCAAAATAAAAATAATATACTCATCCCTCAAGGATACGTCAAAATCAAAATCATATTAAAAATAAAAAGAAATATCCCTTGAAAAAAAACCAATCAAAATATTGATCCCTCGAAGGACGATTATCTGTATAAATCAAAATCAAAGTCAAAATTCAAATTTGTAGACCACTCCCTCGAAGGATGGCTACCCATGTAAAAAGGCTTCCCACATCGATCAACATTCAAAATATCAAAATATCAAAATCATCCTAGGAAATCTTCCCACATCAATCAATTTCCCATCAAATAAAACTTCCCACATCGATCGGTTTTGCTTCAAAAGTCAAGAATATGTATAGCTGGGGCATTTCTCTATGAAAATTATTTAAAAGGAGAACCCTTCTTCCCACATGTCTTATATATGTACATCCCCTTTCATGTCCTAGGAAGGTACATCTTATCACTCCATCTCCATGATTAAGATCTTGTGTAACTACCTATTGACAATCTCATTTAACTTTTATTATTAAGGCTAAAAGTGCAAGTGCTTTCACATTTCTATACCCATCATCGTATGTATCAAATCCATATCAAAGAAATCATTTCATTTTTACTCCTATCTCATTAGTTACATTTTTAAAAAATATCATAAAGATCACAATTTAGTCACAACACACGTAATCATCAAATCCCTATTTCACATCTTTCATACCCCATTAATATACTCAACATTTTAATCATATAAATCACATTTTCCCATCATCATATCAATTAACATCAATTTTTTTCATCACATTCAAAACATATATATCAACATACATCATCAACACATGAAAATTAAACAAGATAAACCACAATCATCTCATCATCATATATATAATCTAAAGTCCTAATACACATCATAAAAAAAATACAAAATCACCCATACATCATCAAAGTCATAACTATCAAAAGCTTCAAAGAGTTGTATACATCAAGTCTCCAAAAAAATACATATCATCTCTATCCAGTAAAATGGATATCATCTATAAACTCACTAACTCGGATAACACTTCCATCTCCACCCTGACCATGTCCATCTCCTCCTACACATTTCTAGCTCTCCTCTCTTTGACCCTCGTGGTGGCTCACCTACACTCCCCGCACTCACATTGGGAACCTCCCTCATTTTGATAGATGATCCTCATACAACACTCCATTAGGAAATTTGTGTATCACCATATCCTTATAATATGCCAACTCCACATGCAAAATATTGATAATGAGATTCACTAATCATATCATGGCATACCCCATTTAACTACTAGCCTATGTGTGAGCTATCAAATTTGTCACCAACTACTAGCTTGACGATATGGAAGACCCCATGATACATAGGGCCTTCCTCAATGTGTCCCTCTATTGGTGATACTTTTCCTATCTGCAACCACTTGAACAAACTAAATCCTAAGCCCATCTTGCTTCAGTCACTATGTTATCCCGCTCACAATCAATGCATCTCGAACTCCCATCAAATCATCTCTCTCCCTCCTCACACTATCTCTCTCTACCTCCACCATGGCCTTATCACCATCAACTCTGCCACTGTAGTTTCCAAATCCCATCTACATCCTCATCCTCATCACCCTCATCATCACTAATATGAATAGTCTCATGTGCTCCCTCAATAGAGCACACACTCTCCTCACTCTTTGCACCACTTGGGTCCTCTCAAAATATTTGTATGCCCATATCCACCACTGACCATACTCAACTATGACCCCTACATCATCTATCAGAACTATCTCTCCATCATCATTTGGGCCCATGGCCCCACACTCCTCAACGATAATGCAAGGTCTACCCACAACTTGACTTGGGAGTCTTTGTATCTCCCTCCTCTCGTCTATACTACACTAGCTCCTTGAGAACATCCTGCACTAATCCAAATTGTCATCCAACATGGCTGAATCAAACCATATCATACTCACCTTCTCTCCTTGTCTACACCCATGTGTCTTATTGTGTGCTAGTAAGCTCATGCTCATACCAGAAAACTTTGAAAATCCAAGAAATATTTCCACATGACATCCCCAACTTGTAGTCCACTCAACATGTCCCTGTAATAATTTTCCTTCCTCTTCCTCTTCACTCTACCCATATCCTATCTCTATCTCATGAATCCTACATATCTATATCTTATGCCCCATGGAAAACCTTGTGGTTGAGAAATAGATATGTGTTTATAT
This sequence comes from Taxus wallichiana var. yunnanensis, assembly GCA_018340775.1. NCBI lineage: Eukaryota > Viridiplantae > Streptophyta > Pinopsida > Cupressales > Taxaceae > Taxus > Taxus wallichiana. The sequence continues at coordinate 421,401,088 of CM031240.1, read as the reverse complement.
GCCCAACATTTTAGAAAGAAATCTATATCAATACCAAATATATTTTTAGACTTCTAGGCCCATAGATGTAAAAATGTGAAAATATAGTAAAAGGAACACGTGCACCTAATATGTGATGAGTGAAAAGGATAGAAAAGATCCTAAAAATGAAGTATGAGTTTTTGGGTGATGTCATGTCAAGAATGATTTTTTCGGTGTTCTCAAGCCAACCGTGAGTTTTTAGGCAACCTCACACCCCATAAAAATAAGTGTTGTGGAGAAAGGTATAGTGTTATTCTCCATCCCTGACTACTTCCCAAAATTTATACACCACTATAGATGGTGTGATCCTATTTTATTCCAATTTGATCAAGTTTGATCTAGTTCAATCCAAGTATAAAGAGAAGAAAATAAAGATAGAATGCATTCTTATTGCTAGAGGATTATGTTTGTTCTGTGTAAACTATTATGTGCAATGCTAAAAACTATGCTGATATGAGAAAATGACTATAATCGCCCTAGTCATAGGCACCTAGGAAGGGTTAGGAGTGCCTAAACACTCATGTATGCATCTGGGCACTAGCTTATGTACTATGTTAAGTACCCAAGTCATAATCTAGGTCTTTTTTGTAACTGTAGATTATGTTGTTCCTATACTGTGCAGACTTGAATTGTAATTGTGCATTATTGTATGGGGTGATTGATTCACTCAATTAATATATCCCTCATTTAGGGTGCATGTAATGTTATGACAAGGATGCGGCCTAAAGGCGAGGACCAAAATTTATGTGGAAATTGATACCTGTAGAGGGAGGGAATGTGATTAGTTAAAACCAAAACACAAGCAAACAAAGTGGCTACAAAAATGTGTTAGTGAAAAGAAGAAAAATATGCATATAGAAGAAAACGTGTAATCTAGCAAGTAAGATGACAATGTAGACTGTGAAAATTAGGTTTCAAACATGGTAGATATCTCACAATGTCATAAGATAATGAGGTTCAAAGCGTCCCAAAAGCATACAAGAAATGAACAAGAAAGACGTAGGGAAAATCCTACAAACAATACCATGTAATGGAAAATAATGAAAAATAGTATCAAGAAAAGTATCGACAACCATGGTGATAAATAGTTCTTGCAAGACTAATTCTAGATAGGAAGCAACCTATTAGCATGTTATAAAGATAAAAATTATGTCAAGACATGTATATATCGATAGAGTAATGTGCTAGTAAGAATAGGAAGTAGTATAAAATGAAATAATATCACCTGTGATGTGTACAAAAGTAGATTCCCAAAGAGCCTCAGTGGGATTGGTAAGAGGTACAAAGTGCCAAGAATCAGTCATGTTGTGTGAAAAGATCTTTACAAAGTTTGCATTCACAACTAGAGAAAAATGAATGTGCATATATATATGATAAAGATAATGGCATATCGTATATCTAACTAACATAGTAAGAAAAAGTGTAACATGTGAGTATAAATAAACAATAATAATTACAACCAAGATATGAAACATGTTGTGAGTGTGAATGGAATGGAATGAAAAGTGAATAATAGGAGAAACATTCACCCCAAGAAAATGTGTATGAATATATAGTGAGGTGCATTTAGAAAATGCCCCTCAAATGTAAAAAATGAACCATAGAACAAGAGTGTGTTGTCATGAAATGGTTTTAATTGTGTGTAATAGAAAGATATGAACAATGAAGCATAGGGCATAGATAGTGACTCAATGTGGATAGATTCATTTCATATTTAGACCCTCAATATTTGAGTATGAATCATGGAGCTAGAGTACGCCATTGGGTAGTGTAATGTGTGAGAATGTGATGCTAGAGAGATGTGTCGCGAATGCATTGAGTGTGAAATTTGTAGTGTGTATGATGTGAGGTTAATGGATGTAGTATTCCCTCAACAATAAAGTGTGAATTGTAGCACAAGAGTACATCACAGGGTGGTGACAATACAAGTGTATCAAGATGTATAAGATTTTTGCAAAAGACTAGATGTGAAGAGCAGAGCAGAAAAGTAGAAATGTGAGACAATTAATAATGTTAAGAGTGGGGAAGTAAGCATGATTCCCACAAGTTTATGATGATGAATATGTTATCTGATAAAATTGAAGGGTAAGGGTTCTCCACCTGATGCTTGTAGAGATAAAGGTGTGTGACCATGCTCTAAGATCATTGATGTATAAGACAAATGACATATCGGTGAATGAGATATATGTGAATGAGACCTAGGAGGTGATGAACACATATGTTAAGGAAACCATGGAGGTGATGTACACCTATGTAAAGGATCATGTGAAGGTGATGAACACCTATGTGTACAAAAAAATGAGGTGATGTATACCTATGTGAAAGATTCATCTAAGTGTTCGATCTAGACTGATGGAATGGACTAGTGGATTGATGAGACCAAGTAGGTCTTGTGTGAATAAGAGAGCTATAAGAAGAGTGTGTATTAAATTTTAGAGGTCCCAGGGACCTAGATTCTATAGCGAGTGCAATGGAAGCCTCAATAGGAGGATGTGGTAATGGAGTGGATGATGAAACACCTTAGATAGAGGAAATTTTCTTAGCGTGAATGAAATTAAGACACAAATGAGTCATGGAAAATATATCTTGAGTAGTGCAGAGCCCAAGAAGACCTAATATTAGGTCACATCCTTTGATATAAGGTCCCACAATGAATCGTAAAAGCATGGTGAGAGGCCCAATTGTGATTGGAATCTTGACAAAAACCACATAATTTGGGAATTAGGTATGAAATTTGTAAGAGTGGATAATTGATAGCAACTAGGAGTGCAATAGAAGACACACAAAGAGAGGATGACGAGCTGACCTTAGTTTTTTTCATAACATAATATCTGATAAAAGTGGGGATATGTAATCTAGTAGAAGAAAATGTAGATAGATTTCTCTCGACAAGTTGTGGCAATAGAATATTTGGAGCACAAGGAAACTTTGTGAATGTATGCTTTGAGGTTGCCACCGAAGATTTTTAGGAGTAGAGACAATACTAACAATAGATTTTTCTTCATTAGGCTTAGTAGATGGCTTGAAATTTTATTTTCTTTGAAACCAAGTAGAAGTTAAAGCTTGACCACGATATTTAAGCTTTCCCATTCATAATAGTTTGTGTTTACGTAGCTTAAGTTTATGGCATAGGTAATCAAATGATGGATAGTGTTAAAAGATGACGCTCTCTTGCAAAGGAGGTAAGAGACTTTGGACAAATATATCTTGAAGTTTAGAGTCTGCAAGGACATTGGAAATCTTAGATAAGTTGTTCTTGTATCGTAAAATGTAGTCCACTAGATGCTCGTTAGAGACTTGTTTAATTTGTGTGAGTTGAGCATAGGAGATCTTAGAGCTAATATTGATTGAAAAATGAGTGAGAAAAGCATCGGCCAAATGCATAAATGATATTACCAAATGGACAAGTAGATCGTAGAACCAACACATTGCATAATCTTGGAGAATTCTAGGAAAGAGCTTTGCTAGTAAAGTATGATCATTTGCATAATCCAAAAAAACCTCATGAAATGCTCGAGATGCTCTTGAGGGTCACCATGGCCATTGAAGGTGGGAAGCTTGGGAGTGATGAAGTTTGGAGGAATTGCATAAATGGAAATGGTGGGTGCAAAATGAGTATGAAGTAGTAATGTGGAATCAAGAGATGGAGATGCACGAGAAGTATCCTATTGCAGTTGACGGATTTGAACTTGGAGATCCTGATAGAGAGAGGCTAGGTATTGAGTTCCAGTAGAAGATACTTGTCACATGTGAGAAACAAGATGCACAATGAGGTGGTTGGTGGGAGTAGGAATAGATACATGAATAGTAGAAGTAGGAAATAAGAGTGTGTGCAGGGGGTTGAGTAGTAATAGGCATAAAAGCGGGATGGATGTAGGAACATTAAGCTCAAAAAGATTGGTGGCTTCTTCAAGAGAAGGGAATAGAAAAATATCTATATCCCGAGGATGTTTAGCAAGATGATCATCAAGATCTTGAAGGTGGGATTCATTAAATGGTCTATAAGATTGAGCCATGATAAATAGATGACAAAATACCTAAAAGCAAGGTTTGGTTTAAGTGATGGGTTCACTAAATGATTAAAAAAACATTGAAATTTATAAATACTTAATTGCAAAGTCACATATGATAAATAAAACACTGAAGTTTAGATCTGACCTTAGTAATACGATAAATAAAAATGAAACTCTAGGTGTAAGAGAGGGAATAAAATACTTTGTTGAATTTGAAATAAATCCATAAGTGTTCTGAACTGGAAAATAGATGAACAAGAGGAGGAAACTATCACAACCACACTCGATAATTTTATATCTATTGGATTAAGTTGGACTAGGGCACTTGTCTTTGGTCGTAAGCTGCCTAGGTACCGAGACTACTTCTAAGTTCTTGTGTATCCGCAAAATCTCATAAACCAATTTTTATTATTTCACACCAATGTAACTAAACTTCTTTTCACATGCATGCCACTGGTTATCGCAGAGTTTTCTTGTAACCTAAAAACCAAATGATCTCTTGAAAAACCCCAAAACACATCAAATCCTAAAAATAAAAATATACAAATGGGGAGTTGGATTGACCCCACGGTCACCCGACAGAGTGAAATTACGACCGAGAATAACACTACATCTCGTACTCCATGCATTTTTGTGTGTGTAGAATTGTGCCCTAGGAATATCTTGTGAAGGATGCACTAGATAACGATAAATAGCTAGATCTAACAATTTACATAGATGTGTGGATGAAAAAATGAAATTACCCTCCTATGTGTGTATGCAAAAATGTAGTTCCTTTATCCCTTAAGTGAGTGCTAGATGGATGCTTTGATGCTCCTAGAATTCCTTTTGATGTAACCTTAGGTGGTGGTAATAGATGCTTAGATATTGTTCCTTTATTATGGTCACATATCTTTGTATTTATATGATTCCCTTGTTTGAATTTTTTAATTGACAACTAAAAGGTTGACCCATAAGAAAACAATATGCCCAAAAGATAAAAGACTCCTAAAAGGGGAAAAAGATACAAAGAGGTTAGGGAACCCGGAGGGGATGAGGGAACCCGAGCGCTAGTGACTTGGATGGGTGATGGTGTCTCGAGTCAAGAAAGATAAATTTATGAATATCGATCGGGTCAAAGGTGTGTAAGACAAAAGAGGAAACTAGAAATAAATAAAATAGGCCAAAGATAAATTTCAATTACTAGTTTTATTGCTTAGGAATCATATGGATAGTGGTATGTGATTAGGACCTAGAAATGTACCCAAGTGTGTGATTTAGTGTCTATAGGCCCTAGGAAACTTCCCATACAAGAAGGTGTTACTCAAAATCTTGGTAGCAGAAATCCCAACATTGTTGAGTAGGAGCTTCTGTAGAGACTTGGGTAGAGACATACGAATGGATTAGTCCTTCGTGACCATTCCAATGAAGGGTGAAATGAAGATGTTTCCACCCATGTGTAAAATGAAGTACATAGTCCAAAAATAAGAGGACCCAAGAGCTAACATCTTGTTCCAAGATAGTGGGATTGGTAAATACTTCCTCACATTTGAAAGAAATGATAATTTTCCTCTCCTCACAGAGGATGAAGAAGATCAATTGTGGACCATGGAATTTAATATAAGTACAAGGTTTAGAGCTGGCATTTTCCTGACCTCTCCCTGAGGTGAGTTCTTTCCATTTTTATACAAGTTACAATTTGAGAAAAAAATAAACACTGGAGAGTATGAGACCCTCCTCCATAGAATGCATGTCACTAAGTCGATGGGTATCAAGAATATGTAACACCCTTAATCTGTTGTTATTTTCCTCCTTTGCATTCAAGTGTTGATATGGTATTTTCCTTATATGGATATGTTCTTCTGATTATTGGAAATCATGATTGATATGGATAAGTATTTTATATTCTTAAGATCCTTTGATCAAACTGGTATGACTTATCTGAATCCATTTTTCACTTTTGATAGGTGGTTTGCAATCTGGTTTAATAGTTGTAAACTTGTCTTTTATCCGACTCATCCTTGGATCAATTTCAGTGATCGAAGGAATGTTTTAAAAAATGCTCTATTGAGAGAATGGTAAAATCGACATTCCATGAGTTAAACTACATGTTGGATTGAACTTTTTGTTGCAAGTTCTTTGAATTCTGTGTGAACGCACTTCCATTCAGTAGGTTGTTTGGCTTGGGTCCTTGAAGATCGACCATGACAGGTCATTGCTAATAAAGATGGGAATGCAGCTGTTCACAGCACAGAGAAAGATATCCGGATCCTATTGAGGATTGACTTACGGAATCCTAAGCTAGGTGAAATTATTTCCTACCTAAGCTATGTTACTTGATACAATTTTGTTTCTAACCTAAACAGTACTAAAGAGTTAGAAGGGTTGCTAGGTATAAAAACTAGAACCTAACACTACAAGGTTATTTAGTGATCTAACCTAGTTTCTAAAAGCTATTGTATTTTTGATTACTTACCTATGTGGAGTTATCTAACCTAATTGCTAAGGACCTATGTTAGGGGTTAGTGGTTAGTGTTATATCCTAAGGTATAAACTTTAATCTACCTAAGATCTAACCTAAGCCATTAATCTAACCTAAGTTATTGGCATGAAGGGGAACCTAAGGGGTCACAAGTATTGGGGACAGTTCCTAAGGCATTAATGTTGTTGATAAGGATGAAAGGACATGAGGGACTGCCAACTTTGGCAGGGGCTAGTTTGGTTGGCAGAGGCCTAGGTGGCAACATCACTAGAGATGGAAACACATGTTATTTTTGATTTGGAACTCACCAGACTTGGTAGGCGGTGGCAAGGGAGATTGGGTGGGAGATATGGAATTAATGAAATTAATGAACTTAGTTTCACGAGCCCAAACCGCTTTGGTAGGCATGCCAATAGATTTCTATTTGGCTATTTCATTTTGCATGCTTTTCAATTTTCTTTCTACTTGCACTCTAGTTTTTCAAACTAGCAGTTTAAACTACACTGCATGGCTATTTTGGAGGTTTCAAATCTATTTTTGTTTCATGGAGAGTATATGAGGCATTGTGGAAGAATTTTTTTTTTTATCTTTCGTGGGGAAGAAGGGAAGAAGTGAGCTCAGCTAGAAGTCTTCTTCGATTTTTCGGTGACACTATCAGGCATGATAGGCCCTAACTATTAAAATCTCTTACTTTCCTCTAAGTGTTTTCATTAAAAAAACTTTTCTCTGATGAGTTTTGTGCATTCATGCTTAACTGGTAAATTGATAGATGGGTTTTGTAAAACTTGTATTTTGTGTTTTTGAATCATGTGTTACATGATTCTATTGAAAGCTTACTTTGCATTGCCTTTTCATAAAGGAACCATGTATACGTAAACAAAACTGGTAACACTTTTTTCTTCTTCAGTGGTTGAAAATAGTTGTTGGGTTCAACTTCTTTTCGGCCTTTAATCGTTACAGAGATCTGTGTTTGTATTTGTTGAGTTTAGTGTTGCAAACTTGTTGTGTTTCATATACCCGAGCTGGTAAGCAACTCTAGTTCTTATGGAAATTCACAAATTGGTTCGAGCTATTTGATTGGAAACTTGTTTCGGTGGATGGAACCATTGTAGAGATTATTAGCTCCATGGTGTTAACGTGTTATTTCATAGTTATATTAACTGGGAATTAAACCGTATATGGCTTGTTGTTTTTGTATCACCTTGTGGAAACTTTGACTGTAGCAAAGTTTGCATGCACTGGAAAAACCATATATAGTTTGGTTTCTATATTTCTCCTTATAAAAACATGGACTATTATGGAAACTTGCATGCACAGGAAAAACCGTATATGGTTTAGTTTTGCATTTCATCCTGCGAAAACTTGATTGATTTTGGAACAATATTGAATTTGGAACTTGTGTTTGTTATTTTGGGTAAACTAGACTGTAACTCAAAGTCTCTTTGGCATGGTGCTTGTGAAATCTTGTTCTTATGACCACATTAATGGTTTTTGGAGATTCTTTATGAACCGACTTGTGAGTCTTCTGGTACGAGATTTGTTTGAGTTTGGAAATAGGGTTGAAAGGATGTTAACGGAGAATGGAAGCATTTCTTCTTACTCCGAACTGTATGTAAATAGTTTCATTGCACTCGGTCTAGTCTTACGGTGCTAGTGTATTATGTAATTGTGTTTGTGATATTGAGATGCATCACTGTACAAACCATTTAATACTTGGTGTTCTTAATTGAAATAGAAACCTGAACGTTGTGTTGGTTCAGGTATTATAGTCTTTTGATTACTTAATAAACTATTGAGGGAACATGTTGTTACCCTAACTTGGTTGCATGTATTTGAATGGTTTTGATCCTTCAATGATGTTTATGCTTTGCATTGCACTTGGAATTTTAAATGAGTCCTAGACTGTACGTATTATTTTTAGATGCTTGATCTTGTCTTTTGTTGGAAACCCAATTTATAGTTCTTGTAGTGATGCGCGGGCATACCGTTGAGATGGTTCTACTTTGCCTGAACTATTGGGAAGTCTTGAGTGTTAACAACTACTCAGATTCTCAACTCTTGTTGGGACTAATAAATGTATGTTATGTCTTGGAAGATTGATTGCGATCTAAACTTGACTGCGATTGTGTTTGAACTTCACTATTTTCTCTCAGAGTTTAAAATGGGAAAGTTAATGGTAAGGTTTAATGGAACTTCACTGTTGATTGTATAGGGTTCTAAGAATGAGCAATGTTAACATGATTTCTTCTTATTTGAGGTTGTTCTGGTCCAATGGGAGAATGTTAGGCCTTTAAAGAAATACTCTGTGAACCTTTACTGACCGTGGACCATGTATGAGTTTCATTGTTGCATTGTTCCTAAGGGTAAGTAGAATTCATGCATTATAATGGGAAGGTTTAGAAAGGAAGATAGTTTTTAGTACTCTCTTTCTTTGAAATGGTCATTGTTCTCTTTCCTTGGAACTCTTGAATGAACTTAAACTAGTATGAATGTGAGAAGGTAAAATTGTTTTATTAAGTTGAAAGAAATGATTAGGGTTTGGGATCATATTCTGGTAAGACTCCTTCTATAATGCAGTTGGGTTAAGTTCTTTGATTGGAACCTCCTGATTTTTATTCTTATTGGAAAAGGAAATCAGTGTTTATTAGTCTTGTATACTTGTCATTTGACTGAAATGAAGTGGAATGAAATTGAAGTTAGATTGGAAAAAGAAATTGTAGCTTGTTGTTGACTGTTAATCCATCACTTCTTCTTGGATTTCTTTCTTTTGGATCTGTTTTGATGAATACCTTAAATTGTTAAATTTTAAAGTAGAGTTACTTTAAAGGAACAATTTAAATCATGATATACACTGTTTCAGCTTTGTTGATGGTTATGTACTTTGGAAAATGGGATGCTTTCTCTTCTTCTTTACTTGAAAGTTAGTTGAAGCATCCAAGAGGGAATATGTTGTAAACACTTCTGTATCTTATGGTAAAGATATGTGTTGTATCATAGTTGGTAGAATTGGAAACAATGATATGTTATGTTTTTTTGTTTGGTAAAGATAATTGATGGGATCAATTATACTTTAATTTATAGGACATGTATTATAGATTATATTATGTTCTTCTTTTTGTTAAACCTATTTAGTTTGCTCTTCTTTTTATTGATATTACTTATGCTTAGGGAGTATGAATTACTTGTTGTTCATTAAAGCAGGGTTGTTCTTATTGGAACAATTAGTGGAATGCACTTTGTTTTAAGGATTATTGCTTATCATGCTCAGCCATTGAACTAATCCGTATAGCAATTTTTGTAGATGGACATCGTAAGTGATAAAAGAAGGAAAAACTTATATGTTGCATTGGCTGATCTAAGTTGATTCTTGAGAAGAATTCTGATCTGTTCTTAAGTTGTATTGAAAAATAAAAGTTATTTTCTTTTGAATGAAGGTTGCTGTCATGCAGTATGTCTGAAATGCATAAGTTGTAAATGTATAAGTTTTGAAAAGGAAATGTAGAATGAGAATTTACTTGTATGGATTATGTAAATTATCTTGTACTTTTGCATAAGAAATGGAATCCTATTTTGTTGATGTTCTTCATGTTATTTATATGTTTCAATGAATGTTCCTAGATAAGTAGGGAAGAGGGAATTAGAGTATTATCCCTAAACGTGAAGCAACTAAATAAGTTGCAGATAATCAATGTTCTTATCTAAACAATTCATATTATTAAAGTAACGTGTGATGAACTTACAATGAACCTTATAGAATTTATAAAAGATAAAAAGGGTGTGTGAACCCTAAGAACTTAACTACGAAGAGGAAGTCTCTTCCTCTCCTATTAAAAAGTAAGCAAGAGGGTAGATATAAATACAATCATTAGACTTCATTTAATAAAGTCTACTAAGTTACAACCTCGGTGGTTGTTACACTTTCCTGAATAGTTAAGTTATATATAATGGAACTTAAGAGGTTGATGTCCTTTCTTCATGGTAGTTGCTAGATAAACCAAAGTTAACGAACATCGAAAGCAATCTTAAGTTAAGGAAGTTCTGCAAGGGTTAATGGAACCTGATTTGGAAAAGAACTTAGGGAGAGTTGGATTAGAGTCTGGGCAGGGTTGTTGAAATCTGCCTTTAGGAATCCAAATTAATTTAACTTTAATAATCTCCTAAGAGTATGTATATCTCGATGAGGTTGTCTGTAGGATGTTGGAACACACCGACTGTAGGGTTGTACCTTCGAGAAGATTATGATCTTCTCAAGGATACAACACTATAGTTGACATGTGGAAACACCCTTCCCGCATTGACCATCCGGATCTACACCCTTTGACTTGAACTCCTGGTTTCTCTCCAGATTGGGTAATAGTGTAGTTGCGATACGAAGTAGCCCTCCAGGACTAAGGGTATATTGGCACATGGGGTTGACTTAGGTTGACCCAGTATGCCAATCTATCCCAAGTATTTGTGAGCTCCTTCCTATCATAACCTACGATGTTAACCAAGATCAAGGTTAAATGTTGACACGAGGAATGATAGAAGTCAATAAAGGAAATTCTAGTTAACAATGGAGTGGGGTGAAGGACATATTCCGGATTGACGAGTATGCCATCAAGGAATAAGTAATACGAATAGTATGTTGGAAATCTTTGGCCAAAGTATCGCAAGCTACTGATTGCGTTGTCCTATGTCACCTAGTCTAAGGATCGTGATGTAGATGAATATTGGTAACAAATATTCAGTTAGGTTCCTCGATAGATCACCCAATACCTAGAATATGGTAAGATAACCAAGTATATGTAGTATATAGAAAAGTATTCAATACTTAGTGTTAAACATGACTATATCTCAGATTACCGAGTCATGAAATGAATAGATCGGTAGTTTACCAATTCATTACAGCTGCATATGGTTATCTGTTATAAGAATGGTTGTTTTGGAATGTGTGTTCTAAATTATGTATTTAGAACAGGAACATTACTCAAAAAAATTCCCTTGTTTCTAAAGTCATAAAATAGGAATGTTACAGAAGATTAAATTCCTTGGTGATGTCAAGTGATTGTCAAAAAAGTGAAAAATCAATATCATGTCAAGAGAAAAAGACTTAAGAACTACAAGAACTACAAGAACTAAGTTTGGGATTTCATTGAATATTTTTATCCTTTCTCCATTCAAGACATTCCTCGCAAGAATAAAAAAAGGATGAAACTGTTGTAGTATCGCTTCTCTAGTGACTCCACACCCATCCTTCAACAAGGGAAAATTAACTATTGAAATGGTATTAAGACTTTGTGTTCCAAAAATGTAGATCATTAGAAATTTTTCAGCGACGAATGTTAGCTCCTTGCTTTCTTTTATAAAAGATATAACTTCACCAGCTCTTCTATGAAGGAATTGACAATTTGCATCAGGAGGAAATGGTAGAAGAAGATAAGGAAGGAATATATGGTGTTGACTCGCAGGAGGTAATCAAGCTCAAAATAAATAATATCCCAAAAGGTCTTGTGTCACCGGAAGATTGGTTTGATAAGCATGACAAGTTGATAAAGGAGAGAGAAAAGAGTCATCGCAGAGGTACATATGAGTTCAAGAAAAAAATATTGGCACTACAAAGCAAACTAGGATGATGGACATTGGCAAGTTTTTTTCAGCTAAAGAAAAAGAAGGTTCATCTCATTGTTGACAAAGTAATCCGATGTCTTGGCATGAACTAAAATATTTCCAACCCAAGGAAATGCACCACTCTATTCTACTAATACCTGAAGCCAAGCCTTTTAGGAAAAATAAATGGCGCTATAATCCAAATATTGTGGATACCATCAAGGAGGAAGTATTGAAAATTATGAATTCTAGGATCATCTTTCCTATCCACCACTCCATGTGGGTAGCGAACATTGCCCATGTGAAAAAAATTGGGAGATAATGATTTTTGTGGACTTTTACAACTAGAATCAGGACTCCTTGAAAGATAACTACCCTCTTCCAATCATGGACTGTTGGGCCCAATAATATTAGCTACGTACAAAAAGGTGTGTGGGTTTACGAGACCTATTTGAACAAGGTTATGCGGGGTGAAGGCCCTCGGGAAGGGTTCTAGCAGGTTTTGCAGAACACATGACTCATGCATAAGGTGAGATAGGTTTTGGGATTTAGTCATATTTGGCATTCAAGGTAGCACACGAGAAAAGTGTGAACCGTCTAGCATGCAGAGTGGATAAGGTGCTAGTGTGGTAGCTTGATGGCGATGGAAGGAATATTTCATGCATGCGATGGAAGGATCTAGAAAGACATCATTGCTAGGAGTGGATAGCTTAGATAAAAGGAAGCATGTTCCTCTAAAGGACTACTTGGACACTTGGCAACCAATCTGTTACCTCAGAAGGCATGGCAATAAAGGTAGAAAGATATATATATATATAGGTGTGCGGATAGTAGAAAGGGATCATCCTACCCGAGAGAGCCAAGGTGGTGGGAAAGAGGCGAAGCTTTGCAAAAATATCATTGAGGATTCTATGGCTTGGGATTAGTGAAAATATAGGAGTTATTGTATATTTAGAGGGATGGGTCTATGTTTATCCTTATAATGTAAAGGACTTAGTATAGTTTTTGATGCATGACCTTGATCTCGCATTGTTATATTGGTTTGTTTTGAACTCCATGAATGTAATGTGGTTACTGAACTCACTAATATGAATGGAAGGTTCTATTCTAAATTATATATGTGTTCATGAGCTTAAGCCTAATGCATTTCCTTTATGTTATGAATCAGTTCTATATGTTGCTTGTTATTTCTCTTTTATGGATGCATTAATATGATAACTCATCCTAGGTTCTCAGAATGATGCACGGTTCTTTTATATTATTTTACACTTGAATATCTATCATAAGATGATTTATTCTCACAAGAATCACATAAAGGAGGGGCTCAATGCCTGCATGTGGTTCGAGTGAGTGCCCAACACCCATTTGGTGATAGGCCGAGGTGCATGGGATTAGACTGTTGTTCTAAGGGTATAAAAATTACTACATCTTGGTTCCATTATCGGGACATATTTTCTAAGTTGTTGTGGTAAATGGCATACGTCTTGGTCCCTCCGATTCATGATGATAGAATGTCTAACCTTGGAAAGTGTTGAAGCTTGGTTTAAGAGCACGAGAGGATGAATTTTCTCAAAGATTCAACACTAGACCTGAGTTTGATGCACGTAGATGGGTAGAATAGAACCTATACCATGAGTTGTATGAGACATTCTTCTATTGTTTTCTAGTATAACTATATGAATGGATTTCAAAATATGCATCCAGATTGATATGGTACTACAGATCACACGTATGGACCCAAGATGATTATCAGAGGCTACAGGATGCAGATTTGAATTAGATGCATGTTGTTGATCACTGTGGAAAGGAGTGTTGACCAATTATACTCTAGAATATGCCATTTCTCTGTATTCGTACTCCAAAAGTTGCTAAGTTCAAGTTTCTAAGGGATCAAAGAGGAACTTTTGTGTGTTATTCCTTTGGCTATGAAGATCTTGGTCATTACCCTAAGTTTAGAGGCATTTCCCATGGCTGGCTAAGCTTCTCTGAGCATTGAGTGAGGAAGCTAGGGTGGAGGAAGATGGCGGACATTGCAGCTGATAAGGAAAGGGAGGAGATATTACTCAAGTATAGTGAATCTCATGAAATGGAGATGACTAGACAACATGAGGTTGCAAGTGTGATGGATCTATGGAGGCAAATGTTGTGGGAAGGAGTTGAGGTTCACGCAGAGGATGTGGAACCTGAGTAGTCTATGCTACCCCATCTTGGCAAGTACAGGAGAGAATCCCCTTTAGCTTTAGATGATATTTCATTACATGGAGAAAGGAGATTCTTCGGCACACATTTGAACCCACTTGATGACTAAAGCCTAGCACTTGATTTTCCAAATCAAGGGAGAAGTATTGTTAATCCAGATGGTATTGGTGGGAGTAATTGATCCGTGCCCGGTGAGATATATTTTCTCATTTGGAACATCCATGGCTGCGCAAACCATTCCGGTATTTAGAGGAATTTTTGGACAAGTTGCAAATACGCAAGGTTTGGGTATTGCATATGGGAGTGGTGTAGGACACACAATTGGTAGTGGGACAATATCACAAACCATCGGTGCACAGTTCAATGGGACATTGGGAACACAAGGTGTGACCACTTTAGCCCATTTTCTAGCTGCAGGAGGTAGATCTAGTGGTATAAAAGCTAGAGGACCTAGTGGACCTAGAGAAATTGGAGGATCTCGATGGGTCGGGAGGAACAGGACATGGTGATCCGGTGGATCTGGTGGAGGAGGAAACATTGAAGGGAACCAAGGTCAGAGATTAGGAGGACAAGGTCCTTAGCCACCTCCACAAGTATTTTTGAGATGTTTTTGCACTTACCAGACTACATTGGTATTGAATATGCTACAGAGTATGTGCACAAGTGTGAATTACTATGGTGCATGAAAGGGATCACTACCCCACAGTAGAAGTAAAGTCAGTTCAGTAATGACATTGCAAGGGCATGTGCATAGTTGGTACATGAAGTATGACCCCATCAAATGGTGGTAGACTACACCGCATTGAAGAAAACCTTCCTAGCAGAGTTCCATATCCCTAAGTTTGAGCAAAAGAGCATCATTTCTTTGAAGGAGATCCAACAGGGAATGTTAGAAAGTGTGTGAGAGTATGATGCATGGTTCAAAACTCTCTTATCAAAGATATCCTATGACATTCATCCTTCTCAACATGCTCAAGTGGTTTGTTGGAGGATTGATAAGATCGCTTTAGAAGGGCTCAGTCACACAAGACTTTCATAGACCCGCACGAGGCATTGGAAGTTACCATGCATGTTGAGGCTATTGGGAGCATTAATATTGGTGTTAGTCCTTTTCTGGAGGCTCAAATTGCTACAATGGCCAAGTAGTTAGAGAATCTATTTGCAAACTCAATGCATGAGGTTTGTAGTGGGATTTGGTGTATAAAATATGAAGTGGAAGGGCATGCAAAGGATAGTTTCCTTCAGAATTTGGTACGCACTATGATGGTAGACTATGATATTTTCCATGGGGATCATGATGTAAGTAGGTTTCCTCTACTACAACGTGCAATCCGCAAGAATATTTCTTGCTATTATAAGATATGTACCTCTACGACCCATAATACCAAGAATTGTAGACCGAGGAGTGCATAGAAGAGGTTTTTACAAAGGATTTCATGGTTGCAATAACCACAGTGGAGGACAAAGTGAATTCCTACGAGAAAATTTTTTATAACTGTGAATCTACAAAGCATTACAAGCGTGAGTGTCCCGATGCTCATTACAATGCTCATGGTGCGGAAGAAACATAAGTATGAAGAGTGTCTAGAGAGATTTATGATCTTATGAACTAGTAGCACCAGAAGGACAAAGGTGTCGGGATGGTAAGCATCAAGAAGGACAATTGATAGTGGATTCCAAGAGTAGTGCGTGAATAAGGACTAGAACCTGTATTGGTGACGATGCAAGTAGAGGTCATGTGCCAAGGAGATGCCAAGACAAAGGACACTAGTTTCAAGAGAGGAAGTGGTACATGGGAAGTATCCATACCTTACTCATCAAAAAGAGGTGTATCAAGAAACTATGGAGGTGATTCAGAGTTTGTAAGGGGAGATCCATGTCTAAAGGAGTAATCAAAGCATTGGAGCAAAGGAAGAACACCGAGGTTCCAAGGAGGACCTAGATGAGGTCAAGGAAGTATGTAGGATGTTAAGGAAAGAGAATATTATTCACTTACTAGTAGAATGGTTGAGGAGAAGGTACTACACACCGGAGTAGAGTGCAAAGGTAGGTTTTGCATGCAAACCTTCCTGAACCTTGAATATGATAAGGAAATTACATTGAATGCAGTTATGGATGAATGGCTTCTAAGTAATATCCTCATCGACACGAGTGGAGGTCAATGTTCTTACCTTGGATTCTTGGCATCAAATGGGAAGGCCCACATTACAACCATCTTTGAATGTGTTGTATATGGAAAAAAAGACAAAGGCAATGCCCATTGGAGTCTTAAAGGATGTAATTATCACCATTCAAGGGGCCAAGTTCACTGAGACTTCAAATTCTTGGTGCTCACCGAGGTAGACAACTTTACAATGATTGTTTGGGTGCCCATGGTGTTACAAGAACAATTCGACCTACAATTTAACAAGGGATATATTAGTTTTGAGAACAAGGAAGAACGGATCATCATCCCCTTGACTAATGAGAATTTAGAACCTTATACTAAATCCTTGGGAGAAGAATCCCTTGACAGGATATATGTGCACTCTATTAGAGATCCTAAGATAATTCATTCCACGCAGGGATTTTTCCAATTTGAAGATGCTCAGTCTTTGAGTGATACCACTAGTATGACATGTTAGAATTGGGCACATGGGACTTATGAGTTAATTGGGTGACAATTGAGAGGATCTATAACAAGGGTAAAAAAGGTGTGTTAGGTCAAGCGCCTAGGAGGAAATAAGTTTCCAAGTTACTTTGGAGGGGTGTACCCTAAAGTATTCTTGCAAGAAATAGAGGACCAGTGGAAGAATGAGGACAAGAGAAGGGGAAGGCTCAATTACAACCTTCTCGGAACTACAGCGCATTGGTGGGCCACTCATTAAGAGAGCCTCCTAGAATGGTGTAGGGTAAAAATCACATTTTTGTAAGGTTTTCCAGACTAATGTGCCCACCGATGAGGCCATAAATTACCATTATTTTTCCTTCTAAGCTACCTTTGAAAGTGGATTTAAATGTAATCTAGAACTTATAGTTTGCTTAAGATAGAATATAAGATACATATCTTGTTAATTCTTTAGAAATCTTTTATTATCTATTTTATTAACTAATCCTATTAATTATTTGGGAAAATATGCAATGTCTTGTGTATGCATGCCATAAAGGAAAGATAATGATAGTATTGAGAAAAGTGGAATTGATCATGAATAGTACATTTAAACTCAAATATGATTTCATATTCAAATTCCTCTCAAAAAATTATGCAAGTTCAAAAAAAGAATCATCTCAATTTGAGATTGTATGCAAAAGTTATAGTTATTTTAAGTTAGCTCCAAAACTCACAGATTTAGTTCTAGAACTCGCAGAGTTAGTTCCGAACTCACAAGTTTAGTTCTGAAACTCACAGTTTAGTTTTGGAACTCAAAGAGTTAGTTCCGAACTCGCAGTTTAGTTCCAAAACTTGTAGATTTAGTTCTAGAACTCACGTATTTATTTCCAAAACTAGTAAATTTAGTTATGGAACTTGCATCAATAAAATAATAGTTAGTCATAGAACTTGTAATTCATGGACAAAGAAGATTTAGTTCTGGAACTTATAGATTTATTTTCTCGAACTTGGATAAAAGGAATGACAATTTTAGTTCCTAACTTACATCAAATGTGGACTATGAATTATCAAAGATTCAAATGGAAAATATAAAAGAGGTTTTTTTTCATAGAAATGTGTTTAACATAAACCTCATTCAGATTTGCTACAAGTTTTACCAATGAAGAGAAATCTAACTTTTAATGAGCTGCAATCCAAAGAAAAAGTGTATCGAAAAGTACTAAAAGTTCCATAAACATGAAATAGAAAAGTCAAACAGAAAATATGAGAGAGTTGTTTGTTTATAGAAATTATTTTAACATAAACCTCATTCATATTTTCTACAATTTTTACCAATGAAGAGAAATCTAACTTTTAGTGAACTGTAGTCCGAGGAAAAAGTGTATCAAACGAGCACTAAAAGTTCCATAAACAGAAATAGAAAAAGTTAAAAAATAAATTGAGAGAGGTTTTTGTTCATGAAAATGTGCTTAACAAGAACCTAATTTATATTTGCTACATTTTTTTACCAATGAAGATAAATATAACTTTTATTGAGTTGTAGTATGAGGAAAAGTGTATCGATGAGCACTAAAAACTCCATAAATAGAAACAAAAATTCAAACGGAAAATCAGAGAGAGGTTTGTGTTCATAGAAATGTGTTTAATAAGAACCTCATTCTGATTTTCTATAGGTGTTATCAATGAATAAAAATCTAACTTTTAATTAATCTGTAATCGAGGAAAAATCATATCAAACAAGCGTTAAAAGTTCCATAATCGAAATAACAAAGTCAAATGGAAAATCCAGAAAATTATTTTGTCAAAATCATCTTTTGAGGAAAACATCCTTCCAATAATGTAGGAGAATAAAATCATTATGGTTCTTGTTACAAAAAACTAAGGAGAAGATTTTGGAGAAACTCTTCCTAAAATAAGTGAGATAAGACTTTGACTCCAATAATATATCTCTCTCTATATTTTATGGAGATGGAGATCTTAGTTGTTAGGATTAGAATAAAGATAAGATCAAATCATATCCCCTGAAATAATGAGTTAGTTAGACACATAAATTATAAATGCAACCTTTCACACTCAGATATTCAATGTTTTACCACCAAGAAATGAATCTGTTCTTTTCTCTCTAATATTCTGCAGTTTTGAGTTAAGATCTCGAAGCATGGTTTAAATCCTCTTCCAAGGAATGAGATGGCCACTCATTCTAAGGAATATGGATCTGTATATTTGTGATTTTATTTTTTAATAATTTGTGTTTATTTCTTTTTTGTAATTATCATCTTGTTGTGTTGTTCTTCTCTTTATATTGTAACATTCAATCTGTTGTAAACCTATAGGTGTTTCATTTAATTTTTCTTATTTCCAATTCAGAAATTTCAATTTATGCAATTTTTTTCATTCATGTAAGTGTGATTTCCATTATGTAAGTGTTTTTACATTTCTTCAAGTGTGCATTTAAATTTTTGCATGTGTGCTTTCAATTTATGTAAGTTTAGATTGTGTTTAAGGCAGCTATTTTCCAAGATCTTCTTCTCTTAATGCATACAACCTTAAGATACCAACCCAAATTGACATTAGTAATTGCAAGGATTATTGACGACCCTCATCATTTTTGCACTATTTTTGTGGACACGATGTTATTAGGAGATTTGAAGTTCTCTAAAATAATGTTCTAGTGATGAGAATACCTTTTAGCAAATTCAGTGACAGAAGTATTTGGTAAGTAGTTTCTTTAGAATTTCATTTCCTACAAGTAGATTAAGATTTCATTTCTACAATTAGGAATATTATATTGTAAATATTTATTTCCCCACAAACTAATTGTGTATAATAAAATGAATGTGATGTTTGATCAAGAAAGTATAATGGTATGAACAAAGAATTCAAATATGGAAATAGTATAATATGATATTGAATTCGAAGTAGATCCAATTGATAAAATATCATATGCCATTCTTGATAACCACCGCCATTTCCCAGTATCAACTAATAGCTCATTGATCTTATTACACATAACTTTAGTAAAAAAATGGCTTATCTAGTTTGTAATAATAACGTGGTAGCATTTCTAATTAACTTCATCCATATTCAGGGATTTCATTAAAGCCAAAATAAAAACCCACTCATAATAAATCCACCCATCCAAATTAGTTTTTCATCCCATAGTAAAATTTAATCCCTGAATCATATCCATTAGAAAAATTTATTTTCATATCTTTCAATTTCTTCATTTTTTTATATGTTTATATAACATAAAGAAACAATTATTGTGAATATCAAGAAAAAACCTTTTTTTTCATGCTAACATCCACAAGAATTTCTAAAGTTATTCTTGGTACCAGCATGCAGATTTTTGTGCACCAACAGTACAACCAAGGAGTAGTTTGGAGGGACCCACGGATACATAACACAATCCATCTCCTGAGATCACTAGTTTGGGATTTGAAGATTACTATGGTGATTCTGATTCAAGTTGGGCTTTGAAGACCTAGAAATTGTCTACATAATTTTTGGAAATCTTCTTGGAGTTACCAAGTATGCAAAAAGTTTTTATGAGATCTCAGACATTGTTTCCTATTTTACACAAGTTATACTTTGATGAATATAGTTTGATGATGGATCAAATTTTTCTCTAATCCTTCTCATGTTATTATTTCAAAAAAATAAAATAATTAAAAAATAAAAAATCTTTGCTTGGAAAACCAAATTTTGGCCGCCAATCAAAGGAAAAAAATTTCAAAAAACTTTGATTGGAAAACCAACTTGTTGGCCAATCAAAGGAAAAAAAAAAAAAAAAATCAAAAAGCTTTGATTGGAAAACCAGCTTGCTAGCTAGCCAATGAGAGGCAAAAAAACTTTGATTGAAAACTAGCTTCTTGGCCAATTAAAGACAAAAAAATAAAATGTGTCTCTTCTTCAAAAGTAATCAATCATTTACTGGTGGCTTTCTTCTCAGCACTATTTGACCATGTTAATAATAGGATGACAAGGACAAATAGAGGTATGATCAAGTTATTTTGTTCTACTATTTTATTTTTAAGCTTTCTTGTAAGTTTTTCTATTACAGCTAGATTCGCTTTTAAGATCTCTAAGGAAGGAAAGATAAAATTCATGTCTCCCCTATTTATATGAAAAATATGTGCACCTTTTTGCAATCAAACTTTTAGAGTCTAATCTATGGGAAACCATGAATAAACAATATGCATGAGCTTAAGTGCGGGAGAGAAGGAGAAGCACAAGGTATGCATTTTGATTTTAAATATGAGACACAATAGAAGGAGATCCACACAAGAACATGTTGTATAAGAAAATAAATCAAAATCAGCAGAAGGATATCCACATAAGAACTTGCAAAAGTAAAAGAAAGGAAATCAAAAGCAACAAAAGGATATCTACACAAGAACCTCATTGTAAAAGAAATTAAATCAAAAGCAACAAAATGAGATCCACACAAGAACATGCTGTAAAAAAAGGAGATCAAAAGCGAGAAGGTGCTCCACACAAGAATCTATTGTAAAATAAAGGAGATCAAAAGCAGTAGAAGGAGATCCACACAAGAACTTGTTGTAAAAGAAAGGAGATCAAAAGTAGTAGAAGAAGATCCACACAAGAACCTTTTGTACAAGAAATAAAATAAAAAACAACAAAAATAGATCCCACAAAAACCTATTATACAAGAAAGAAAATAAAAAAATAGAAGGAGATCCACACAAGAACTCTGTTGCAAAAGAAAGGAAATTAAAAACATCAGAAGGGGATCCATAAGAACCTGTCTTTGAACTATATATGGAATGCATACATGCATAAGCTCAATGTGGAGAAGACTCTAAGAAAAGGAGATAATAATATAATGTATGAGGACATGCATAAGATTAATTTTAGGACAATGATGAGGCCATAAATTACCATTATTTTTTCCTTCTAAGTTACCTTTAAAAGTGAATATAAATGTAATCTAGAACTTATAGTTTTCTTAAGATAGAATATAGGATATATATCTTATTCATTATTTAGAAATATTTTTCTATCTATTTTGTTGACTAATCCTATTGATTATTTGGGAAAATATGCAATGTCTTGTGTATGCAGATTATAAAGGAAAGATAATGCTAGTATTGAGATAATTGGAATTGATCATAAATAGTATATTTTAACTCAAAAATGAATTCATATTCAGATTCCTCTAAAAACTTATCCAAGTTCAAAAAAGAATCATCTCAATCCGAGATCATACATAAAAGTTATAGTTGTTTTAAGTTAGCTCAAGAACTCGTAGAGTTAGTTCTAAAACTCGAAAGTTTAGTTTTGGAACTCGCATGTTTAGTTCTAGAACTCGCAGAGTTAGTTCTGGAACTCACGGGTTTAGTTTTGGAACTCACATATTTAGTTCCGTAACTTGTATATTTATTTATAGAACTTTAATCAATCGAATAACAATTATTTTCAAAACTTTTAATTCATGGAAAAGTACATTTAGTTCCTAACTTGTAGATTTATTTTCTCGGAACTTGCATAAAAGGAATGACAACTTTAGTTCTCTGGACTTGCATCAAATGGGGACTGTGAATAATTAGAGAGTCAAATGGAAAATATCATAGAGGTTTTTTTCATAGCAATGTGTTTAACATAAACCTCATTTAGATTTGCTACAAGTTTTACCAATGAAGAGAAATCTAACTTTTAGTGAGCTGCAATCCAAGGAAAAAGTGTATCAGATGAGCACTAAAAGTTCCATAAACAGAAATAGAAAAGTCAAACAGAAAATTTGAGAGAGGTTTTTGTTCATAGTAATGTTTTTAACATAAAACCCATTCATAATTTTCTATAGGTTTTACCAATGAAGAGAAATCTAACTTTTAGTGAGTTGTAGTCTGAGGAAAAAGTGTATCAAATGAGCACTAAAAGTTCCATAAACAGAAACAAAAAAGTCAAATAGAAAATATGAGAGAGGTTTTTGTTCATAGAAATATGCTTAGCAAAAACCCCATTCATATTTGCTACACATATTTTACCAATGAAGAGAAAAACTAACTTTAGTGAGTCAAGTCTCGAGGAAAAGTGTATCGACGAGCACTAAAAGTTCCATAAACTAAAAAAGAAAATTCAAACGAAAAATATGAGAGAGGATTTTGTTCACGTAAATTTGTTTTAAAAAATTTCATTCATATTTTCTATAGGTTTTATCAATGAAGAAAAATCTAAATTTTAGTGAACTGTAGTCCGAGGAAAAAGCGTATTAGATAAGCATCAAAAGTTCCACAATAAAAAACAACAAAGTCAAATGGAAAATCTAGGAAAGGTATTTGGTAAAAATCATATTTTAAAGAAAAACATCCTTCCAATAATGTAGGAGAATAAAATCATTATGATTCTTATTACCGAAAATTAAGGAGAAGATTTGGGAGCAAATCTTTCTAAAATAAGTGAGATAAGACTTTGACTCCAATAATATATCTCTCTCCATATTTTGTGGAGATGGAGATCTTAGTTGTTAGGATTAGAATAAAGATAAGATCAAATCGTATCCCCCAAAATAAGGAGTTGGTTAGATGTATAAATTATAAATGTAACCTTCCAAACTCGTATATTCAATGTTTTACCACCAAGAAATGAATCTGTTCTTTTCTCTCTAATATTCTACAGTTTTGAGTTAAGATATCAAAGCATGGTTTAAATCCTCTTCCAAGGAATGATCTGGCCACTCATTCTAAAGAAGATGGATATGTATATTTGTGATTTTATTTTGTAATAATTTGTGTTTATTTTTTTCTGTAATTATCATCTTGTTGTGTTGTTCTTCTCTTTGTATTGTAACATTTAGTCTATTGTAAACCTCGCAGTGTTTCATTTAATTTTTCTTATTTCCAATTCAAAAATTTCAATTTATGCAATTGTGTTTTATTCCTACAAGTGTGATTTCCTTTATGCAAGTTTTTTTACATTTCTGAAAGTGTGCATTTAAATTTCCACATGTGTGCTTTCAATTTATGCAAGTTTGGATTGTGTTTAAGGGAGCTATTTTCCAAGATCTTCTTATTTTAATACATACAACCTTTGGAAATGAACCCGGATTGAAATTATTAATGGCGAGGATTGACAACCTTCATTGCCCACTGTCATCCAAGACTACCATGGTAAAGAGACCACCTCATTTCATATCCAAGCGTGTGAGAAGGCCCTGGATGGGAAGCGTAAAATTGTTACTTGCCTTTATTATGGATGCATAAGTTGTTTTCCACCTTACAAGGTTTTTTTAACGCATGGTATATTTATTTAGAGATGCATCACAAATAGTCAATTGGAAAGAGTACGTGGTTGATCTCATTCAAGCTTTCAATTATAAGAGTACAAAGGCTTCGGTGGATAAGGCATTACAAGTTGTCAAATTCCTTACAATGGGAGATAGCACTATGGCGTAAGATAGAATATAGGAGCTACTAGAGAACTGGTTTAGAGATGTGCTTTGATGTAGAAGAATCAAAAGGAAGTACACGACTTCAGTGTGCATGCCTAGAAAAACAAAAAGGAAAATGGTCTATGTAGTAGATGGTGAAGAGATGGAAACTTTAGATGTTAACCATTTTGAAGGTGCGTGAAAATTCATAGATAGCGTTGATGAGAGAGCATGCGCCTACCATGAATCATTGAAAAAAATAAGGTTAACATTGTGATAGAGACATAACCTAAGCAAGCTATCATTGGCGACTATTGATCGAAAAATAAGTTTCAAAGGTCATTAATCTATTACGCGAGTTCTAGGATTTTTTCCCTCATGGGTATCATGAACTCAAAGGTGTCCACCATTCCTTAGGGGAGATGAAGATCAAGTTTAAGGAAGGTGCACATCCAATTCAGAAGAGGCCTTATCAGATGAATATGAATTTATGCGTATGGGTCAAGGAAGAAATAGACAAGATGATAGCATCTAGTATCATTAAGGTTATGGAAGAATCAAAATGGATAAGCCCAATGGTCATCAGTATCAAGAAGGATGGGAGGATAAGGATCTATGTTGACTATAGGGATCTGAATGTAGTATGTGTGATCGATCCTTTTCCAACCCCCTTTACTGAAGAAATTTTGGAGGGAGTAGCTGGAAGTGAGATCTAATATTTCATTGGTGGGTTATCAAGGTATCACCAAGTCAAGATTACAAAGGAAGAATAGAAAAGGACAACTTTCAAAACTGAATGGGGAAATTTTTCCTACATGGTTATGCCTTTTGGATTGAAGAATGCACCTGTTGTGTTCTCGTGCATCATGGTACAAGCATTTTAGGACTTCATCCGTAAATTTCTTCAAATTTACCTAGATGACTGTACTGTGTATGGATTGGTAAAAGACCATTGCAAAAATTTGAGGCTAATGTTTGAGAGATGTATGCAGTTGAGGATATCCCTCAACATTAAGAAATGTGTCTTTCCCACTCAATTTGGAACCCTCTCAAGACATATTATATGTAAGGAAGGCTTACTAGTGGATCCCGCCAAAGTTGTAGTTATTATGGGGTTAGGGGAGCCTACTAGTCAAATCACATTGCACGGAATCCTTGGACATATAGGGTACTACATGAAATTCATCAAGGGGTATGCCAAGAGTGCCACACCCTTGGAGGAATTTCTAAAACACAAGAGTTCCTTTCATTGGGGAGAGGCGCAGTAGAGATAATTTGAAACTTTGAAGGATAGGCTTGTCACGTCACTCATACTATGTTTTCCCTCTTGAAATAATCCTTTCCATGTGCATGTTGATGCCTCAGGGATAGCTATGGGAGCAGTACTAGCACAACCTAGTGAGGGAATTGTTGATCATCCCTTGTGTTTTTCAAGTAGAAAGTTGACACCAGCAGAACAGAATTACACAACTACTGAGCATGAGGCACTATTAATGATCTACACACTACATAATTTCATGAAGTATCTGTTGGAAATACCATTTATATTCTACACGGACCATAAGGCATTGAATTACTTAGTCAACAATCCTATTTTTCAAAGGGCATGTATGTCGTTGGGTCTTATTATTCCAAGAGTTTGAGTTTACAGTGGTTGTAAAACTAGCGAAGACTAATTCAAGACTTGACCACTTATCAAGGATTAACTTAGGGAGGATGCACAAAGAATTGAGGATACCATGCCATACGCGTAACTATTTAGGTTGTGGTGTGTGCCCTCAAACTTGGAAGATATCACAAGTATTCTTGAAAATAGGTGTGGCACTAGAAGGGATGAAGGCTCTGGAGAGGAAGCAATTAGCAATACGTGAAGCACCTTACATATTGATTAGTTGAGACATGTATAAGTTAGGACATGATGAGGTTTTGCATTGGTGCGTATTATAACATGAGCACATGGTAATTATGGAGGAAGCACATGGTGGGATTGCAGGAGTAAACTATGTAGGAAATGCTACCATGCGGAAGATTCTACTTGTAGGGATTTGGTAGGAAACCATCTACTAGGATTGTATTGAGTTTTGTAAGGCCCGTGACCATTTCCAATGCTTGGGAAGATGGATGAAATGCCCTTCTGACCAATAGCTAGCACCGAGCCATTTGAAAAATGGGGAATTGACTTTGTAGTACCTATTTCACCTGTTGCGCAAAGAAATGGTTCACATTACATCATCACTTACACATATTATCTCGATAAGATGGGTAGAGGCAGCACCTACAAAGGATTTCACCACAACGACATTTGTTATATTTTATGGGAGAACATAATCATCATGTATGGTTGTCCTTTAAGCTTAACTAGTGATAGGGGTACACATTTCCTCAATGAAACGGTCAAGATTTTGTTAGCAAAATTTATGGTGGCCCATCATAAGACTACCCTTTATCACCCTCAAGCAAATAGAACTATTGAGACATTTAAAAAATACTAAGTCTCATGTTGATTAAGATCTCTGTGATGTTGGAAGACAAGATTAGGATGATAAGGTATCAGTCGTTCTATGGGCATACATGACAACCTACAAGAGGTTGAACAAGGATACACCATTTCAATTAGTGTTTGGTGTGGAGGTTTTTTTCTAGTTGAATTCATGTTACCATCGCTGTGTATAATGCATGTAGGAGGGATAAAAGATAGTATTGATAAGTTGATGCAGTTATATGAGAGATGATCACTTGCTAGATGGAGTTAGAAGACATAAAAAATAAATACAAAAGGCATGGCATGGTCATCACATCAAGAACAAACAATTTGAGGTTTGGAATATGGTGTTGTTGTATGATTTCATGTATCTGCGCCATCCTGGGAAGTTGAAATTCCATTGGTTAGGACCCTATATCATCTCGTACATCCTTGATTCAGGCACTTTCTAGTTACAAGCGCTAGATGGGATGAGATTACTAGGTCATTTCAATGGGAGTAGGTTGAAGCCCTACTATAAATAAGTCTTCTTGGTGTTTGTAAATAAGGCAGTATTTCCAGTTAGATTATAATTTCCCTTTATTGTTTTTTTATTTTGTTTCCTTTCTCATTGTTTGTTCCTTTATTTTTGTTTCATTTTGCACCTTGTGCACTAGTAACCACATTATTTTTCTAAGGTTGTGTATGCACAGAGGACTGCGCATCTATTTTAGTGTGGGGTGGAGTAATGCAAAGCAAATTATAAGCTTGTAATAAAAGTTAAGTGGCCTAGTAGAAGGAAGCATGTAAGGTTGAGAAAGTGCATGGGGAAACAATGGATAATGAATTATAGTGTCAAGAAGGTTGTAACAAAGACCATGTATAAAGAATGAAGAGCGTAGGAACAACATGAGGTAAGCAAGGGAAAAAATTAGGTAAAGGATAGAAGAAGTGCCTTTGGTGCTGTAGACGTGCGCATAAGAGTCTTCTGGTCAGTTGAAATTTTGTGTGCCATAAGGTTGTAGAAGTGTTTTTGCACAGTGATTGGGTGTGTGGGTAAGGGAACTTAAGGTAGGCTTATTGGAAAAAATCTACATTTAATGTTAAGTACATTAGTAGGTGGTATAGCATTTATTGCAAGAGAATGAGCAAAAACTATAAATATGAAGTTGGAAGTGTTATTGTTTACCTTTCCATTATAAAGTTAGAGCTCTTATGAACTAGGGCATCCAGAGAAACTTGTGTCAAGGAGAATCCTAGAAATCTAAGTGCATGACTAGAGTGGATATGAAAACTAGGAGGAAGGATTACACGGGCATGGGGGGAATTATTTTGAAGTGCGTCGTCTTATGGAAGGTTTTCCTAGTTAGGGTTTGGAAGCTAGGGCATAGAGATAGAAGGATTTATTCCAAGAGTTGAGATTTGGAGTTGAGTTTGGAGTTAAGAAAAGTAGCAAAGCAGAGTAAGGAGTTCTTAGTTTATCCCAACAGAAAGCATGACACCTAAGAAGGTGACCATTTCACCAAAGAAATAGAAGGGAAATGGAAAACAAACCGTTATCGTCGCAAGCTTTAATGAGGAATGGTACACAAAAATGCAATACCTAGATGGATTATTGCTAAGAAAGGAGTGGGTGTCAAACTTAAGACAAATTTCTATGAGTGATTATAACCATTGTACAAGTACAAATGAGAAGGAAATGGCATTAGAGTTGGTCCATCCAACTAACAAAAGGACACTAGATATGATGCTTATATACAAGTGACGAGGTGAAAGTCAAATTGGAGAAGGTAGGGTTATTGCAACTGTATGAGTTTCCTTACTTTGGTAAGCCCAAGTGACTATATTAGTGGTTGATGTTACACGTACATGAAGATCACTTCTATTTTTCAAGGCACAAGATGCACATAACACCGTAGTTAATATCCAAGTTCACAGGCCTTATTTGCAAAGGAGAAACTATAAATGATGATCTAGAGGACAAGGAAGCTATCAAAAAGATAGTAGAAATGTATGACTACAAGAAGGGTTTGTGATACTTTGACATCGCATAGATTCTAGAACCTATTATGAGGATGGTTGTGCACTTAGTGACAATACTTAATGATCAATAATGATGGACGTAAGTAAACAAGATATGGCTAAATGTATGCCAGAAGATATCAGAGGGAACCATCTATAACTTTTCCACTTTCATTGTGGATGAAATCATAAAGCGCACATAGAAGGAGAGAAGATATTATTTGGTAACATCCTCCTCACCATCATCTTATTGGATATTGGATTTTCGATGGGCCACAAAAATATTTTGGGAGTATCAAGAAGAGGATCCCTTACCCATAAAAAGGTTTGAAAAGTACACTTGTGAAACCATGATGGCCACTCACAAGGCGCACTTGGAGAAGTGGTATAAATGAATGTGTGATGCATTCAAGGTAGAGTGGAGGATCCCGAGTAGTTTCCCATGCTCTTGGATGGAGAAGAATTTTTTTCAGTTTACCAACATTTCTGCATTTCCAGATTTACATTAACAGATGGGACTAAGGGTCCATGGTGTAAACTACCCTTCTCCTTCACCGCGATATGCTTCAACCTTAGTGAGGTGGACCAAGACCACCATGAGATGTGATGAAATCTTGTGTACCCTAAAAATCATGCATACGTGGAGAAGTATGTCTCCCATGAAGTGCAAATGATGAATCCCATGATGCTCCCGATTGCGAAAGGACCTAAACAAGGGTATATCTTAGCATAAGGCCTAAGTTTGAAAAATGAACCTATTTGGAGAGTGATGTCTCCATTATAGAAGACCCCATAGGTCATGCCAAAGACAAGGTAGAGAGAAGAGGTGCATGATAAAAAGGCACAAAGTGTGTAGATCACATAATCAATGGGCATGCCGAAGCATTCGTGAAGCCTAGCACTTATGCACACCAAAAGAAATTTGTATCAAGGCAAGGACCCCAGAAGAAGAGGTACCAGAGCATGAAGAGCCCCTCAACCATAAAGGATCACCAACTAAAATGTCACCTATCAAGGAGAAGGAGAAGGAAGAATCTCCTATACTTGGAATCACCATTTAGGAAGAAGCGTAAGGTGGGAGAAGTGGAAAAATCAAAGGAGACTTAAAGCTTAGATGCCTACATTTGTGACAAGGATGACGACGAGCCGAAGGAAGTGAAGACCATCCAGTGTATGATATACATGATTCGAGGAGGGGGATATGAAGAGAATAATGATAAAAAAATATAAGGAGAATGAAGAGGAAGAAGCGAGAGGATCAAGGCAAGGGGTTGAATGAAAAGGTGAGTACAAAAACCAAGGAACCCCAAGCCTCACCAAGGAGAAAGTGGAGAAAGCTACAAAGAGAGAAGTGGTGGGAATCATGAAGGAGTTAGAGAGGAGTGTGGATGAAGTATTGAAGGATATGAAAGAAGAAAGCATTGGGAAGGAGTATGACAACATGGGCGGAAATACCAATTTGGTAGTAAGCTTTCCAAAAGCTGCGTGAATAGGTGGGAAGGGCGTAGTGGTAGCACAAGAGTAGGGAATAGGATATATTAATGATCCTAGTAAGGTTCTACAAGTGAACTTCCAAATCACCGTACCAATAGAGAAACTCTTTGATATGTCATTGTTTGATGAAGAAGGAACATATCCCGAACCAGAAAATGTTATCTTAGGTGTTCGAGTCTCACATAGATGAGCCTAAGTTTGAAATAAGCAAAGGAGTACTGATGAAGGTACCGAAAACAAAAGGAGTAAATCCCTTGGTAAAATCTCAACAATTATCGGATGAGCAGGTATGTAACGTGCTTGAGAAAGTTTAAGTTGAAGTTGAGGCCAAGTTGTTTAGGAGAAACAATGGAGTGAGATTCTGGAGGAGGAATTGGAGAAGAAAAAGGAGGAGCTTGTGGAAAAGATCAAGGATCTAAAGCAAGAGGAGTTGATCAATGCTCAGTTAAAGCATGAGATGAAAGAAGAAAAATTAAAGGTGTGCAAAGTCTCCAAGAAGGTGGAGATGATTATGGATGATATTCTCCTAAAGCATCCCAACTTAGCACCACCCAAGAAAAAGTATGAATTAGCCTTGTAATGTCTAGAGGATTTGACTCACATTATCACAATGGAGAGGTGACCACTCACTTTAGAGTCTGTAGAAGAGGCACATGCATAGCGGGATAAAGAGGAAAAAATGAAGGTTTTCGAGATTGTGGCTCTATACACTAAACTTCTTGTAGAGGTGAAGGTTGTCGTGCAAGTCGTTGAAGTTTCTTATGACAACTGCACTTATAGGGATAGAGTGTCAAACATCTTAGTTGCCACCCACGAAATGAAACTCAGTGGGTTCCAAGAGAAAAATAAGGGGAATAGAGTGGAAAGAGATAAGATCCTATTCAAGGTGGAGAAGAAGTCAGAAGCAATCAAGACCCTGCGAAGCTCAATCAAGAGCTAGTTAAAGGAACTATACCCCCATAACCCATGGGATGGATGCGCTTGATGATTTGAGCAAGTAGCTAGAGAGAATTGTTGAGACAATGAGTACCAAAGGGGAGGAGATGAGTTTTGAGGAGGTGAGTGCCCTGGTGGGTGACCTCTGTCAGCAAGCTCAGAATGAGGTCAACGCTTAAGAGAAGTTAGAGGCAGAAATAGGGAAGTATTTCCCTCTCCTCCTCCAACAATAAACAAGTTCCCCATTCTTTCATTCTTTCTCCCAATTCTTCATTCCTTTATTCTTTCTTTCCAACCATTTTAAGAGCTCCATTGTTTATTTCATTAAAATGTGTTTCTGAGGATAGAGAATAGGTGTAGTGTGGGGTAATGTTGGGCCCCAAAATATTGGCTAAGTACAAGAAGGCGCATGGGCACACGGGACCTATTTGAAGAAGGGAACGCTGGTTGAAGGTGTGTAGGGAAGGGTTCTAGTAGGTTTTTAGAGAACACACGGTGCACATGCAAGGTGAGACAAGTTTTTTGACTTAGCCATATTCAGCATTCTAGTTAGAAAATGATAAAATTGTGACCCATCTAGCATGCAGAGTGGATAAGGTGTTAGCTTGACAACTCGATGGTGATGGAAGGAATATTCCATGCATGTGATGGACGGATCCAAAAATACATCATTTCTAGGAGTGGATATCTCGGATCAAAGGAAGCATGTTCCTCTGAAGGAGCACTTAGACACTTGGCAACCAATCTGCTACCTCGGAGGGCATGGCGATAATGGTAGAAAGATATATATAGAGTTGCTTGGATACTAAAAAGGGATCATCCCGCCCGAGAGAGCCGAGGTGGTGGGAAAGAGGAAAAGCTCTACAAAAATATCATGGAGGATTTTATGGGTTGGGATTAGTGAAAATATAGGAGTGATGGAATATTTAGAGGGATGGGTCTCGTGTTTATCCTTGTAATCTAAAGAACATAGTATAGTTTCTGATGCATGACCTTGCTTTGCATTGTTATATTGGTATGTTATGGCCTCAATGAATGTAATGTCATTAATAAACTCACTATTATGAATGGAAGGTTCTGTTCTAAAGTACATATGTTTTCATGAGCTTAATCCTAATGTATTTCCTTCGTGTTATGAATCAACTCTATATGTTTCTTGTTATTTCTCTTTTATGGATGCATTAATATGATAACTCATCCTAGGTTCTCAGAATGATGCATGGTTATTTTCTATTATTTTGTACTTGAATATCTATCATAAGATGATGTATTCTCACAAGAATCACATAAAGGAGGGGCTTGCACCGCACGTGCCTCGTGAGCAAACCTGGCCCCGTTGGGTGATAGACTAATGCACATGGGATTAGGTTGTTGTTCTAAGGGTATATAAATGACTACATGGACCATATCATACACGTGGTCATAAGGTTAGAGATGCTCTCATTTCTTGATGGTTTCTTTGGGTATAACCAGATTGAGGTGGTAGAAGAAGCAATATCCAAGACAACCTTCACAACACCTTAGGGAACTTTTTCATATAGTAGAATTACTTTTTGTTTGATTATGTGGGAGTGACCTTCCAAAGAGAAATGGACCTGGCCTTCAAGTATCTCAAGAACTATATTGTAATCTACTTGGATGACCTTGCAGTCTTCTCAAACAAGTGAGGAGACCACATAACTTATTGAACAATTTCTCATAATATGGCAACATAGAATATCACTAAATCCCAAGAAGAACATATTTTGGGTTACTGAAGGAAAACTTCTTCAGCACATTGTGAACAAGGAGAGGGATAAGATTAATCTGAAAGGATAAAAGAAATCCAAGAACTATATTTTCCAAAAATAAAAAATCGAGTCCAAATCCTTCTTTAATAAAGTCAGTTTTCTTCGGTGTTTCATCTCAGAAATCACCAAGTTGACAAAGCATATCCTTTTATGGTGAAACCCCAAGATATCTTCAAATGTAACAAGGAAAGATGGAATTCAAGGTAATAAAATAATAAATAGCAAAGGCTCCTACCTTAATGCACCTCGATTTTGATAAATAATTCATCTTGTATTGTTATAATTCAAAGCACACAATATCGACCATCTTGGTCTAGAAGAACGAAGAAGGCCTT
Organism: Taxus wallichiana var. yunnanensis; assembly: GCA_018340775.1. NCBI lineage: Eukaryota > Viridiplantae > Streptophyta > Pinopsida > Cupressales > Taxaceae > Taxus > Taxus wallichiana. The sequence goes on along the minus strand of CM031240.1, from coordinate 421,367,787 downwards.
GAATCCCCATCATTTTCATGAGCTATCCTCTCAAGAACCATGACTTAAAGTACAAATAACTCGGAAAAGCATGCCTATGTCGTATTCAAAGTAGTAAATAACTTTAGGTTCTAAATCATCAACTCCCACACTATGGTAATGGTCCCAAGTTTTGATATCAAGTCAATTCTTACAAAATATGATCTAGGAACCAAAAAGGGTAATGGGTGGAGAGAATTCAAGAATATTACTTGGATATCAAGCCTTCAAACCTAATGAGATAAAATAGGTTGTTCCGAATGATTGTAAAATATGAAGCAATTCTGACAAAAAATGATATAGATGAATTTTTATGTTGTGATTGTATAAGCAAGGACATGCCTCAAGTCCTTTTGTAAACACAAGTGAGTGGTATGTTGACATTGTCTAATTTTTTACTTACGATGATTTTCCTGCTCACCTTAACTTAAAATAAAGAAGAACCCTCAAGATTAATTAATCTAAGTATGTCCTTTGGAATCATGTATTTTACAAAAGGGGACTTAATGAATGTTTCCTGAAGTGCGTAGACAAAGAGAAATAGGAGAAATGGATAAATTCATACCATGATCGGGCATGTGGTGGTCATTTTTCTGTAATGGTCATTTCTCACAAAATTCTCCATGGTAGGTACTAATTTCCTTCCTTGTTTGCGAATGCCTAAGAATGGGTCTCCAAATGTGAATCATTTCAACAATTTTTCAGGAGATCACAACTCACTACAGTTCCTCTTAGGTCGGTGGTGATAAAATAACCCTTTCAAGAATGGGGCCTAGATTTCATCGAGGTTCTAAACCCCGTTCGAGAAAAGGACATACCCATGTGCTCACAAAAACTAAATATTTCAAAAAGTGGGTAGAAGCGATTCAAGCCAAGCAAACCAATTTCAAACAATGTGAAATTTTATTAAGGAATACATTATTTTTCATTTTGGGGTCCCCAAAAATATCATGGTTGATAACGCCACATATTTTTCCTCCAGGGAGCTAGCCAATTTTTTCTATAACTATGGAATCTCTCTGTCACATGCATCATACTATTACCCGTAAGGTAATGGTCATGCCAAATCCAACAACAAAAACATTGTGACCATAGTCTGTGAGATGAATGATGAAAATCAAATGAATTGGAACAAAAATCTCAACGATACATCATGGACGGATAAAATAACTCATAAGAAGGTAATCAGTATGTTACCTTTCTAATTACTCTATGGAATCAAGGTAGATATTATAGTCACCATGGAGATATCAGCACTCCAATTTCTCAAAATAGTGGAAGATGGTCAATATCGCGATTCCATTGACAAAATAATTTTGTTCCTTGAGAAGCTCAAAGAAGATAGGTTCAAAGTGGTGGACCGTATAAAATAACATCAGTTGAGGGTCAAACATTTATTTGACAAGAAGGTAAAATCAAAATATTTCAAAGTTAGAGACCTTGTCTTAATATAGGAAAAACAAAGAGAACCTAAAGGAATCCATGGGAAGTTTGAATCTTTATGGCTCATTCATTCTAGATTAAAGAAACTTGCAGAGAAATTTTTTTAATCTATCATATTTTGATGGTATACAGATTGGAGTTCCCGTAGTGGATAATATTTGAAATTGTATAAGTAGTGAAAGTGGTTTGTCCTATGCATTTTACCATAGGTGATTTAGGTGTGTTCTTTCCTTTCACGTGTTGTGTGTTTCATTTCTTCATGTGTGTGTACTCCTTTCAATCTATATGTTACTTATAATGACTCTATGAAGCCCAAAGGATAAATCACTAGTATGAATTGTAAAATAAGATTTTGGAGTTCCTTATCATCACGTACTCACTTTTTTGATCCATAATGAGTCCCCAAGTGAGATCCAGTTGTTTTCCTATGTTTTTGCAAGGGCAAAATTCAACTTGAAAATAGGACAACTCTACCCTAGTGTCGAAACTTTTCATTGTAAACTTTATCGATACCCCTCTAGAGAAATTCATACCTTATGTGAGGCCTATCCCCAACCTTTTAATTCCCATTTCTATGGTCATAACCTTTCCCATGTTTTGAAGAGATGAAAACAAGCTCACAAGTTTCTTTTGAGGCGGATATTTCAGCAGGCTTAGGAATGGTTATTTTTAGCCTTTCTAAGGCTAGTGCATATTCTTTAGAGTATATTTGAAGTCCTAAATTCATTAGGGAGGTATATTAATGAGCTAAGATAATTTTTCAAGTGATTTGTGAATATTTAGGAAATATTTGGAGATTCAGGAGAAAGTTTAGAAAAAGTGGGTTTTTAAGGCCAAAGGAGTTTCAGACTACGAAAAACACCCGAGCTTCAAAAATGATTCTAGGAGCTCATAAATGATTTGGATGTCAAAAAATATCAATGGAAATATTATTTAATTCTATACATGGTGATATGTTTTCATGCAAATTTTCAAGCATGACAATGGACCCGGTGTCGAAACTTTTGGTCGTAGGCCCTTCCGTAAACTTTCCTATGTTACCTTAGTCCCTATGTCAGTCCTATTTCACCCTATATGATAATTACAAGGTGTCATGTCAGTATTCCCATACGTGATTTATGACTATCCAATCATTTCAAATTTTTTCAAGAGAAAATTCATCAAGACAAGCCTTTTAACAAGTTTGTGGAAGGGCATGTTTTGATCTTCTTGAAGCTAACGTACACCCATTGGAGAGGAATGAAATTCATAAATTAATTAGGGAGTCATATAAGAGAGTTAGGAACATTTTACATTCAATTTTGGAATATTTTAGGAGGTTTTGAAATTTTTGGATCGGTTTTAAGAACAACGAGTCTTAGAGGCTTAAGTGGTGCACAAAGTGCGAACATGGCCCATGAGCTTTGGGAAGTGATTCCAAGAGCTCCAGAAGGAGTTAGGATTCAAACAATATATCATCATAAATTTAATTCATATCCCTACAATATTTTAGAATCATATTTTTCACAAAACCTAGGTGCATCCTTTCTATAACAAGTTTTTATCGAGACATGACCTTTAAGAAAAAACAAAAAATCCTATTTTTATGGAGTTTCAGGAATAATGAGAGGATAATAACACAAAAATTTTATTTATAAGGTAATTTTTAGGCATAATCATATAAAATTCCATTAAAAACTCCTCTAGGAACTCAAGTTATGGTCCCGACAAGTCGCTCTTCAAGGCACAAGCTTCAAAGAATTAGTCATTTTTGGGTTGGAAATCCAACCAATGAAAGAGTGGCATAATTTTTTACACCAAGTGCACCAAATATTTGGTGAAATAAAATTACCCCTACCCCATTTGGGCCCTAGGACCCTCCACATGACCACAGTTCATCTCTTTTTGTAAGGTTAAGCCCCCGTGCTCCGTAACTTTTCATACCAGGGTGAGGGTGCATTTTTATCTCCCATGTGCACAAAATATTTGGTATGGTTGGGACACAAAACTCCTCAGCCCTCCCATTCAAGCCCTCGGTTCATCATGTGACCTTGATAGACTAATAAGGTGATATTTCTAAGCCCCCGATCAAACCCAACGACAAATTAGGTCATGCACAAGTGGACCAATGGGGATGGGGGAATATTTTTCACCAAGTGAACAAATAATTTGGTGAAATTGGTACAAAAATTTCAATTCTCCCATATGCATTAAAATATTGAAAAATTTCTAATTGTCGGGTTGTCATTGGTTACTTCCATTCTTCCTGCACACACGCACAAGTCTTCTCCAACTGTCGGAATCTCTTCCTCTCCTCCATTTTTGCTACTTCCAAGACCTTTCCACCACCTCCAACATAATTTTTCAACTATTCCATGCTTTTGCAATGTGAGGAACAAATATTTTTAAGTAAATTCCATGATCAAGAGCTGTCAAAAACCCTAGGGCACAAAAACCACAAATTGCTCATATCTCTCAAATCATGCATCAAATTCCTATGATATTTTGAGAAAATATCCCTTACCAAAACACCTTGGGGAATAAAAAAACATAAATCTCTAATATTTTTAGGATTTTTTATAGCAACCATTCAAAACTTTCTTCCCTAAAATGTTTTATTATTGTTTGTTGTCAAACCGTGAAGTGGATTGAGCCAAAAATTCAAACAGAGCATCTGAAGAAAAAACCTAGAAAGAATCCATTGATTTTTTTCGATCCAAACTCAGAATATAAGAGTCTAAAAATATCAAGTTTCGGTGGTCCACACTTTTCATTTTTACTAATTTTCCAAAAATGGAAAACTCCTCCATAAGTATAGTACTAAAAATCATACGAGATCCAAAACTAGGGTGCACAGTGAAAAAAGAAAAAAAAAGAAAATTTCCAAAAATGTAAAGTGCTTCAAATTGACCCCAAGGCATCAATGAAAAACCTATATTGTGAAGGAAATACTTTAGTGAAAGAAACATGCCCAAAAAAATTAGACTCCCCAAAATAGCAGCTCCTGGGACCAACTTTCTAAAAATAGCATTTTTCAGTTCCAATTGCAGAAAGTTGCTACCATCTCTATAGTAACTTATATCACTGATTTTTTTCATCCTCATGGGATTGCAAGATGATTCCAAGGCTCAAACAGAGCATTGATAACTTCATATTGGTCTTGGAAGCATTGTCCTAAATTCAAGTGTGCTTAGAAGTAATGCAAGGCATCACAAGGCGCAACAGATGAATTCATCTTCATCACTTAGAGAGTTGGGTGATTCAAAATGATTTTTTCAAAGATTTCAATGAATTATAATGGCTCATCAATCAGGTATTGAGGAGGATCATCATGAGTAGTGCTCATGTTCATCTCAAGCTCACATTGAGAAGTCCTGAAACAAGTGTTTCTCAACACTCATTTTGTGACCCAAGATGTCCGAGAATCATGTAAAAGGAGGAATTTTGATCACCACTAGCAGAGGAAAAGCATTCAAAATGCATTTCATCAAATTTTTCTGATGAGTACGACAGTGGGGCTATGTAGCAAAATTCATCAGAGATCGGTTTCAATCCTCAAACTTCTTTGGAGTGGACCTTGGTGAGCAACGCCTGTGGCCACCAAGGTGATAATTCAACAGTGTTTCTAAACACTCAATTCAAGGTGTCCAGGAATCATTCAAAGGATATTTCTTAGGGTGTGAATAGTTCAAGGATTCAAATTTCACTACATTAGAGCATCTCATTGATTCACCAATAGGGTTAATCTACACTGCAGGTAGAGTTTTCCTCATCCACACTTCGTAAAATCTTCTTCTCTCTCCTTCTCCCTTTCTCCCTCTTCTTTCTCTCTCCATTATAATTATTTTTATGCCTCATCATTATATTTTTTATTATTCACTTAAGTGACCTATTTTAATATTGTAAAATTATTTGATCAAAGTTATGAGAGAAATACTTAATTTAATGAAAAGTGAAAGGTCACAAGTGGAATAGGAATATGAAGATTCATATGAGGGAGATGAGAGGTCAATTCAAATTGTATAAATTGGGATGTATTCTCCATTCCAAGGAATTCCAAATTTTGAAGAACTATCACTCTATAGAAATAGTCGATTGTGATCTATTATTGAACTTTTTGTCACCAATACACATCAAATAAAAGCTACAATTTCTTCTAGTTCTTCTTTTTCCTTGGTTTGTGTAGCTTATGTAAAACTCAATCAAGGAATAGAGTTTTTGCTTTCCAAGATTTATGAATGTGTGCAGCTTTGTATGCATGGTTTCTTCTCATCTTTGACACACTAAGAATAGTTGGTATGAGCCTATTTTGTTTCTCCTACTTCTCTCATTTATTCACTTTGCAAGCAAATTGATGCAAGAGCTTTGTATCTTCATGGTAGATGAATCTAAAGACTTTGTGTTTTAATTCATCAATCTTGCTAGCATTATTTTTCTTTCTTCTATATTGAATATAAAAATATTCTAGTTACTTGGGTGTGAGCTCTGCAATCTACTCACAAAAGTAACCTTCCTTTCCTAATTTCTCTCCTTCTCCCTCATCACTGTGATTTTCTTCCCTTGTACCCCATATAAGCAATTTACCACAAGTTTAGTGGAGTGTCCATGTGTGATTCTTGACCAATTTTTCCACCAACAACATTTGTATAGGATTAGGATTATTTTACTTTTAATAATGTGAGTTATACCATTCAATGCAGATGGGCGTAGCCCCATGAATGTTGGTGGAGACACCTAATTTGTCAACCCAAAAAAAATTCTCACCTGCACTTTTTGGCTACTCTACTAGGGACATATTTTCCCAAGTACACCCAAAAAGGATCACTACCCAAAAAATAAAAAAATACAAAAAAATTACCTGAATGGTCAAAATCCTCTTTGCAATCTTGATTGATAAATCTTCACATTTCAAGTTTCGAAGAAGAAGCAACTGAAGTGGAAGAAACCATGGTGGATGAATAAAGAGGAATACCCCAACCCATTGTTCCATGGGATTGAAATACCGGTCCACTTACACTACCACAACCACTTCATGATCTTCCAAAAGTATCAAGAAATAATTTCCTGAAGTTCTGTGGAGATGGAAAATTATGTCCTAATGATCATATTGTATATTTTATCACATCCTCGTGATATCCTTGATTGCAACATCAAGATATTGTTCTGTAATTGTTCATGGAAACATTATAGGATGCAAAGTGGCAGAGTTACTTCCACTATATGTCATCATGCTCAATATCCAATTGGGAAGATATTAAGAATAAGTTAGAAGAGATATTCAAGACTATTGAAGATGTTCATGCCATCCTTACTCAACTCACTCAAATAAAGAAAGATCCATAAGAATCCATGAGGGACTTTATGGCCAAATTTAATAACATGATCAACAAAATACTCACCACCGATCTTCCCACTACAAATAACCTAAAGATGTTCTTCATGAATGCTCAAATACCTAAAGTGAGTTAATTTTTATGGATAGTTCAACCAAAAGATTTAGATTTAGCTCATGAAATTTATATTGAGGTGGAAGATGACCTCATCTTGTCAGGTAAGATCAAGAATCCCTCAATGAAAGATAAAACCCAAAATTCCTAGGATAGGAGAAATAATCCAATGGTGTAGAAGTTGGTAAATGAAATGATCTTGATGAAAATAGAACTCAATCAAATAACACATCAAGACAAAAACCAGATCACAGGAGCACCCCAAAGGCTTTCCTTGGAAGCTTCTCCGGTCAATGTAATGTGTGAGAGCTACGAAGATAAGGTAAAATAAATTTTTGAATATGAAGAGGAAGAAGAAAATGAATGTGCTCAGGTTGGATTTTGTGAATGCATGCTTGATGATGATGAACCCAATGATAGTTACTCTTATGCAATATTCACCCAATCCCAAAAGGAGAAAAAGGGATCCTCTTCCACTACCAAAACTAAGAAACTTAATCCTTTAATAATGACTATGAGAAAAATAACAATGAAAGGAGGATCCTCAAATTTTGCTTTAACAAGGTCACCGAGAAGAATCACAAGGCCATCCCAACCAAGAATCCTTCTACCTCTTCAAGTAATCCCTTTTCTAGTTCTCTTGGAAAATAAGTTTCTAAAAACATCTATGTTAATGCTGCCATAACCCATGATTCTCCCACCACCTCTTCATCCTTAGACATTGTTGATCATTTCAAAAATTCCAAGATCCAAATGTCTGTGTTTGAATACTTAAGAACTCATCTCGAACAATTAAAGAGGCTCATTTAATATTTCAAAGGATGAGGATTTTTGGTTAGAGTGGGTAAGATGGAAAAGGAAATTCAAGATCTTAAGAGTGTTATTAGAGAAATGGATAAATCGAAGGGCAAAAGGAAACTGCAAAATGATGAAGAGGAGGATATCACTGCTGAAATTTTCAAGAAGCTCCAATCTCTGGATGGCAGACTTGGAAATGCAAAAGGACATAATGAATGCATCCTCTTTACCCTTAAAAGTATTTATAATTTCATTGAACAACATGTTCATTGTATTTGCAGCCTCTCCAGATATTACTAAGGACATTTGGGGCTCCAAGGAGAAAAGAGATATTACAATTGCTCGTGGGATTTGAAAGACCCTTCCCAAAGCCACGCCATTGCATTCTTTATCTCGCTTCAGAAGATCAAAGCCAAGATTGACCGGGCTATCAAGTGATGCGGAGTTCTATTGCTGTTTACTAGCTACAAAGTTACTATTGACTGGTGGTTTTGGTGTTGTCTTTTGGCTGAGATGTCCAGTGATGGTTATCTCTTGTTCATTTTTTGTCTCTTCTGCTTTTGTTCGAGATCATTGTACGTCTTGATCCTGTTTTATTACTATTTTGTATTATCTGGTTGTTGAGCCCTCTGATGTTGGATGTTTTGCTCCTTTTTGGGTTGTTTTTACCTCTTTTGATATTTGGCTTTTGAGCCTTCTGTATACAGGGTATAGTCCCTTCAAAACTATTTACCCATAATAAAAAAAAAATATGTCAAAGGTAGTAGCCATGTTTCTAAAGATTCCTCCACCAAAGAAACACCATGTGCATCTTATCTCGAATTTCATCACTTCCACACCCTATACATCTAAGAAGTTTGATTTGTTCTACATATCCTTGTTGGTCAACAGCTTCTAAGCTAAACAATTACATAATTGACTCGTGCCTCAAAAATTCATGCCCACAAAATTTGCTAAAGCTCTTGGTCTCTCCCTTTCCCCTACCTCTAGTAAATGTATCTCCATGGAGATGAAAAAATTTCCTCTCGTCGAACAAGTTAAAGATACCGAGGCAACACTAGCATATTCCCTTGACAAGAAAATCAATGAGGATCCTTGTCACAGACATGCCCTCCTCATATGGTATGTTTTTGGGTCAAAGCTTCTCAAGATGTTGGAGGAGATATGCAGTTGAATTGGTCACACACCACCATCTTGGTCAATGGTAAAACAAATAAGCTACTTCCCATCATAAAAATGAAGTATATTATTCAACAGAAAAACAACCCAAAGGTAGACATTCCGTGCCAAAATTCCAAATTTCAAGGAGGATCACCTTTGTTGGTGGAGGAATTTCCAATCATCACATAACTATTCAAAGAACACAATGAAGAGTTGATGAAAGTTGAGTTTGAAAAGGTGTACTTATAAATGAAATTTCTCTAGTGGATGATGAAGTTGGTGATGGGAACCTTGACTTGCAATAAAGAAATCTCAAAATAGTGAGAGATGTAGATCAAGAAGAAGGAATGATGCTCAACACCTTTTTAATAGATAAATTCAATGTTTTCAATTATTCTCTCGAGGAGTAGTATGAGTATTCATGTGATGAGTGTTCCAATGAACTTGAAGGCTTCTCTTTCTCATTGGAATAAGATGACAGGGAACACAAGAATGACAACATACCTTCACCTTTAAAATTTAAAATAGAACATATCCGGAAAATGATGATGTCATCATGGTTATGGACTTCTAAATCCTCGAGATCAAGAACACAAAGATTATGATGATGATACTTTAGTCCTAGTGTTGTTCTCATTCCCTTTTTACAAGGAGGGAAACATCCTCAAAGTAAAATGGAGAAACAAATTATTACTTGGTTCTAAGGCTGATTTTTCTCGAAATGGAAACCTTCTCAATAAACTTCAACCTTTCAATGCTAAATTCGATCAAGAGCCCGATGACCTCACAAAAAATAGAGGGTAAAGTCCAAAGTGGAAAAGGAAAAGAAGATGACAATTTTTAGGTTGGGCACCCAATTTTGAATTCATTATTTTTCCAAGAGGGTAATATAATGCAAGTAACACATTATATAGGGAAATGTATGGTAAAAGATCTTGAGCATGGGAAAGACAACTCCGTAGCACAATTGAAGAACACAAACATCAAGAGGTGGGTAATAATGCCAAAATTCTTGGTACATCTATTAAGAATCAACCTATAAAAGTGGTGGTCATGAAGTGGATGCATAACAAAGAAAAGATGTCAGGTTATGGAAATGATAAGTCAAGAGTGAACAAGAAACATCTTCATGATAGTAGAAAAAATCAGCAAATGAAAAGAACCTAAAAGAAAAGGAAAAGCCGGAAAGAAGGTGTCAAAGCAATGAAGGTGGCAGGATATATAAGTAGAATAACAATCAAGATAGATTTATTAAGAATCTGAGAAGAGGTTCATACTTTAGTGAACTGTCAATGGATTTATAGAAGAATGACATTTAGTGACACTCGTTTACTAGTAAGCATTCAATTTCAAGTTTGCACTTTAATGAAAGTGGGCTATCCCCCACATGTACATGGGTGATTTAGGTTGTTTCCATTTTTTTGTGTGTTTCTTTTCTTGTTCTATGTTTCCCTTTGTTATGTGTTTAATTATTGTCATGTGTGCATGTGTTCAATAAATTAAATCATGTAGTATATCTTTCTAGTGACTCTAAATCCCAATGGATAAGGTGATGGACCATGAAAGATTATTGAGATTCTAGAGTTCTCATGTCATGTCCTTTCTATGCTTGATCCACAACATGTCCCCAAGCTAGAGCCAATTGTTGTCATGCAAATGTGTAATAGGAAAATTCTTAATTTTCAAGCATGACAATGGACCCCAATGTCGAAAATTTTGGTGGTAGGCCTTTCTAGACACTTTCCTAGGTCACCCTAATCCTTGTGTTAGTCCTATTTCCCCTTCTATGATAATTTCAAGGTCTAATTTTTCCCATAGTTGATTTAGGATTATCCATTCATTTGAAATTCTTTCAAGAAAATATCCATCAAGACAAGCCTTTTAGCAAGCTTGTGGAAGGGCATGTTCTAATCTTTGTGAAGCTAGTGTACACCCCTTAGTGCAGAAAGAAAGGAATAAATTAATTAGGGAGGAATATAAGAGAGTTAGGAATAATTTCCATTTATTTTTAGAAAAATTTGGGAGGTTGTAGAAGTTTTGGATCAGCTTCAAAACAATGAGTCTTGGAGGCTTAAGCGAACTGCACCGTGTGTGAAAACAACCCATGAGCTTCGGGAAATAATTCTATGATATCTGAAAGGAATTATAATTCAAACAATATATCATTGTAAATTTAATTTATATCCCTACGATATGGTGGAATAATATTTTTCACAACACCTAGGAAAATTCTATCTATAACCGCTTTTAATGATACATCCTTCAAGCCAAAACAAAAATAGTATTTTTCATGGGATTTCAGGCAGAATCGAGAGATGAGATCACCATCACTGAATTAATAAGGACAATTCTAGGTTTAATCATATAAAATTTCATCAAAACCTCCTTCGAGAACTCAATTTATGGTCCCGACAAGTCGCTCTCTAAGGCACAAACTTCAACAGTTAGTCATTTTTGGGTTAGAAATCCAACCAATGGGAGAGTGGCACAATTTTTGTACCAAGTGCACAAAATATTTTGTGCAATAAGTGAAATAAAATTCTCCCCTACCCTATTTTTTCCCCTGGACCCTCCACATGACCACGCTTTCGCTCTTTTCGCAAGGTTAAACCCCCATGCTCCATTGCCCAACCCCGCTCCATGCAATCACGCTACACCACTTATCAAGCCAAGGTGAGGGAAAATTTTTGTTTCATATGTGCATAAAATATTTGGGATAGTTGGGAAACAAAAATCTTCATCCCTCCCATTTAATCCCTCATTTCATCATGTGACCCGACTGGACCAAAAAGGTGATATTTCTAAGCCCGTCGCTCAAACCCAATGGAAAATTGTGCTACGACAAGGGGACCAATGGGGATGGGGCACAAGTTTTTTCACTAAGTGCACAAAATTTTTTGTGAAAGTTGTGTAAAAATTACGCTTCTCCCCAATGCATTAAAATATTGTAAAATTTCTAACTCACGTCGGGATGTCACCGGTCGTTTCCATTCTTCCTCTCCTCCAACCTCATTAGAATATCTTCCTCTACTCCATTGTTTCTTATTCCAAGACCTTTCCACAACCTCAAACATAATTTTTTAACTATTCCATGCTTCTGTAATGTGAGGAATGAATATTTTAAAGAAAACTCCATGATCAAGAGTCACAAAAACCCTAGGGCACAAAACCACAAATTGCTCATATCTCTCAAACCATGCATCGATTCCTATGAAATTTTGAGAAAATATCCCTTATCCAAATACCTTGGGAATAAAAAAACATAAATCTCTTATATGGTCCATATTTTTATCACAACCATTCAAAAATTTCTTCCCTAGAATGCTTTATCTTCATTTTTGTCAAACCGTGAAGCGGATTGAGTCAAAACTTTGAACAGAGCATCTGAAGAAAAAAACCAAAAATAATCCATTGATTTTTCATTGATATGACACTCAGAAGATAAAATTCTAAAAACATCAAGTGCCACTAGTTTACACTTTCCATTTTTAGTAAGTTTCCAAAATGAAAAACTCCTCCATAAGAATGTATACTAAAAATCATACAGATTGATAACTAGGGCGTATGCGGGTCAAAAACGTAAATGAGAAAAAAAAAAAACAACTTTCTAAAAATGGAAAGTGCTTAAAATTGACCCTAAGGCATCAATGAAAAACCCAAAATTGAAGGAAAACTTCGGTGAAAGAAACATGACCAAAAAATCACATTGCCTAATAGCGCTTTTCGGTTCCCAATTGCAAAAAATTTCTACCATCCTGGTAGTAACTTATATCATTATTTTTGGTCATCCCCATGGGGTTACAAGATGATTCCAAAGATCAAACAGAGCATTGATAAATTCATGTTAGCCTTGGAATCATTTTCCTAAATTAAATTATGCTAAGAAGTAATTGAAGGAATCATAAGGCACAACAAATGAGTTCATCTTCATCACTCAGAGAGATGGGTGATTTGAAATGATTTTTTCAGAGATTTCAATGAATTATGTTGGTTCATCAATTAGGTATCGAGAATGATCATTGTGAGTAGATCTCAGGTCCATCTTGAGATCACATTGGGAATTCCTAAAACAATGTTTCTCAACACTCATTTCGTGACCCAAGATGTCCGAGAATCATGTGAAAGGAGGAATTATGATCATTAGTAGCAGGGAAAAAGCGTTCAAAATGCATTTCATCAAATTTTTCTCGATGAGTACAATAGTGGGGCTATGTAGTAAAATTCATCAAATATCAATTTTAATCCTTAAACTTCTTCGGAGTGGACCTCGGGGAAAATCCTATGGCCACCAAGGTGATAATTCAACAATGTTTCTAAACACTCAATTTGAGGTGTCCGGGAATCATTCGAAAGATATTTCTCAGGGTATGAATAGTTTGAGGATTCAAAGTTCACTACATTAGAGCATCTCACTGATTCACTAATGGGGTTGATCTACACTAGAGGTGGAGTGTTCCTCATCCACACTTTAGAGCATCTTCTTCTCTCTCCTTCTCCCTTTCTCCCTCTTATTTCTCTCTCCATTCTAATTCTTCATTGGGCCTCATCATTGTATTTTGTCTTATTCACTTAAGTGACTTATTTTAATATTGTAAAATTATTTTCTCAAAATTATGAGAGAAATACTTAATTTAATGAAAAGTGAAAGGTCACAAGTGGAATAGGAATATGAAGAGTCATGTGAGGGAGATGAGAGGTCAATTCAAATTGTATAAATTAGGGGTGCTTCTCCATTCCAAGAGATTCTAGATTTTGAAGAACTATCACTCTGTAGAAATAGTGGATTGTGATCTATTGTTGAAATTTGTGTCACCAATGCACATGAAATAAAAGCTAAAATTTCTTCCAATTCTTATTTTCCCTTGCTTTGTACAACTTGTGTAAAATTCAATCAAGGAATAGAGTTTTTTATTTCCAAGATGTATGAATGTGTGTAACTTTGTATGCATGGTTTCCTCTCATCATTGACACAATAAGTAGATTTGGTATGATTATTTTTTTTTTCCACTTCTCTCATTTATGCACTTTGCAAGCACAGTGATGTAAGAGCTTTGTATATTCGGTAGATGAATCTTAATAATTTGTGTTTTAATTCATTGATCCCACTAGCTTCATTGTTTCTTTCTTCTATATTGAATGTGAAACTATTTTGGTTACTAGGTGTGAGCTTTGCAATCTACTCACGAAGTAATCTTCCTTTACTAATCTCTCTTCTTCCCCCTAATCGCTATGATTTTCCTCCATTTTACCCCATACAAGGACTTTGTTACAGTTCAAAGTGGAGTATCTCTATGTGATCTCTCGGCCATTTTCGACACCCATAGCATTTAGATATGATTAGGATTAGTTTACTTTTAATAATGGAAGTTGTACCATTCAATGCAGAGGGGCGTAGCCCCATGAACGCCTGTGGAGACACCTAATTTTTCCACTCGATAAATTTTCTCACCAACACGATACTATCGAGTTTTCTAAAGGCCCATGTATTTCTTTCCACAACTCTTTATTTATAGGCATAATTGGAAATCCCAATTAAAAAGGCCATTTTTAATATTGTTTCAAGATAAATCATACCTTAAGACCCATCCCATTATTTTAAAAATTACTTTTTCAATAAAATTAATATAAGGAAGTTCCCAAAACATCTTGTGAGATCTTCAAAATGTCATTTTCAAGCTACTTTCAAGGTACAAGCTCTATCCTAAGCCAAAATGTTCAATGCCATGTGGTAGCATGATGGTGAGGTGTACTTTTGTTCCCATAAATATATTTCTAAGGGTACAAGGGGGATAGAAAAATGTTCCCCTCATCTTAGACCTCATGGACCCACCACATGACCATAGGAGGCTCCAGAGAGCACTTTTTGGAGATTTTCTAGCCCCTGCTCCATTTCATGCATGCCCACCACTTGTCACTATAGGGATGAGGAAATTTTTTTATCCCCTTTACCCCTCTCTAAGGGGACAAATGGTATATAAAAATTCCCCCCACTTGCTCTCAATTGGTTCCTCACATGACCAATTTTGGCTCCCACGTGTAAAAATTAACCCTTTCCTCTCTCCCCGCCACCGCATGCTTGGAACTTGTCCTCCTAGGGATAGGGAACAATTTTTGTCTCCGTCATCCCTTTCGAGGGGATAAGGGGGACACAAAATTCACCCCCTCTCAAAGCATAAAAGCCAAGAGTTAGCCATTTTTTCATTCTCCCCATTTTGCTCCAAATCTACTTGGAACTCTAGTGAAATGTTTCCATAATACTTCACCTTAATTTTTCCCCTTTCATTCATCCCTTAATTTTCCCATGATCATGGCCAAAATATTTTCATAAAAATACAAATTTTAAAAGGATCTAAGTACATTTTTTCCATATTGACTTCATAGCCCACAAAGGAAAAATTATCATATCTTACAAATCAATACACGGATCAAGGTGGGGTTTTTGCATTCTTTACCATTTCTAAGCACCTTCAAATTTTTTTTATAGAATTGACATAAATGTACCATATTTTTTATGATGAAAAACCCATACTTTATGTCCTAGTTTTGTAATTTTTTATTTCTCGTTGTTATATTAATCGAATCGAGCTAAATTATTTTACGTGAGATCGAGAGAAGAAACCTATCCCACTGGAGGTGGTTTCATCTAAATATGAGGTGAGGAAAGGAAATTTTCAAAAATATTAAGTCATTATATGAGCACTTACTATAAATATTAAACTATTAGTGGGAAAATTTCTTCAAGGAAGTGTTCACAAGGAACAACTAGGGAAATAAACAAGGCGGTCAAAAGCAAAAAAAAGTGAAAAGGAAATTTACTAAAAATAGTAAATCCTCATTCTAGGTATAGAAGGGGTTACATTTTCAACCATGAAATTCAAATTTTTAAGCCTCGATCCAATCTTATCTCTCCCATATAAGTACTCATGTGTGGGGACATCGATATCACCCACATACACCTTGAATATCTCAAATATTGCATGCTTGATGGACCCAAAGAGCTAGTGGAAGACAATGTTTTCATGAGCGGAGTGTACATAATAGGTGAACATCCAGTGTCAATATAGATTGATTTTTTTTTTTTTGGAATGCTCTCATCACTATGAGCTAGACACCCGTACCATACGAGTAGATGATAACTCATCCTCGACGGTGCTCACTCCTAAATCCATCTCTAACAAAATGCAGATCCCAAACAAACAATATGGTTGTCATCTCAAGATATGTTGTATTAAGTGAATGGTCCAGAATGGACTCCTTCCTTTAGGGCCTCACATTACGTTCATGGTTAAAACAAGTAATAAATCCTTCATGATTGTCAAAGTCTCTCTTATGGAGTGAATTTCACAAAGGCTATTCAGATGTAATCATCTTTCTCAATCAAGTGATGGAAGAAGAAAACATGAAGGAATATCAAGATTAGATGACCTTATTCATGCTCACAATCATTAAAGGTAAGAAGATAATTGATTAGGGAAATCATAATTCATAACCTACAGCATTAGTTTCTCTAAGTACCTACATCTAAGAAGTTCACAATGAAATCATACTTGGCATATTCTCTCACAAACTCGAGGGCATTTAAAGGGTTGGAAATTGCATAGAATATCTTTCTAAAGGATCCAAAATTTGAAAGTTATCAGTAATTGATCCTAAAGGAGGGAAATCAACATTTCATGAGGGTGAATTATACCTTCACCATGTTTTCCATTATAACACTTGAAGGGAATCCTCACTCAAGGTTGTCACCATAAGCAAATTTATTGATAAAAATTATGGGTCGCATTTCATTCAGTTTTACACTTCTTCCTACATCCAAGTATCTCGACTTCAATATTTTTCTATAAAGGCTACCTCGGTATCTTAGTGACGAGATCATATTATTTGAGTTATGCGAGAAAATTTCCCATATTCACAAAGAATCTCAAGATTAGAAGAGGAATAATGTCTCTTTTCCCATCTCCCTTGGAATCTTCACTTACAAGAGTGTTAGTGATGCTACACACACCTGAAATATTCCTTCGACCTCTATGATTTTATTCATATACCCCAAGGGTAGACTTTGATATCCGAAGTAATCCAGGACACATTTCATCTCCTAGAGTCATATCATATTCCATAGATACGGGACTCTTTGGGTGAATTACATAGATGAATTCGATGTCGTGGAAAGACACCATATACGATGAACATCAAGTAAATGAAAATATTAAAATTTTGATGGTATGAGGAATCCATTCGTGATGATGGCCCAAATTTGTATGATTAGGAATATCAAGCATTAAAGGCTTCATCTCTTCCATATGGTAACATGAAGTGTCCGTGAATTGAGAGACATGAGTGAGTGGACTAAGGTTGTCATTAGAATATCAAAGGAATGGTTTAGAAAGAAAAAGGTTGCATCCATTGAATCAGGGACTTTCCCCACTCTTCAAAGGAAGGAATCTCATCACTCTTCTTTAAAGGTCATGGAAAATTCCTCTAGATCAGTTCATTCTAGAGAAAGTTAATTGTGTAAAGTAGTAGAATCAAAAGCCCCAAACTATAAGAGGTTGCACAAGAAGGTCAGATCAACAAATGAACTTATGATATAAATGGAGCTTGAGGAAAGTGATCTGGCCCACCATTTATTTCCTCAGCGGACCCATATCTTCCCACCTTCCACTTTTAGTCTTGATCCTCTTACACAAGATGTACCCTCTCACCCTGAGTAGGAAACAATAATCATATCAATTTACGAGCCCAAAACATGGATTAAATGTTTCCTTAGATGAAATAAATGATCATAAACAAGGATCACATAGAATAGTAGGTGATAACCCTTGATTTCTTAGTGATATTATCATTAGTCAAAGGGAAGAAGAAAATGTTTTCTCAAACAACTTCTCACTTTTTCAATGGTACCACAAGTAATTAGTATGTGGAGATAGTTAGGATAAGGGTAATCAAGCCCATTTAAGAAATTACCTAAGACGAATATGAGATGAGAAAAATTTCCCTAAGCCCCACCACTCACAAGGGAGATGCACATCTATTCTAGGAGTCTTCCACTCGCCTCCTCACAAGGAACTAGGAATAAAGAGAAGATTGATCAGTTGGAAGACCATGTATGAACACTCTCCTCATATGTGTAAAATTTCATGAACCCAAATTCTTCTCCATCACTCCCAATCAAAGAAGTTACTCCCATTAGTATCTTTGATCTAGATTTCATTCGAATAATGCATGGTTTCACCATGTAGTGATGATCTAGTGAAAATGGGTGAGGATAATTGTAGAGAGGGAAAATATTGTTTCTAGATATGATCTCACTTTATAGGTACATGTGCATCACTATCGAAAAGTATAGATGATAAGGGAAGGATTGGAAAAGTAAAAAGAACATTGGGATCAAGTACATCCAATGGTGATTGAAATGGGAGAGGATCATTCTTGGGTGTTGGTAAACAAGAAATTTTTGATTCTCCATTTGAGAACTTTTCACATGTATGGGCGAGGACTCTTTTCTCGTAGTATGAAATCTTAAATTGGGATATTGATGAGTTAGAATCAAATGAGGAGAGTTCCTCAAAAATTCAATATGATGTCAACTGTAGTCATTTTTACTCCCATCACAAAAGGAAGGAATCCCATGCGCGCCGACCTATCACCCAGCTGAAAGATGAACACTCACCCGAGGCATGTATGGGTACCGAGTCTCTCTTTTATGTGAGTTTAATGGGAAACATCATCTATGATTAGTGTAAGAGTTTTCATGAGGGAGGTTGAAACATACAAGAACCATAGGGCTCAGAACGGCCTCTAGATCCTTGCAGTCACTTCATCGAGTGTTTTAACAAAATCCAGAACATGCATTATGATAGAAAGAATTATACAAGCATTCATTCATAGCATGAAAGGAAAGAGAACTTATAAGAGAGAAATATGCATTAGAACCATTGATATTCACATATATATTATATTAGTAACCTCATTACATTCATTGATTCATTACAGAGTGTCACAGAGAGTAGACCGTAGTCATGCATATCACTAGACTTGTGTAACTAAGCTATCAAAAGAAAAATTACAACTCCATGCCCAAGACATTCTCGCCTGGATGCAATTATCCATTAATAGAGTCCTTGCAGCATCTCTGCAGAGCTCTGCTCACTCTTTAGATCTATATATCAATTCCCGCTCTCTCTAACCCACTATATCTCAAACTTGTCTTGTATATCAAACTCCTAGTGTATATTTTTTACTCTACAGGCACTTGTATTTATAATTTTCCTACACTACCAACTCACCTTCCAATGCCCTCAGATCTGGTGCCAAGTGTTGAATGTGGTCCTTCATGTGAGCATGCTTCTCCAGGCCTGAGATTTTCACTTTATCTCATGATGTTCTTCTAGAAGATTCCGAGGCATACCCCTATCGGGCCAACCTGTTGCACAAAGGCTGATATCTTATCCACATGCAATCGATCATGATTTTCACATGTTCGACCCTAGGTGCTCAAATTGACTAAGTCCCAAACCACCTTTCATATGCCACGCATGTTATGTGCTTCCTTAAACCTTTCTCTTACACAATTTTTTCTTGCACACCTTTCTATAACCTGGGACCTTATGCACCTAAACAAGTTCATACTTGGCCAATATTCCAGGGGTCCAACATCACCTCACACTATGCTTGTTCTCCGTCCACGAAAAATTTTACTTGACCAAGATGCATGTTGTCTAGGGAGTCAATGACTATTATTACACTTTACAAAGAATAAGGAATGAAAGAATTGGGGAAAGAATGAAGAATGGGGCGGAGCATCATTCGCAAGCTAGGGAAATCTTTTCACAAATCTACCTCTAGCTTATTCCACTCTTCGACCTCACCCTATGCCTTCTGGCAGAGGTTTCCCACCAGGGTGCTCACTTCATCAAAACTTAGGCCAATTCCCTGGGTGCCCAAAGTGTCCACGATCTATTCCATCTCTTTTCCTAGGTCCTCAAGTTTATCCATCCTCCTAGTAATATAGGGGTATAGTTCCTTTAGCCAAGCCTTAATTGAGCTCCTTAAAGCCTCAATTGCCTTTGATTTCTTCTCTACTTCAGCTAGAACCTTGTCCCTCTCCGCCTTGTTCCCCTTGTTATTTTCTTGGAACTCTTTTAACTCTACTTCGAGTGTGGTGACCAAGGAGCTTGCCACCTTATCCCTATCTGCGCATGCATGTATCATACATGGCTTCCGCAGATTGGGCAAAAGAACCTTAACCTCTGTGAGTATGTGGATATACGTGGAAATGAGTGCTACCACTTTCAATCTGTCCTCCTCTTTCAAGCGCACGGCCACTTCTTCTACAGATTCCAGGGCCAAGGGTTGTCTCTCCATAGTGAGGATGCGCGTTAGATCTTCTAGACACTCCAGGAGGGACGAGTACTTCTGTGTGGGTGACACTAAGTCCGGGTGCTTCAAAAAGATGGCACCTTTGATAGACTCCATTTTCTTGTACACTTCCTACACCTTAACTATGCGTTGATCAATTCTTCCTATTTCAAGCTCTTGGCCTTTTCCACCAGTTCTTCTTCCTTCTTCCCTAACTTCCCCTCCAGCACTATGATCCTATCGTTGCGTCTGAATAATCTAGACTCAGCCTCGACCACAACCTTGTTAAGTGCATTGCAGACTTGCTCATTTGAGAGCTCCTGAGCATTCACTAAGGGATTGACCCCTTATATTCTTACAATGTTATGAGAGCCCCCTGAAAAACTTCAAATTTTGGCTCATCAATGTGGGACTCAAATGCCCAAGAGAGTATCTTCTTTATTCTAGGGTATGCGCCATTCTTTTCAAAAGACCCCATGACTAGGAGCCTTTCTATGGGTACAGTGCTTTGGAATCACACGTGTAACACCTTATTTGTGTCATCAACATATCCCATTACTTGTCTGTATTTTCCATCAAGATTTCTTTTTCCCGAGCATGCACATTTGGGGAAGCTTACTATCAGAGCGGGGCCTCCCAGGCTATCATGCTCTTTTTTGATGTTCTCCTCCTTCCCTTCCTTCAACACTATGTCCGTGTTGCACTCCAACTCTTGGTCTACCAAGACTTTGAGCATTTTCTATGCTTCTCTTTCTACCACCTCAGTGATCTGCTCCTTCATAAAACTTATGGCTCCTTCTTTTCCCTGGCAACCTCCTCATCCCCCTTCATGTCTTTGGTGTCTTCCTCATCCTGTGTGCCCTTGTGCCACATGAATACGAACTCCTACTTCTCATCTCCACTCTCCTCTTCCGAGTTGTAGATGCTAAACACATGTGGCTCCTAGTCTTTCTCTGCCTCTTCTTCCTTGTTGTCATCTTCCTCACTCTCATCTTCTCTTTCTCCCAAGTATTTTTCCAAGCTTTCGGTCACCTCTGAGTTAGCTTCCTTATCCACCCTCTACTTTTTCCTGAGAGGTGGCTCCTGATCGGGGATTCAGCCTTATCTTCTTCCTCAGGTGACCCTTCCTTGGTGATGGGTTACCTAGGCACCTCTACCTTTGGCATCTTTTCCTTCACTAGAGACTTCTTTCTCCGTATGTAGGTGCTTGGCTTAGCACTTGTTGTTGGCATGCTCACTGTCTGAGAAGTTGGCACACTTGGTGCTTTTTCCTCTCTTCCCCTCTTCTTAGGCATGGGCTTATTTCTCTCCATGGGATCTTCGGTATGGAGACTTCATTCTTCGATACACGCCCTTCTCAAACTTCAGCCTTATCTTATACCGAGGTACACGTGCGTCGTGGTTCCTCTAGAGATGGGTAGTGTTATCGGCTTAGTCATCTAGATATTGTGCTACACGTACTTATCCACATACCCGCGCTCACTTGTGGGGTAATTTAGCTTCTTCCTCATCTCCCTATGCTCCTAGTCCAGACTACCTAGTTCTAGCCTTAACCTCTTTGATTCCTTAAACCTGTTCACTCCTGCTTGGAAGTATTGAGCAGTGAATGCGAAGGGGAGCTTGAACCAAGAGCTCCATGATTCGTCTATTAGCTTGAACTCCGCCCAAGAAAAAATGTTGAAAAGCTGTGAATTCGGTTCCCCTCGGGCTACTAGGAGTTGTTTAGGGATTCTCCACTCTTCCTTGAACATGTTTCTCAAGTACATGTGCCATTTCTCCAGCCATGCCTTGTGGGGTGTTGTCATTGTATCGTAGACATACTTTTCAAACCTCTTTGCGGTTGAAGGATCCTTGGCAGGGTACTCCCATACAAATTTTTCTAGTGCGTCAGGCACCCCAATCTCCGCAAATACAATGGTGAGTAAGACGTTTCCGAAGAGGATCCTATCCCCTTCCTTCACACACTTAACGATTTCTTCTGCGATGTATGTGGATAGGTTATATATGGTGCCTTCTGTAATTTTCCTGTAGACATGTAACCAGGGTTTGTTGACCTGTGTCCACCTTTCCTAGCCATTCGATTAGTCACCAAATGCATGGCCATTTTCATTACGGGGTCCTTGATGTCTGAAATGTTGTAATATCGTGACCCCTTCTTGTAGGAATACTCGGTGATGGTCTCTTGAATAGCCTCCTTGTCACCTAGGTCATCTTCCAAGCTATCTCCCTCACATATGAGGCCTATAAATTATGAAATAAGCTGGGGAGTCATGTGCATCTTGTGCCCTACAAAGTGGAAGTAATATTTATGTACCTACGACATCAACCATTGGTATAGGTGCTCTAGCTTTCCAAAATAGGGCAACTCATAGAGTTGCAGAAGTAGCCTGCCTTCTCCATTTTGACCTTAACGTCATCATTGTATATTGGCAAACCCTCTGGTGTTTGTTTGCTAGTGGGGCACACTAATTCTAGTGCCATTTCCTTTTCTATTGTGTTTTTATGGTGATTATAGTCACTAACAAGTACACTTCTTAGGTGGGATTCCCATTCCTTCCCCATCATCACCCCATCTGGGTATTACATCTCTGCATACCATTCTTCATTTGTGTTTACTTTGGGTTCTTGTTGTTTGGCCTTGGCCTTGCCCTTTCCTTTCTTGGGTGCCATTGTTGAGGTCCTCTTATCACTCCTACTCTCTCCTTGTTACTTTGTCTTACTTCTTCCAATCCTCCAATCTCAAATCGTGATACAACTCTTCTAAACCCATGCCCTAGTTTTTCGAACCCTAATTGGGATAAAATCTTCACAAGATAGTGCCTCTTCAACTCTTTCCACACCTGTAACCCCTTCTGGTTCACAAACTCAAACTAGCTTCTCACACTTCAATCTCACATATCTTCCTTCACTCGATCGAATATGAAAACCCTAGTTTATAGAACTCACTTATATCTCAAACTCCTCTATTTCACAAAGTAAGAATGAGAGTGCCCCGACCCTTTACTTATAGTTTTTCTCTTTTCTGAACATTAAATGCTACTTCACCTACCACCGTACTTTGTTCATTTAATGTGGATTTTTCAAACAAAGCCCATCTTTAGCACCTTCACTTACGCGCCCATCCTGCGTGAAAACTCCTCTAACCTTCTAGCGTAACCAATCCAACCTTGACAGAGACTCTTACGTGCGTGTAACCCATGCCAAAGGCACTTCTTCTGTCATGATTCTTGCTCTCGCCTACCTTGTGTTGCTTTAAATGTGCTTTTTCCTCCTTAGTATGTGGGATCTATAAGTAGCTTTACCCTGGCACCAACCATTCTTCCATCTTTCTTTGTATACCTCTTTCAACCGGGCCATTCAACAAGGCTTTTCAACAAAACTTCCTTGGTACTTTAATCACATGCTCCTTTACATTTCTCCACCCCATAATTAAAATGATGTGTGGTCCTCTATGCACTCAAAATTCTCCAAAAATAGCAAAAAGGTTACCAAAGGCTCAAGGCATAAAACAAAACAACAACGTGAAATGAAAACACAATAAAGGGAAAATGCATAAAGGAAAATTCTAAAGTAATGGAAAAACTACCTTATTTACAAATACCAAGAAGAATTATTTATAGTAGGGCTTGACTTACTCCCATTGAAGTGTTTAGGAAACTTCATCCCATCCAAGGTTTGAATCGCATGCACTGAATCAAGGATGTACGAGATTGTGTTGGGACCCAACCAATGGACTTTCAACTTCCCAGGGATGGTACGAAACTTGGAATCATATAGTAACACCATCGACCAACCTCAAACTTCTTGTTCCTAATGTGGCGATCATGCCAAGCCTTTTTCTTTGCTTTCTCTGTTGTTTGGCTACATCAAGCGAGTGATCATCTCTCATCCAATTTTATTAACTCATCAATCCTTTCTTCCAGCACTTGTTCATTAGCTAACCCTCTTACACGCTCTATTCACAGAGAAGGAAACATAAATTCAACTAGAAAAATAACTTCCGTGCTAAACACCAATTGAAATGGTGTGGCTTTGTTCAGCCTTTTATATGTTGTCCTATAAGCCCATAATACTTTGTTGATACTTTGTCATCCCAATCTTGTCTTCCAACATCACAAATTTTGGTCAAGGTATGACTTAGTATCTTGTTGAATGCTTCCATAGTTCCATTTTCTTATGGGTGATAGGGTGTAGTCTTGTGATGAGCCACCATGAAATCTGATAATAGGATCCTCATGGTCTCATTCAAGAAATGTGTACCCCTATCACTGGTCAAACTCAATGGGCATCCATACCTTGTGATAATGTTTTCCCACAAGAACCTTGCCACTATTGTTGTTGTGAAATCTTTAGTCGAGGTTGCCTCTGCCCACTTTGTGAGATAATCTGTGCAAGTGATGACATAACATAACATAACCTGAGTCCTACGACCTTTGCTGGTGCAATAGGTCCTAAAAAGTCTATCACCCACTTTTCAAAAGGCTCCATGCTAGGAATAGGGTGCAAAGGCATCTCATCTCTCCTTCTTGGTTTACCAATGCGCTGACAATGGTCACACACTTTACAATAATCTCTACAATATTTGTACAAGGTTTCCCACCACAAACCTGTCATTAATATCTTACACGTGGTGACATCACTGTATAATGCCCACCCACACTTCCTCCATGATGACCAGTGCTCATGCTCTAAGATACATCTGGGAAAAACTTCATCATGTCCCAACTTGTATAATTCTCCACTGATTAACATGTAGGGTGTGACGCGTATGGCCAATCGCTTCATTTCTAATGTCTTCATTCCTTCCGCACCACACCTTCCTTTAAAATATTACAATCTCTTCCAAATACAAGGGCACACGCTGCAACCTAAACAGATTGCATGTCTTGCATTGCTTCCTTAATACTTTGCGTGTCCTCCCTGAATCAATTCTTGACGAGATGATTAGGCCTATAGTTTCTTTTTTTTGGGCTTCACTACAATGGTAAATTCAAAATCTTGAAATAACAATACCCATCAACATATGCACCCTTATATAACAGCTTGTTCACTAAATATTTTAATTCCATGTGATCGGTGTAAAACACAAAGGGTGTTACCAGCAGATGAATCTTTCTAAAACTTGAAGAGCACATAGATCATTGATAGTGCCTAGTGCTCGGTCATGGTATAATTTTTCTCTACTGGTGTCAGCTTCCTAATTGTAAAACACAAAGGGTGATCAAAAATTCCTTCACCTAGCTGTGCAAGCACTACTCTAATGGTGGTCCCTGAGGCATCTACATGGACATGGAAGGGATTTTCCCAAGAGGGAAAACGTAAAATAGGCACGGTGATAAGCCTATCCTTTAATGTATCAAATGCCCTCTGCTATGCACCTATCCCCAATGGAAGGCACTCTTATGTCTAAGTAGCTCCTTTAAAGGTGCGGTGATCTTGGCATATCCCTTAATGAATTTTCTATAATAGCCTATGTGCCTAAGGAATCTGTGCACTGCGCTCTTGCTAGTAGGCTCCCTTAACCCCATAATAATTGTAACCTTAGTGGGATCTACTAGCAAGCCTTCCTTACATATGATATGCCCCAATAAAGTCCTAAAGGGTGTATCAAACACACATTTCTTATTGATGAGGGATATCCTCAACTGCCTACACCTCTTAAACATTAACCTCAAATTGTCACAATGGTCTTTAACTGCACCATATACTTTGTCCACTCATCCAAATAGACCTAAAGAAACTTATGGATGAATTCTGGAATGGTTGCACCACTATGCACGAAAAAGATATCTCGGCGCATTCTTTAACCCAAAGGGCATGACCGTATATACAAAACTTCCCCACTCAGTGGTGAAATTTGTCTTCTCTTGGTCTTCCTTTGCAACTGGACTTGGTGGTACCTCAAAATCCATCCGTAAAGGAATAGATTTCATGCTTAGTAACTCCTTCCAAAATTTCTTCATGAAGGGGTCAAAAATGGATCAATGACAAAAACTACATTCAATTCCCTATAATCCACTCATCCTTCTTGATGTTGATTACCATCGGGCTTATCCACTCTGATTATTCCACTGCCTCAATGATCCCAAAAGCTATCATTTTTTCTATGTCCTCCTTGACCTTCACGTGCAAGTTGGGATTATTCTGATAGGGCATTTTTCTAACCAGACACACACTGTCCTTAGTTTTATCTTCATCTCTCCTAAGGAGTGGTGAACGCCTTTGAGCTCATGGTACCCACGCAGGAATAAATCCTCAAATTCGTGCAGCAGATCAATGATCTTTGATACCTCCTTTTCCATCTAGTAATCTCCAATAATAGCTTCCTTAGGTTCTTCTTCTAAAATAATGTTAACTTTATTTGTTTTTAAAGGATCATGGTAGGCGCACGTGTGAGTATCTACACTATCCACTACCTCGTGTTAGTGCCATTTTTGAGCTTGCACCATGTTGCCCTAAAATTTTCAAATCTATATCTACTCAAAAACATTTTACCCTTTGAATTGATGGTCTAAAATTATTCCCCTCCAGTTGAATGCTTTAAAAATTCTCACAAACTTGTTGTTTTTCCCTAATTTGAAAGAATAATCCAGTTTGCCCTTTTCTGTGCCCTAGTTTTTCCAATTTTGTGGGCTATGTCGTTTTTCCTTTGCCGATCATGGAAAAATCAAAATTGATCAATTCATACTTGTTTGTATTTGAAAATCCAATCCCAAGGTCAAAAATGTTTGGAAATCATGCTTCAGTTGATTTAGAATCAAAAAATCTGCCATCCTTGGTGAAAAAATTGAATTCTAGGGCATCCCTAGAATTTTTATGTTTTGATGGTCAGACAAGCGTCATTTACCCATCAAATTCATCCTCATAAGGTATTGGTAGTGTGGCGGGTTTTCATTAGGCGAGGAAAAGCAGGGAAGAGTCAGTAACTTTTCATTTTTCACCTTTTTTGACAAATGGGGCATTTTGGACCCAGGGACCCGTTTTTTCCAAATGTGCCTACGTGGCATGTTTTGATTGGTAGGGGGATGGTAGGTGGTCAGATTCCCTTAAGGTTTTTAGACCTTATTTTGCAAAAATGTTAAAGTCACAAATTGGCCCAAAACCCCGCAACCAACTGGGAGGTGGACACGTGTCCTAAAAGACCAAAGGCGGAGGAGTGGGCCAGGGGGACTTAGAGTTTTTTAGCTCTAATTCTCTAAGGTTTCAAAATAGGTTTCAGCCCCACTCCAATCAGAGGAGGACACGTGGTAGCACGGCAAGGCAGAGCGGGTCGGCGGGCCCGCGAGGGAAAAAGGAAAATTTTCCCTTTTGGTCAAAAAGACCTAGGGTAAAATTTTGGAGCATGGCCCGCTTAGCTAATCATCAATGGACACATGGTGGAGGGAAAGGTGGGTTGTGGTGGCAGAGGAAAGAGGAAATTTTTTCCCTTTTGTAAAAAAGACTCAAAATCAAAATTTGAAGTGTTGGCCCACTAGCGAATCACAAGGAGACACGTGGCAAGGGAAAATCGGAGGTGCGGGCCCACGGGCAAAAAGTGAAAAATTTCCAATTTTCTAAAAAGGTAAAAATGCACAGAATTGAAGCGCGATCCCAATGGGACCCACCATGTGCCACGTGTTAGCTCCAAAATTCAAAGGCGGAGGAAAAGTAAAATTTTCCATTTTTTCAAAAATGTCAAAAAGACAAAAATGAGCCCGAATTTGTTTCCAATCATTTTTTTCCACGTGTCCGACCTTATCCAAAAATTAAAAGGGTAACTCAAGCTTATTTCTAAGTCCGCATCTTCCACGTGGAGGGCTAGGATTAAAATATGGATAAGATTGATGGTTGTTGTGCATCCATTTGTTTTGACCACCATGGGAGCTCCAGGAAGCTTGGAATCATGATTTTTGCATCAAAATTCATCAAATTTATAGTGATTTTGTGTCATCTTGGCCTTCCAAGATCATTGGCATCGGTTTCATGACTCAATATTTTGATTTGAGATGTTTTTGAAGTAATTTTTTCCCCATCCCGAGCAAACATGTGAAATGAAAAAATCAAAAGTTGTAGAGGTAATTTGAAAAGGTAAAAAGATGAAAATGATGAGTAAAAGGTGTTTGCATGCCTCAATGATGAAAAACATGCCTCCAAGATGGATAATGATCCAGATATTTGTAATGATTTAATATTTTTGGGCACACTGAAACTGCGAATGTTTTTTTGTTTGATGTCATTTTCATTGAATCATGAGGATTGTTTTGTAACAAACTTGATCCCATGGCATATTCTTTACTTGGGAAATAAGGCTCCAATGTGGCATGAGGTATATAATGCATTTTGGAGAAATTGTAAAGGGTCGGGAAAAATTGAAAATCATGAGCAAATTCTGAGAGAAAGCTCATCTTCTGAGAAACCCACCAAAGAACTAGAATAATTTATTCTGTGTTGGATATTCATGTATGTGAGTTGGTTACAAGTGTATAACCATCACACAACTCTGAGATTGTTCATGAAACTCTCCCCAATTGATGAATCTAACAAGATTTTGAGTTAATCTATGTTTTTATGGGTAATATGGTGTCTGTTATCATTTTTAAATGCCTGTAAATAGTTTTCATTGTTCTTGTTGCAATCTTGCATTGAAAGTATTTAGAAATCACACAGGATCTCCATTTCTAGTTGATAGTTTAGTGGCATTTGCAATCTCATATTCAGAAGATCCTTCATCTAATAAGGAGATAAACAAATTTAAAATCACTTTACCTTCCTTAACTGCAAATATTTCTTGTAATCCTTTGGAGGCACCTTAGGCATGGTTTGATCAAGGATTTTTGTGTTTAATTGAGTTCTTTACTTCAATATTTTGTGGTGAGTTCTCAAATATTGTGTGAAGAGTGTTTCCTGGGCTTCCATTTATGCCTCTTCTAGTTGAAAGAATGTCTTGATTATTTGAAGCATTTTATTTGATAGTTGTTTCAAGTATTATAGAGGTTGTCAAAGATCTGATATATCCCAGTTTGTCTCATCAATACCCCACCAAAAAATCATTCTAAACAACCCATCCTACCCATACTACCCCTACATCTGCATTGTGTGTCAACAAAAGAATACAATCCATTTACAAAAATGCACAAGGCAAATCAAGATCATATAATGTCTCCAGTAACCCTTGCCTTGCATTGAAAATATCTCCATAATCTGGGAGTGACAACTTGTGAAAGTCAGATTTGGAGTGTTGATCATATTTTCCCAAGGCCTTTTCATACTACTTGCATAAATTGAGGGATATCTTCATCTCCTTCACCATTTGGGGGTTACAATATAGGTTCTCTTACCTTGGTTGAAAGGCACAACCTAAAATAGTGAGGGTCAGATCAGATCCTTTTCAAAGTGCTATCCATCTCTCCATAAATCTGAGTGCTAGTTAGATCACATCCCCAGCTACAAAATGACACACAACATGATCTATCTAACTTCAAGCTTCATGTCATATCTTTGATGCTTTCGAATAAAAAGGAGAACAAATTTGGGTACACATCACGTGTCCCTATAAAATGGCTAACATATAAGCTTTCGATTCCTCTCCATCAATCACATACACCAACTTTCCTTCTCCTTTTCCAAACACACGCTCTCAAGTTGTAGAACTCTTCTACTTTCTCTTATTCAAAACATGCCTCCAATCCTAGTTCACCTAGTAATTCCAACAGCCTATCTTCCATCTTGGCATTATCCCCCATGGTAAGGTGTTTGATACCTTGCAAGGCCTTATCAACCGATGGCTTGGTACTATGATATTCAAAGGTTTGAATAAGGTCACCGTGAGATCTTGCCAATTCCTTATCTGGCAGTGTGTCTTTGAATGAATGTACCATGCGTGCGCACAACCCTGCAGTGTAGAATACAACTTATGCACCCAGAGGGATGGTGGAAAGGCTTCCACGCCTTCTCTCCAAACCTATTCACACTCCTGGATATGGAAAGAGGCGGGATCCTTCCCATGGTACTCCTTGATGATGGTGGGTACATTGCTCCTAGAAAATCTAATAGAGAGAGCAATTCTTACCTTGCGCCACTCTAAAAGGCTCTCCTGATGTGTGGCCCACCACCGAGCTACTATGCTAAGAAATATATAACTTAACATCCCCTTCATTCCTTTCCATCCTTCCACCGAACTTCCACCTCATGAAGAAAGATATCGGGAAGGCTCCTCCTGAATACTTGGGCAGTTATTTTCCTCCAAGCTACCTAACCGTGCACACCTTAGTCACCTTGGTCACCAACCCTCTCAATTGCCATCCCATTAATTCGTAAGTTCCATGTACCCAATTGTCACATGCCAAACTGGTGGTATCACTCACTGACTGAGCATCTTCAAACTGGATAACCCCATTAGTAGGGTGTATCATCTTAGGGTCTCTGATTGAGCACACATAAATCTTGTCCAGAACTTCCTCTCCCAATAGTTCAATATATGGTGTTGACTTCCAATCAGCCAAGGTGTAATGACCCGCCTCCTCCTTGTTCTCGAAGATGATGTACCCTTTGTTGAACCGAAGGTCCTCATTGTTTTTTTGTAACACCAAGGGCACCCAAGTAGTCTTTGGGAAATTATCCACCTCGGTGAGTGCTAAGACTTAAAATCCCCAAAAACTTGGCTCCCTAGATAGTGATAGTTGCATCCTTCAAGACACCAATGGGAATTTCCTTAGTCTTGTTTTTCATATACAAAGACATTCAAAGATGGTTATAATGCAGTCTTACCATTTGATGCCATACATTCAAAGTTAGAACATTAAGTTCCGTGCCTATGTCAATGAGGATATTAATGAGGAACCATCCATCTACAACTTTATTCAACGTAATCTCCTTATCATAGTTGAGGGCTGTGAGGGGGAAGGTTTGTTTGTAAGAACCGTATCTCATGCTCTTCTCAGTGCGTGGTACCTTCTCTCTCAACCAGACCCTAGCAAGGGAAGGATATTCTCCTACCTTAGCATTTTACACACCTCCTTGACCTTAGCTAGGTCATCCTTTTGTTCTGAACTTGTTAGGAATTAGAGAACAAATATGCGGAAACAATTCCTCAAACCATAGCAGTAGGAAACTATATAACATAATTATACTTGCAGAAATATAACAACATAAATAAATAATGCACAAAAGAAGACAAGACAAGATTTAATGTGGTTCACCCAATGTGGGCTACATCCACCAAGAACTTGCTCAGATTTTATTATCAACAAGAGTAAAAAAACTAGCACAATCTTCTCTCGCTTATGAACTCAAAATAGAATTCCAAAGATGTTAAACAACATCTAAACCACAATTGACACCCAATTGCTTAACCTTGATCACTCTTGATCACCTCTTGATCATTAAGACTCAAGACCTCTTGAACACTCAAGATATCTTCAAGATACCCTAAGACCTCTATTTATAGGATTAAAATCCTTTTAAGAAGTCATAAAGCTGACCCTAGAAGTTTCAAATTCATGATCTTTCAATTTCCCACGGCTGGAAAAATAGTCCCGAAATTAATAGCCAATTAACAAAGCATGTTAACAAAGCAACATCACAAGAACGCACGGTGACTGCGCATAGGAACATCACAATGAAACGATCCGTAATGCTCATAAAGTCTCCAAACTTAACCATTCGAGCTCCAACACTTCAACATTGATTCAAGAAGACCAAAAATAGGCTCCACACCCCAACAATCTCCCACTTGGAGACTATTTCCACTGAGAAAAGTTCTTAACCCTTCATTATCAACCATGAAGGCCAATCAAAGTTGAACACAACTTCAACTTCTCCCTTGTGACTGCCTTGGTCATCATATCTACAGATTCTGATTGGTATGAATCTTTTCCAGCTTCAACTTATCTTCTTCCAAAGTTGTCCTGATGAAATGATATCTCAACTGAATGTGCTTCATCCTAGAGTGGAAAGCGGAGTTTTTCGCCAAATTAATAGTGATTTGACTATCACTGTAGTCTCCCAACTTCCTTCTTATGACCCAACTCATCAAGAAACTATTGTAGCCAAATCATCTCCTTGCTTGCCTCTATGGTAGCAACATACTCAGCCTCTATGGTTGACAAAGCCACAACCTTTTGTAACCATGAAATCCAACTCACTACTGTATCACCAACCATAAATACATAACCTATCATGCTCCTCCTATTGTCCAAATCTCCTACCATGTCTAAATCTACATATCCACATAATGTAGTGTCTGATCCACCAAAACATAATGCTACTCCCATGGTCCCTCTCAAATACTGAAGGATCCACTTTACTACCTATCAGTGCTCTCTACCTAGATCACTCATAAACTTGCTCATTGCTCCCACTTGCATGGGAAATGTTAGGCCTAGTGCATACCATAGCATACATCAAGCTACCAAATGTTGATGAGTACGGTACCCTAGACATCTGGATTCTATCCTCCTTAGTCTTGGGACTCTACTCCTTTGATAATTTAAAGTGACCTGCCAAAGGAGTACCAACCGGTTTAGCATCCTACATACTAAACCTCTCCAAGACCTTCTTTATGTACTCTTCTTGAGATAATAAAAGCTTCTTCTCCTTCCTGTTCTGAGTTATTCTCATACCAAGGATTTGTTTTGTTGCCCCCAAATCCTTCTTAGCAAAGGAGTCACCTAGTTGCTTATTGAGTACCTTTATTTCCTACATGTTCTTCCCTGTAACAAGCATATCATCTACATACAGGCATAGAATAATATAACTACCATCAAGAAACTTCTTTATGTACACGCAATGGTCTAAGTGACACCTAGAGTAAACCTTCTCCTGCATAAAATTGTCAAACTTTATGTACCACTGCCGTGGAGCTTGTTTCAGGCTATACAAGCTCTTCTTCAATTTACACACTAACCTCTCCTTCCCTTTGACCTCATAACCCTATGGCTACTACATGTACAATTCCTCCTCCAACTCACCATGAAGGAATGCAGTCTTCACATCCAACTGTTCTAAGTGTAGGTCTTCTATTGCAACTAAACCAAGAATAGTCCTAATAGAAGTCATTTTAACAACCAGAGAAAAAATTTCATCAAAGTCTATACCTTTCTTCTGTAAATCCTTTGACCACCAACCGGGCCTTTTATCATTTCCTTGCCTCCATCTTCCTCTTTGATTCTATACACCCACTTGTTCTGCAATTTTCTCTTGCCCTCGAGTAGCTCCACCAGATCCCAAGTCTGGTTTTCCATAAGAGATCTATGCTCTTCATCCATGGCCTACTCCCACTTCTTCCTAGCATCCACCTGCACTGCTTCCTCAAAGCACTCTGGATTTCCACTGTCAGTGAGAAATAAATAATTCAAAGATGGAGTAAATCATTCAGGTTCCCTTCTTACCCTAGAAGACCTTCTCACCTTAGGAGTTTGGGGTTCCTGATGAGTAGGTACTGAACCGGCCGTGTGTCGGAACATGTTGAACTCCGAATCGCCCTTGGACACCTTGTTGTCTGCAATGTCCTCTAACACTGTGTATTATTTCTTTGATTTCTCTTTCTATTCCTACAACTGATATTTATACATGATTTTTTCATTAAAGACAATATCTCTAGACCGAAATATTTTCTTTTCTTTAAGACTCCAAACACGAAAACCAAAATCATCTTCACCATATCCAACAAAGGTGCATTTCTCAGACTTAGCCTCTAACTTGGTCCTATCATCTTTATCAATGTGAACAAATACCTCACATCCAAATACTCTAAGAAATGAGTAATCAATTTTCTTACCAAACCAAGCCTCCTCGGGATACCTCCATCCAAGGCCATAGAGGGTCGTCTTGTCAATCGGATAAATAGTTGTGCTTCTTTTCTTCCACCCAAAACATGAGTGTCAGTTCCACATGTAACCTCATGCACCTAGCATGCTCCATGATTGTCATGTTCATTCTTTCTAACACTCCATTTTCCTATGGAGTATTTGGGACCGTTCTTTTCTTGTGGATCCCATTTACCAGAATCAAGAAGAAATTCGATGCTTTGATATTCCCTCCATTATTAGACCTAAGACATTTCAACTTGAGACTTGTTTCATTATCAACCAAGGATTTCCATCTTTTTAAAGTTTCAAACACGTCATATTTCTTTCTAATCCAATATACCCAAACTTTTCTAGTTGCATCATCAATGAAAGTGACATAATAACATGAACCACCAATAGAGTTTACCTTATCTGGCCCCCATACATC
Source organism: Taxus wallichiana var. yunnanensis (assembly GCA_018340775.1). Taxonomy (NCBI): domain Eukaryota; kingdom Viridiplantae; phylum Streptophyta; class Pinopsida; order Cupressales; family Taxaceae; genus Taxus; species Taxus wallichiana. The sequence goes on along the minus strand of CM031240.1, from coordinate 421,333,369 downwards.
TGTATGTACTAACTCCAACTTACCATCCTTCCCGTAGGTCCAACCTTGAGGAATCTCACCCCCACTTATGTTTCCCATAAACACACGGTCCTCACGAAGTACAAATCTAACTCATTTAATCCAAGAAACCTATCCTTTATAATCTGCATGCCCTTATGACTCGTATGACCGAGTCTCTAATGCCACAAAGTTACATCTCCATCTATAACAACTAAATTGAATAATCAGCACCACTAGCTCTTACAACCACAAGAGCTCCCTTGGTAACCTTCCAAGAATCCGATGTAAAAATAACCGTACAACCATCACTACCTAGCTATCCCACTGATATCAAGTTCTACCTCAACTTAGGCACATGCCTAATGTCCTTAAGTAGCCATGTGTTCCCATTCTGCATTTTCACTTGAACACAACCTTTCCCTACTATGTTGCATGGTTCATCATCACCAAGATATACATGTCCAAAATCACCTTGAACAAAATCAGTAAAGTAATGTCTATGTGGGGTGGCATGGAAAGAAGCCCTGAATCTAACACCCAAGATTCAGCAATATTATCTAAAGAAAGAATTAAGGCATCTTGACAAACATCACTTGCTACCACATTTACCTCTTTAGTTTCCTCCTTCTTGTTCTTCTTATCCCAAAGAGCCCAACAATCTTTCTTAGCATGACCAACCTTCCCATAGTGCCAACATTCTAACTTACTCTTGGACTTTGACCTTCCATGATCATTCAACTTCCCATGGTTACCTTTCCCTCTGTTCTTTTGTCTCCCTCTGCTCTCCACCATCAAAGCATTTCCAGAAGTAGAAGAATCTCCGGTGCTCTTCCTTCACATTTCCTCACTTAGGATCATGCCTATTACATCCTCAAACTTCAGCTTTGAGTTATTAGAGACTGAATTACCTACAACCATAACCAAATTGTCCCGGCTATCTGGTAAGGAGAGAAAAATCAACAAAGCCTTGACCTCATCATCAAAGTCAATTTTTACTGACTTTAACATACAACCGTATTAAATTCATTTAAATCATCAACAATAGAACCATTCTCAGACATCTTCATATTAAATAAATTTTTCATCAAAAATATTTTATTAGAGGCAAAGAGTTTTTCATATAACTTCCCTAACACACACATGAGACCTTCCATGGTCTTCTCCTGTGATATGTTGAAAGCAACCAAAGATGCAAGGCATAAACAAATTTCCTCGAGCACCTTTCTATCCAAAGAACTCTCAATCCTCATCCGACATGGTTGTAGGTTTCTTTTCTTTTCCAGCTAAAGGAACATGGAGGTCCTTCTGATATAAGTAATCCTCCATTTGCATCTTCCACAAACCAAAGTTCTACCCACTAAACTTCTCAACCCTCGATCTGCCCCTATCTGCCATAGCTCCCACTCAAGCTTAACTTTCCCTGTGATTTACAACTTCAGGAAAAAACCACCAAAGCTTTGATACCAATTGTTAGGAATTAGAGAACAAATATGCAAAAACAATTCCTCAAACCACAATAGTAGGAAATTATATAGCATAATTATACTTGTAGAAATATAACAACATAAATAAATAATGCACAAAAGAAGACAAGACAAGATTTAATGTGGTTCACCCAATGTGGGCTACGTCCACCAAGAACTTGCTCATATTTTATTATCAACAAGAGTAAAACAACTCTCACAGTCTTCTCTCAGTTATGAACTCAGAATAGAATTGCAAAGATGTTAAACCACAACTAAACCACAATTGAGACCTAATTGCTTAACCTTGATCACTCTTGATCACCTCTTGATCATTAAGACTCAAGACCTCTTGAACACTCAAGATATCTTCAAGATACCCTAAGACCTCTATTTATAGGATTAAAATCCTTGTAAGAAGTCCTAAAGCTGACCCTAGAATTTTTAAAGTCATGATCTTTCAACTTCCCATGGTTGGAAAAATAGTCCCGACATTAACAACATGTTAAAAACAACGTCACAACAACGGCATAGTGAATGTACAACAACACCACAAAAATGACTGAATAATGCTCCTAAAGTATCCAAACTTAACCATTCGAGTTCCACCACTTAAACATTGATTCAAGAAGACCAAAAATAGACTCCACACCCCAACATGACTCTCCTCCCTTATTCCTCCCTCCCTGGATTGCTCCTTTAGACATTAGATCTCCCTTATAAGCTCGAATAACATCCATGGTGTCTTGATATATCTCCTTTTGATGCATGGGGTCTAGATACTTTCCATAAATGACCTCCTCCCTTGAAACCAAGGTTTTCTATCTTAGCACCTCTCTCATGCATGTGGCTTCTACTCTTGTTGTTACCAAGATAGGCTCCAAACACTCGTCCCATGTTACCCGGGCATCCATTATATGTCTACCTTCTTAATACTTGAGCATCACAAAGGTGGCCTTGTCCTTTCGGTGCTTCTGATTCATATGCTCAAAAAATTTTGGGCATTTCTCATACTTATGCTTCTTTCCGCACCATGAGAACTGTAATAGATCTGGGAATTCATGTTTGTAATGTTCTGTAGATCCATAGTTGAAACATGTTTTATATGGGAACTCACTCCTTCCTCCTCTGTGCGGCTACCTCAACCATGGAATCCTCCTTAAAAACCTCTTCCACGCATACCTCCTTCTGCACGCTCCTCATAACGGTGATCATTATCCTTGGAACCACTAGTAATGCTGGTTTGGCACACCCCATGATTAATGGCATCATGGATCTTATCGATGAGCCTACAATCCTTAGTATCATGGGTTGTAGAGGTGTAAATTTTTAATAACAAGATACATTCTTCTTGATTGTGTGCTGCAGCAAGGGACATCTGCTTACATCATGGTCCCCATGACAAATTTCATAATCTACCACTACAACACGTATTATCCTCTGGGGTAATTATGCTTAACGTGCCCCTCTATCTCACAATCTATGCACCATAAACCACTGTGAGTCTCATGGGCTGAGTTCATAGATAATTTTTCCAACTACTTTGCCATAGCAGTAATATGAGCCTCCAAGAATGGGCTAATGCTAGTATCTATACTACCAATAGCTTTAGCGCACAGGGAAGCTTCCAATGCTTTGCGTGGGTCTATAAAATTTTTATGAGACAAGGCCCTTCTAAAAGGGGTGATCAATCCTCCAACAAACCACTATGCATGCTAAGAAGGATGAATATCATATGATAATTTAGACAAGATATTTTTAAAGCATGCATCATACTCCCACACACTCTCTGTCATTCCTTGTTGAATCTCCTTCAAAGTGTTGATGCTCTTCTACTCAAACTTAGGAATGTGGAACTCTGCCAAGAATTCATTCTTTAAGGTAGTATAGTCCACCACCATTTGATGAGGGTCATACTTCCTATACCAGCTATGTGTGTGCCCTTGTAATGTGGTTACAAACTGACTAGCCTTCCATTCTGGGGTTATGATACCCTTCACACGCCATAGCAGTTCACACTTGTGAACATGTTCCGTAGCATCCTCAATGCCCCTGTAATCTAGAAAATGTAGAGATATTTCAAAGAATACTTGAGGTGGTGGTCGGGGTCCCTGTCCTCCTGCCAGAGCCTTAGTTCCCTCTGGTGTTTCCTCCGTCGCCTAATCTACCAGGTCCACTGGGTCTTGTGCCTCCAGAGCCACTAGATCCACTAGAACCACTAGGTCCAATAGGGCCTATAGGAGTTGTGCCAAGCACCCCACTGTCCCATCAACTATGTGCCAATGGTCTCAGTGCGTGATGGCGCCCGCTCCCACTACTATGTCCCATGCCACTCCCTGATGCAAGACAAAAATCTTGTACACTTTCTCCTTGTCCAAAGACTCCTCCAAATACTAGAATATGTGTAGCCATAGAAGAAGAGATTGTAAAATTGTACCTTCTAGGTGCGGATCTGTCTCTTCCACTGATATTAACTAGGTCAATAACACTTCTTCCTAGTTCAGAAAACCAAGTGCCAGGGCTTGATCACTAGGTGAGTTCAGATATGTGCCAATGACTCCCCTTTATCCATGCAACGAACTCTCACTAGAAGCTGAAGGGGTCTCCCTTACACGTTTACCAAGATGGGGTAGCACAGATCGCTCGGGTTCCATGTCTTCTGCTTGAACCTCAACTCCTTCATGTAACATCACTCTCCATAGATCCATCGATTAGCATTCTCATGTCTTCTAAAGCAATCTCCTTTCATGTGCTTCACTCTATTTGCAAGTCGTCTCTCTTCCCTCTCCTTCTTTGTCATGATATCTTACATCTTCCTCCACCCAAGCCCCCTTACTCAAAGACTCAAAATGGTATAGCCACCATTGGGAAAGCCTCTAAACTCATGGTAACCATCAATATCTTCATAGCTATTGGAATAACATGTAGAAATGTTCCTCTAGGTTCTCACAAAAATTCAAACTCAATAACCTTTGGACAAGAATACGTGGAAATGACATACTCCATAGTGTAATTAGTCAATACTCCTCTCCACCAATGATCTATAAAGCACGGGTTCATGTCAGATCTACATCCTGTAACCTTTGGTAGTCTTCTTTGGTTCACACATGCAATCCATAATGCCAACTTGATGTAGACACATATTCAAAATCCATTCATATATTTCTACTTTGGGAAGAAATAGAAGAAGGTCTTGTACAGATCATGGTAGAGGTTCTCTTCTACCCATCTACGTGTATTAAACTTAGTTCCAGTGTTGAATATCTAAGAAAATTCATCCTCCGTGCTCTTGAACCATAATTTGACATTTTCCAATGTTAACCGCTCATCATTACTCACTTCTACACGTATCATGTTGTATGTTATATCCCACTACAACTTCAAAATAGGTCCTTAAATAGAACCAATATGTAGTCATTTTTACTCCCATCACAAAAGGAAGGAATCCCATGCGTGTCACCTATCACCCAAATGAAAGCTAAGCACTCACTTGAGGAATACACGGGTACCGAGTCTCTCTTTTATGTGATTTTAATGGGAAACAACATCTATTATTATTGTAAGAGTTTTCATGAGGGAGGTTGAAACATACAAGAACCATAGGGCTCAGAATGGCCTCTAGATCCTTGTAGTTACTTGCAGGCCGAAAGTGTTTTAACGGAATCCGAATATACATTATGATAGAAAGAATTATACAAGCATTCATTCATAACATGAAAGGAAAGATAACTTATAAGAGATAAATATGCTTTAGAACCATTGATATTCATGTATATATTATATTAGTAACTCTGTTTACATTCATTGATTCATTACAGAGTGTCACGAGAGTAGACCGTAGTCATGCATATTACTAGACTTATGTAACCAGGCTATCAAAAGAAAAATTACAACTCCATGCCCAAGACATTCTCACCTGGATGAAATTATCCATTAACAGAGTCCTCGCAGCATCTCTGTAGAGCTATGCTCACTCTCTAGATGTATATATCAATTCCCGCTCTCTCTAACCCACTATATCTCAAACTTGTCTCGTATATCAAACTCCTAGTGTCTCTCTTTTACTCTGCATGCACTTGTATTTATAATTCTCCTACATTGCCAACTCACCTTCTAGTGCCCTCAAATCTGGTGCCAAGTGTCGAATGTGGTCCTTCATGCGAGCATGCTTCTCTAGGCCTGAGCTTTCCACTTTATCTCATGATGTTCTTCTAGAAGATTCCAAGGTATGCCCTATTGGGCCAACTGTGCCAGGGATGGCATCTTATCCATGCACAATTGATCATGCTTTTCATGTGTTTTGGCCTAGGTGCTCAAATTGACTAAGTCTTGAACCTCATTTTGCGTGTTGCGCGTGCTATGTGCTTCCTTCAACCTTTCTCTTGTGTTCTTTTGCCTTGCGCACCTTTCCATAACTGGAACCTTGTGCGCTTAAGCGCCTTCATACTTGGCCAATATTCTAGGGGTCCAACATCAACACTAGTATACAAAAGCTTTGAGTTCTCGCCATTGATGAGAGAACCTTAGTAGATGAATTGTTGAATCCATTTGAGGAATATGTCAAGAAAGAATCCGGGGACCCATTTTATTTCAGTGAAGATACACTGGAGTCTCTTTCCAATATCGAGAGCCACAATTTCAAACATTGCAAAGAAACATCAGTCATGGTTCACTAAAAGCAAGAACATCAATGACATCTTGGATGGTTGGCTTGAGTCCCTGAGTTGTGTCTACATTCCTTCAAGCTAAGAAATTTTCACTTGCGGCATCCCAATATAGTACAGAGTTCAATGGAGTGGAGATATTTCTAGTTGAGCTTGACAAGGATCATTCGGGTAGTGAGGTAGAATCAGTGAGGGAAACGTCTTTGTAGACACCTAAAATCTGCTTATGTAGGCTTTAGTGCTAATATTGCACTAATTATCCTCTTTCTCATCATTTCCGTAATAATTAGCATTTTTCCACTAATTAGCTAACATTCCTCTTCATATTCATTAATTAACGACCTTTCATTAATTAATTAGCCTTCTTATCATTAAATATGTCAATTAACGAACTTTCATTAATTAATATCCACTTCTACTTGGGTTAATTAATTATTATTAATTAATTACACTCATGAACTCTAAATCAATAAATTACCATTTATTGGATCAAATTTCTCTCTTACATCCCGCAAATCATACTAATTTTCCTCTAATTAGCTTCTATAAGCTTACCTCTACCTATTAATTAATCACCTTTGATTAATTAAAATATCCCCTAACTCCCATGACTTACTAATGATAAATTAAACTCTTCTAAATCAATATTACCTTTTATAAAGAAACTTTATCCCTTCCTAATCTTGTTTTACCTTTATCCCACATTCATCAATTTCCTAGCCTTGCCTCTTCATGCAAGCTGTATAAATAACCCTCCTTCTTACATTTATTCTTGCGCCATGCTTTGAATAGTGCAAACTATAAGCATTTTTATCTTGAGTCATTCTCCATTGTTGGAAATAGCTTCTCCATCTTGCATCCTTTCACTCAAAATTGAGTAATATGGGAAGATCCAAAATGGCCTTGTAGCCATTCTTGGTGAGATTCCATTCTCAATCCTTGAGATCAAGAAACAATCCAATTTGATTTCTTATGTTCTTCATAGGTTCATAGTTTAAGTTAGAAATCATAGAGAGTAGGAAATATCTTAGCATGTAGTTTCATTTATGCATTGAAGAGAATTTCCTTTAAGCTTTTATTTTAATGGTTCATTGTTTAATTAACATTTTATTTTGAAGTTATGTAGATATTAGTTTCAATTTATAGCTTAGTTAATAAAATATGAGCACATATGGCACACCCGGTGGGACTTACTCCATTGTCCTTTGCATTTAATTTCAAGTTTTGGTAGTTAAGTTTCAATTTTAGTTACTAACCCTCTTTTTGCATATAATGACATAACTTGTTTTTATTCACTTTTTTTTTTAGTTTGTATGTGTTGAGTCTTTATTGCAGGTATAAAGGAGGTGAAGTGCTGTCAAAATTGGAATTGATGGGAAAATTTCAAGATTTCTCCATGTTTTAATTTTTAGAGCTACTTTTTCAACATTCTACATGTTAGATTTGTCAATTTCTTGAAAATCTTAAATTATTGAGCATTTAGGTTAGTGTTTGATAGTGCTGAGTCTTCTATTTACATATTAATGTGGTGGGTTGCTATCAAAATTGAATATTGGTGAGAAAATTTCAAGATTTCATCATGTTTTCATTTTTAGAGCTTACTTTTTCAACATTTTACATGTTAGTTTTGTCAATTTCTTGAAAATGTTAAGTTTTTTATCATGAATGTTAATGTTTGATAGCATTGAGTCTTCTATTCATATATTAATGTGATGGGTTGTTGTCAAAATTGAATCTTGGTTGGAAAAAATTGACCATTTTGCAGATTAAGGGACGTTTTTTTACATTTTTTGAGTGCATGTCAAGTGCATACCCGTGAGCATAAGAGCATATGTGTAACCCATCTTCCGAAGGCCATAACTTTTTCTCCCGAACTTGAAATAACTCCATTTTTTTTGTGTTGGAAAGGTATTGAAGTGAAATATGAAATGAAAACATAAATTTGGGATTTATAGTTATAGAATTTTAGGTTTTCCTTTTATTTTAAAACTGGTCATTTTCTAACATGGCTAATATTTTGATGAATGTTGTATTTCCATGCTTTACTTGATTTAGACCAAAGCGTGTGTATGCTCTTCTCTTACACCTTTTGGTGATCTTGAGAATAAAAACAACTTTGATGTCTATATTTTTCAACATTGGGGTTAAACTTAGAAATTTGATTATTCATTTCGCTTAAGGAATGAACCTTTTACAAAGCATTTTTAATGGTCCTTTGATTTGAAGTTTTCTATTTCTATATAGTTGGGATAAAGTTTGTGTATGATATTCTCTTTCACCTTACGGTGATCTTGAGAATCAAAAGAAACTTTAGTCTTCATTTTATAACATTTGGTAAATTGTAAACTTCGTCTTTCATTTTTGGTTTAAGGGAATGAACATTTATCAAGATTTTTGTATGGTTCATTGATTGCAAATATTTTATTTACTTTTTAGTTGGATTATTTGTTATGTATTCTCTTTTATTTCATCCTTGGATGATCTTGAGAATAAAAATAAAACTCTTAATCTCGTTTTTAAATAATGTGCTTTTCTTGGAGAACTACTAATGCTTGAGTGCGGGACCTAAAAAAACTTGTCAAAGAAAGGAGTTCAACAAAAACTTTTCTAACTAAATGTGTGTTGCAGATTGCCAAATGATGAAATACTAAACCACATTAAGTCTAAAAGATAAAAACACACCATATTCAAAACACTTGATTTTCGTGTTCGATAAGGGTATGTCATGTCCGGTTAAAAATAGGACATAACCCCTTTAGCATAAGCCTTAAGTTACAATAATGGGGGTGGTCCTAGGAACCCCAATGTAGTCCACGCAAGAGGAAAACTTATGGAAGAAATGGGAAGGGCTCCGCACACCTACTTGACTAGTATACATGTGATATTTAGAATCAAATTTGTCTGTATCGCGACCCTAGTGAGAGTACACGATGGACGCATTTATTTCCCACTTTGTGCAAGGGGGTAAATTAAATCCAAGATACTCCAAGAATTAGTCGTGTAACTTTTCTTAGTAAATCAAGATCTCTCTTAGATGACTTGTGCTTCCTAGTTGAGTGAACCACCTAGGAAGCTATTTTTTCCTAGGAGCCAACTTGGACCATATCAAAACTAATTTTAGTTAAGAGCCATTATTCATCACGAAACGTGTGAAGCGTTACTTTTTCTTATTTTTTCACTTTCCCTAAGGCGAGGAAAAACTCTCCTAAAGTGAGGCCAACATTTTTCACCCCTAATTGATCTACTTCCTTCACTTTATTTTGACACTTTGTTGATCAAAAGAAGAGTGACTACCTTTGTGTTATCAATTTATTGTTTTCGCAACTTTTGTGTTCGTTTATGCCCATCCATGTTTTTGGTTGGGTTGTTAAATGTCTAAAGTGTGTGGACACATTTTCATAACATTGGTATAATTTTGTATCTTGATACCCAAGTCAAGATTGTCAATTGTAGTTAGGATTGTTTCATCACTTGTTTCTCCTTTGAATTGTTATCTTGCATGCATCTTATTGTCACAATTTTGATACTTACATCTTGTTTTTCGTAAACTTGGCATAAGTGTCTAGATTACGATGTTACGCTACTCACATTATGACATTTCCTTGGTATACTTTGGCATTATTTTTCTCTCAAACATTACCTCAATTTTGAAGAGTGTTGTTATTACCTTTGTGTGCATCGTATCAATATCATTTTGATATCAATACCTTACTTTTCCTTAAAATTTTGGTTAACATATCTTATTGGTATTGTTGTGTTGTTCATAGTTGTAACTTCCACTTTTTAGGATATAGGTCTTGATTAGATTCAAGCTCACTCTTAGTATACTTTGTTTGGGAAACGTATCAAATCCTTGTTGTTACTTACGCCTTGTTCATTTCTTTGAACTTGACATAAGTGGTTACATTTTTTTGATCATCTTAAAATGTCAACTATCATTTTGAAACAAACATAAGAAGTATCTCATTTGATTGATTGGTCCTAGAAAAACATTTTGTGATTATGCCTTGTTTTTCATTTGTGACTCATTCATTTAGGACAATCACTTTGATCCATTGATTTCATTATTCTTTGGTCATTAATTTGGATTTGTGTTTTGAACTTGCATGATTGTTCCTTGTGTTTATCCATCTTATAAACTCATTTCTAGGACAATCCTTTGGGTCTTTGATCCTCTTGATATTCTTGTTTTTGCCTAAGTTCATGATAAATTTTTAACACATCTTTCAAACCTTGGCAAAAACATTTCCTATCAAGAAACTTTTGCATCAATCAAACATAGGAAATATTTCCTTTGTATCCTTTATGTTGCTAAAAATTTTATCAATCCTTTGACATTTACGCCTCCAAAAATTGATGGATTATCAATCTTGAGTCATCACAATGTATGTTTTCTTTATCTTCCCTTTTGGAAAATCACATAAGCATCCCCATATTTATGAAATGTCTAGTTGGTTGTCATTATGCTACCTAAATCAACATGAAACCTTCTTCACTTTGAAGAAGTTTGATCATAGAATATAGGTTTAGGCCTTTGAACGCAACACATGTTGAAAATGACTGATTATTGCGAGGTCCCTTATACATATGACAATAAGGAATCAAATTTTTGGCGTTCACATTAAAAGATGCCCATCATGACCAAACCTCGTTTAGTTCTTCGTGCTAGAGAACCCATTCGGTAACTCCTGCTCCCCACCTTCATATCATAGTTCGTGGTATGGTTTGGACACTTCGATCTAAATTATTATTGAAGTTCCCCCACTCTTATTTTGATTCTAATCCAAACATTTCCTCTTATTTTGAGGATTCCAATCTAAATATCTCCTCTAATTTTTATGATGATTCTAATCCAAACATTTCCTCTTCTTCTAGAGGATTCCAATCCAAATATTTCCTCTGAATCTTCTGATGATTCGGATCCAAAATACTATTTGGATTCATATAATTTGACTCTTAAGTCATGGTCCTCCCCTTCTTCGTAGGACCTCTATTATCAGTCACCTAAATAACATTCTCCTCCTCTAAAGATTTTTGTCACCAAAAATTATCTTCATCATTCATCTAATACGACACCTATGTCATGGTCCTCCCTATCTTCGCAGAGACCTCTTCATCATTCTTTTAATACGAATCCTACATCACATTCCTCCCTTTCTTTCTAGGACCCCTTTTATCAATCTCATCAACTACGTCTTCTTCCTTTGAATATTCATGTGAGTCCAAATCCCTCTAATCAAACACATAATACAATTCTTGAATTGTGGTCCTCTCTTTCTTTACAGCAGGACCCTTGTTATTATTCATCCAATGTGATTCTTGAATCACGTTCCTCCCCTTCTTCATAGACCTTCTTCATCAATCACCCCCATGAATTTTTCCTTCTTTGAGGATTCGTGTGACTCAAAGTCCTTCTAGTTAAACGTCTGAATCGACCCATGCATCATAATCTGCAGACTTTAGACTTAATCCTACTAGTTTATAGATGATATATTGTTAGATAGGTAGGTCCACACCACCTTCTTCTACTCTTGAGACATCTAGCTCCACATCTTGTTTGTCCCCCGCATCATCTTCTTCTATCAATCATCATCAAACATCTTCTAAGTCTTCCACACCAATTGAACCTCTTTCTTCCACTCAACCCTTGGTGGTCAATCGACAACTCATATTGATTGACCTCTTTCATAATGAAGAAACAATCAGGGAATTTATAGGGGTACACAAATATATTCCTTTAGCAGATTACGAGGAAGGATTATCTTTAGACTTCGATGTGTCTACATATTGTGAGGAAAAGGTTTATTCCTTTTATCAAGAAATAGAGGAAGAACCTCAAATCATGCAACTTGATCCTCATCTTATTCTTCCATCTTCACATTATTCATTATGTGATGAAAATTCTTGGTCTTGTATTGATCCATGGCCTATCTTCTCATCACCCAATCACTCTTTTTCTATCATAATTCCTCAATCACAATCTCTTATGGGGTTAATGCCAAGTATCCCTTCATCTTCTTCTAGGTTTGGGTCACCTTCTAGTAGCCCTCCCGGTCACATCCTAGTATCCATTCTTCTTCTATTATTGGGCCACATCCTAGTAGCCCTTCACCTTCTATCTATGGGTCACATCCTAGTATCCCTTCATCTTCTATTTTTGGGCCACATCCTAGTATCCTATCATCTTACATCTATGGGTCACGTCCTAGTAGCCATTCTTCTTCTATTCTTGGGCCACATCCTAGTAGCCCTTCGTCTTCTATCTATGGGTCACATCCTAAGTAGCCCTTCTTCTTCTATTTTTGGGTCACATCCTAAGAGCCCTTCATTATGTCTATGGCTCACCTCCCGGTAGCACATCTTCTACAATCATTGGACCGTATACTTTTATCCATCACATTATTATTTTACCAAAGATTATGAAAATCCCATAACCATTTCTCTCATTAATTCCAAACGTCCAAATTCTTCTCTCACTTCTCGTGATCAGACAAGTCAAGCATTAGCTTATAAGAAATAAAGACATGTTCTTTATAAAGCTAAGATCAAAAATTTGAAGAGCTCCAAACCTACCAATAACTCAAAAAATTATAAAATTAAAAATCAAATGTGATTCCAGAATGCACACCAATGTACCCATTAAGTATGGCATAAAGTGCAGAAACCTATAGATAGGAAACTCAAACTCCCACATACGAAACCCATGTTTCAAAACAAATCACAGTCATTTGTTGAGTTTTAACTCACCACAATCATCAAGATCAGGGATAATATCACTATTGATAAACAAACACGCTTAGTATCCCTTATTAAGGAAGTCACACACATCGTTGTTAGATCCTATCATGTAGGTTGACATTGTTGGTCCCAACTTCCAAAAAAAAAAACAATCATAAAACAGTTCAAAAGAAAAAAAAATCATAAAATAGTTTAGAAATACAAAAAAATGAGAAAACATTAAAACATTACAAAAACATTAAAAATCAATGGTACAAAGATCAAACATAACAATTAGGTATTACAGGTCATGGATGTTCTTTCCTCCCTTTATTTCATATTCCTCTACAAGTCACCCACCATTTTCATCCATTCGATGTTATTGTGGTTAGCCTATTCACACAAATTTTGTGACATTTATCTCTATGGTATATGTTTGACCTTGGTATTTCATAACCTTGGTAAATTAAAGAATGACTGACCTCTTCGAGATTCCTATCACTATTCTCATCTAATAAACTTGTTAGGAAGAAATTTTGGATGTATTTGTTGACACTAATCAATGTCATCATTGTAATCACCTTCACATCCTTTCATCAAGCCATCAATGGTTCTTAACCCCTTTTTAAACAAGAGAGCTGACATAAGATTTTAGAAAGCAAAAGAATCAAAATCAATCAATCAAAAAGCAAAGCAAATTGATATATAACTCTCTCTTGGGGTATTTCCAATAATTTCTACCAAGGCTATGGATGCCTAACTAGCAAGTAGAGAAATGTTGTGATTAGAATCAAATGAATTTCCATCGTGATATGGATACATGCTAGCCACGGAGAAATGTACGAATCTCCTTCCACAATCCATTCACAAATCACCTTTCAAACTAAATCATTCCTACACATTGGCTAGTGTCTTTACTTATTGTCTATCAACTCTTTCCTTCAAGAGGTAATTCATTTCCACGTGCACACATGGGATATCGATGAGTAAACAGGATTAGTATGTTACCAAGTGTTGCTTTTTGGACCTTGTTCAAAATCTTACTTTAGTGCTTGTCTTGTCTCATGATTTTTGCCTTGGGATTATCACTTTTTCATCGACCACCTTCTCAATACTTTCATAACATCCTTTTTTCTTCAAAAATCATTTAGAACATCGATGTGTATCAGATGTCCTTTTGTCCATGTTTGTTGGAACTTTTTCCCCCTTTTATAAATCAATCTCCCACTTCTTTTCTATCATGTGTTTCTTGGCCATCTTACACAGGGGGCATCCTTGCTCCCTCATGATTGAACCTATTTTATATTATCCTTGATCCCCCTTCCACGTGTGAAGAGTTTGTATTTGAATACTCCCACTTAATTTCTAAGGAATTTTCACATATTGACTTTCTTGTGCATGCGTGTGGCATTCTGCCCTTGTATATTATTTTTCTAACATTGGGGGAATCCACATTTCTCAATTTCCTATACATAACTTTGGAAAACCTTAGAAAATCACAAAAATATTCAAATTTGTTTCTGAAAAATAAAAAAATAAAATCATTCTACAAAATCTCGCTCTTTGGTTCTCTCTTGTTCTTTGTGGGTGAAACACGGATCATCTTGATCTACCTCCATTAACAAAGTTGATTTGCTTATTATTTCTATACTCTTGGGCATAATGAGTTACCTAGTACTGTTTCATAGTGCACTTCTTTTCATAGGACCCAAGTGTCCTCCGTTATTCCCTTTACATGTATCATTGCTAAGGGCACCATATTTTAACCCTTGTCATTAATTTACATAGGTCAAATCAAATCTTGATAACAAAAACATTACATTATGTTTCTCTGTCAGTTATCTTGTTTACTTTCTCATATTGCATTGCATTATGTATGTTGTAGGGAGTTAGGCATTTTTAATTTCTTGTATTGCATTAAATTTTGTATGTTGCACGGAGTTGGTGTTTTTAGCTATGGAAATTTTTTCATATATGGATTTTCATGTCGTACTAAACTTTTGTTAATTCTTTTTAATAAGGACCGATGACATCGATCATAAGAAAAATGATGAAATAAATTTGGTTTTTACATCAATAAGATGCTAGCTATATCCATCTCTTTTCATCTTCATTTTTCTTCCATATCACTCTACTTTTATCAACATTTTTCTCCAAAAGAAACTTGGGGCAATAGCGACCAATTATTCTACTTCTATTTTGTTCTTTCATCTTTTCGATCGAAAATTTTCCTCTTTCATCACTCCTTCAACACTCAAGGGTAATCCTTCATTCTATTATTTTTATTCTATCTCTTAAAAAATTATTATTTTTTACTTGTCTACTATCTTTGAAGTGGCATCACTTATGCCACCCTAAAGAGGGGAAAATGTAGACACCTAAAATCCGCTTACAAAGGCTTTAGTGCTAATATTGCACTAATTGTCCTCTTTCTCATCATTTTCATAATAATTAGCATTTTTCCACTAATTAGCTAACATTCCTCTTCATATTCATTAATTAACAACCTTTTGTTAATTAATTAGCCTTCCTATCATTAAATATGTCAATTAACGACCTTTCATTAATTAATATCCACTTCTACTTGGGTTAATTAATTATTATTAATTAATTACACTCACAACTCTAAATCAATAAATTACCATTTATTGGATCAAATTCCTCTCTTACATCCCGAAAATCATACTAATTTTCCTCTAATTAGCTTCTATAAGCTTACCTCTACCTATTAATTAATCACCTTTGATTAATTAAAACATCCCCTAACTCCCATGACTTACTAATGATAAATTAAACTCTTCTAAATCAAGATTACCTTTTATAAAACAACCTTATCCATTCCTAATATTTTTTTACCTTTATCCCACATTCATCAATTTTCTAGCCTTTCCTCTTCATGCAAGCTATATAAAGAACCCTCCTTCTTACCTTTCTTCTTGCACCATGCTTTGAATAGTGCAAACTATAAGCATTTTGATCTTGAGCCATTCTCCATTGTTGGAAATAGCTTCTCCATCTTGCATCCTTTCACTCAAAATTGAGTAATATGGGAAGATCCAAAATGGCCTTGTAGCCATTCTTGGTGAGATTCCATTCTCAATCCTTGAGATCAAGTAACAATCCACTTTGATTGCTTATGTTCTTCATAGGTTCATAGTTTAAGTTAGCAATCATAGAGAGTAGGAAATAACTTAGCATGTAGTTTCATTTATGCATTGAAGAAGCATTTCCTTTAAGCTCTTATCTTGATGGTTCATTGTTTAATTAGCATTTGATTTTGAAGCTATGTAGATATTAGTTTCAATTTATAGCTTAGTTAATAAAACATGAGCACAATCTTCATTGGCCTAGTTATATCTCTTCTTTTTCTCTCTCTTCTCCCCCCCCTCCTCCTTCACGCTTCAATTTCTTCATTGGGGTCACACTTTTAATTTTCCTATTTTTTCCTATTCATTTAAATGTGACTTTGGTAAACATTGTAATATGTCACCCTTAATTAATGAAAGGGGACTTAATTCTATTCCTAGAAATTTTAATATTCACATGTTGTAAGGGACAAATGAAAAGTCATGTAGGGGGTAGGAGAAGACTATTTCTCAAGTCTATAAATTGTAATGACGTCCCCATTCTTAAGTGTTGTCACTTTGTTGTATGCATAGGAGTATATAAATACTTGTGAAAAGTAAAGGAGATATATAGTTTCTTCTATTCTCCTTCTTATATGTTCTTCCATTCCTCTCAATGTAAAAGTTTGCCAAAATGTAAATGAAGAAGAAAGGAGTTCTTTATTTTCTTGATGAGGGAATTAATGAGATTTTTTTTTCATAATTCCATCTTGTCTTGAAGTTAGAAACAAATTTGTTTTATTTTTTATTATGTGTGATTATATGCTCTAAATAATATTTTCAAGCATCTGATTTTATACCTGCGATATTAACCCCCCTCCTAATTTCCCACTCCCTTTTCCCACCTACTCAGCAAATTCCTCTCGTGCAATAAATTTCAAGCACTTGCCACAGGTTTTAGTGGAATGTTCTTGTAGGATCCTCAACCTCTTGGTCAACCACAAATTTTCATTTTCATTCACACACAATAGAATGAAGTTGTCCCATTCAAGCATAGGTACCTAGTCTCAGTGCGTTGGTGGAAATCCACCAATTTTCTAACTCGACAAATTTTCTTGCCAACACCTTCATATTATAAATTTATATTTCCTCCTACATGTCATTTATCCCTCTTAAATCCTATTTTCCCTACCCTAATCCCATTTTAATCCTATCATTACCCATCCCCCTTAATCCACCCCTAATCCCATTTAATTACCCATTAACCCATCCATTATCCTAACCACTCCCATAAATACCCCCATTTATGGTCCCTAATATTCCCCTTACACCTATTTAATTTATTTTCATCCCCTACTACCATTTATTCCCCCATACACCACTATCCCATAAAAATAGATCATCCCCAAATATTATCCCTTTTAAGACCCTTTTTAGCATGTAAAACATCATATCTACCACTTAAGTGGATGGTCTTCCATAGTCGCCAATGACCCATGTGGGTTTCCATTGACCCTATTAATATGGCTCTACCCTCCTCTCAAAAGACTAAAAAAATTTGATTGTATCGATTATCTTGCAAGCTTGTTCTTGTTCTTTTCTTTCTCTTCTCGGAGCTATATCCATCTACTTAGAGTTTTATTAGAATCTTTTCATACTATCCATGGAGGTTTGAAGATTTAAACTTCACTTGGAGTCCCTATGCTTCATCACCTCTTTCTTATAGGTTTACAGTGCTATCTTAGATCTCTATTGTTTCACCATCCTTTCTCTCGATCCTCTTCATATCCCTCTCCCCATCCATTCAATTCATATCAATCCCAAATTCTTCCTTGGTTGCCATATACCCCATCTATGTTAGCCTTGTTTTCTATTTGCATCACCATTTGTCTCTATCTTACAACTCCCCATCATTCATAACACTTTTTTATGCCACCCATCTTCCCGATAGACCAGATCTTGTTTTCTTGGTCCCAGGTCACCATTAACCCAATCAATATCTCCATCAAATCTACATTTTATTGTATCTTCTTTATTCCTCACCTTTCCAAAGATCGATCCAACCTCTTAGAGTTGGTTCCATATCTATTTCAAACTTATCATCTTCTCATCTCTCGCAATGGTCATCATCAACTGATTAGTCAGTATCAACTCATCGTTGACTTGAGAAGGTTTGATTTTTGTATCAACATTTACATTATCAAACCTTTACTTCAGCATCTTTAGCATATTTTAGATATTTGTTTCATATTTTTATCTACATCCTATTTATCCATTATCATTTATTGATAATTTTATCAAATTGTGTTGACATCCATCCCTAGGAATTTATCACTTCTTAGTACTGACCTTTTAGGAAACCCACCATCTTATCTACTAATAATTTTCATGTTTAGTTTCTCTTTGATGTGCATGTTATCGAACTCTTCATAGAGAGGATATTTTGTGCCCATGTCTCTATCATCACCATTACCATCATATCAAGAGGTAGCCTTAAACCCTCCCATAAATTTTGATTATCTTTATTTATTGTATCCTTTCCATTAACTTGAAACAAAAGTGGGAAATATTGTCAAACATTTTGGCATGCTCGGTGGGACTACCCTTCTTATTTGGTGGGTCCTTTCTTGATTATTGTTAATTTTCATTTTCCTTTCTATCTCGTATCTTTTTGCTAATTTTATAGGTAGCACTTTTTTCTTGTGTGCTTTGCATATTTTTCTAGCTTGGACCAATAACACGTGTGTGCTTGAGAATAAAAAATTTATTTAGATATTCCTCATTTTGTTCCCTATTTTCTCCTTGTTTACATATTTCTCCCTCCTTTGTTTGTGTACTCTCATCGAATGTCACATTTTTTTTGGGTCTAAAAAGAACACCTTCATGCTTGTTTAATCACCTAGTCTAAGTAAGAGGTAATCCATTGTGTCCACTTATTTCACACACTTCCAAACTCACAAATCAATCAAAACATGTAGAAATCTTCTACTAGGTGGAATTATTAGTATTTCATCACCCAATAAGGTAATCTCCGTGGTGTTCTATCTCGCATTATAATTTTTTTAAATACCAATATATTGGTTAAGCACTGACAGCTTATCATTTTGGTGCGTGAAGCACGAGGGTAGGCCTCTATATCAACCCACGTATTAGTAGTAATCATATATTTTTGTCTCATGTTCCTTTAGGTATATCACGGATGCCATCCAAAACATCCTAACACCATCCTTAGACTAGTCATTTCACATATTCCTTTCAACTCCTTTCTTTTCTTTTTTACACTCTTCTAATTTACAAGATAATTAACACTTTGTTGTGTTATTTGCTTATCATATTTATAACTAGCATTAGTTATTTTTTTATTTCATTCCCATTCTTACTCAATCTCAAGCTAGAAAAATGGAACAAGCTACCTCATCCAACAACGCCACCTCCAACAATATTTCCCAAAAAAATCTACTCTTTCTATTGTCTCTTCTACTCCTTTGATCACTTCCTCTTATCTTACCTAATACATTATTTATGTGACTCCTAGTTATCCCCTATCATCTAGACCCATTCCCATGTTGTAACTAATATTTTCATCTAGCACCATTATATTTCTTCTAGACCAGCTACACCCCCATCTTCCACTTCCTTAGAGACCTTTGGGTCTCCCATTATCCCTCGTGGATGTTTGGAGTTTTAGGAACTCCTAGACGTTAAGCTTGTTTCCCTTCACAACTATCTTGTCCTTAAATCCTCTAATCTTCCTATCGATGGACCCCCTCTTCAACAAATCTATGCTTATCACTCTCAACCTAAATCCACTCAAGTCCTCACCTCTTAACTCATTTTATTCTTTCCTACGGCCATAAGCAATATTTCCATGGCCTAACATGAACATGGATCCTATGAATCTTCCACTATGATCCCCCAAGCTCATCAATCCACTTAATTGGTGGTTCCCATTCTACCCAACCTACCTCGTATCAATGTTACCCTCACTTCTTCCATCCCAATCGCTTCTTCATCCACCATTTTCATTAGCACCCCTACCCAAAATTTACAAGAATCCCATATACTTCTTCCACCACCTGAACAACATGATCAAACTTTGGTTCCTATCCCTACATCCCAAGTTCATGCAAATGTTATCATCTCGCAACCCCACCCTTTAGAATTTAACCAAACTCATCAACCTCCTCTTCAAGTTCCTTTATCCATATGTTTCCTAATAAATATACTCAAAACCACCCCATACCTACATTCCAACTCATCCCATGAAAAACCAATCCAACTTCCCCACCTCTCAACAACAAACACAATCTAATTATGTCCCCATCTCTCAACAATATCCTATCTCCCAACCTATTCAATCACAACCATTCAACTATCTTCCCCTTATCAAACACCCCCACAAACACCTACTTATCCTCATCACTATCAATATTACTCCCAACCCAATCTATCCACTTGTTAAAATCCACAACCTCATCCATCATCTTCTCATTCACAATCCTCCAATGACCCCATGCAAGCCTTTCTAAGTAGGTTGATGAACTTGGAAGCCACTATTTTGGGTCCTAAAAGCTCATTCACTTATGAAAAAATTGTAATGAGCCAATCAATCCATCTTTCCTTCTCCAACCATATCCTCCACACCTGGGAACTCCCTAAGTTTTCAAAATTCAATAGTAAGGAGGATAATCAATAACACCATCCTGCATTTATGCATGCATGTTATCTCTTCACCCACGACTAAGATCACATGTTTTACACTTTCTCCATGTCATTGGTCGGGCCCACTTTGGACTCGGGATAGTGGAATTCCTCAACATTCTCTATTCTCTTT
Source organism: Taxus wallichiana var. yunnanensis (assembly GCA_018340775.1). Taxonomy (NCBI): domain Eukaryota; kingdom Viridiplantae; phylum Streptophyta; class Pinopsida; order Cupressales; family Taxaceae; genus Taxus; species Taxus wallichiana. Next base: position 421,312,626 of record CM031240.1, on the reverse strand, counting down.
CACCCAACTCAAGTAATTATTCTTATAACACTTCTTTATTAATATTATGCACAAAATTACCATCACCAATCTATACACCATTAAACAATATTATGATGAATCCATCACAAATTTCCATGCTATGTGGTGTGGCATCATTAATCAATTATCCTTCTCCCTTCCCGAAATTGAGCTCATCGAACTATTCTCTCAATCATGTGAGAAGCACATATCATCAAATATTCAAATCTAATATTTTCAAAGTTTTGAAGAAGCCTTCACCATTTCTCACAAACTGGAACTATGTTCCCTTGCGCAATGCCATGTCAAACTTTGATCCAACAAGATAAAAACCAAATTAACATATCTTCTACCCATAATGAAAAATCTAAAAATGCGGCCAATGCCTTTATTATTAAACCTTCTTCTGCATCCATCTCTCATGTCGATGTCCCACAAAGGTATCCTTGACCTACTCCCAACTATACTCCCTAAGGGAATCATATATTTTTATCTTTGATAAACTCATGACTTCACATCTTATCCAATTCCCTCCTATATGTCCCATCAATGATAGGCATATTAAACCCATGTGGTACCGTGAAGACCACTATTGCAAACACCATCAAGTCCACAACCATTTGAAAAATTCCACACATTCAAATACCTTGTCCAATGTCTTATCGATTGTGTAGACCTTCAATTCGATAATCCTAATGCTTCACCTAACCATCCTCGACTCTTCAATCAGCCCTTCCTTAATCATTCAAAAATAAACAAGTTGATATGTCTACATCTCAAGAACCCAATACTAATATGATTAATACTATGAGTCAAGATTCAACATCATCACCCACACCCCCTCATCCCTTCATCCGCCACACCCACATCTATTGCTTCAACATCTATCTCCATATCTACAACTATATAACCATCTACCCCCATTCCTACATCCACCACATCTACACCTACTACTCCCAAATCTATTATATCCACATTTATTGTATCTACATCCACTATGTCTACACCTTTTACACATGTATATGTCATATCCATACCCATCCCCACATCTGTTTTGACATCTATTTCTACACCCATCCCTACAACTCTTTCTACACCCACACCTACATCAGCTTTTGAATGCAATCCCATATCCACATCATCAATTCAAACATCTACTAATTATACACCCTCACTTGATGTAACCACAAAGGATTTCATAATCCCATCTTCATCCCTAACAAATACCACCACTTCTATACCAACACCTTCAAAATCCATGATCAATAAATCTTCTTCCGATCTCATTAAGTGTATCATCCAAAACCACTCCCATCTTAAATTGACACACATTCAACAAAACATATATTTGCATCACCTAGTTCCACCTCTAAGGATCCCTTAGTTGAAATCATCATGATCACTACCAAGGGTAAAACCACACAACAAAAATCTAAGAACCTCAGCATCCCTATTCAAAATTTTCTCATCCATTCACATAATAATTTAGAGATTCCCCCTTTGAATCCTTGTCAACCTAAACATCCCAACATCTCATATTCCATATTAGGACCATACCCATCTATCTTGATACGACCCTTTATCCAAATCCCCATCATTTCCAAATATGGACTGAAACCATCCATTATGCCTTCTAAATAAAAACCATCTAGATCTGAAATGTAATCTAAAGTCCCTATCAAACCCCATAAGAGTAAGGCACATCTATTTCCTTCATTATCTTCCCCCAAATAAAATCCACCTAGAGTCCAAAAGACATCATCTTCACAAACCCCTATTGGATCTTATGGTAGAGTCCTTTAGTATCTCACCCAAGCATCAATAATCACCCTTCCCCCTCTCGATCCCTTTGACCCACATAGGTCGAAACCCACATGGTTTGATTCCAAGACCATATGTTCCTTCCATCCTATCCTTGGACATGACACACAGCATTGTAGGGCCCTCATAACCCTCATATACAATCTCATCAAAGAGGATGGTCTCATCAAAATAATACCGCCCTCTCTCATCTTTCAATCCATCCACATCTAATCCCAATCCTCCAATCAATTCTATAACCTCTAAAATCTCTAAATATACTTCCTCATCGATGTATTTCATAGCCATCCCACCATCGACTTCTACCTATCTTAAGGATGTTCCTCCTCTTTATATAGATGTTGTTTGTATCACCACTTGTTATCACTCTCACAAATCCCAATCATCTACCCAATCTAAACAAAAAAATTATCATTTCTTCTCCTTCCGACTAGCCCACTCTGTCCCCTTATTCATCCAAGGCCAAGGTGTCCATCCTAGCTACACTACAAACCCAAAATAATGCTAACTTTGAATCATGCATCATAAAATAGTTGCATCATACTCCCATTACTATGTCCCTCTACGAGCTCATCCAAATCTCTCCCAGTCATCTAAAAGCTCTTATTAAAGCCTTCACAAAGATATCCCTATCACTATAAATGAATCACAACCCTTCATGACCCTTGTTGGATCTCTTACTACTTCCGCCACCATCTCATTTGATGATTTTGAAATTTCAAAAATCTTATATGAATATCACGACCTTCCTCTTTTCATCATTGTCTTCATCAATGACATATTTATCTATCACTCTATGATCGATTTTGGAACTAGAATCAATATCATCTCATCTCATACCTTTGACCAACTTAAACTTCCCAAATCCATTATTGCTCAATCACCCATGGTTCTTTGTGCCTTAAATGAAAATATTGCCTCCACTTTCAAAGCACAATTATTATCCCCATCTGCATCGGTGAAAATTTTCTCCATGAAATCTTCTACATTATTGAGGGGGAGTTTTAATATAACATCTTTCTTGGACACCCATGGATTCATGCCATGCATTGCATCCCATCCACTCTCCATTGTTGTATCAAATACGAACATGAGGGGAAAATATATACACTCCCCATTAACCTTCCTCCATTCAAGGCATGTCGTATCACCTATCGCAAATGATGTTCTCATCCCTAAGCAAGACCCATCCTCTGAAGCATCCACTAGTTCTTTTGTACCTACATATAAATTGTTTGATGATGAATCTCTTGATAATGTGATGCATCATATCTCTTTGGGGGAGTATCAAATCTTTTCTCTCAATCATCTTCCTCACTCAAATGACTTGGAAGACCCAAAAAATATCATATACACCAACCTAACATCAGGTATATCATTTCCTTTCTTCCACCCCATCTCAAAACAATCTTACCTATGGTGGCATAGATAGCCCCTCCTCTCACATCGACAGGAATCCCCACACCAAGCCATACACAAATGGATTTTATTTCCTCTAAAAAAAATCATTTGACTATACCTACCTCTACCATTACGCATGGAAGGGATTCAGTCTTGGATGTTATAAACAAGGCATGCATGATCTTATCGTTGACCAATCTCGCAAGCCTCATAATAAGTTTGGGTTGGGTTTTAAAGAAAATCCCACTAAATCCCTTACACATCCTTATTTTACATATCCCATGCACAATGACTTACCTTCCACTCCTTCTCCATCTAACGTCACCATGGACATGGATGACATTGTTTCCCTTTCTTATAGCTTTTTTTAATCTCTGTAATCACTTTACGACTAGTCACTTATCACTTTGAAGGTGAAACTAAGTCCCTTCCTATCAAATTTCCCGAGATGATAGAGTAATATTCCCCTACCATTGACATTTTCCATTACACCGATGATTATTCCATTCTTTCCTATATGGGGGCAGGAGATTCTCATCTTCATAAGTCCTTACCTCATGATACATCCACCCTTCTCAATGAATTCACCATCGACATCAATGTCGGGACTTCACGAGAACCCTGCATCCTCAAATTTGGCCAATATCTTGACCCATAAGATCTAGAATCCTTCACTACCTTTCTTTCCAAGAATATCTAGGCCTTCACATGGTTGTATGCCAACATGTCGGGCCTTTATCCTAACATCACCACCCACAACATTGTCACCATCCCCAATGCCAATCCGATCAAGAAAAAGTTGTGTCACATGCATCCACACATTGCCCTCCATGTCAAAAAAGAGTTTTAACACCTTCTTTTTGCTAAATTTATCCAACCCATCGAATATCCGTAATGGGTTTCAAACATTGTAATCATTGTGAAAGCCTCTTGAAATCTCCACATTTATACTAACTTATGAGGTTTAAATATCACCTAACCTAAAGATGACTTTCTCACAATGGGGGTTCAACCTCATTAGCCTCATAAATCCATGTTCTTCTCAAACATAAATTCCTTCAAAAACAAATATCTTAAGAATCTTTGTGAATATTTCAACATCAGTCTTAGCTTCTCATCTCCTTACTATCCTCAAGCTAATGGCCAAGTCGAAGCCACTAATAAGACTCTTCATAACATTCTTGTTAAAACTATTGATAAGGTGGGTAGTAATTGGAACCTTCATATCCTCTTCACTCTTTGGGAATATCAAACTAGCATCTACACCTCTACAGAAATACTCGTTTCTCTCTCATCTATGGCTCTAAAGTTGTCCTTCCTCTTAAGGCTCAAATCCCATCCTTTTGTGTTTCTCTCCATGAATTCATCTCTAATTAGGACTATCACCAGGAGTATCTAACACAACTTAAAATGTTAGATGAGCATCGTTTAATCATCCTTCAACATCATCAAATATATCAAAATTGGATCAAATGTGCATGTATTAAACATATAAAGGAACGTGATTTTAACATTGGTGACCTTGTCCTCAAAGAAAATCATAATGACACTACTCTATAAAGGATCCAACATGGAAATATTTATCCAAACTAGATTGGGCCATATATTATCACACATAAGTATGGTTCTGGTGCTTATCACTTAGCATCCCTTGATGGTAAATTATAAACAAAACTACTCAATAGTTTTCACTTGTATCCTTTCTACTGTTAACACACCTATCAATGTAATCCTAGTCACATCAACAATCTTATTTCCATTATTAGCATTTCCATCTCTTACCATAATGATTTAGAATTATGTGGTCTACTGTCACTTTCCTATCTATGACCTTTAATATGGGCACCACGGCCCTGCCCATAGCATATTCCTCATAGAAAAGTTCCTCCAAGCTATGTAGAAACCCCAAATCATTCTATCTACCATCCACCTACTAGAACAATGTTAAGGGTCCATAGGTTTCATTTTTATGTCTTATCTTCCCCCCCAAGTGGTCTACTTGGCTACCCCCACTCTATCCTAAACTCTAAAATCATGGATGCTCATGTCAAAATCTATCTTATCCCAAATATAGACTTCTCCCTTAAAGGACAGCTTGTTCATATAAAGAAAATAATGTAAAAATTATAGAATTATCCCTCGAAGGATAGCTATCATGCATATCTTATCTTTTCATCTAAAAATAAAAAGAAAATTCCAAAGAAAAAATCATAATCATAGACCACTCCCTCGAAGTATGGATACTATCTTATATCATGGTAGTAAAAGGATTCCCGCATTGATCAACCTTTCAAAATCTCAAAGAAAAAGAAAAACTCACAAGCAAGCATTCTAAGAAATCTTCCCACATTGATCATATTTCCCATCTACATCAAAATTCTCACATTGATCAATTTGTGTATTACTCATAGTTGGGGCATAGACCTATGAAAACCACCCAAGGAGAACCTACTTCCCCATATAGGCTACATCCAAAACTTTTTTATGTCGACAGTAGGTGTATAATCACACCTTCCACCTTTCCCCTATGATATTAAGTGTGACTAGCCATTATTAGTTATTTAACAAAATATTGAAAATTATGAAATATTAATTGTAAAGTAACATATGATAAATAAGCAATAAAACACATATCTAACCTAAGAAATAAGCTAGATAAAAATGAAACCCTAGGTGCAAGAGAGGGGATAGAAGACATAGTTGATTTCGTAATTGATCCCAAAGTATGTTGGATTGGAAGACTAATTAACATGAGGAGGAATTTTTTGCAACCACACACAAAAATTATAGAAATATCAAAATAAGTTAGACCAAAGCACTGGCTAGGTAAGGGGTTTCGGCACCGAGATTGCTTATAGGTGCATGTGTTTTGCGCAAAACCTTAGAAATATTTTTTTATGTCACACCAATTTTACTAACATTTTTGTTGATCGCATGTATTTCACATTATGTCTACAACATTCACATGTAACCTGTAAAAAAAAATATCTCCTACAAAACCCCAAAACACATCAAATACTAAAAATAAAAAAGATGTAAATGGGGAGTCAAAATAAACTGTTTGTAGCAGACTCACAAAGGCACCCTGGATGCGAGATCGGGCTTCTAGGTTGATCACTCTAGCATCCAAAGTGTGATTGCACAACATGGAAACCTCTCTCAAAGCGTGGGGACTTGTGAAACGAGAGAGGAATCTCCAGATTAGAGGCTGGTTCCTCAAACTCCTCTGATTTAGATCTATATTTTGCAAAACTACAGAGGTTTAGATCCTAATCCTATTCTAACTTGCAAGGAGACAGGGGTAGAAGTGCAAAAATTGAAACTAACTAAAGATGGTGATGCACCAAAAGGAGTGGTGAAACATATTTGTCATGCAAATAGACACAGACCAAAGTTCATAACATAAGACATACACAGACTGATAATGTATAATTTAGTATCTGAAATCAAGCAAATAATACAAACAGAGGATTGAAACCCATTCACAGAGCTTGCATTATCATTTCAATGTCAAAACACGCATTACACCCTCAGAGAGGTAAAAGAAAACTGTTACAATCCTTGGAGAGGTCTGATCCTTCATCAATCACTTGCTGCGGTGAAAGAAGAAGTCTCGCTATGCCCAAAAATGTTCCCCTTTGAAATGAGCCCAAATCTGCTTTTTTAGTGCAAGGGTCGAGCCTGGAGACAAAAATGTACAAAGGCATGGGAGCCCATTCTTTCTTGATCAGGTGCATTAAAATGGCATGGGGACCTTACAAACCCATACCACATTACTTTGACCGGATTACGGGAGAATGCGACCCATTCTCGCATTAAACCCGTCGTTGGAATGTCATTTCTGGCCATGAACACGCGTCAGAGCCATTTCTCGATTTTATCCCTCCAGACTGCTCCAAAATGCAATATTGACCTCAGAATCATGTAGATAATTTCACCAGCTTTCCGTTGATATAAAGAACGTGCAAATCCGAGCTCTAGATCGAAAGTTATGGCGATCTCCGAAGATTTAGGCACAAAACAGTGAAAACGTGTTTTGAAATCTTTCCCATGCTCCGCCACTTGGATGACACGTGGCACGCTCTCGATTGGCTGAGAAATTCTCTCTCCTCTACTTTTCGGTGGGCTATCTTTTGAAATTTCCTTGTGGGCCTAAATGGACACGTGGCACTATCCCATTGGTTCGGATCGGTGCTCAAACCTCACCCTTTGACTTTTGACTATCTCCTCGCGACACGTGTCATGATTTCATTGGTCCTCGGCCTGCCAGCTCTCCTTCGCGCCCTTCGCATATTTTTGTCCCATTTGCTTAGTGCTCCTTGTGCTGATTTCGGCCGAACCGGCCGGTTTGCGTCCTCACGGCCCAGATGTCCCAAACCGTTTTGATCGCTGTTTGTTCCCATTTCACCTGGTTCGGCCGGTTCATGCCTTTTTGTCCCACTTGTCCCATTTTTCTTTGGACTGTTTGTTCCCATTTCGGCCAAACCAGCCGGTTCGGGTATCTTTGTCCCAGATGTCCCAAAGCAGTTAGTGCGAAAGTTCTCTTTTTCGGCCGGATCGGCTTCGCGCCCGCCGCGCCTTCCCCCGATGTCCTCGTTGCTATTTGGGCCGCCCGGAGGCTTTTCGGCCGGTCTGCGCCTTCTCTGTCCCACACGTCCCAAAGGCGACCTTGAGCGGACTTAGCCAATTTTCACGATTTTTCCTAGATCAACCTACTTGCCTTTCTGCAACTTTTTCACATTTTCTCAGAGCTTGCTCCTTCCTTCTTCGGCCAGGGGAGTTAGAAAAATATCTGAGGGAACCTCAGAAACATGATGTTTGCTCTGAATCAATCAATGTGCCTGGGACTTGAATATTCTGATGCATGTTATCAAAATTACCCTGGGGGGTGAATTTTGGATAACAATTTGGCGACTCAAATGGGGTCATCGCCTTCGCTAGATGAAAAGACCAGTTGCCTGAAGCAATCCATTGGGCATGGAGTCATCAAATATTCTGTTTAGAATCCAAACTGACTCAGAATGTGCAAGTAGGAAGATGGAATGCCACCTGATGAAAGCAAAGACATGCTAAACATCTCCATGGACAGCAAACTGTGCCAAGGCACTTAGGGAAAACAAAAATAACCTACAGCAAAACAATGTGCACAAGCACTTGGAGGAAAGAAAATCTAATCTAATATTTACAGATGTAGTGAACCTCCCTCTAGAAGCAATGCTTGAGATAGATTCCATTTACTGGAATCTGTAGTTCTTCACCATCCAATGAGGCCAATTGGAAAGCATTGTTGTTCTTGCACTTTGTGACCATGTATGGGCCACTCCAAATGGCATCAAATTTTGAATGCCTTCCCAGTGTTTCTCTGTCCACATCCCATTTCAACACTAGATCTCCTACTTGGAAAGATCTATCTTTGGCCTTCCTATCAAAGGTCTTCTTGATCAAAGCTTGATCCTTTTCCATTGCTTGGGATGCCTGATCTCGATCTCTCTTGCAGCTCCATCAATTCTGCATACCTCACCTCCATGGGCTCAAACTCTAGCAACTCCAGCTGTTTCATGAGTTCCAACATTGGCAACTCAAGTGACATGGGCAAGATTGCCTCTCTTCCGTAGACAAGCCTAAATGGAGAGTTACCCGTGGATCTTTTGGGAGTTATCCTATCAGCCCATAAGGCTGATTTCAGCTTGGTATGCCAAGACCTTTGATTCTCATCAAGAGTCCTCCTAATGATCTTCAACAAGTTCTTGTTTGTGGACTCGGCCTGGCCATTACCTTGCGGGTAATAGTTTGATGAAGTGCTTAGGTAAATACCGTTCTTGACAGCCCACTCAGTCACCCTGGATCCAATGAATGCCAATGCATTATCAGAAATTATTGTGGCAGGTATACCAAATCTGGTTGTTATCTGCTCATAAAAGTCTAAGATGTTAGACTCATTTGCCTCTTTGAGTGCTACTGCTTCTGTCCATTTGGTGAAGTAGTCTGCAGGGTCACAAAATCCATTTGTGCCCTTGGCTCGAATTGGGATTGATGGCTCCAATGAAGTCCAGTCCCCACTGCATGAATGGCTGATCTACTGTAATTGGATGTAATGGAAGGGCAGCGAGTCTCTCTTTTCCTATGAAGAATGCACAATTCTTACACCTCTTGATCCATGCATAGCAATCACTAAAGATTCTAGGCCAATAATAACCAGCCTTCATGATTTTTAGAGCTGTCACTCTCGGTGCAAAATGGCCACCAGATGGTCCATTATGAAATTCTTCTAATACCCTTTGGATCTGACCTGTGCTAATGCATCTCAGCAGCACTCCATTCACATCTTTCTTGAACAAAACTCCATCAATGATGGTATATGGAACAGCCTGCAACCTGAAGTATCTCCTCTTTGCTTTGCTCATTTCTGGAGGGCATAGGCCTGTTTGTAGGAAGTGCATAATGCCTTGGGTCCAGCAAGGGGTGGGGGCAGCATTGTCTTCTTCTTGCCTGTCACTCGGCTCATGGCTGTCTTGAACTGTCAAAACAGCCTCTTCTTCGTTGCATACTTCTTTTTGCTTCCCCAAAACCAGCTGCTCACACAATCCTTTTCCTCTTACCAGCTTGGTGATCTTGATTTCAATGTCATACTCCATGACACGGGTGATCCAACCTGCCCTTTTCTCATTCAAATCCTTGTTGAGGAGGAAGTCCTTAACCCCAACATGTGAGACCAGCAACTGGACCTTGTTGTTTGAGACTAAATGCTTGAATTTCTTCAAGCTCCCGATTCACGCAAGCACATGTTTTTCAATAAAAGAGTACCTCACTTCGCAGTCATCTAGGCTCTGGGCAAGAAGGCAATCGGCTATTCATCATTATCTTTGTTCTCATGCACTGAATGGCGAAATAGTGTCATCACCTCCAAATGCATAGAGGATGAAATCCTTGGAAAAGTCTGGTTGATGAGAGTGGGTGCACAGGAGATGGCTTCTTTGATTGCTTCAAAACTCTCCTTGCCTTCTCCGTCCATTTGAAAGCCATGCTTTTACTTAACATTTTGGTGATGGGCTTGACAAGGGCTACAAAATCTGGAATAAACATGTAGATGAAATTAATCCTCCCCAAGAAACTTTGAAGAGCCTTCTTGTGACTTGGAAATGGTAGAGCTCTTATGGCTTCAACCCTCTCTGGATCAATTGCTAATCCTTCCTTGGAGACAATATGGCCAAGGAGCTTCCCTTCATGTGCAAGAAAGATGCACTTCTTAGGATTCAAAGACACTCCAAACTTTCTACACCTCTGAAACACTTGCCTGAGGTGAAAGAGATGGTCTGCAGCATTCTTTGAGAAGACAAGTGATATCATCTAGGTATACCAGACTATCTTGTTGATCAAGCCTTTGAATGCCATATCCATAGCTCGGCTGAATGTTGCTCCAGCGTTGTTCACACCCAAATGGCATCTTCTTGTAAGCATATGTGCCCCATTTGGTTGTGAAGGCTGTCTTGAACTGGTCTTCCTCCTTTACCATAATCTGATTGAAGCCTGAGTAACCATCAAGTAGCGAAAACCTTTCTGAACCAGCTACGACTTGTAATATTTTCTCCATGGAAGGGAGTGGATAATGGTCCTTGAGAGAGGCTCTATTCAAATCTCTCAAGTCAACACATAGCTTGATCTCTCCACTCTTTTTTCTGACTGGAACTAAGTTGGCAACCCAACTAGAATGCTTGATTGGGAATATAATTGCTGACTCAATCAGCTTGTCCAATTCTTTCCTCATGAGAGGCTCCATGTGTGGATTGACTGGTCTCGTTTCTGCCTGACAGGCTTAGTATTTGGATCCAATTCAATGGTATGCTGAGCTAAGTTGGGATTGAAACCTTTCAAGTCTTCATAGCTCCAAGCAAACACGTCAGGGAATTCTTGACATAGCTGTATGAACTCACACCTTTCTTGCTCAGTTGTCATCTTTCCAATTTGCAATGGCTTGTTCTCTTCTACCAAGATGGATACCGAATCTTCTCTCTTGACCTGAATGTTTGCTTTCTCCTTTCTAAACTGATCATTGGGGTTGAAAATGGACTCCAAAGTGATAAGTCCCTTGGGCAGCTTGTCAGTTCTCAGCTGTATCACTTGGTCACCATATTGCTGTTCCAACTTTTCTTGATTCTTAGTGAGAACTCACTTCTTCTTAAGAAGTAGATGATTTTCTGCTTCATTCTCAAATACCCTTAACCGACATTGTTATCCGGAACTAAAGGCCTCACAATCACATGGATGTTTGGCTGTACCTTGTCTTGTTGAATGTTTTCTACAATGTCAATGGCTGCCCCTACTGCTGCAAGCCTGTCAGCAGCTTGATTCTTTTTCCTTGGGATGGCTTTGATGCCGAAACCCTCAAAATCTTCCATGAGGTCCCACACCCTGTTCTTGTAGCAACTGAGTAGATCATTTTTGGCGGCATGTTGTCCCTTGACCTAATTTACAATCAGCTCACTGTCCCCAAATACTTGCAAGTTCTTTATTTTTCTCTTGATTGCCCAATGCATCCCTTGCACCAAGGCTTCATATTCAGCAGTGTTATTGGAGCATGCAAATTGAAATCTAAAAGCTGAATAATACTTTACTCCTTGAGGTGAAATAAGCACGGCTCCACCTCCTGCGCCTTGTCTACTCCTCGATCCATCAAAAAACAGCTGCCATACCTCATTGTCATCCTTGTGGTTTGGCTTGGTGATGCTAGGAATAGGTTGACTTTCTTCGTGTATACAATAGACTCCTAGCTCAGATTCTTCTATTCCTTGATAAGGATCAAAAGCATGCACCTTGTTTTCCCATTCATCAAGAGTTAGATCTGGGATGTTTCCAACTTTAGTGTCAGTTTCATCCGTGTTTGGGTGATCTTCTTGATCAAATGCTGAGCAATTGGCATTAATCTGACTTGGAGTATAGGGCTCAATGTGGAAGTTTGCAATAGGTTCTGACCTAATTGTAGCCTTAGTTCCATACCTTGTTCTGAATAGCATGTGAGACCAATCAGCAGACAAATATCCCCCAATTTTGGCAGTGAAGTCCCTTGATAAACATAGGGCAAAGAGTGGTGGAAGGTCTATGACTGATATATCTTGTAAGACAACAACATTTGGACATGCATGCAAGGTAAGACTCAAACCTCTAATCACTCCAACTATTGCTATTGCTGTCCCATCCAGCTACACTACTCCCTTAGATGTTATTTCATACTGGAGCCCTAACTGATCAGCTATCTGTTTAGGCATTATTGAGCTACTTGCCCCGGAATCTATCATGCAATTATGCACTAGCTGATTTCCAATGATTAACGAAACATAAAAAGGGGGAGGCTTCAGCATTCTACCTTGTTGTGCTCCATGATTTCCTTCAGGCTGGGCAGCATTTGTGAGTACCTTCTCTTGCATTTGGACCTGCTGATTCGAAGTTGGCCAATCCTTCATGGCAGCTTGCAGCAGATTTCTTTGGCCTGGGATAGATAGGGATTCCCACATAGATATATTGACATTTGTTTTCTTCATCTGATCAATGATACTGAATGGTGATGAAGGATCTCTCTGTTGTCCCTTGGTTTGCACATTTGCTCCTTGGATGTGGGCAGCAACAGCTGGCATTTGAGTTGGCCTAGGGGTTGTTCTTGGCTGCCCTTGTGCATTTGAAACGGGACTTTGCTTGCCAATCATTTGTGGAGCTGTGGAAGGTTATGGATTGGCTGGGGCTAATGGCTGTTCTTCACCTAAATTTCTCCTTTTTGTTGGCTGCAACACCTTGAGAAATCGCTCGATTCATGCCACAGAAATCCTCTGCTTGCCAATTTACCAATGTGGTGTCATTTGGGGCTGATTGCTGTTGGAATGTTTCTTGTTGTTGGCTGTTTTCTTGACTGCTCTCACCCTCCACACCAGTAGTTGTTACCATTAAAGCTTGAGTCAAAGCACCATTGTAGCACATGGATTGATTATGGGGTTCATTACATGGAAAACACCAATCATACTCCTGGGCAATGTTGTTTTGTGCTGGTACTAATGCCTTAGAGGCAGATATGGCATTTGGATTATAGGGCTGGAATGGTCTATTGGCAGGAGGCCTTGTTTGATTCATATTTGCAGCTGGATTGGGTGGCCTTTGAGGCTGATATGGCTGCCTATTTGGTTGAGCTTGAGGCTGATACGAAGGTCTAAAACCATGAGCTTGCTGTCTCTTGAGTGTAACTAGCTCATTACCTAAATTTTGCAGTTGCTTCATGACTTCTTGAAGCTCATTTGGGGCACTTGGAGATGAAGTGGAAGCTTCATTTGAACTCTGATTCTAGGAGTGGGAATAGGAGCTAAGACAGGTGCTTGACTAGTACTTGGGCTCTCTAAACTTGGATATAATGGCATTGGAGGCCTAGGAGCTAGCTTGCCAGCTTGAATCAGACAATTTTCAGCTCTAATGGCAATACTATAAGTAGCAGGGATAGTTGTGCCTCCCATAGATTGAACCAACATAGAAATATCAGAATTTAAAGCTTTAAGGTAATATAGAAAAGCACCTTCTACTATTGGCTCGATCAAGCTTTCGGGAATTCTATCCCAAGACCTTTAAATCTGAAGTTGAAGTCGCTTAGCTGCTCATTGGAAGCTCTCTTGATAGTTGTCAGCTGCTCTAAAAGAGATAAGTTGTCTCCCTTCTCTCCAAATTGATCATGAAGTGCAATACACAGCTGATTCCAGTTTGTGATAGAGCCAGCTTCAAGGCTCCTAAACCATTGCAATGCTTTCCCCTTGAATGAAGACGCCAGCAATTTGACAGCTACTTGCATCTCATTAATCTCATGGATTGCACAAATGTTAGCAATGTCCTTGACATGATCACCAGGAGTGGTCTGATTTTCTCCAGTAAAGTATGGGATGTTCTTCAATGCTGCAACTGGGATTGGATTTTGTGCATTGAGAGCAAGTGGGCTGCTGCCTGTGAAGTTGACATAGGGGTTCACTGGTTGCGCCATTCTGATTGGTCGAAGAACTCTTGAATACTGAATGAAAGGCCGATCAGGTGGAGGAGTTGAGAGAGTTCTGTTTGGTGGAGATGGAGACCTTTGAATCCTTCTTCCTCTTTGCCTTCTTCTTGGAGATAATTGCAGATATTCAAACAACACCTCTTCTTCTCCAACTCTTGACCTTGTGATTCTTCTCATAAGCTTTCAGGCCTGAACTGCTGAAACCAATTGATTCTTCCTCTCGGAGTCGCCAGATATGCAAATAATAGCTCTTTTCAAGCAAGAAAACTGTAGCAGATGCACATCAACTTTGCTGCAATAAAAATGAGACCTCTAGGTCCCACCGGGCATGCCAAAACTGTTGTAGCAGACTCACAGCACCCCTGGATGCAGATCAGGCTTCTAGGTTGATCACTCTAGCATCCAGTGTGATTGCACAACATGGAAACCTCTCTCCAAGCATGGGGACTTGTGAAACTGAGAGAGGAATCTCCAGATAGAGGCGGTTCCTCAAAATCCTCCTCGATTTAGATCTATATTTTGTAAAACTACAGAGGTTTAGATCCTAATCCTATTCTAACTTGCAAGGAGACAGGGGTAGAAGTGCAAAAATTGAAACTAACTAAAGATGGTGATGCACCAAAAGGAGTGGTGAAACATATTTGTCATGCAAATAGACACAGACCAAAGTTCATAACATAAGACATACACAGACTGATAATGTATAATTTAGTATCTGAAATCAAGCAAATAATACAAACAGAGGATTGAAACCCATTCACAGAGCTTGCATTATCATTTCAATGTCAAAACACGCATTACACCCTCAGAGAGGTAAAAGAAAATTGTTACAATCCTTGGAGAGGTCTGATCCTTCATCAATCACTTGTTGGCGGTGAAAGAAGAAGTCTGCTATGCCCAAAAATGTTCCCCCTTTGAAATGAGCCCAAAACTGGCTTTTACAGTGCAAGGGTCGAGCCCAGGAGACAGAAAACGTACAAAGGCATGGGAGCCCATTCTTTCTTGACTGCAGGTGCATTAAAATGGCATGGGGGACCTTACAAACCCATACCCTATCACTTTGACCGGATTACAGGAGAATGCGACCCATTCTGCATTAAATCTGGTCGTTGGAATGTCATTTCTGGCCATGAACACGTGTCAGATCTGTTTCTCGATTTTCTCCCTCCAGACTGCTCCAAAATGCAAGATTGACCCCAGAATCATGTAGAGAATTTCACCAGCTTTCCGTTGATATAAAGAACGTGCAAATCCGAGCTCTGGATCGAAAGTTATGGCGATCTGAAGATTTAGGGCACAAAACAGGTGAAAACGTGTTTTGAAATCTTTCCCATGCTCTGCCACCTGGATGACACGTGGCACGCTCTGATTGGCTGAGAAATTCTCTCTCCTCTACTTTTCGGTGGGCTATCTTTTGAAATTTCCTTGTGGGCCCTAGCTGGGACACGTGGCACTATCCCATTGGTTCGGATCGGTGCTCAAACCTCACCCTTTGACTTTTGGACTATCTCCCATGCGACACGTGTCATGATTTCATTGGTCCTCGGCCTGCCAGCCTCCTTCGCGCCCTTCGCATATTTTTGTCCCATTTGCTTAGTGCTCCTTGTGCTGATTTCGGCCGAACCGGCGGTTCAAGCGCCCTCGCGCCCGGATGTCCCAAACCGCTTGCATCGTTTGTTCCCATTTCACCGTTCGGCCGGTTCGTGCCTTTTGTCCCACTTGTCCCATTTTTCTTTGACTGCTTGTTCCCATTTCGCCAAACCAGCCGGTTCGGGTATCTTTGTCCCAGATGTCCCAAAGCAGTTAGTGCGAAAGTTCTCTTTTTCGGCCGGATCGGCTTCTCGCGCCCGCCGCGTACTTCTGTCCCAGATGTCCCTGTTGCTATTTGGGCCGCCTGGAGGCTTTTCGGCCGATCCGCGCCTTTCTGTCCCACACGTCCCAAAGGCGACCTTGAGCAGGACTTAGCCAATTTTCACGATTTTTCCTGGATCAACCTACTTGCCTTTCTGCAACTTTTTCACATTTTCTCAGAGCTTGCTCCTTCCTTCTTCGGCCAGGGGAGTTAGAAAAATATCTGAGGGAACCTCAGAAACATGATGTTTGCTCTGAATCAATCAATGTGCCTGGGACTTGAATATTCTGATGCATGTTATCAAAATTACCCTGGGGGGTGAATTTTGGATAACATAAACCTAGCGGTCACTCAATAGAATGAACTTATGATCGAGCATTACACTACATCTGAAACTCAATGTAGTTATGTGTGGGTGTGTGTAGAATTATGCCTAGGTATATCTTTTGCAAGATCCATCGAATATTGATCAATAACCGATATAACAATGTAAGTAGATTTGTTGATGTAAAATGAACTTACCCTCCTATGAGTGTATGTAGATAATGTAGTCCCTTGTCCCTTGAGTGATAGCTAGATAGATACATTGATGCTCTTATAATTATTTTGGATGCAACCTTAGGTGGTGATTGTATATGTTTAGAGCTTGGTCCTTTATTATGGTCACATATCCCGGTTTAAATTTTGTAATTGGCAACTAAAAGGATGACCCATAAAAAAATGCCCAAAATATAAAATAGGCCCAAAAGGGTGAGTAAGATACAAAGAGATCAAGGGTTCCCATAGGGGATGAGGGCGCATGGGCGTTGGTGTCCAGAGTTAAGAAAGATAAAGCAATGAATATCAGATTGGGCTATGAGGTGTGCAAGACTAAAGAGGAAAGCGGAAAGAGAAAGATAGAAAAGAGGTCAAAGATGGATGTCAATTACTAGTTTTCTTGCAATATCTTTCTTTTGCCTAAATTTCTACCATACTACCATCAAGTTTTCATTGCTCTAGTGCTTTCTCCTTGCTACTTCTATGCATTCCCAACGTCTTGGACTCACATGAACACAAGATATTGAAAAGAAAAACTAAGGGGACACAAAATCACACCACAATTGGATTTCCATAGTACTACAAATACCAGGTTGGGGTTGTAATTGGGTTTCTTTAATTCTTTGTTTGAGAATATTATTCATATTATTCATTATAGTAGAAAATGCATTTCATTTTCATTGTTACAATCATTGAGTAGTTATAGTAGATCACTTCTTTCAACAAAATCTTTCTTAGGATAGATAGCCTTTCTTTCCTATCTCTGTAGATTTGCAAAGAGGTGATTCTAGAAGAAATCTTCTCTAATTAATTTAGAAATCAATCAAAGAATTATTTAATTT
Source organism: Taxus wallichiana var. yunnanensis (assembly GCA_018340775.1). NCBI lineage: Eukaryota > Viridiplantae > Streptophyta > Pinopsida > Cupressales > Taxaceae > Taxus > Taxus wallichiana. The sequence goes on along the minus strand of CM031240.1, from coordinate 421,295,156 downwards.
AGAATATCCTCCATAAAATATTTCTTTACTTTTGTCGAGGAATAAAATATTCTTTGGGAAGCTCTAATTTCTTCCTATGCCTCTCGAGGTAAAGCAAAGTGGATTTAATTAGGGAGGATTTAATTGATTAGTATAGATTTAGTTACACCATTCCAAAAGTAAATAACTACATCCGGTTGTTTATCTATATAGTATTTATTTATTAGATTATAAGTTTTCCATTTATTCATTTCTTCTAAGTTCCGAAAAGCACAAAAATATTTTCTTTTGTTAGATTAGTTGTTTTGTATTGTTTATTTCCATTCCATTCTAAAAACAAAAAAACATGGTGTAAAATTTTCTTATTTAGATTAGATTGTTATTTACCTTGGTTAGATTAAAAATCTTTGAATGCATACATAAACATAAACAAAACAAAACAAAACAAAACAAGAGAAAACATATGCTAGTGATCCATTGGTCCCACAAATAAACGGGCCTGAACTAATTATGGACATAGATATAGGACTCTGTATTCTTTTCCTCAGAACATCAGCATGATATACTAAGAAAATTAAACAATTAAACATTTTGAACATCGCAGATGACAAATCCTATGAATATTGGACTTCCCACAAATAGATTTTAAACATGTATGACCATATAAGGACCATAGCCACCAAGAGTTTATAGTTGTGATCCATGGGTTCCTTAACCACAAGGTCCCGAAGACCAGTTAGACCTTGAAATAGGCTTATGCTCATTAGTCTTTAGTTCATCCCCACTTCCACCAGACATCATTAGATATATGAATGTTCTAAACAAAGAAGCTCACTAATCCCTCATGGTTTAGATCACTCCAACTAACTGACCATAGAGCCAATGGAACCACGCCTCTCTCTCATTCATTTCATGACCACCCTCTGAAAAATTATACGAGGCACCCATTGGTTTTCCACGTATCCCATGACCATTGGAAGGAATTTCCAAAATCTTGATATTTATTGGAGTATTCAAGTGTCCATCCTTTCGATCCATCCATTAGACCCACTCAGTTTAGAAGGGCCTTCTTTTCCCTTGATGATAAGATCTTGATATTATGCGTCGAGGACATTGTTTTACTTTGATAGCTTATTTGTCCCATTCCCACGTATGTTCATATGTGTACCACATATTCTCTATATTTCACTATTAATATTCATCCACATCTTCCACACTAGCTATCCCGACATGACCTTAAGAGTTCAAGTGTGGTTGAAAGTCAGTGTTGATTTTCATCCATATAGTGACCCTAGGGGTGAAAGCATATGTGTTATGTCACATTGTACCTATTTTCATTGTCACTTGATGTGTTTGATGATGTGATTTTTACTTCTCATAAGGACAAACCTATAAAATAAGAGCAAAAGAGTAGTCAAAGTCATGAATATGTGAAAAATTTGATTCAAGTATGTAAAAATGCAAAAAAGTAGTAAAAGCAAAATGTGCACTTGATCTGTGATGAGTGAAAAGGATAGAAAAGATCCTTAAAATCCTAAAGAAGAATGATTTGTTTGGGTGATCTCATGCTAAGAATGAGTTTTTCAGGTGATATCATGCCAAGTACGAGTATTTTCGGTGATCTCACACCATGGAAAAAGAAGTCTAGGGAGAAAGGTCTAGTGTTATTCTCCATCCCTAATCAAGTTTCCCGATTTTTATACACTACTGCAGATGGTGTGATCCTTATTTGTTCCAGTTTGATCATGTTTGATCCAGCTTCTATCCAAGTAGAAAATGAAGATAGAATGCATTCTAATTGATGGAGGACTATGCCTCTACTGAGAAGACTCGCTTGCTGAAATGTTGAAAACTTCATTGATCTCGAGAAAATGGATGTAAGTGCATCATGGTCATAGGCACCCAAGAAGGTTCATGGGAACCTAGGAACTCATGTTTGTATTTGGGCGCCGGCATATGTGATGTGCTTGAGGACCCAAGTTATATTTTCAGCCCTTTACAGTAATCGTATACTACTTTTTTCTTGTATTGTGTAGGTTTGAACTGTGACTATGTACTACTGAATGGGGTGACTGATTCACCCAATGTATACCCCCCTTATTTGGGGTGCATGTGATTTTGTTAGGAGGATGCGTCCTAAAGGAAATGACTAAATGTTAATCGAAAAATAATTCCCTATATGGGGAAGGGAATGTGCTTGGTAAAAATCAAGGCACATGCAAACAAAGTGGCTGAAACATGTGTTAGTGCAATCAATACAAATACACATATAGAAGACAATGTGTAATCTAACAAGTAATAAGGTAATGTAGACCACAAAAATTGGGTTTCAAACATGGGACATTACTCATATTGTTGCAAGATAATCAGGTCCAAAGTGGCCAAAAGAATACAAGAAATGAACAAGAAAGATATAAGGTAAATCCCAAAAAAAAATGGAAAATAATGGCATATAGTATCAAGAAAAATATCGACAACCATGGTGGAAAATAGTTCCTGCAAGGAAAATTTTGCACATTAAATACTTGTTAGCATGTTAGAAAGATAAAAATTATGGAAAATCATGTATGGTACGATATAGTAGTGTGCTATTATGAATAGTAAATATTATAAAATGAAATAATAGCACTTGTAGTGTGTACGAAGGTAGAATCCCTAGGAGCCTCATTGTGACTAATAAGAGGTACAATGCCAAGCATCTATACTATGTGTAAGGATCTATAGAAATTTTTCATCCACAACTAGATAACAAGTAAATGTGCATGTGTATATAGAAAATACAATGACATACGAAGTATTTGTCTAGCATGAAACAAAGTGTACATGTAACGAGTATAAGCAAGAAATAATATATGCAACCAAGATATGCGATGTTTCAAATGTGAGATGGAGTGAAATGGAACATGAGTGTGATAGGAGAAGTTTTCCCCTCAAGTGGATGTATATGGATGTGTATGCTATGAGGTTCATTTATAAATTCCCCCTCAATAGTCAAGAATGAACCATAAAACAAGAGTGCAACATTGAGAAATGGTTTGAATTGTATGCTAAATAGATATGATGGATGAAGCATAAAGAGTAAAGAGTGAGTGTGTGATGAGGTTCATTTTATATTTAGACCCTTAGCAATCGAGTATGAACCATGGAACTAGAGTGCGTCAAAGGGTAGTTTTTGTGTGATAATGTGATGCTAAAAATATGTTTCGTGGATGCGTAAAGTGTGAAATGTGTAATGTGTATGATGTGAGGTTCATAAATTTAGTATGCCCTCAATAGTTAAATTTAAACTGTAGTGTGAGAGTGTGTCATATGGTAATGACTATACGAGATGTGTGTATCAATGTGTGTATGATGAAAGAGAAATACTAGATGTGAAGCATGAAGAGAAATAGTAGAAATGTGAGATGCCTAATAATGCTAGAAGGGGGGATATTAAGCAAGAATCCCCCCAAGTGTATGATGATGAATATGTTATCCAAAAAAAGTGAATGGTAATGTTCCTCCACTTTATGCTTGTAGAGATAAAGGCGTATGACCATGCTCTGAGATCTGTGATGTAGGAGACAAATGATATATTGGTGAATGATACTAAAATGCATAAGACCTAGGAGGTGATGAACATTGATGTGAAGGAGATCACGAGCTGATGAACATCTGTGTGAAGAAGGAGAATGTGGAGGTGATGTGAACCTATGTGAAGGAGACTACATAGGTGTTGAACGGCTATGTGAAGGAGACCGAGGAGGTGATGTATACCTATATGAAGGAGTTATCTGAGTGGTGGACCTAGATTGATGGGATGGACTAGTGGACCGATGAGACCAAGTAGGTTGTGTGCGAGATAGGAGAGCTAGGAGTAAATTTTTCTTTAAATTTGAGGGTCTCATGGACCTATATTCTCTAGTGGGTGCAATTGTAACCTCAAGAGGAGGTTGTAGCCATAGTGTGCATGGTGGAACACCATTGATGTTGATTACTTGGTTGTTGTGAATGAATTTTAGACATAAATGATACATGGAAATGATATTCTAAGTGGTGCGGAGCTAAAGGAGACCTAATAACATGTCACAACCTTTGACTAAAGGATCCATGATGAATTTCACAAGCATGATAAGAGGCCCAACTATTACTAGAAGCTTGACGTAACCATAAGATTTAGGAACGTGATATGAAATATGAGAGAGTGTATAGTTAATGATGACCAAAAGTGTAATATAGCAGAAAATCATATGAATCAATGAGTCAATCAAAGTGTATTTTAACATCATGATGTCCGATAGAAGCGTGAATATGTAATGCATCGAAGAAAATTTGGCATGATAATCAAGATCATAGAATGCAATGAAGGGTGGAGATGCTTCAAAGGTGAGCAACTAGAAAATCAAGGACCTCTCGATGAAGGAGGAGGCACTGTGTAATATGTATGATTGGCTAAATAATCGGTCACTTTATTTTCATGTTTAGGAAATAAATCATTGAAAATTTTGAGCTTTTAATTTTCATTGACCGGGGTAGATGTCTAAGGTTATGGAAGTTCAATTTCATTATTGTCGATGAGATCTTGAATAAGATGTTGAAATTTAAAACATCGATTTGTAGAATTCCCAATGCATTGATGATAATCAAACCTGAAATTTTTGTTATAATTATGTCCTTCAGGTTGAGATGGTTCTAGATAAGTGGAGGAGTAAGCGTAATAAGATTTCTCTCAAAAATTTGTGGTAATAGAATATGTTGATCACAAGGAAATTTCATAAATGTACACTTTGGAGGTTGCACATCAAGATTTTCAAGATTAGAGACAATGTTAACATTAGATTTTAATTCACTAGGATTAGTAGATGGCCTAAAATTTGATTTTCTTTAAAAGTGAGTAGAGATGAATCTTGATCATGATATTTAATCTTTCCCATAGATAATAGTTTTCTTTCGCATAGCTTAAGTGTATGGCATAGCTGATCAAATGATGGAGATGTCTCAAAGATGACGCTATCTTGCAAAGGAGGTAAGAGACTTTGGAAAAATAGATCTTGAAGTTTAGAGTCTGTGAGTACATTAGACATCTTAGCTAAGTTCTTGTATCGTAAGACATATTTCGTTAGATGCTCATTAGATACTTTTAGTTGAGCATAGGATATCTTAGAGTCGATATTTATTGAAAAATGTGTGAGATAAGCATTAGCTAAATGTGTAAATGATGTTATCAGATGGACAAGGAGATCATATAACCAATGTATTACATAATCTTAGAGAATTATAGTAAAGAGATTTACTAGTAAGTATGATCATCAACATAATCTATACATGCCACAGAAATGTTCAAAGATGCTCTTGAGTATCATCATGTAATTTGAAGGTGGGAAGCTTAAGTGTGGTGAAATTTGGAGGAAGTGTATAGGATGAAATGGCAGGTGCGAAAGGATTATGAAGGAGTAAAATGGAATAAATAGATGGAGATGCAAGAGAATTAGTTATTTGAAGTTGATGAATTTGAGTTTGCATATCCTAACACAAAGAAGTTAAATCAGGAGTGTTTGAAGAAGATTCATGTTATGAATTAGGAGAATTAGGTTGAATGATGGGAGTAGTAGTAGTGGGAATGGAAGTTAGGATATGAATGGGTTGAGTGGAGGCCATGATAGCCAAGGAAGAGCCGATAAGAAGTGCGGAAGAAACATCTCGATATTTTTAACATAAATCAAAGCATGAAGAATATGTAGAAGATGGATGGGATTGTCATGCAAAGCTTGATAAAAAAATTAAGCTTGTATAATTACTCTTGATCAACATTGGTGTCCTCATCATATGATTTCTCACTATCAAATGTTTTAATGTTTTCAAGAGGAACATTTTGAGAGTTAGTAAAAGGGGTTATCAAATTCATGAACTTATTTAGAAACCCTATGGGTAGATGGAGGGAGCTCTATATGTGCAAAAGACCTAAAATGACCACTATGGGTGATAGGCATAAGAATAAAACCATAGAAATAAGGTTGGAGTCGAGCGATGGGTTCACCAAATGATTTAACAAAATATTGAAATTTTGAAATCCTAATTACAGAGTAACATATGATAAATAAGCAATAAAGCACAGATATGACCTAAGCAATAAGCTAGATAAAAATGAAACCCTAGGTGTAAGAGAGTGGATGGAAGACTTAGCTTATTTCATAATTAATCTATAAGTATGTTGGACTTAAAGACTAATGAACATGAGGAGGAATTTATCACAACTACACACGAAAATTGTAGAACTATCAGAATAAGATGGACAAGGGCATCAAGGCTAGGTCGGGGCACCTAGGCACCGAGACTACTTCAAGGTGCCTATGTCTATGTAAAACCTTAGAAAGTGATTTTTCTATGTCACACAAATGTCACTAACCTATGTTTTTGATCTCCCGTATGTTGCATTGTGTCGCCCAACATTCACCTATAACTTTGTAAAACCCCAAAACACATCAAATCCTAGAAATAAAAAAAGATGCAAATGGGGAGTTGGACTAACCTTGGAGGTCACTCGAAAGAGTGAACTTATGACTGAGAAATGCACTACATCTCAAACTCCATGTACTTTTGTGTGCATGTGTGTAGAATCATGCCCTAGGTGGCTCTTATACAAGATGTATTGAATAACAAGCAATAACTAGATGTATCAATGTAA